>OW971896.1:7210000-8427500 GCA_943193645.1 Acentria ephemerella | reverse complement strand
GGCGCGGTCGTCGTCGGTGTTGGGGCTGAGGGGGGCTTCTTCTTAGCCCTCTTCCTCCTGACGAGCGTGAAGCCGTCGTGCTCCATGCCGTCGTCGCCTGCTGTCGTCTGTCCCATGGGAGCGGTTGGGGCACGCTCCACTGTCGTCTGCGGTGAAGGGGGAGCGGTGGTGGTAGTGGCTCTCGCCGCCCTGTCCACCTCCGCTCGCGCTTCCAAGTAGCGTTCGACTACCCGTAGTATACGGGCGTCCTCGGCGTCACGCTCATCTTGGCCTGCTGCGTCCAGTCTCTCCCTGACGTTGACGGCCGGGAGATCCGAGTCTTCTTCACCAGCGACGGCCGCGGCCCTGCCGCCACACGCGCACTCCTTGCTGGGCTCCGGTATGGTGGTCACCGTGGCGGTCAGCTGGTCCACCTTCTGCTCCAGCACTTTGCATTCTGAGCGCAGCGCATCTATCTGCGCGCGCTGGAGAGACAGGTCACTCTTGAGGCGGCTGTTTTCTGCCTGCAGTCTCTTTACTTCGGATGACGCTGACCGCTCATGCAGCGCCACCACGGTGTCCTCGAGGCGGTCTGCGCTCTCTCTCAGGGCACGGACGAATGTGCCCTTAAGGTTCTTTGAGCGCATGGCCACTCTCGTGACCACCGCAATGTCGTCGAGGGCCCGTGCCTTCAGTAGACTCAGGGCGGGGTCGTCGGGGCGCTCGCCCGGCGGGGGCATACGGCAGCGCTCCCAGCTCCTCTGTGCAGCCTGCATGAGCCTCTCTATCTCATCATCACTGCAGAGGTTCACGCCCAGCCAACCACCGCTGGCCGCCGCCTCCCGATCTTCTATTGACCGCCGAGGATTGTGAATCCTCTGCGGTACCGGCGACTCACTAGGTGTTCTGGGTTCCGAAACCCTGTGCTGGCGCCGTCCTCTGTGTGCCGTTGGCACTTTCGGCCCGAAGGACCCCTCTGATGTGCTGGGCTTCTTCACCGTCCTCTTCCTGCTTCCACTGCGAAGCACACGCCCTTCTTGTGCTCCGTCTTCACTAGCACTGGCGGAGATGGTCAAGGAGTCGTCGCTGTCTAACGAGTTGCACGACGCTCCTCCGAAGAACCTTTCTTCTATTACTTCGTCCCGGGAACCTCCGGCTTCCGCCCACGTCCCAGGACCACTATCATCATCGGTGCCGCTGTTCGAACCGCGGCTCCTAATCTTCTCCATGTCAAAACGGAGACGCACAGGTTGTACGCCCCCGAAGCGAGTAGTGCCCCCCCCAGATACGATGGGGCTGTCCGCCGAAGCGGAGAGGGATTCCCCGGCCGCGTGACGACCGGGACCCTCCTGGAGATCTGTGTTGCTATTCGCTTGTTCCATTGTTGTTTACATTCTCCCGACTTCATCAAACAAAATAAAAATAAAAACAAAACTAAAAAGACACAAGAAAACAAGAGTAAGAAAAAATTAAACAAAAGAAAAACAGAAAAGAGAAACAAAAAGATAGAGAAACAAAAAAAAAGGAAAAATAAAAAGGTTCCGGGGCTTGGGACCGGGCTCCCCCCGGCCATTCAGCCCATCGCCACCCCGGGAAACTTGAGCTTAGGTCGGTGGCGGCAAAAGCCGTTGACTGACCGAAGTCTGACCACCGAATATCCGTCCACTCTGCGACCTCTCTTCCGAAGAGGAGAGCGCAAGAGTAGCGGACTGGGTAATTTTTTATTGAGGTTTTCTTCCTCGCAGCCCGGCGCTCAGTGTGCCGGGCCCCCGACCCGTGAGGGCAACGGGCTAGTGTGACCGTGCAATGCCCGCCCTGACAGAACAGAGCGAGCAGCCACACTCTCCGCGGCCTAGAAGGCCGCCATACCACGACCCGAAGGTCCGCTGCCCCCCAAGGGGGGGGCCACCAAAGGGTAATTTTTTAGAGAGGTTTTCTTCCTCGCGACCCGGCGCTAAGTGCAATGCGCCAGGCCCCCGACCCCCACGAAAACGTGCAGGGCTACGGGTTTGTGTGGCCGTGCAATGCCCGCCCTTAAAAAGACCAGGCAGCCACACGGTGTCAGAGTATTAGCCAAATACGTAGCAATGTCCTGAAAAGGACATGACCACGTAAGTGCCCGGGGTACACCAGCCAATCACATTGTGAGACCCACCGTTCGCGCCAGATGCAATAGCATCGAACGCGACTGGCGATCCCCCCAATGCAACCGACATGCGAGGAGGTTCTCTGACCTAGTACCCCAACCTAACCTAACCTAACCTAACCTAACCTAACCTAACCTAACCTAACCTAACCTAACCTAACCTAACCTAACCTAACCTAACCTAACCTAACCTAACCTAACCTAACCTAACCTAACCTAACCTAACCTAACCTAACCTAACCTAACCTAACCTAACCTAACCTAACCTAACCTAACCTAACCTAACCTAACCTAACCTAACCTAACCTAACCTAACCTAACCTAACCTAACCTAACCTAACCTAACCTAACCTAACCTAACCTAACCTAACCTAACCTAACCTAACCTAACCTAACCTAACCTAACCTAACCTAACCTAACCTAACCTAACCTAACCTAACCTAACCTAACCTAACCTAACCTAACCTAACCTAACCTAACCTAACCTAACCTAACCTAACCTAACCTAACCTAACCTAACCTAACCTAACCTAACCTAACCTAACCTAACCTAACCTAACCTAACCTAACCTAACCTAACCTAACCTAACCTAACCTAACCTAACCTAACCTAACCTAACCTAACCTAACCTAACCTAACCTAACCTAACCTAACCTAACCTAACCTAACCTAACCTAACCTAACCTAACCTAACCTAACCTAACCTAACCTAACCTAACCTAACCTAACCTAACCTAACCTAACCTAACCTAACCTAACCTAACCTAACCTAACCTAACCTAACCTAACCTAACCTAACCTAACCTAACCTAACCTAACCTAACCTAACCTAACCTAACCTAACCTAACCTAACCTAACCTTACCTAACCTAACCTAACCTAACCTAACCTAACCTAACCTAACCTAACCTAACCTAACCTAACCTAACCTAACACCTAACCTTGATTCACGAGACTCTTTCTCCCTTTATATCATTGATACACAAACCTTATCAGCGCGATTCAGAAATGGACAGTGCCATCTGTGAGAAAGTAGTGGAACTAAGGACCATGGTTAATAATTATTATTGTTAATGTTGGAAGTTGTATATACATTATAATGCAACAATTACAGCATGATTTCGATGACTGATGACTAATGACGACGTCGATGATTATTTACGACTGATGATTATTGAAGACTGATTACTGTTGACAATGATGATGGCTTACAATTATTGATAAGTGATGGCAAGTAATGTGTATCATCAAGTCAATAATCATCGGCCATCGGTCATTAGCCATGTCATCGATCATCAAGCGCGCTGCTGTAGTAAATATAATAGTTTTTATTATATTTCGCTTTGTTATCCTTCTTACTTGATTAGTCTAGATCCAAATACTTCGATTGTGTTCTTGGTGCATATATACAGACCGGCACAATTAGCGGAACACCGTTATTGGGATTTGAACGAATGGCAGCAGGTTCTTTTACTGATGAGTGCAGAGTTCTTTTAAAACAGATCGATGGGAGACGGCGAATATGGAGACGCAAAGGAGAACGCCACATAGTGTATTTTTTTTTTTTTTTTTTTTTTTTTTTTTTGAACACAGTTGCTTATGGTGGCGGCTCGATTATGGTTTGGGGAGGGATATGTTTGGGAGCTCGCATGGAGTTAGTGATAGTCACAGGAGGGACCATGACAGCAGATCGATACATCAGAGACATTTTAGAAGAACATGTTATACCATTTGCCCCATTTATTGGTGACGACTTTATTCAAATGCAAGATAATGCTCGTGCTCATAGTGCACAATCGGTACAGGCATATCTGAGCCACGTAGGTATACCGGTAATGCAGTGGCCAGCAAATTCCCCCGATATGAATCCGATAGAGCATGTCTGGGACTTGCTAAAAAAAAAAAAAAAAAAAAAAAAAAAAAAAAAAAAAAAAAAAAAAAAATGTGTTCAAAGTACGGTCTTTCTGGGAATTAAATTACATTCACGCCTTCAATGGTATTCTCATATTTCATCCCTCTAAAAGACTAAGCTGCTTACGCTGTTAAGAACATATATCCCGCCAAATATAACTGTACTGCCTATACACAAATTTAAACACCATATCAAACAAAATTTTACGAAAAAAAAAAAAAAAAAAAAAAAAAAAAAAAAAAAAATTACAAAGTTCAGGAATATTTAGGTAATAAGAATTGTATGGACTATTTACAGATGCAATTTAAATAAACTTAACCTGTAATGAAACTGAATTGCAATTCAATCAAACCAGAATTGAAGATACTTTTCGATGTATAAAATATCGACTGTAATAAAAAAAAAAAAAAAAAAAAAAAAAAAAAAAAAAAAAAAAAAAAAAAAAAATTGTAATACTAATACGACATAGATAATTTGTAAATGTCATTACAAATACTAAAGGCTGAGTTTCTTGCGCCACTTCTTCTCTGCAGCTACTATTTCGTCGAAGAGGTGGTAGGGTTGATTGGGAATATGCATATTAGTGTTAGTTTTATATTTAAAATAATTTATGTAATAGATAATTAAATTCTATAACTAGAACAATTTGCATATACCCGGTTAATAACCACTTAAAGATATCTCTATTACCTTTAATTACATTTATTTATTTCCTGATACATATTCCCCGTTATGACGATTTAAAAGAACTTAGTAATTTAGGATGTTATCCAGTTTTAAATTATTATTCAGTCGATATAAGCGCCTGAACGCAACATCACGGCAACGACATTTCTCTACGCGGTTCGAGTTCGTAAACCGTCGCGTCATTGTGTCTTGAGCTACAGAACGACCAACATACATTTTAATATATCTATAATTTTATTGTAAAATCTTTAACTAAATCATCATGCAGTCATTCTCTTTCAAAGCCTTCTCCTAAAGTAAAGACCTGACCAATCATTATTATTTTACAATTAATACTTTTTATTTATTTTTAAAGTTGTTTCTAGAAACAATATAAAGTGAAGCTCCGACACCAAAAAATTATAATAATAATTTTAAATTGGATACCTTCTGTAAATAAATTTTAGTGTACTGCCTTGTACATTTTTATATCATCATTAACAACTCATGTACCTCTCCACCGGGGTGCTCGAGCCTACCTAAGGGCTGGTCTCCCTTAGTTATCTAAGCTCTTAGGACAGACTGGCCGAGTGCACGTGTGTCCAGATTTCGTCCTTCGCCGTAAAAGCGTAACAAGTAATCGTACATATTAACTCAAAATTTGAACACGTAGCTACGTGGTGGGGTTTGAACCGCTGCCTCCCACATGGGAGACAATGACCTTACGCGCTTGAACAGAAATAAATTAACATAATAACTAGCTAGATTTCTTCGACTTTCGACATTATTGAAAAAAAAAAAAAAAAAAAAAAAAAACCCCACAAAATCGTCCTTTACTTGAATACGAATATCGCTCTTTTGGTGGTGACTTGTGAATTGGAATCCTTCTGGGTAATACGAACAATTATTATATGTCGCTGCATTAGATGGGTTAACCTACCCCTAGTAATCGTGTAATGTAAGGCAGTGTCTCCATCAGACGAACAGTGGCAGACTCCCAGCGGTGCGCCGTGCATGCCACACTTATTACGTTATTCGAACATTATTACATAATTCACTGAATGGAAAAGCCGCTAACTACGTAAAGTACATAACCATTTATAAATTACAGACAAAGTTGAAGCAGATCACCTGCGCTCTGTTCGTCCAACAGGGAAGCGGTCTAACAGCCTTTGAACAGCCACGAGGTGAACCAATCAAACACAACAATATTGTCGAACTGTTTATTTTATTATTATTTTTTATTTGCACATTGTTCAACCGGCGGAGGCCGACCGACAAGGGCCGCGCCGAGAAACACGGAACTTGATAACTTTATTTACAATGCTCTCTCGACTATACAATACAACTCATATAAATATAACAAATGACATAATAATAATAATAATGTACACAAACATAACGTATAATAAGTTGGTCGCGCGCCGCCGTCACTCTCAGGGCTCCCCGTGAACAGACTGTCGACATCTATTTCAAGCAAAAATCTCTCAAGCAGCGGTACAAGAGAGGTCCGACCACGTACACAGGACAGAGTGAGTAAGCAATCGTTAGTTTTTAGTTAAAATAGGTTCAGTGTTTCCACCTTGGTAGGTCATGTATCTTTATAGGCTTTACCAGAGACACTCTGGTAGACTCGGATCAAGGATATACTCTAATATACTTGTAACATTCCAAATTTGGACCTACATTCGTTGCAGATAGCAACATTTACAATTGAGTTGTTAGTAAAGAAAAAGCATCGAACTGGTGTATGTTTACCAATATTATAATAAAACATTAGACAGAGCACAGTGGAAGGCACGAGCGCCGACCACCACGGTCACTCTAAAACCAAACAATTTTGGTGTCAACGTAGCATTGTATGACGCGACAAACAACAGTACATTAACATAGAAACGGTCATAAAAGCTCGGAACAATCTCGAAGACTTTGTCCGGTAGACCCTTCAATTAGTGATATGTTTAAAGCAAACCATTTATATTATTCAAGCCAAAGTAGCTCTGCACTGACGCGGCGACGCACAAAACATTTACAAAAGAAATCAACAACAAATAGCGCGTCACGCTGTACCGACCCGCCCGCGGGCTCGCCCCGCCCTACCGATATATTTATTCACAAATTTTCCGGGGATATTTCCAGTCTTATTTATATAATACATAGCAGTAAAAAGAGACAAGCATAATTTTCTTATTCGAACAAATGTATATAAATGAATTGACATTTTAATCGTTAAGTTTCAACTCAAAATTAATACAAATACCATCTGGGGGTTTATAAAATACAAGTCAGGTGCGAGCGAGCGTCGATACTTATAAAACTTCTGGTATTCGATGGGACGTTTCGATAAGATTTTCTATTAACGTATTTAGCACCCCGCGGTATTCATGTTCTAGTTTCAGTCAGAGCCAGAAAATATGCTAACCATTTTGTTATGCGTTTGATAGATAAGGAGGTGATTTATTTGGAAGTTAATTTAAGAGTACATAGTTGATATATTAGTATACTATCTTATAAAAATTCATTTAACACATTGTACAAATATGTTTTGTTTCACACAGTCATGTGTCAAAAGAAAATAGACTATTATTAAACATATTTAAATAAATATAATAGAATTAGCAATCGTTTAAGAGTGAGGGGTAGATGTTTCCAGTATACGGAGCCTAGTACATATACTGGACATACTTTATTATTTAAAGAAATGTCCAATAATTCCGGAAGTACCGGTAAAATTTGTGTATGAATAAATTGAGAGGACCTCGGCCGAGCGCGCGGCGACAGACTCAGGGTTATGGAACTATACTAATCTCACTTCGAGTCGACACCGGAGCCTGCCACCAGCGGTGAGGGTCCATTACGGATGGAGGGAGGCGGAGGAGGGGCGGCAGACGAAGGAAGAGAGGCGAGGGAGGAGCGGGCAACGAAGGTAGTAAAGGGAGGAGATGCAAGAAAGGGAGGCGAGGTAGGGGAGAAACACACGCGGGGACATAACTCAGGGCGACAGCTATTAATAATAATTTAAAAAAAAAAAAAAAAAAAAAAAATAGTATATGTAATGGCGCCCGGCTCGAGCTACCTAACCACCTTCAACACAAGTCATATTTTACAATGCGATAGTTGGCTCGCTCGGTCACGTGGTGGACGCCGGACACACTAACGACACACGGCGTGGCATTCATATTTTAACACTTCTCACTATTCAACAACACAAATAATACTATCTTCTAATAAATAAAGACACAAGTTTTATTAGTAATATATTACACAAACAATTCTTTTACACGACAAACCAAGGCACTCATTTAAATGGGTTTTTCATATTTGTAATTTTCCTTGGACAAATATTAATTATATACATTGAAATCTTTTCTTTTGTGAAATATTATCAATTGCATATGGCGTACGATCAAACATGCATACAATCACTTTTGACAATTAATCAACTTAATTGCGATGAGCTGTCATAAGATAATTTTCTATCGACGTACCAAGTTCCAAAACATTGTGTTTAACTTACAAGAATCTAACAATTAGTATACCACGCCTGACCACCACGTGACCTGACCACGTCAGGTCAAGCGCCATTCTCGTTTAAGCGGGCGGTGACCCGTACGCCAACTCCTAGTGAATTAAATTCACTTCCTTACTTTAATCATTAATTGACCGAGCGATTTTAGTCTCACTTCGTGCGTACAACTACATAACTCACAGGCGACGTTCAATCCGACAACAGACTTATTACACTCGTAATAAAGGTCAATATCAACATTCGTATATTAATTTTGTTCTCGAAAGAAATTACGTTTAAACAAAAACAAAATACTAGAGGAACAGCTACGGACGCGCTCGGGAAGACGCCGGCTTCATCACATCGTTGATACATTGCTCGGAACAATTTATACAATACGAATGCACGCATAGATACGAGCGCTCCGTCGTCGCGCCAGTGTCACGAACACCTGCCAGTGTGTGGCCGCTGACTAGTTACAGTGACAGTTACAGTTACAGTGACAGTGACAGTGACAGTGACAGGGCCACGTATCAAAACATCAACCAGCAGTGGAAGCACTTCAGGCGTCAGAGCCGAATACACTAAAAATACTTTACTGTGAAGTATCCACCAAATCTTATTGGCGTCAAATACATTGATATCATAATATATACATATAGAACTGCACTGAAATATTTATTATTTTTTAAAGTAAGTTTAATAAATTACGTTTCTACTTCTAAGTTCGGCCCTGACCTTTCCACTTCTGGTTCTTCACACTGGCCCAAACATTAAAAAAAAAATCAATTCATTAAATAAGTATTATAAAAGACATCACCACACGAATGACTTACACTCCACTATTAAGTCAACATTCATTGCAATACTTATTAAATGAACTGTGGATGTTCAATTCTTTAACAAAATAAACAAGTGTAAGAGACACGAGACACGAGCTCAGGACATATTCATATTGATTCTACTGGGTAACTGATACCACATACAATTTTAGTTAAAAAAAAAATTTTTTTTAAATATAGTTTGATCAATATTGTGTTATTTCATTATTAATGGAAGGTCTGTAATTATTATTTAAACTGTATTCGTTTAATATTTTTTATATTTTATCACTTCTGATACGAGAGCCCATATCATTTTTTTAATTAATTTTATCAAAGAATCCAACACAATTATGTACAAGTAACGTTTAATTTCACCTAATACCAAATAAGTGTATGTAACATGATTTAAACGTATATTTTTGCATTTTTAATGCTTAACTTATATAATATCAACACGTTTTAATTTCGTCCACTGGACTCCGGCTGCTATTTGGTTAGTATTGCGTCAAGGACAATTTAAGATCAGCTTAACTAATGTTAACGTCACACATCGCCTTCGCTGTTCAAATATATGTTTTGTGCCGTTTGTTCCTGACGTTAGCTCACGTCTCACGTACGTCCAGCTGGAGGCTGGAGGCAGGCAGCGGAACCAATGACCACGTATAATCAATACTGTACTATTTACATAAGGACATGATACGTCAACTCTGAAGACACACAAAAAGATAGTTAATCGCTTTCTCTCAATATGCAAAGGAAAGGGATAGCAAAAATTTAAACTCCCGAATTTACAGTTGGAATATAAAATAGTTGGTAGATCAATAATGAACAGAATTCCTAAATGATTTGATAGTTTGTTGAACAAGTCATAGACAGCCGCCTATCTTGCACTGACTCAGTGAGACCAAGAAGTACATAGATACTTAAATTTAGATGAAGCGTTCTCCAGAATCACGCCTCACGAATATTTTCATGATGGCAGTCCCCTTTAATGACAGACGTCGTACAGTCGACAGCACATCAACAGCGGCGAGGCCTCGAGTCGCATTACGCCGTTCACGAGAGTCACAGCGGCGCGGGAGCCCCCGGCGGCCCCTAGGAGCGCGTGACGGGCACGTGGGGCACGCGGGGTACGTGGGGCACGTGGGGCACGCGGGGCACTTGGTGCACGTGGGGCACGCGGGGCACGTCGGCCGCGGCCAGCCGGAGCGCCGCGAGCGGGGCGGCCGCCGCCGGGGACGTCAGCCCGCCCCCAGCGCTCTCCTCGTGAGGCTCTATCTGCAAGGGAACCATTCATCCTCGTTTATTACAGCCGTCTAGTCGACTGCTCGATACCCCTGTCTGCTTAGCCACAGGTCCCGTGTTCTATTCCCGGTAGGGGCAGATATTTGTATGATTACTACGCATATTCGTATATATGATTCTGTTATCTAGTATCCACAGCACCAGCTCTTAACGTTGCTTACTTTGAGCTACACAATACGGCGTGGTGCACGCTGTAGGAGTACAGACTGTTTGAAATGACTGAAAGTCAACTAAACACTTTTTACGACCCATGAATCAGTCGAGTGAGTTCAAATTTGATAGTTGTAGTGATGTCCCTGTATCAAAACCAATCGATTTTTCAATTGGTATAACATTTTAATATATTCGATACATTGTAATCGAGTCATCGTTGAATATGTTGTGACTAACTAAACTCTAGTTCTAATATGTATTCCGTTACACGCAGGATTTTAGACTACTGTTCTTTTTGATTTTTAATAATTATCATTAACAGCCTATATTCATCCCACTGCTGGGCAAAGGTCTTAGATTTAAATCAAACGTGGAGGTTATTATCTAGATTTTAACAAATTTAAATCTGTAATATGAGTCATCATACTATTATGAAATTGTTCTTACATTTGACAAGCGCTGCATACATAGTGAATTATGTTATGATGACAATAAATATCTGGAGAAAGAGTTTAGTTTTCGTCGTCATATACAGAATTACAATTGCAACAACTTGTCACAAAGGTAAAATAACAATTTGCGTCACATTACATATGCCTCGAATAACTAACATTAAATTATTGAGAAATAAATATAGTGATAATAGCAGTAGGCAGCTGCACCGACCAGACGAACCAACAAGGTTTTAGGCGGGGTGAATGTATCGGGAATACGTATTATACTAATCTCATACAAAATAAAACAAAGAAACCATTTTTTATTAAAATTAAATAAACCCTTGTAAAGCTCATTTGTGCTGAATACTTGTTGGTCGGTATCTAGGGCATCGGCGCGGGGGACAAGGACGGATGCAGTAAAACGTAAACTGAATGGAGAAACAAACCTTTTTCTATTTTGTCTTGTTCTTACTAAGGCCTCATTCACACCTGTAAGAACAACACAATACATAAAAAGGACTGACAGCGCTCGCTTCGACTCGACATCGCACAGCGATGGAGACAGATGCGTGTCATTACGGTTTGGACAACAGTAAATACACACAATTCTAGATTGTCTGACATTTTTAAAATCTAAATAAAAATTATAAATTAAAAACAAAAGTTTTAACAGGAAAAATATATGACATAAGGAGCAGGATTTCGTTAGATAAATATGTTGAGGTATACGGGCTTCGTGCTTTAACTCAGAGTCGATATTTGCTTGGTGTTCGAGGTGAGTTATGTCTTGTTAGATACCGTACCGTAGTGCTGATTATAAATTTTTGAAATTAAATAGAAAGTTTTAAATGAATAAATATAAATAAATTTTAAGGTTTGCTGCCGGTCAAGCTGGCTGTGCAGTTCTCGTAGCAAGACAAGCTAGCTAGTACATTTATGTAGTAGCAAGACAAGCTAGTAGCTCTAGTGACAAGACTCATATGCTAAAGAGGCGGCTCCCAAAATACAATCTCCCAACTTTCTATAGAGTTCTATCGTGACCCAGATTTAGTATCGCGTACTATCTTTAACACAATGTAAACCAGAAACAGATGACAGATCAAAAAAAAACCATTTTCGTTTATAATTTGGTTGTTAACTATGTTGAAGTATAAAGTTTATGCTTATAAGAGTAATGTTGTAATATTAAAAATCGAGGCTTTTAGGCCCGTATCATACAACACGTCTCAAGTAGTGATCAAACTCGCATCATGCAAAGCTAGTTTTAAGTGTTATATTTTACAGGTCGCGTTTTATGAGCGAATCAGCTGAAACTGAAATGAAAGTATGTTTTCAATTACATTTTTAAAATTATGTATTAGCAAATCCATTTCAAGCAAACATTATTTACTCGTATATTCTAGATATTGTATGAAGAATGTGATAACAATATTAATCGTTAAATTGGTTCAACGCCTAAAGTACTGTTTAGCTTCCTTTTGTGGTGGAGTAGTGTTAGATCCAGCAGTGCATCCAAGGCTGCTCCTAGTGTTGAGCATAGGGCTCCTGTAGCTGTGACATATAAATGTTTAGCTTTTGGATGACTAGACAGTCATCCAAACTTGGCCTTATCACACCAGACTACGGAGGCATACTTACCTATCATGCGAGTATGTTATACGGAGGCATAACATACTCGCATGATAGGCCTAGCTACTGCTGTGTAAAGCCACATAGCGATGTCGGGCCTGATACCCCAATTAGCTCCTGAAATTCAACAGCTTATCCACATAGCTATTTTTGCTTTTGAATAGTGTTATTCAAATGTGCATTCCAAGTTATTTTTTGGTCAAAAATGACCCCTAGATATTTGACCTCATTTGAATTAATTATTTCTTGTCCATTCGATTTTAGGTGCGCGAACCTTTTCAGTTTTCTTTTCCTTGTAAATGACACCAGTACTGTTTTATTGGCATTAATGGCAAAGTTGTTCTCTTTGCACCATTTGTTTATGGTGTTAAGAGCTCCCTGCATGATGTTAGATATTGTGTGGAGACATGTCAGGTCGTCGGCATATCCTTGTGTGTCATAGTTATAGTCTAACATAATTGGAGTTGGTCTACAGCTAGAGTCCACAGCACTGGGCATAATACGCCACCCTGTGGACATCCTTTTGTGGTGTAGAACTCATGTTGTGTTGCATTCAGGGTCAGGTTGGCCACTCTATTAGAGATTAGAGAGTATGTTCTGGACCCATCTGCAAGTGGTCACTTCAATTCCCTTTGATTTCATTCCTTTAAGGATGGTTTCTGTGGGGGGCTATCGCAGGCCCCTTCAATATCTAAGAACGCATATAAAGCGGTTTGCTTATCCTCTAAGGTTTTTTGCACCTTGTCGACCAGATCTACTAGGGCATTTCCAGTAGATTTTCCTTTTTGGTGAGCATGTCGGTTTGGGCTTAAAGGCCTTGGTACCAGATGGTTCACTATGTTTATATGCTGATCAATGATCTTCTCCATTGCTTTGAGCAGGAAAGATGTAAGACTTATGGATTTGAAGGTATTAGGCTGAGAATAGTCCTTTTTGCCTACTTTCGGTATAAAGCATACTTTGACCCTAGTCTAGTTATCTGGTATGGTACCCACAGCCAAGTTTGCTCGGAAGATTATACCAGACACGGAAGTAGGCGGTACGGTTCCTTTCTGTGGCTGTATATGTTCCATCTGATCTCTTGAGAAGTACAAGATAGTTGCGCTAGGCTTTTCTGATCTGTTTGTTATATTCTGTTAGCGCTCGACCATAACTTCTCCACTCGTTATGCGTAGTAGAGTGATTGAATGTGCGACGTGTGAGAATTCTAAGCTTTCAAGCTTCTTATTCCACCAAGTCGTTGTTTTGTTAGCGGTTGATTCTTTCAAAGGTCAGCTTTCTTCATGAGCCTTATACATGCCATCTGAGAGCAAATCGACTGCCAAGTTGAGAAAATCTGGTGTTTTAATGTGCTTAGGAATGACAGTTAGTTTGTTCGAGGTAAGCCCTATATGCCAGGACGTTCCTTTTGGATTCCTACGCATTGTAGGTACCGTATTGAGTGGTCCTTCGACAATGAATATTATATGTTTATGATACGACATTGAGTTTTTGTTACTGACGTGACAGTTGACTAAACATCTACCTACTATTTTCCGTTGCGAATATTATATCGAATATTATAACTACTAAAGGCTGAGAGTTTCTTGCGCCGCTTCTTCTCTGCAGCTACTAATTCGTCGAAGCGGTAGTAGGGTTGATTGGGAATATGCATACTAGTGTTATTTTTAATTTTAAAATAAGTATTATTTTAAAATTAAAACTAACAATTTATTTAGTACATATTGAAATACTATAACTGGGACAATTAGTAAATGCCCGGTTGATACCCAGTAAAATTATGAGTATTGCCTTTATAATTATATTTATTTATTTTCTTATACATATTCCCTGTTGTGACGATTTAAAAGAGCTTAGTAAATAAGTCTATTTAAATAAAGTTATTTTTGACTTTTGACTTTGACTTTTGACTTTTGACTTTTGAATACGTTTTGCCTGGCCCTAGTTACAAAAGTTGGTATATTTCCCCTATTATACCCAACTCAAGAACATATGTATATAATTAATTCGACATGTATGCGAATGGGATAAGTATACAATTTTTAAGGTAACTAGTATATAGGGAGCTGCCTCTTAAATGAATAATTGTAAAGCGAGTTTAAAGTTTGGTTACAATTATACTGACCTTGAATGTGTTGTAACAGCTCTTGTGTCGTGTGTCGTTAGTTTCCTTTACAAATTAATTTATTCTAGTTGGCCAATTGCTTAGAATGTTACGGAGCATTAGATTTACTGTTAACAGTGGACGGAATTGACGGAATCCATTGCAAAAACCTTTGCATGTATTAAGCCGGCTGGTCCCGCTACAGGTGTCGTTGTCTTTTTATTTTGTTGTTTATCTACAGGGCTTTGTGCCTGCGGTCACGTGTGTTTGTATCTGGTATAGGGCGGGGCGGTGTGTGTGTGTGTGTGTGTGTGTAGTGAGGGAGGGGGGCGGGGGATCACTGACCGTGCGCAGGGCATGTTTGAGCGTCTCGTAGGTGAGCCAGCAGATGGCGGCGGCAGGCATCTGGTAGAGCACGCGGGCGCGCACGCCGCGGAAGAACCCCAGCGGGCCGGCGGCTCGCAGCACCGCGCCCGCCGCGCCCGCCAGCGTCTCCGCGCGCGACACCGCCTCCTGCAGCGCACACAACGATACGATACTAACTACGTATACATCTAACATTTCAGAAGCGGCGGCCAATTTTGACAAATAGGTACGCGCCGACCGCAAGGGTTCTCAAGCGTTCGGCCTACTTAAAAGCGATGCAATTCTATTATTTTAATATTAAAAATATATTATAATTTGAAAATTATATTTTTTTTGGTGACTTAGTTTAGGGAGTACACAATTATTTGTTACAAAACTCAAAACCATTTTGTTATAACTGAAAATATTACAATATCCCGGGATATTAAATGATTAATGCTGTTTACTCCCGTATAATTAGACTCCGAGGGGATAATTCCATTGCGTGGTTTCAAGTAGCATGAAGGAGACTAGTAGGTACGGACGTTACGGGAGGTACCTGCGTGTTGAGCACAGTCTTGCAGACGTCGAGCGGCGTGGTGGCGGCGGCGGCGAGCGCGCCGGCGAGCGCCCCGCTGAGCGCGTGCGCGCGCGGGTCGTACGTAGGTACGGACGGTACGGACGGTACGGACGGTACCTGCGTGTTGAGCACAGTCTTGCAGACGTCGAGCGGCGTGGTGGCGGCGGCGGCGAGCGCGCCGGCGAGCGCCCCGCTGAGCGCGTGCGCGCGCGGGTCGTACGTAGGTACGGACGGTACGGACGGTACCTGCGTGTTGAGCACAGTCTTGCAGACGTCGAGCGGCGTGGTGGCGGCGGCGGCGAGCGCGCCGGCGAGCGCCCCGCTGAGCGCGTGCGCGCGCGGGTCGTACGTAGGTACGGACGGTACGGACGGTACCTGCGTGTTGAGCACAGTCTTGCAGACGTCGAGCGGCGTGGTGGCGGCGGCGGCGAGCGCGCCGGCGAGCGCCCCGCTGAGCGCGTGCGCGCGCGGGTCGTACGTAGGTACGGACGGTACGGACGGTACCTGCGTGTTGAGCACAGTCTTGCAGACGTCGAGCGGCGTGGTGGCGGCGGCGGCGAGCGCGCCGGCGAGCGCCCCGCTGAGCGCGTGCGCGCGCGGGTCGTACGTAGGTACGGACGGTACGGACGGTACCTGCGTGTTGAGCACAGTCTTGCAGACGTCGAGCGGCGTGGTGGCGGCGGCGGCGAGCGCGCCGGCGAGCGCCCCGCTGAGCGCGTGCGCGCGCGGGTCGTACGTAGGTACGGACGGTACGGACGGTACCTGCGTGTTGAGCACAGTCTTGCAGACGTCGAGCGGCGTGGTGGCGGCGGCGGCGAGCGCGCCGGCGAGCGCCCCGCTGAGCGCGTGCGCGCGCGGGTCGTACGTAGGTACGGACGGTACGGACGGTACCTGCGTGTTGAGCACAGTCTTGCAGACGTCGAGCGGCGTGGTGGCGGCGGCGGCGAGCGCGCCGGCGAGCGCCCCGCTGAGCGCGTGCGCGCGCGGGTCGTACGTAGGTACGGACGGTACGGACGGTACGGACGGTACCTGCGTGTTGAGCACAGTCTTGCAGACGTCGAGCGGCGTGGTGGCGGCGGCGGCGAGCGCGCCGGCGAGCGCCCCGCTGAGCGCGTGCGCGCGCGGGTCGTACGTAGGTACGGACGGTACGGACGGTACCTGCGTGTTGAGCACAGTCTTGCAGACGTCGAGCGGCGTGGTGGCGGCGGCGGCGAGCGCGCCGGCGAGCGCCCCGCTGAGCGCGTGCGCGCGCGGGTCGTACGTAGGTACGGACGGTACGGACGGTACGGACGGTACCTGCGTGTTGAGCACAGTCTTGCAGACGTCGAGCGGCGTGGTGGCGGCGGCGGCGAGCGCGCCGGCGAGCGCCCCGCTGAGCGCGTGCGCGCGCGGGTCGTACGTAGGTACGGACGGTACGGACGGTACCTGCGTGTTGAGCACAGTCTTGCAGACGTCGAGCGGCGTGGTGGCGGCGGCGGCGAGCGCGCCGGCGAGCGCCCCGCTGAGCGCGTGCGCGCGCGGGTCGTACGCACGCGCCGGGTTCAGCCGCAGCTGGCACCACTCGTACGTCACCAGGTGCAGCGCCTGGGGCCGGGACACACACATACACTACACTACACTACACCTA
The DNA here is from genome assembly GCA_943193645.1 of Acentria ephemerella. NCBI lineage: Eukaryota > Metazoa > Arthropoda > Insecta > Lepidoptera > Crambidae > Acentria > Acentria ephemerella. The sequence goes on along the minus strand of OW971896.1, from coordinate 8,410,283 downwards.
CAGCTATACACACGGCCCACGGTAGCCTGGTAGCCTGGTAGCCTTCTCACAGAGATAGATAAACAGGGACGTCAGTCTAAATATTTTATTCAGCTTTGGTACATTATTTGATATATAGTATATATAAACGTCGTCTTATTGCACGTCAATCTGAGCCATCTCTTCGTATATCTACCGGGGGTTTTGTTCAGACAAGAACGATCAAGAAACTCAGTCATTGTGAATTTTTTGAAAACATCCAATAATAAAACTATGAACGAAAATTATTGTAAATTTCAATATTTTCAATCTCATAAATGTAAAATAATACACTAGATATAAGGAATTAAATTGTGAATAAATAAAATTAAAAATGGATGCACGCACCTTTGGCGGGACTTTGTTATAAATGTGTATACATTACCCCATGAACGAGTGGCATGTCTCGTGAAGTCTACAGGTTGGAACAGACAGTAAACTTACGCGTAAAATGCAACCAAGACATTTTAATTCCCTGACTTTCGTTTTACGACTAAGACGGCATTTTACGACATGTTTACAGTAATCAAAGTAGAATTTTCTGGCGTGTGTATACTGTTTCTTCGGTACACCTTACAAACGACTAGAACTCGTATGTTTCGTGTCGAGTGTGGATGTAGCGAGCCGCTGACCTGGAAGGGCACGTTCATGGCGACCTGCGTGGTGTAGGAGCGGTAGAAGGCGCGCAGCCCCTCGGCGCGGTACACGCGGCGCGCGCACTCCCACACGCCGCGGTACGGGGAGTTCAGCATCTGCAGTCGCTGCTTCACCACTGGAACACGAACAATGGAATCAAACACATGACAAGACCAAATTCACGAAGCGACATGAAAGACAGTTCGCTGAATTTGGACGCATCAATTCTACAGATAATTTTTCTTGTTTGAGTTAAATTGTCCGACTAGAGAAAACCCAAAGATCGCGGTTCTAGAAGGCGCAATGATTTTGTAGCTAAAGTTGTAAGTAAACAATAATATTCTAGTATAGACTGCCTTCTGGAACTAGTAGACCATCTTTTAGAGGTTGTCACTGGAACATTTAACCGAATGCTAATGATTCTTAAAAATAACAATTAAAAGTAAATCAAATTAGCAAAAATAAATAACAATAAAGTCAATTTCCAATTAGGAATCCCCAGGCCGGGTGTGCCGACGGCCGACGGCGGACGCGGCGGCGCGATGAGCTGAGCGGTACTCTCAAACCGGTCGTCGTATTGACGTCTATCGGCGAAATTTACATAATTCAAATCTAAAATTAAATATATTACTTTTACAAAAATATAACCATGGGACCATTAAGGTCGATGATAACAGACATAATATTTGATTTTTTTATTAATATATTGTAGTTATTTATGAATAAGATTAAAATATTGATTTTCAAGTTACGAATCACAATATAATTAATTCATGAGGACTAGGGACGTATTACAAAAATATATAATATTTGTGCTTATTAAATTGTTCAAGTACCAATTTATCAGGTATAGAATACGTAAGGGTCACTGACACACGCTCGTAGACAACACGAGGTCAAGTCTGTCGCGCGGGGGGGGGGGGGGGGGGAGTGAAGGCGATAAGGTGATAAGGCGTGATGACCATGTTCCGCTATTATTGTAGGGTTCACCCAAATAGATAGCGTGGCCGATGACCACATTGCCGCCAAAACATTGCAATAACAACCAGATAGTATCACATTGTATGAGCACTTCTTAAAAATATACTTTTTACTTTTAAGGGGTAGCTCTTGACTTTTATTTCACGTAAACAGTGAAGTAAGTAAGTGAAAATAAGGCAAAAGATGGAAGCGAGCTAATCGCGGATTCCTAAGCACAGAGAAACTGGCTATCTTATCTGGAACTGCCCAAACACAACATTGTGGTGGTAGCTAACCAGGCTGACGTAGAAAAAGACCTACCCCTGGATTGAACCCCGGAGCTCCAGATCTGAAGTAGGTGGTCTCAGCGACTAGACCACAGCGGCGGCAATATTGTTATATTGTAATAAATAGCTTACAATAACGTGACAACCTAAGTGTCATAAAGTAGTGAATTTAATGATCTTTTGCCTAATTCACGTTTGCTCGACTGGAGCGATTCATCATGGGGTCCTTCAAGGTAAAAAAGAACCATAAGTAACGATTGTAAGTTGTACCATTAGGATTGAGTTTACAGTAATCGTTGCAAAGAAACTAGTAAACGCAAAAGTGTATGGTACTAAAGTGTTTATCGATTTCTGAACCCGTAGCTAGACGGACTCGAGAAACGTTCAGTCTCATAGAAATGTCAATATTTTCGAGCCAAAGTAAGGGTACAGTCTCAACTCGCGACACTTAGTGTTGACATTCAGATGTTGAGTATACACAAAGCCTTTCTCGGTATGTTCGTATTACAGAGGCGGGAGAGAGTAACAAACACGTCAGGATCCTTTATGAATGACGAGCTACGAGGTACGCCACGCTGTTGTTTAGTTAGACAATGCGACACGTCGCGCGCGTGCTGCCTGGCGGCTGGCGGCTGGCGGTGACGACGCTTACATCATACGATATTTAGGACATCTCCGCGGATCGCGTGCTCTGGCAAGGATTTAGACGACAGACAGTGGCGAGGGAGCAACGACCTTATCGTACCTTCAATAACATTACTGGTTTAGATAACATACAATATTTATCATAAATAGATTAACTTATAAATCTTCTCTTTATTTACTAATTAATATGTCCATCCTCAGATTGCCTGGAAGAGATCGCTCTTAGACTTAACTACGAATCTGTATGAACGCATCACGCAAAATCTACTGGACCTATTAAGATGAAATTGTGTGTCTTTTATATAGCGCCAACATCTTAGGTACAGAGTATCCAGGACAAACGTAAGGTTACCGTGGGAAACCTAAAAAGGTATTTTTGTGTGCATTGACTTGAAATTACAAATACACGTATCTTTTCAATCCGATATTAACATTTTAGATATAATATAACGCAGCATAATAAACAAGCAGGGACCGGTCAGCCTACAAATTAATATAGAGGTACGGAGACCGTATTTAAGACAACATTTAAATATTTTATAAGCCGATTAAGGTTTAATTCACGCAAGATTTAAGCGAGATACAAAAATTATATAACCTTCTATTACTTTACCTACTTAACTGTCGACCTTCATACTCGATCGCTATATAGGTAAGCAGGTATTCTAAAAGCTGGTAGACGATCTGTGCTGAAAGCGCTTTAGAGGCTATTCTCCATACATCTCTTCGTTTTTTCAACGACCTCTATAGTTCCCAACCAGTTAACTTAAAATGAACATGGACAAGACGAAAATTATGTCGAATTTCCATGTCATCCCCACTACATTCTATCTACGATCCATTACACTGGAAATTGTCGACAAGAAAAGCGTCAATCTACGAAACCAGTGCTGGGCAGCGATCGGAAATTTTTGCTGCATATTCTCGAACCATCTACTACAGTGTCTCAAGACGAAAGTGTTAAAAACATGTGTGTTGCTAGTGATGACTTATAGAACCAAGACTTGGCCGCCTATAATCGGCGTAAAAGAAGCCTAAGTCAAAGGGATATGCACCGCTCCATTTTGGTGACTTTCAGCCTTTATCCTCCTATGCGAGATGGTATGAGAAATGATGAGAAACGCAACTAGGGTGGCCGACGTAGCCAAAGAATTGTAACCCTAAAGAGGCAGAGGATAGGGCACATTCCGCGGAGGACTGACGGCCGTTGGGGCGGGGAGGTACTTGAGTGGCGGCCGCGTAGGCCTACCACAATGTGGACCAACGATTTGGTCAAGGTCGCCGGAATCCACTGGATGCAGGCAGCGCAGGACTGATCAGTTTGGAGATCCTTTGGGAAGGCCTATGAAGGCTTCTGCCGGCTGATATGATGATGAAATAAGCATGGGGGTCTTCGAATAATCAAAAACCAACTATTGAATGGGTTTACTTCGAATACTATATGGAGGTATTGAATGCTCAAGGGTTAAAGTTTAAGGTTCAATTAATCTTATCTGTCGCGGGCACAACTAGTATAAATAATATCAATGAGTCGATGGTGTTTTCCCCTCCTCTTCCGGTGTTTACGCACGACTTCCCCGGAGGAGGTGAATCCCACGCGAGCAGTAATGTTGACATACACAGAGCAGTGCGGGAAGTGAGAGTACAACTGGTGTTGTGCTAACAAGCCGGTTTACATACAAACCCGCGCTCTAACAACAACAACCGAACGGTGTAGCGAATTAGAAGTCACTTGGCCGGATTCTGAAGCTACACCCTACGCCCCACCCTACACTAAGAGCGCGCCTGTCTGTCTACTCGTTACGAAATAGGAACAGTATATAACTGAAACTAGGTAACGTTCATAAAAATCATGGTTTTAGGTGACATGTAGGAAGGTACATACCTTCACCGACATGTTAGATATCATCATTAACAAGATACGTCTCAATGCTGGTCAGAGAAGAGATTAATTTTAATTTAATGATTCTATGTTTATTTCCTTCTGTATATTGTTATATTAATTATGTAATTGCTCATCCACTGCTGCGTAACATGCCAAGGCCGTACTGGGCACGCGGACATTATAATAATGTCATAGTGATCTGTAAATACCACTTTAACTGTCAAAATAAGTGGTCCAATACGGCCTCTGGTCACTTTGAACTTGAAGGATTATACTATACGATACACGTTATTACACTACAAGTGATGTTACACTACGAGCTAGGAGCTGACAATCTATAGAGAATATACACGCACCAATGTAAGGTGCGGGGAGGCGACTCGATCATGATTTATTCGTTCGACAATGAGGAAGACGCGCTACACATGCATGCAGGATTTATTTAAGCCGTCTGCCCTAATATAGTTACTAGTTATCCGTATCGTACACGTGATGAAACGGAAATATATAAGAGACATTTCTCTTATATATTCCCTAATATAACGAAAAGCTCCGCCCACCAGGAGGCCAGTGACTAACGTCCACTAATTACAACGTCGTATGTACTGAAGCAATCATAATGTGACATTTAATGTTGGGAGCACAAATTTGAATACGGTTTTCACAGGAAAATCTGGTAAACAACAGCCTGCATTTGTCACTTACTTATTTTAACATGTGAGTACCGCTGAGAAGATTACTCATTTATTGCTGTCTTGGAAGTCAAGATATCACAATGACTACAGTAAATCTGGTTATTTTATCGCTTCTCATAGACATCGGGACTGTCAGTGTTCGTATCCAAGTAGATTTTCTGATTTCTCAAATGAAGTATAACCTATTTGTTTATTTATTACTTATCCTGCAAAAGGAAACAAGTTATTTTCAATACATTCCATATGATACAAAACAAACGAGTACTGTGTGTTCCGAAGCCAGTTCCATCTATTGGACCAGTAGCAAGTGTTACAATGAAAACAACTAATAACAATCACAGAAATTGTCATTATTAACACATTATATTATTACGAAACTTACACTAACACATTGATATAAATAGCACTGTACACATGTTGTAGTAAGGACTATACTAAACTGCATGGTCCTTCGAGTCGCATAGCAGTACACTTCTTCTGTAAGTACTATATTATAATATTTACACAGGGTCTATGTTCTATTTGCAGCGAACGATGCCCTCCATACGTTTCCGATGAAGGTATTTTATATAGAACTATTCATTACATTAGCGACCCATGTAATGAGCATAATTACTTAACACTTTCTGTACCCGATATACGTCTTTGAAATTATATATTCGTAGTACCCAAAGTACCCAAATTGAATTAAATAAATTTTTAAACTATAATAACCTTAAAAATGCATAACTTTTGTTTTAAAGATGCATAAGTATAATGATAGCTATTGCCATTTACGCTATTGGTGAATCAACACTAGCAAGGCGACCTGACGCACGCGCCACGCCAACAGTATGATATTATTAACCACTCGTAAGACTTCTTAGTAATCGAGACCGAGCAAAACAATGAGATTATTCGATTAGCATCACTGATAAGAGCATCGCAATATTATTAGACACTGATATAACAATGTGTGCAGTATATAGAAATTATAACTTGTGGAGTGGTATGATATGGAGCTGTTAGGTATACTAACCTTTGGATGTAAAACAAAGAAACATTATACTACTATAATTATGCAGGATGTTGAGGTGGCGATGATTCCCAACACCGGCTATAGGAGCCGCTGATTGACCCAATGACTCAACGCACAAAAAATATTACAAAAAATCTGTATACACAAAATTCTGTCGATGTGTATTGATTGTCTAGAACGCCGTAGTGAGCAGAAATTGTTTCGCCTTAGCCATTTTCTATGGTCATACGATATAAACATAACAGCAAAAACTTCCAATATGAGTACTAGCAAGTCAACAGTATTAGTGGAAAATATTCCGAGATACGTGTATCAATATTTGTTTTCAACAGCGACCTTGGGCCGCCGGCACTAGCACCGTCTGACAGCGGCCGCGGCACGCGAATCTTATAATCATTGATATTGCAGTAATTGAAAACGATTCGACTCTACCGGTGGTTGGTACAAGTGCACGCGTAACCCTTTAACTTGGTACTAATGAACCAAATGCCGCTGCTGTAGACGTGCACGTTCAAGATAGACGTAGCAGTAATCCTGATGCTAAATTATACGCTATAGATCCGAATTTATGTCCAATACATCCCCTGTTCTATCGATATTAATAAAAACGGGCAGTTAAACGACACATACGACATTTGGAATATAATTAATATGTTTATTCTGTAATGGTCAGACTTTCTAATTGTTATTGTCCTTTCCCACAATAATCGAGGGGGAGAGATAAAAGTGTTGTACTACAGTCTGTATTATATCATGTCTACTGAAACAAATGGTTTTATGACACGGTCACGCTCATACTCAGAATTGTAGTCACGACCGACCAAGCATCTTATCAGCTATTTCCATATTATAAGGGTACACGTAACCGTGTAAAACTAACATTATTTTAATAATTATTATTAATAATTTCAATGGCATTTGACGCTGAGATTTGTTTAACCTATCGCAAAGTAAAATGAATAATAAACTGATTAATTGACATATATTCTGATTAGTAAACTACATCTAAAAGATTTATTTATCACTTTTAGATCACAACATCTACATCACACAACATATCCAATATGATTTAGTACAGTCAGAGCACGTAAGACTGGAGACGGACTGCATTAAAGTGCATTCCGACTGCCTTAGTGTCGTTAAGATACATTTAAACATCCTTCATCCTCATTCTCTCTCTTTCTGCGGCACTGACATCTCTATCAGCTCTATAACTATACGGAATAAAACCGTAGTTATATAAAATTCGCAAGTCATCGTCCATTACAAACATATTCAAAAGAACTACTAACACACACATATTGCTTATATACACGGTTTCTGGTCAAAATCCATTCAGCGTTGTCATTCCAATGATCTCCGCAGATGACATAAGCAGAAGCGCGCTCCGATCGTGTACAACGACGAATAATATTGTTACTTGCGCGTGCGCTGATAGGCCGCCTCCCACTTATATTGGAGTTGGGGATACCTATAGTTGTAGTAACAACTATCTCAATTAAACCTTTCGAATCTGAGTCCCACTTGGTCAGGGGGCAACCACTTTAAAAAATACTGAAACCTTAAAAGCAACAATAGAGTTCCGTATTTTCAACCGTCTTCAAAAAAGTAGAAGGTTCTCAATCAACTGTAAGTTTGAAACGCGATTTCTTTTTCGATTGTAAACCGATTTTGAAAATTTTTTATGCGATAGAGAATGCTCTTATTGTCATCAAGTTAGGATCTGATGATGGGAGCCCAGGGAAATCGAGGGCAACCTTTAAATTCTATGGGTATATGTTTTCTAAAGCTATTCGAGAATATTAGCATGAAATTGTAAGATCTATTGTACACAAAATCACAATAAAATCTTATCTTATGTTATATTACATATAACAAACCGGTAGGTCAGTCGACAATACTAACGTTCACCCATCTAACTTTAATTGAACATTTGACAGAAAATTGTTAAATAACAAGTTTGAAGCAAAACTTAAAACCGACTTTAAAACACTAAAAAGGCAAAAATAATTATTTAATTATTTTCGATGTTTATAACAAAAGTTGTCTTCTTCAACTTTTTGGAGTTGGTGATGGCAGTTTTAAACAATGGAAAGTGAAGCGTCTTACATTGAATCATAATAGGTTGGGAAGAAAGTTTCTTCCCATTTTATATGAAAATTCAAGACATTTTTTTGCGAAGTTAATTTACATTTAATTGCAGTATATATGTGTCATTTTGTACTTAGACTTTCTGCCATCTTGTAGATAGAGACATGATCCCGTTGCTGTAGAAATTTCGGGAATTCTGATAAAAAAAACGCAAAGTTGTTTTGGCAGTCCTCTATTGATGTTAACCTGGCACTGCCTACAGAATTCTGAAGAGAGCGAAACAGGTTGAAATCTGAAGATTCAAGGTCAGGGCTATATAAAGGATGCATTAAAACCCCAGTCTTAATTTTTAAACTCTTAATTTTTGCTGAGTGGCTAAAGATGTATGTGGTCTAACGTATCGTGATGAAATACCACACCCTTTCTATTAATTAATTCGCTTTCGCTGAATCGATGGCCTGATCTGCCCAGCGGTAAAAACTCTTAATGAACAATGCCCTTCTAATCCCACCATAGACACAGCATCACCTTATAGCGAGTTTACATAAGTTTTACCACAGTCTGTGAAGCCTCACTGACCTTTGACCAGTCGTCATACATGATCCACTTTTCATCACCAGTTATCAATCTCTTCTAAAAACGGTTTATTTCATTTTTTGTCCAATAAAATGTCATAAAAACCAGCTATATACAAATATTACAGATAAAGATATTTTATTACAAGTTTATACAATACACAGTATATGCGAAAAGACTTTTTCCCCGACCTTATATTTGCCTTTTTAATGTTTTGAAATCGGTTTTTAATATATGTTAAACAATACACGCGCATGCAGTTATGTACTACACATTGCATGCAGTCTCTGGAAGTTGCGTATATGCAATCACGATCTTGCGCATATATGTAAACCTTTAATTGATTGTGCAATAAAATTTTATTGCTATAGTAGCATACAATTTATATTATTGTAACAACCGATGGTGCGTCAAATTAATAAATAAATCATAATAAACATTTTCTTCTGATGATGAGTGACTCTTACAAATAGATAAAATTGATAGCATTGGCAACAAACTATGACTTAAATAAATGTGACGGGTACTGAGACTGGGTACTTAGAAAATAAGCATAAAATTTCAATTATTTACCTTCAGCAGGGTTTGAGACTGCGTCGTGCACTAGAGAGGCCAGACACCCGGACAACCCTGCAACATCAATAACAAACAAGTGTCAAAAAGAAACACATGCTGGGTTTCAACAATCAATCTAAGGAAGGATTTGCTTACGAAGTCTTTATTTTAGACATGTGAAATATGACAAAATTCAACGCCTGGTAAGCAAAGCCGTCCACAGAGAGATGATTGAAACAAAGCAATAATGGACCTGATTATGAAGGGATCATTCCAATATTTGGAATGATTAATTCATAATCGTATGGTGTATAAATTGTTGTATCCTAGTCGGTGTATAGAATTTGATCCCGCAGATCCAGACTAAAATTATCCGAGGTTTCTTTAAATCATGCTTATTAAATATTTTTGACCGTTATAATTTTTGGTATCCTTTTCATATAGGTGATAAGAGAGTGAAATGTATTTACTGAACACTAATTTTGGGTATGCTCAAAGGTTCAAGCCTAGTCACAGAAACACATAAACATCACACGTATTCTGAATTGGTGGTTCGGACTCTATGGCAATTTATTGAAATGGAAAATTACCATGTTAACATTCAATACCACGAGACTTAGCAACAAAACAATGTATTTGATATTATTGAGTAAAAACGTGTAATTTTTATAACGATGCTGGCAGTAACTAATAATAATGACTGCAAAATACATGGTCGTATGTTAATAAGGCTGACATACGTAATTGATGCGTCTAATACACAAGACCTGATGAACCTGTTCTAAGATCGCCGTAGTATTCGTGGTTACCAGCAAACTGTAACGTCATCGATGACGTGCTCCATCGGGGGAGGAAGCACGAAATATAAATGTATTACGACCAAATCCTACAATCTCAAACAGGAGACTACTCTTTACAAATTTCGAACTCAAACAATACTTTCTATTCCTCAATCCAACTGTTCAACCAAATATGCTTCAGGTTCAGAAATAGTCTTTCAGTGAAAAATGTGATTACAAGTCCACCTCGAGATTATAGCAGCAATATGTAATGCTGTTTAGGGACGTAGTTATGCCCTGAAGAGAAGGTTGGAGAAGGAACTTGATTTTTGGGAATCGGATGCATATTGGCTTCTCTCCAAGATCGCGGCACACAGCCAGTAGAGAGTGAGAGACGATATAATCGCGTTAAGACGAGGGAAAATTTCGCTCCACATTTATTTAGTACTATAGCAGGGATGTCATCAGGTATACTGGCTTTACGGACATCCATTTTAAGAAATATCTAATTTAAAACATACTTATTTATATTTAACTGTGCTGGCCCCGAAAGTCACAGTTGCAATGGTACCTGGGCCGAGAACGAGCATTGTTCTTATGGCACACGTTGTCAAAATCAGAACTTAAATGTTCAAATAGAAGCAGAAGTAAATATACGTAACTTTAATCATAAATAACTAACGGTCAAATAAAGAAGACCCCTACAATCGTTAATGTTGTTGAAAATTGAAGTGTTTATGTTTCCGTTACTATCAATTGAGTGAACGAGAGGATATAACGTATGTTTCTATTTTTTACATTCGCCCAACGGCTAGGTTTTATCCGGGCCTGTTATTGCCTTCAAACCTTTGACCTAAGGGTATCTATTGCCAAACGATACCCGTGCTTTCACCGCTTCGAAAGAAGAGAGCAGAGTCAAACGTTATTATTTCAAATGTGGTATACATCATAATATATTAGACAAACGGATACATCTAAAATTATAAGCAGATAAACATTACAAACGCAAATCATTCATGCTTTACGAAAAATACGTTGACTTTGACTTTCTCGTTGAGTTGACTTGAATCCTAGTTGTCGTGATGACGCAGCCTAAGGCCGGCTTGGCGCTGGCTGCTGTGGTGGCGGGGGTACTGACCGTGGGTGAGGTGGTCGTAGCGATGCCTGGTGAGGTGGGCCAGCGTCTGCTTGCTGTGCTCGTAGGTGGCGAAGAAGCAGGCGTGCGCGGGGCCGGCGCCGAGCACCACCGCCGACATGCCGCGGATGGGCCTGCGACGACACAACACCGTTCATATCATAGCTACAGACATTAGGGCCCGCAGCTCTGTGTCCAACTGATGAACCCCTCAATTCAATTTTAGTTACATTATGACCACCATGGTATACGTATGTATAACGTACCACCGTAGTACATAGTATGTAATATTGACATCAAGTGAGCAGTGGAATTATTAGACAATCATTTGGTAAACCAAGTAACAATATTGAACGAAGATGATTTGCAATTTCTTTAATAATATAAGTTACTTATATTTGTTTAATTTATGCCATGACATCATACGATACATTCTGTTGGTGAGCGGCCTCGAAGGGCCACATTTGACTTTAATTCTGACAAAAGGAGAAAATACTATTCTTTCTTCTGAACTTTTCTGGCTTCTAGTGTTTAGTTTATTAAATTTAAATTTTGTAAATATGTAAATGTATATCACATCCGGGTGCACGACACAATTAATTAAGTGCGCTGGAGCCGATGTTATGTCCTCACCTTCCGATAAACATTACTGTTACGTTAGCTAGTGTCGGTAGCCCGTGGACTCAATTGTCGAACAAGTGGTAATAAGGCAACTAAGTCTTGAATATCCAAAAATAAGAGTATCAAAATATATATAAAAAAAAGTAAAAAACATAAGAAGCAAACAAGCTCTATACAAAGCCTGTAACAATCGTTATCATTTTTTCAACTTATATTAAGTGCTAGTTTATGACTTATTCTGGATAACACTCCAGTTGTGGTTTCAGCAGATCTCACAATGAAGGTCAGAGGTCTCCTGATCCACCGATAACTACATAAATGAAGTTATTGTGTGTCGCGAATTATTCACTAACTATCTCACCTCGCGTACTTTCGTACAGCATAACAAATTATTACAAATAATGTACAAGCGTGCGCGGCGTGAGCGGCGTGAGCTGTCTATTGCCGACGATGGCGAAATTTCATGTATTAAAATAAAGATAAATTTAATTTCTCCCGTGATTTTTTAAGATGCCTTAATATTTCTTCTGCTATTCGAGGCGGACACTAATCCAACAAATATGATATTAAACTCCACTCAATCGTTCTCGAGTTATAAACGGTGTTACCAACACGAATTTGTTTTATAATACTATTTCTATAGACTATGGATATAAACGTTAACAATGTCATTGTTCCTTGCGTACGCATTTCAAATATTTCTTTACGTTATATGTATAGTAATGAAAGCCTCAAGGTGGATCCACACATATCCTGGTATCGTCACAAGAAGAATCTAATTGAAATGTATCTAGTTATTAACTTATTTAAAAATGCTTCAGCATTATAACTTAAGTTGTTTATTCTGTGTCAGTAGTGGTCACTGCAACTTCATCGGCGATGGAACAGTTATAAATGTGTGCATCTTTTCCCTGGAACCCGAGGACCAATCTGTCGGAGGCTGAGTCTAACAAACTGAATCAAAGTATGTAATAGAAACAGAGCCGGTACCGCACTGTATGAACACGTGCTATATATAAGTCGCTAGTGTGTTTATTCGCGAATCTTTGTTATGGAAGCCTTGACTTTGTTTTTATAAAATTGTCAATATACTCATTCACCTAAAGACTAGGTTATACTTAGACGCAGATACAAATGTAAGCAGACCGTGGCTCGTGGGCGCTCAGGACACGCCACACGCCACACGTAATGCTGATTGACACTCTGAACACGTATCAAAGAATCACTGCTTTTTAAAAGGAGGTGTACGAATTAATGACGACTCTTAAGGCTTTTGTTTTCCGTGTAATGTGGACTTGGTGACAATGGCACGAGTGGATAAAAAAAACTACAGCAATTTGTGTACATAATGCTAACGCGGTGTATAAATTGTGCCAACACAGTTCAACAATACAAATAAAATGTAATTCAAGGTATCTCTTTTATTCTGGCCGAACAACAAGATTAGGGCATAATTACAGGATGTAATAATTCGTTCCCAAAATTATTAAAGTTATAAAACTTCATACCAACGTAAATGTGAACCGTGCGAGCAAAATGAGCACCACTCTGCGCCGGGTCACTGAATATTTACGGGTTCATTTGTATGCATTACATTTAAAGAATAAAAACCAAATGGTTGGTACAATAACTAGTACAAACACCCCCACCCCCGCACCGACCCTTGCTACTTTGTTAATTACGTCATTTCATTTTATCTCGGTTGTTAATAATATAAATAATTAAATAATCATGATAAGGTTATTTGTCCAAATGCAGCACTCGAGTAAGCTCTTCTAACATACAGTTCGCCGAGCTGGAGTCTCCTCCGACGACGATTATAATAATAATACAATGAGCGTGGTGGTGTTACGATCATGTAGGACAGCCTGTGCCCAGCAGTGGGACGTAAATAGGCTGTTGATAGGTTGTCGATCGTGTTACAAACTATTTTGTGGCTTTATTTGAATTGTATGCGTCTTGGATTATATCACCATTGTCTTGTCACCATTATTAATTAACAATGTCTTTGTGAAACACAATATAATTTTGCACGATTGCAAACAAATTGGCTTTATTACAAAAACAAGGAATTACACACAAACTTTACAGATGGGGCACTTCAATCGATTTGATATATAAAAAAATCTTATGTCAGAGTTTGATACACTCCTGTAAAACGGCTTGATGGATTTAATGAAACTTTTTGTGTTTATTTAGTAGGTATATATATTTGGTATATAGGTAGGTAAAAAGTCGGAGGCTATTTTACGCCCCTAGGTGATAAGGGTAGACGTTTTCAGATACTTTTTAGAAATACTTTTCTTGCTGGATCATCTAATACGGTACAAACAACATACAGTAGGCACATGGAGCTCTAGTGACAACTGCTTCTAGTGCAGTAAGTCCCGGTTTTACTCACAAATAACATATCAAAAATGTGTCGTCATATTGCGTGCTCCAACAAGACGAGACACTTTTAAAGTAACGCTATTATATTATTATTATGATAACCCTTTCGCAACTAACAAAGAAAGTTACTTTTTGTACAACTGATGTGATGTGTACTATTTCTTGGAAATGACTTATAACTGTTCTTATATATTATCAAGTATCGTTAAGATTTTAAGATAAGTAGGAACCCACTCAAGATATGTTTTCGTTTCTGAACTTCTGGTCGTGATGATAAAAACCATCAAGTTATTCAAAGATTACCGAAGCCAGCTCAGTTTACTCATTACACTATTTTAAGTAACTCGAGTTGGTATTGTAAGACGGCTAAAGATAGCAGACATAGCAGCTTTTGAAAAATTTGATCAATTATTACCACGTGTTTGGAAATATAAAATACATTGCCAAACATCTTTACATCAAATTTCGTAACATAATATAAAGTTACGTAATGGTTGTGACTGAGTACCTTCGGTCAATTAGAATAATCACAAAAACCTTTAAAACTTGTCCGTACTCAACTAGCAGAAGCCTCCAAGGTCATAGTTATTGTGAATACTAAGACTGAGGGAGGACTAAACTATATTTTTTGTTGTCTTTGTGTCTATTCTACTATTTCATATTAATATTGTCATCTAACGGTGGTGACAGGCACAGGGGTTGTTACATGGGAGATATATATGATGACTTTAGGTCATAACACAGTGTAGTGACACTGGCCTAACGCATGCCCATGGAGGGTTTGTTCATATTTTTGATACACATTATTTTATCAATGTATTCATTGAAGTTCTACAAGTCAGAAAGTCGTATTCTCTTTTCGTGTCCGAAATACAGCCCGAAGCGAACGATAAAAAAGATGCCATTGTTTTGAAAGGAAAGCATGCCTTAGGCATTAAGTCCGCCAATTGTGCTTTAGTAGAATAAAGAATAAATAAATAAAGAAGGTCAATAAGACCATCAATCAGCAGTAGTACCTACGTCTGACGCGCGCCGCTGACATTCTGGCGGTCTTGGGCGAGGGCGGTGCAAGGCGGCGCAGGGCGGGGGAGCCCTGCGCCGCCTTGCGCCTTGGTGGAGGCCAAGGGCAGCACCACTCCATTTACTTATTGAAGTTTAATTATTTACCAAACGATGACAAACAACAATTGTATTAGACACACTTCGGAACCAACCGAAACATGTACTTTATATGGCCGCCACATCGTCGGCGTAGACTTCATAACTAACACAAAAGGGAATAAATATTTTCTGCTCCAAGAACTTTCTTAAAAATACAATCTCACCAGAGATATAATTGAGATAAAATTGAATGTCGTTTTAAAAATTAATAATTCAAATCTTCTTAAAGGAATAAGGCTACATAACGGGATGATATTTATAATATTTATGTGAAAAAAGTAAATCAATATGATCTAAAATTGGAATTTTAGAACTTTTAAATGGATTCATAACGTGGATGCTGAGCAAAACTTTGTGCGTGTATCTAATCTTATTTAAATTATTTATTATTAAATTTCAGTTATTTAGATTTCGAATCGACCAGCTAACTTCTTAAACTGGATACGTGGTAATTTCGAAGTTAAAATGTTCGTGCACGGGGTGGTATAGATTGTCAAACGGAAGTCCGCAGACCATACCAAACACTAAGTAGTGTTTTATTATAACTTGATGAGAGCACTTTACAAACACATAGAAGACGACAAACTTTCAGGGCGAACGACCTCTGAGAAAACTTGAACGAGCTTTTCCCGAGCTCTGTGCTACGGCGCATATCTTTAGTTATGGAAATTAGGAGTAAGTCTTCTGCGGACATTGAGATATGATGTTGACCGACTAACTGAGTTGATTGCTTATCCATTAATGCATTACATTACAATATACAATACAAGATATCACAATAATGTCAATAAACTCTGTAAGCTCATTATTGCACCAAATACACGGTACATCTGCACTGACCCGCGTTCAAGCGAACTTGCGCGAATACAACCGGACACGTTAGCCTTGTCCCAACCGACGCGTCAAGTGGCGTGGCTGCCACTTGACGTAAAGGTCTGCTGGCTGGAAGCTAGTGTCCACTATACTATTTTTAAAAGAAGTCCATTTTCAATGTATTAACGGCAAATTAATAATATTGTAGAAAAAATTTAATATAAAATCTACCATCAAAAAGAACGAACCGATCATGTCTCACTAAAAATACTTGTTTATCACGATCACAATAGTTTTTCTGTACCTGACTAAAGAGAGATCAAATATCATTATAAAATGGAAATGTATATTTTAATGTACATTAATTAACTTTCTGGTTCACGAGCTAAACCGTTGCGTCTGGAAGAAAATAGACGTGCTCGTGACGATGATGAAAATAGTTCAGTACGTTAATTTTATGTAATGAGTGCGTGTAACAAGCCTGCGGGACACTTGTAGCACACTGGTGCTGGCACGAGAAGGAGCATCACCGTCCGCGTATAACTTATTATACATATCTAATCTCCTTATACATACGAATATACAGTCACGATTGTCCGCTGCAATCGTCATCAATGACTTGCACAAACAGGTAAAATACAAAAATTGAATGGTGAGTTATCTAACATAATCCGTAAATTATCAGCGAATTACTGGCATTCAGCCAATCAATCACTCGGGGACGTGAGAGCTTATCTGAATGGAGTGAGTGCATCAACGTACGTACCTTGAGAGTTGAATCTTTACTTGTAAACTAATCACCTGTTACCACAACTACACTCGCCAGCCAAAGTATGGATCTTGAATACTAAATAATTTATTAATGGCAGTTTTTATAGGTTCAACTGTAAACATGTTTTAATTGTTTGATACGTCGCGAGTTGCGGCCTATTGATTTTATTTATTAGTTGGCTTTCACACGTTGACCCATACACATGTCCGTTACTTTTGACCGAAAACGGATATTACATATAGATATTTAGAAGGACCATAAATCGTAGCCCTATTCTAAGAAGGGTTTAACCACCGGGCTGTCGCACGTCACATAAGACAGTCCTAAATTTCGAAAATTTATAAACACTTTCAAAAATTTTGTAACTTAATATTAAGGCCAAATAATGTTTTATTAATTAATTTTTGTTGTTTTCATATTTTCATATATTTTTCTAACTCCATCAGGAATCAATTCCAAGTAAGTGATTCCATTCTTTTGCTTGCGAGTGTAGACCAAGTATCTGAGCAACAGTTAGAAACCGTAACTCGGAACAACTTGGTCTATTGGTCACTTAACTTGGCACGTCAATTGATTAGTATCAACATTTTAAAAAAATCTAGTACTCTATCTATCTGTAATTGAAATACCTTTATTGTTGATAATGAAACAACAACCAAGCCCAAATAATCACGACATCGAGTTCCAAATAACAACATCGTTGTTATTTTTAACTTAATCAATATTTTATCCGATAAAAGGTGCGTAAAGTAAAGCCAATAGAAGAAACAATACAAAACCCTAAATCAATCATGAAAACAGCACAATCTTGCAATATTATACAACTAATGAACAATATAATAATGTGTGTTCGTCCACTGGGTCAACCAATTCTGATTTAACCAATTTCGATAAAAAGATCTTGGCGGAATCTTACTCTTGGTGACAAATCAATGGTACATTAACAGAAACTGCACGATCGCATGATAGGAAGAGATGTGACAGAAGTTGAAGATACTAATAAAGCGTTATAATACCGCCGACCAGAGAGCATCCTAGTATTTATCTAATTTCGATAATAGGTAGTGAGCCGCTGACGTGATAACCTATTAAATGACATTATTTAAGTGGGAGCAAAAGCTTGCCCCAAAAAACGAGTTTTATTACAAATTAAGATGAAGGAGGGTAAAAAACCAAAATGTTGTCCACGTTTTGTTTTATAATCTAACTTGAGTGTCCTTCTGGGTACATTTGTTTCTTACATTCACGACATATTCTCGTCCAAGTTCTACTATTTTGAAGTGGTTATATTCCTTTCCTACGGAACTTGAGTTGAACCAATATTTATTGCCGGCATCAGACACTATAGAAAAAGTCTTAATAATTAATAATATGCATTCTGTTTCCGAATGAACAGAATGGGATTCCCAATTGCATTTTTCACAGATTTTTGACTTCTGCTTGTGATCAGTCCGAAGCTTATCTGTCACGAGCAAGATTATAAAGGACGTGCGGTATATTTGTATATTAAATAAGTTCTTAGTTGCTGATTTAGAAGAATTTTATAAAAACACACTTGAGATGAGGTTGATATTATTGTAGTACTTTGATACTACGATGACACCGGCGTTTACATTAATACAACAATAATGGTTTCAAATATTGCTTTCTATGAATATTTGACATGTTTTCGGATATTCCGGACGTTATAGTACACAGTATTGACTGTGTTCTTAGGTGCACAATCGCTGGTACAAATCTTGAACTACCGTCTTCTAAAAAGAATCCATTTTACTTTATGGGATGTTCGGAAATCGTTATCATATGACTATTAATCGAGTCACTTGCTTATCATTTATCGATATAAATTGTAATTATAAATTATACACAGTCGTAAGTGTGTCAGTGTGATACAGCTGTTATCTGATTAGAGTTTAGACAACAGCAACTCTAAGGATGGCGTCAAGTCTACGATAGCGGCAGTATTTGAAAATATTTTCACATTAATAGATTTTAAAAAAAGATAAGAACCGTCTCGTATTAGAA
The DNA here is from genome assembly GCA_943193645.1 of Acentria ephemerella. Taxonomy (NCBI): domain Eukaryota; kingdom Metazoa; phylum Arthropoda; class Insecta; order Lepidoptera; family Crambidae; genus Acentria; species Acentria ephemerella. Next base: position 8,391,220 of record OW971896.1, on the reverse strand, counting down.
TTCAGTAGTAATATATCTCAATGGAGTAACTCACAATCCGTCAGGTATCCTATAGTTATTAATATTGAGAACGTATAATTAGATATTTGTGAGTGTTGTTTTATGCAATTGATACGAATATTTAGTTTAAAATTGAATAAATGTATTTTGACATTGCCTTTAACAGCGGTTACTGCAACACATTTATCGTCATCACAGAGAGAAATATGTTGTGTTTAGTCTGTCCTGTTGGCTAATATTTATCTGACGTGGGACAGTCCATCATAGGAGCCATCATCTCTGAGCCAGTGTAAGCACTAGGTCAGCGGGTCAGCTCGCTCGGGTCCGCGCCGGCCGCTACACAAATAGGTACACTCATCTGAACGTTCACATCACTGTCTATTTTAGAAGCACTTATTGGTGCAACACTTATCAATCACAATATACGACACACGGTACTACATTCTCTAGCACTTAAATTATTTGACTAATTATTATGTTGAATTTCCTTTCCGACATGAGATCATCCAGATATTTATATACGATATTGTCCTATGAACAAATGACTAGTGCAACAAATGTAGTTTGTGCAGCAACTCTATGTCATAAAAGTATGTCTACCAAGACTGAGAACGCGAAGTGAGGCGTGCTCGGCCGATTATCTGTAGCCTATGCATGCGCCGGTATGACATCAGTTGGTTTTCCCCCTTGCTATATGAAGACCACTGGAGCAATCTCATTTGGATCATATCCTTTCAATTCATTATTGTGAAGCATTCTGTACTTTCCGGTGCACTGTCCAATGTCCAGTTTAGACGATAAAATACGTAAAATTTTAAAACATCGTTTACTTTTTTCGAATAGCGAGACACCATAGTGGATTTTATGTTTATCTATAAAAAATACTTTCGTTTGACGTTGACGTTTTATAAAAATAAAATGTATTAATAACGCCCAAAATACGATTGATGTAATCATTTTCACCATATCTATGGAGCAGTGTGACGATGACATTTTTTACACTTATATATAACAGTCAGTCAGATGGAGCGGGCAGTACGCAGTTATCGCCACGTAGCTGATAACTGGCCGAAAGGTGATACATCTGATAGACTGAGCAATACACTTAAAATTATACATAACTTTTAGTTGCTAACAGCTTATGAAAGTATTTTGATATGCCATGGTGCTATGGTTTCAAACTCTCTGCATCAACTACAACTTAAAATCTTAAACGTTAAAACACGCCAGTAACCAATACACGATATAGCGTGTCTCATTCCTGGGCGTAAGCGGCAGTAACACCTCTCGTCCCTAAAATGGCTAATCATTGTTTAGCGATTACTTAGTATGGAAAGCGATGGTTTCCTAACCTGACTAAAGTTGATCTTTTGCTTGTTTGTCATTGAATAATGAAATATATATACTGGGTATTTTGATTCTGCAGTAAACGTCAGTATCGTTTAAATATAGTAACATATCATAACTGGTGAGAGCGGCTGGTGTGACCGCTCTCGAGTAGAATCTTATCCAATACCTACTCTGATTCTCGACTTTCATCGGATAATAAATAATGCTCGAGTATTGAATTATCTAGTGTACATGAGTACGGCCGTAATGCTGCTACCACATCCTGCAGTAAATTGATTCTAATGTTTCCTTTAATTGTTGATTCAATTGTTAATAGAACTAGTTGATTTTGCATAAATAATTTCTAGCGGAGAGTTCAATGTCCCCATTTATGTTCATTTTAAGAACGAGCCTGATATCATAAAATCTTCATAAAAATTAACATCTCATATTTCCAGCGTGTGGAATTGACGATGCGTTGTGTGTTAGTTAAAGTCAGCATTATCATTCGAGTGCACGCTCAGTTTGATGTTTATTTAACATCTCAATGGGGTTGGTGACCCTTTTATGTTTTTAGGTATAAAACACGGAAAAAAAAATCAGACAGATTATGGAATACAGTGACACCTATATTGTCGGTGTGTTTCAACGTTATTTCTTAGTTACCTCAGCAAATACAGAATTCGTTCGCTATATTGTGATGCACGCACATCAACAGAGTACTTCCCGCAGTATAGTTCCCTAACGAGGGCGACAGATAGTGTTCGTGTGTTGTTGGATTCCGGAGCACTATTCTCAATTGTATTCATGCAGCATTCATGGATGTGGAGAGCCAATTGATCAGGAGGTGTCTGATGGCTGTGAGAACATTGCGACCACTCGCTCGATGCATGCATACTTATGCTTGTACAATATGTTACTACGGCAAATTAACGACTAGCAATTCAATATTGTGCTAGAAGTCGTCAAATAAAATTCTTTTATACAGCATAATCATTACAACATTTTTAAAATTTATTGTACCACAACAAAATGAATATTTGATCACTTTAGAAATCGACCTAAATCTCTAGTATAATCGATGTACAATAACACGTCAGACATCAGTAATAATACACACATACAGGTCAATCACATGCATCATCACTGAAACATTTTGGATTCTAATGTTTAAATCTTAAAGTAAGAGGGGCGCATCGCAACAATCTTTACAAGTCTAAATATGATCATTTCAATTTATTCGTGACGACGATGGTAATGTTTACGTAAATAATTTTGTGGACCTGTCAAACTATTGCTATTTGAGGTAACCACTGTTGCGTAAATGAATTTTAAGTCCGCATTGTTTATATCGAACGTTTGCGTAGCCCACGCGGCCGTCGTACACATGCGTACATTGCACTTCTAGTGACGATGAATTGTATCATAAGTAAAATATTACAATGGTGGCATAATCAAAAACTATAAGATCAATATCGAATTTTGCTTACAACACCCTGTTAGGTATGGATAGACCAAGCAGGGCTATCCTAGTGAGGGAGATTCGAGTCTTAATGGTTATAGTGGTAGTCACTTTTACTCTAAATAGAGTAATACACACACTACACTCCACACGACTGTGTCAGATCGACTACTAGATGCAAACGACAGCTCTGCGTCTGTTGCAACGCCTGCGAGCATGCCATTATTTAAGCAATGTTATTATTGCTGGTATAAGAGAGCCGTGTGTTACCTGAGCAGACCCTCGCGCTTCACCATGTACCGGAAGGTCTCTGTGATGGTCGTGTTGTGCGCCGTCCGGAGCGACTGCATCCGCGTCTGCAACAACAACAATCCGCTGATTAGCGCCGTTAGGACCGTTTTGTTTATTGATCCAAATACACAATACAGATTATAAGTAACTTTAAATACTAGAGCCCACAGCAGAAGCAAAGATTGTTTATTTAACCCAGTAGCGCCTAGAGAAAATAAATGTACACCTTAATCACATCAAACTAATTTATTGCGCGTGTCGGTCTACGGAGCCAGCTCACAATATCCCTCTTCAACTTAACGTACAGAAATTTCTAACTCTTTCTTTGTCTCACTTACTCCATTTAAAAACACGTGAAAACTTACTGTTTGGGCTGGAAAGGTGGAGGCAGCTAATGAAATATGTCCCTTATCTTATCTTATCTTGATATAGGGTCAGGTTTACCCCAGTCCAAAGAGACCCCTTTTTGTAGCAAGAGAATCACAGTTACACAGGTGTGTTCTATTTGTTCAGTGTGCTCCCCCACAGGCCCTACACAGAGGTGATTCAACTAGTTTCATTTTAAATATCTTCATTTTAACTCGTACCAGTAATAGCACCACTTAAGCCACGTGGCTTAAGCCTGCTACGTTGCAAATTACAAATTGCCTTCTTTGGGCCTCCAAATGAATACAGAAACATGTTACAGAGTGTATCCTATCCGCATACTTCCTTAATGCCATTCGCATCATATTGGATGAGATTTCAACACAGGGTTCAGGTCCGATAATATTTTCCCCGGACCATTTCCTAGCAAACTCGTGGGCACTTTCGTTGCGACGGACACCGGTGTGTCCAGGCACCCAAATAAGGCTTACCTTGATATGCTTACCGAGCCCGTTAAGCGTTTGAATATCATTCAGGATTAGCTTCGAATCAACCCTATGTGAAGCTAGAGCTGTCAACACTGAGGAACTAGAGGGTTTTGTTGTTGGCATTCCTATCACATTCTCCTTCTCACAGGCAATAATAGCAAAGGCTTCCGCTTGGAATAAAGTTGTCCATTTTCCAATACTTTGACTAAGCTTGAAGTCTCTATCATAAACACCAGCTCCGGTGCCAGTGTCCATTTTAGTACCAAAAATATATCCCTTATTGTATTAGATAACTTCGCATATGTACTCTTACTGCTTAATATCATGCTGTGTCTAGTAAATTGCTGTGTTATAAAAATAATGTGATTTGTCTCGGACTAAACAAAGAAGTTGTAACTCGAAAAAGATGAAATTTCTATGTAGTTTAAACCTTCCTTGTGATTTTCTTAGGCGCTATATGTATTGAAGGTTACATCAAAGTATCTACTACCGTTTCCTGCACCTGCTACTGTTAAAATCAATTTACGAAGATTAATAAGTTACATACGATAACGATTGAAGACACTCCCTGTGAACATCTTTTTAAGTGTTTGTTAGCCGACAAAACCACTTCTTCCATGGATGTTGACACTTTCTTTGTTTTTTTCTCAGACATTACTTCATTAATATTATCTTATTAGAAGCAAATTGCTTTATTAACAAACAATCACACTAAACAGTCATAAATATATGTTATATGCCACAAACAATAGTCTGATAATAAGCGGGTGGTGTAAAAGTCACTGTAGTGAGACCGATCCGCAGTTTAATACATAGGTGACACCTCAAAACACAATTCGACATGAAATGATAAAAAATTGAGGATAAGTTCTTTTAGCCCCTGAAGTTATAATCTTTTCAGATGACTCTACAACATCATTGAAAAATTACAGTTTGCATAAGGAACGCACACACTCGCAAAACAAACTCACGATGGACAAACGAGTATTTTAATAATGGGATTCGTACCTTCAAGTATATGTTATTTAGGCGTCAGGCCGAGCCGTATGATCAGGCTCGACAGTGACATTGAAAGGTTCGTATATAACGTTGATGATGAGCTAATTGGATACTATCAAGCGGTGAGATGTCGTGCGGCGGAGTAGTCCTCTTCTGGGCGCTGGCGGTACTGACTACGCTGGCGGCACGCGCGGCGGCCATGGACGAGGAGATGGCGGAGCTGGCCAAGATGCTGCATGACAACTGCGGCGCGGAGACCGGCGCCGACCTTAGCCTCGTGGACAAGGTCAACGCGGGCGCAGACCTCATGCCCGACCCCAAGCTCAAGTGCTACTTGAAGTGCCTCATGGAGACGGCGGGCATGATGACCGACGGCGTAGTGGACGTGGAGGCCGTGCTGGCACTCCTGCCCGACGACCTGCGCCACAAGAACGAGGCCAGCCTGCGCAAGTGTGACACGCAGAAGGGAACAGACGACTGCGATACCGCCTTCCAGACGCAGGTCTGCTGGCAGAAAGCCAATAAGGCAGACTACTTCCTCATTTAGGATACACCCTTCATATCATGTTCCCAATCAAATAAACCTCTTAGTGATAAGGTACACAGTTCTTTTGATTATAAAATACCTTCATTTTCATCCTGATTCTCAGTTTTCTCTGCTGCTTCTACATTACTTTGTACACAGGTCTTCACTTCCTCTACCTTTTCATAACTACTACTTCTCCAGCACTCCAGCACTAAAAATAACTCATAAATAATAGAGTTGTTTTTAAGTACCATTGTACTGGCACATGTTTTAAGTAGATTGAATGAACTGATTATAGACCTTGACATATTTTTTTATAAAAAGCTCAGCAAATGACTAATAATGATAATGTGTGATTTTTAATTGTTACAATGGTGGAGATTTGAACTTATAGTTGTTTCAAAGTAATTAATGAAGTGACATTAAAGCTTATCTATCAAGTTATTTAGACTTTTACTTTGGATGTTTAATTTGATATTTTTGGGTAAAATATAGGCAAACATGCTGACAGAATAGTTATAGAAATATTTACAGAATAGTCCTATTTTCTTATTAGTTAATTAGTCCTATTGGTAGGAGGTTAAGAATTTATCTAATTTAATAAGAGATAAATTGGGGTATATTGTTATTGCAGTTGTTGTTATTGCTATTGGTGTATGTTATTTTATTGTTACCTTGAAAACAATTAAAACTTAATTGTGTCTGGATTATAAAGCTTGACATGTTAAATAATATAACAGGATTTAGTAAGTCAAAATTATTATAATATGCTTGCAATAGGAATGCAGTGGGTAATATTTGTCTCCTAGCCTAACCAACCCCTTAACCAATCAAATCATTCATAATGAGAAAGTCAAGTTCACAGTGACCAGTTGAACGCATACTTTCAAATGCAACAGTTGTGTCCTGTACAAAGCACAGGACACAACTGTTGCATTTGAAAGTAATTTTCACTGAATTGAATTAAAAAATGAATACATCACCTATTCATAAAATTAAGAACAAAAAGAAACTAATACATTAATATTGCCAGTGACATAAAGAGCCCCTATTACATAGATGAAACTGTTAGAAGTAATGGGGTTGAAATCCTTCATCTACCTTATTATTACAAATATAACCCCATAGAGTGGTGTGAACTAAAATAAATTTTTTTATTGTTGCCAATAACTCCACTTTTAAGATGACTTATGTAAAGAAAATGTTTTTTGATACAGTACAATTAGTAGACGCTGATCGATTAAAAGAATACCGTGATCATGTGATATAAGAAGAAATACTATGTAAAATTAAGATGATCATGGAACTTTCCAATGAAAATCCTTAATTTGAAATTAAAATTTATTATACATTCATTACTTTATTTTGATTTTAGATAGTTAAGTGTATCCATTAAAAATTATTCTTAAAAAAAATAATTTGTTTGTATTATGAACACCATTAGAAAACTGTTTTACCCTAAAGTTGAACTGATTACTGACTGCATTCTTAAAGCGAGCATACTATAGATTGAGAACTTTTTGAAAATATAAGATAGGTAGTATGTAAGATAAAAATGCAACACACAAATTATAATATAAACTATTTGAACATTGCTGTCAATATTAAACAATCAATAATACTGTACTTGTCTAAAAAATTAGAATATTCCTAATTTTTTTATACTATAAGAAATTTAAGTAAACTAATACATCTTTTTATAACTAATTCAATTTCATTTACCACAAAGATATAAGTATATGTTGCATCTAGGTCGTTATTTAATATGTGCAGGCAAGTCATGGTGATTCAAGGTCACACTTTGTGACACTACACATGTCAACAACAACTAGCCATATGAAATTGAAACTAGGGTTTTAATGTCAATTCTTCATTCTCAAACTTCATTAATTAATATTTGTAAATCACAAATATTCCAGTTTAGAGTATGAGTTCTTTGAAAATATAAAGCTAATAAGATTAATAGGTATGTGAACTACATCAAAAGAGTATGTTACTTGTTTACAACATTAATATCGAAAAATAATGTCATTGTAAAGTATAGTAAATAAATGTCCTAAAGAAGAAAAAAGAGATAAAATTACATATAGGGAGTTTACTTCCTCGAGATTCGAGTAGATATGAAATATCAAGGACAATTGGCTGAGCAGATAAAAATTTATTGACACATAATTTATGATGTCTGTGCGATATTATTAGGTGTATTTGAACTTTTATAAGTCAAGATATTTGTTTTACATAACCTTTTTACTAAATTGGTGGCGTAATAGGCCACTAGTCGGAACTGTCATAGACAGACTTGAATAGGTTAGGTTGGTCGGACGGTAACAAAGTGTTTGTTGGGTTGTAGACACAGGCAGTTACCTTCACAGAATCCAAGGGGTACATAACGCAGTGCTCCATCACCCCCGCAACCGCTCCGGCGGTCATGTGTGCGGCGAAATTTTGATTGTTCGGAAGGGATTCATAATCGTCAAAGTTCATAATACTCACTGAATACTGACACTTAGCACAAAAAAACACAGAATATCGAAATTGATGAAGGTTTTTCTTATGTTCTACCGAATTAATAATATCATTTTTACTACACTATTTTCGTCACAAGTCATTTGAAATTTAGAACGATCAAAATTGATTCCAGCGCGACTCACAAGCACGCACAGATTAGGTACTAACATAGACTACTTAGTAGATACTACGGATGCACGCACGACAGCGGTGTCATAGAAAACTTATAACAACTCTGCAACTAGCACAGAGTACTTAAAGTACAGTTTGGGCGACCTATTCGCTAGTTTTGACAATTAGATTGACCACTGAGCCAATTGCTATCTATTGCGTATTCCTGCGTTACAAGTAAATATCTCAAAAAGCCATTCTAAGAGTACCTTTACCCTTTTCTTATTAATATTTAGTGAAAGAGATGCACATAAACTAATTTTAGTTTAAGTACATGTCATTAATATGGTAGATATTATTAGACAACAAATGGCCTAACTAAAAAAATGTATGAGATTTGAAGATCACACTTGATTGCTAAGCCAGAGCTTATGTCAAATCCCATACATTTTTTCACAACGATTCGAATACGATAATCAAAATGCATCTTGTCCACAGATTAGAAAGAGTATGTCTAAAGATCTTGTCTAGACCCTCATGTAATTCCATAACCGCAATATAATAGCTAAATGACAAATGTGTGGGATTTGACGCGTATCTCCTTTGAAACCCATTTCAATACAAGTCTAGAGACTTGTTAATACGGTTATGATAGAGCATCAATGGAATATTGCTCGTAGGTTTTTTTGGTGCGATTCCAGGAAAGCTTTAGCTTGGATACGTAGTGATGCTCGAAATTATAAGCTCTTTGTCGCGAACCGCGTAGGCGGGATTTTGGAACTGGACACAGTTAAATGAGTGGCATTAGATTCGGAGTACAATGTGGCTGATGGTGTTACTCGTGTAACTTTTAAATTAGAATCACTTACTAGATGGCTTAGTGGGACAGAGTTTTTAAAGCTTTCTGAGACACAATGACCAGTACAACCTCAACAATCGGTACCAGAATGTGTCGCCGAAATGGAATGTAAATATACTTTTGTTATTGTAAATAATTAAAGGGAAGCGTTGATATGCTGTATTAGATTTAGCAGCTGGCATAGATTGTTGGGTGTGGCTGCCAGATGTTTTCAGTTTGTGCGTCTCCTCAGATATTCTCACCAAGATTCTGACATGATCTGTCAGCACAGAGGGCTGCGGCCCTAACTTGCGCAGGATATTAGAACGGCGGAGATATTTTTGCTAAAGCAGAGTCAAGAGGAATCTTTTGGAATAGAGTTGCAGGCGTTACGCAGTCAGAAAAGATTTCCAAAGGAGAGCAAACTGAGGAGTTTTGATTTAAAAGTTGACGAATTTGAATTATTGCGCCTTCGTGGACGTATAGACGCTTTACAGGAGGTTAGCATTGATGTCAAGGAATCTATAATTCTATCAACCTATTATTTTAGATGGCCACCATCATCTTGTCAAACTTTTAGTTAAAGATTTCCACATTTGGGTTAATCATACTAGTAATAGTTAATGAGGTGAAGCAGCGTATTGGGTGTTGAGACTGAGGCCGACTAACTGTTCGAAATGTTACTAAGGACTGTCAATTTTGTAAGATAAGAAAGGCTACAGCAAGGGTACCTCTTTTGGGTGATCGCAGGTCAGATTGGACCATGATGTACGTCCGCTTAAGAATATGGGTTTAGACTACTTCGGCCCAATTACGGTGACGGTAAAAAGGAGCAAGGAGAAGAGATACGTGGCACATTTCTAGTTGTAAGAGCAATGCATTTGGAGATAGTTGGTAGTCTCACTTTAGATGCATCTATAATGGCACTGCGCTGTTTTATGGCCAGACGTGGGTATCCATCTGTTATACTTTCTGATAAGGGGGCAGCTTTTGTCAGAGCTCGACAGAACTTCGAAAGGCTTGGCAGGAGTTTAACCACACGGAGAGTCAAGACTTTGTGGCTTCCAAAAGGGTGACTTGGAAGTTTATACCCCTGGCCTCCCCATTCATGGGTTGCGTTTGGGAACGACTTGTGAGAACAGTAAAGTGTGCTCTGTCAGCAACTTTAAAGACAAGAGTACCGAGAGGAGGTACTTTCCACTTTGTTAACTGAAGTTGAGCATATAGTGAACTTTCGTCCTTTGACACATGTACCTCTAGTTCATGACACTGAAGATGCACTCACCCCTAATCACTTTCTTTTTGGAACGTCTTCTGGTCTGCAAATTACTCCTCCGCCCGATGACAGACTTATTACGACGTCCTGACTGTAGAAAAGCTTGTCGCTTAGCAGATCATATTTAGACAAGATGGGTGCGCGAGTATCTGCCATGTTTGGCATCACGTAATTGTGCAGCGGGTAGCACATCTTTGCCAGCTAATTGTTTTAATATTGACGTTGTTTTAATATCAGATTGCAATTTACCACGTGGTTTATGGCCTAAAGGTCGGGTTATCGCTGTCTATCCGGGCAAAGACGGTGTCATTCGAGTCGCCAAAGTAGCGACTTCAGGTGGAATTCTTAAACGTCCCACTAGGAAGTTAATTAAGTTAGCTTAATTATATTTATAACAATAGTTTAGTATAAGCAATAACATAATAATTTATTTATTCTCCATCTAAATGTACTTTATGGAATGCAATAAAGTATTGAATATTACCCAGCTCTGTATATTGGTACTGCAAGCACCAAGAGCGCAATAAAGGTTGATTATTACATTTTTTAAATGATGTTTGTATTATACAGTGAAAAATTAAATTGAAATGATTAGTAAAGAGAGGTGCTGATTGGCTGGGTATGTCGCAATAAAATCCCACTTAAATTTTTTAGTTTATTTAATTTGAACACCAACAATCGATAAATATACGCGTTGTGTATATTTAGTTATACAGAACGAGAGCCGAGAAAACAGCGCGCTTTCGTTGGCGACTCTTGTCAAGCGATAGCCAATCATCATGCGCGGAACGAGCCCTAACTCCCCTTCCCCCTATTAATTATTCAAAGTCTAGGATTTATATAACCTACTACACGTACAACTGCATAAATACATTCATAAACTACGTATAAAATAAATTATCCCGTTGATATTGTAATTATATATACATATATAATAGTTACGACTTAAAAGAACTTAGTAATTGAGTATATTTGACTTTGTTATTTAATAGATGTTATAAGTCTATCTATAACAATATACATACCTATTAGATTAAGTTTATTCGCTTTCAATAATTATATTATTATAAAAGGCCCAAAACAACATTTCTTTTCAAATCCTATGAAACAATCAAAATTCTTACAAAAATAATAATATTTCATTTAGCCGACGGCATAGAAAGTGCTCTGAGTACCTGTTATACTATGCTATTGATAAGATCGTGCTGATAGAATTCAAATAGAACCGCAAAGCGTGTGTTGATTGATTAGTTAAATCTCAATAGTAATCAATGACAAAATGAGATTGACATTGATATTCAATACTGGTGCTCGGCACTTAACAGTCGTTCGACTTACTAAACCAATGCAATAAACAATATGAATTTAATATTTACCCTTTATTGCATTCTCGGCACATACGTTCTTTATAGTAAGTAAATTTTTTTGATTATTTTGAGTGAAATGCGTGTAAATAATATGTAATCTATATGGTTAAGACTAAGTATTAAATCAATTATTACATTCATTAGATAGCTTTATACAGTTGAAAGTAATTATTTATAATGCACACCAATCTCCTTTTTAATAAATTCACCCCAAAATACCAAGATAAGTTTAATTTTTACCCCCTTAATGCATTAGCAAGGCCTTGCAAATACATAACTATTATCGAAATATGCATTAAAAGCTTAATGTTATTTTGTTAATTATTATTATTGAATTATTATCTTTATTAAACTTGGTAAATTTATATTATTTGCCTCAGTGGTGTGCCATAATGCGCGGGCGCAGAACATGCAGCAACCTTGGAAAACTTATGAGAACATCACGTTTGACATGGTCAACCGCGGCTCCTACAACATGAGCTTCTGCATCGAGGAGATGATAAACTGCTGGGAGATCGTCAAGTAACTCGGCATTATCATCGCTTATATAATATATTTCGACATTCGCTATCGCCAAACGTATAATAGTTATATCAATAGTTCGCTCTGCTTCCATGCGGGAATCCGAATCTATTAATTTTACCATTAGCGATAGAGATTGGCGAAAGAGATCTTGTCTAGGGAAGTGGACCCATCGCTATCACCTTAAAGTTTGCAAGTAGTTATTTGCGGGATTAATACCCTCAATGAACCTTAATGTTTTTGAGTTCCCAATACTCGGGGGTCATGGCCTGTATGTATCAAATGCAAGTTCGATGCGCAGTACACAGTTTCAAATTTGTTTCAAGTTTCCAATTTCTTACAGATACATACAGAGTTAATTGTTGTTACCATACCGCACGCTGCTTAGGAACAAACCTTGGGGTTGCTTATTATTATGTTGGTATATATATTACTCTCGAATCTAATAATACTCCTGCCCAATTAGATTAAATATATCATTTAGAATATGGATATGTCAACAAAATCCATGCGATACCTCCTTGTAAACGGGACACTTCAACCTTCCCTGTATTGCACAGCGGGATGATTATTATGAAGTAGTTTGTAATGTTAGCATGCATATGCAGAGGACAGTGTCGCAGCTTATTGAACATATTATTTAAACCATAATTAGTATAATTTTGTTCCAAATCAGAATAGTTTTGTAATATGAATTCAGTAGTCACTAAAATATCTTTTAAAGGAGGATGTGCATCATCCAGCCCTTCAACTAATCCTTACTTATTTATTAATAGAATCTTTCGATTCTTCATACTCTACCCACGGCATAATTTTTACAATTGTAATTATGCAACTATTATAGAATGCTTGGAAAAAATTGGAAGCATTTGCTGAATGTAGAGACAGTGGACAAGCCTTGTCCTTATTACGCTTGGTATTCTGATCGGTTTTAAATCAGACTTCACCCTGGCTCCATCGGGCGTGCCGCAAGAGCCCAAGTTCTGTGTCATCATTTTAAAGCATTAATGTGGGTCATCTTTAAGACATAAATGCTTTAAAAGTTCAGTCCGTTTAGTAAAAGTTGGGTGTTTCCTCTAAGTTGATCCGTGGTGGTGACGGCGGTGACGCACTAAAGGCTGGTATGGTGGTTGCCCGCAGGCCCGACATGATCTGCTCGTGGTGGAAGTTCTACTCGTCCGTGTGCTCGCTCATGCGTGAATACTGCGCAGAGTTCTACGGCGACACAGAGAGTGAGTCACATATCATTATATGGGGTAACAAGTGTGAGAGTAATTTTAATATTGTCTACATTAACATGTGATAGTTCTTATTTCTGCTATCTGCTTTGCCTATAAGTGTTGAAAAAAGAATCTTTCAAATTATCATCGATTATCATTATCATCAGCGACATTGTGTAGATGACTAAATGGAGTCTTACTTCTTATAACACCATTTAGACATCTACATAATGTCGCTGATCAATCAAAATATATATATTCATACACACCTCAATGACTGGCGAACATGCTGATACACGATTTATAAAAATATATATTTTGGATCGGATAACTGAGTGCATCATCGCGAGTCATTCAGTTGTGTATGAATATATTTAGTATATTTAAATTATTTCAATACATATTTATTCTTATATCCGAATACACATAATATTGTTTATTTTCCTGTTATATAGTATTTACAACAGGCTCTTATTTGGGCTAGATAGGTGTATGTATGAATTCTGGTATTTAGCTAAATGTTGCATAAGTACAAGAATATCCGGCTTTAAGTTTCAACTTTTAGAGGTGTGTTCAATTCTCGACCAAAGTGTAACTATTAAAGCAGGTACTAGAATCTAAATTTTAGTTAATAACAGTTTTTAATTATATCAATCCTTTTCCTTTATCTTTAATGGGCGAAGGAAGGAGGCAGGGAATATAATACTGACCTTTAATTTAGATTTAGTTTGCTTTCAGAATCAGATTCAGAGTAAGATTCGTGTTACAGAGTACTGGCACAAGTTCTACCTGGTGGAGGGTTTCTGTCTCAAAAATTGGGAGATGAGCTGGACGTAGCGCCGCCTGCTACCATCGGGCGGCAGGGAACGAGGCTTTGTCAATAATCATTAATGCTTTACCCTCTTCAAAGTTCATAATTCAAATGATTGTATCATTAAAAAAATAATTAACTGAATGATATTGAGTATCGACGCGGCACCAAAATAACACACAAGATATTTGAAATGCAAGTTTTATTACTTCAAAAGCATAGTCTTCACTTTAAAAATCACTGATTAAATTCCTTTCACTCGTCCTTTCACATAGCCATAGAAATTTATTTATTTATATATATTTATATATATATTAAGAATCGGCGCCAGAGCCAGCGCCGGCTCGTATCATTTCCTCTGTCGTACAATAAGCATATTACAAAATAAACTCTATATACATCTACTAGTTACAATATGAATAATTTAGATCACTGTCTCGCGCATCCTGCACTCCTGTCGTATTCCGTTTATGTTGCTAGACGTTACGATCAAAGTTATATCAATAAAATAATGTTCGCTAACGCATACAAAGATTACTCCGAAGTGATATTTATTTAATTTTATAAAATTGCTGACCTCAAATTATTAAATATTTGCAAGATTAAAATACATATTTATACAAGAGTATTTTTTTATAAGACGACGAGCTTAAATGTATGCGTTTATTGAGAATTTATTTTTTAAATATATTATATTTTTGTCTCCTCCTTGTATTGACGATAACGGCTATCACATTGTACGACTACATCGAAGTCCTCTTATCAAAGCAATATGTTTTAACCTGCCGACGGAATCCGACGAGGGCCGACGAAAGCCGACAGAGATGAGCCTCACAAGTGGTAACGAGTTGGGCATTCGATTGTGAGCCACCTTACATTACATTACATGTATATCACTTAACTATTACATTAATGCGCTGCAAGCCTTCCGAATAGAAAGTATATTATTATTGACCTACTTTAACATATATTGCAACCGACATTAGAATATCTGGCTATAATAACATTAAAAACAATGCGACGATGTCGCACACGCACACACACGCACACACACACACACAATCACGCACGCAAACACACACGCGCGCTTTGGGAACATCAACAAGTGAACAGTGACGTCAGTCGCAGCGATTCGTTACGACTATAGTATATCTGTGAGTAGTGTAGTGTAGTGTAGTGTAGTGTAGTGTAGTGGGACTGAAGCGAGTGTTCACGTGCGATATCTACAGCTGCGGATGATTCTCTTAAAAGTCAAATCTAGCACCTTTCTAAATGTACTATCGGCGATGCGAGCTTAGCCCTTACTGCGCGGGCTTAAAGTCGACATTGGTGTAGCACTCTGTTCAGTCAATGTTCCTACTGCCAGCACGACTTACGGCTACATGCGGACTTATCCTAACGCAAAATAACGTCTCTTACAAATCGTAATATATTTGGTTCTCACTAAAATAAATCAATTTTACACACAAATCACAATGTATATATTATTTATAATAATTTATAATCGAAGGCATCGACTGTGTAATTGTACGTAAGGTCGCTGCAGCGCCCTCCGGAGGGGTTGCCGGCCCGGTGACGTCACGCGGCTCTATGACGTAGGCGCACACAACTAGCGACACCTGGGATTGGTCCGGCCAAAAACAATTTGTATAGTTATAACTGTGCGTTGAAACTTCTTGATAAAATGATTCAGTGAGCGTGGCGACGTGACGCCGGCGGGCCGCCGCGGCTCAAGTTCTATGAACTCGACGACACCGCGTATACACACGCTAAATTAAAATAAATATATTATTATGTGAGGTTATTATAATATCGTCACTTATTATTATATTAAATAAATAAAATGTAAACAAAAATAAACGTAGCTGCTGTTGCTACAATTGACGGATCGTGTATTAAACATTAAATAAATTAAGTCGTATTGTATAAAAGGTTGCGGCACCGTCGTCGACAACCTCGGTACTAATTATTATATTCCAGCAACAACATCTCCTCGTAGAGCCACTGTCATAATAAAATCGCGGCATCGATAACGCGAGCACTCACAAGTCGTCAACTCGACACTAAATTAAATATTTATGTTCATAAGCTGCCATCCGGCTCGAAGGACCAACTTTAGTTGTTTAAATTTACATTATTATATTGCTCGAGTCAACATCGAAACAATCAACACAGTTTTAGACGTCTAGTGTAAAACTGTGTTGATTTAACAAAAGCTGGTACGAACAGATTAAAGAAACTAAAAGTGTTTCCGTTCAGCTGTGATCACCATCATTAACAGCCTAAGAACGTCTCACTCCACTGCTGGGCACAGACCAGGGAAAACACGAGGAGTTTTGGTCATAACACCACCAGGCTGGTTCAACGCTATTTAAGTGATTTATGGCGCCTCTGTTGAGAAAAACCACTTTTTGCATATAGAGTTGATACAATAAACGTGTACGTTTGACGTCAAACTTACAATTACAACACAGTTTCGTAAAAGTGTACTAAGATTTGTTTAATTGGGATTCCCTTTCGTGCCGGCTCGGATGTGAGAGTGTATAGGTTGGTTGGTGTGTAAGGTCGCCGAGCTAGAAGAGCCTGGCGCGCCGCTTGAGCTCGTTGCGGCGCCACTGCGGCAGGCGGTAGAAGTCGGGCCGCCCGATCTGTAGGATCGCCTCGAACTCCGCGTCCGACAAGTGACGCTGCAAGTACACACAAACACTCTTATCGTATTGGTATTCTTCAAAAATAATACTTACATCCTAATTATAATAAATAACATTATTCACGATTGTTGTTGTCGAAATGTTGCTGAGCTCAATTGAATAATGAATAATTGTCTTGTCAAGGTATTTATTATTTCATCTTATTATCGCAAATACCCAGTTATGGCACACATAAGTCTATCAATGCCTAGTTGTGGTCACAACATTACCTTGTATAGAACTTTTCTCAAATAGTGCGTGGAAATTAAAACATTTCATCAAACACAACTACATTTCAAAATCCATTGATTTCGAATGACAGTTAATTAAACGCGCCAAAGTGTTCAATTTTTTTTTATATATATAGCATTCTTTTTGCAAGCCAGTTCAAAATTTATTAAATAACTCCTTGGTATGTACAATGTATCGGATGTAAATGATCGTTCCATTTTTAAATTTCACGGCAGATAATGACTCCAATTCCGTTATACACGGACTAAACGAGTTATTCGCATCTCTTTGGAACCAATTAATTAAGAAGGGATAGAATAACTTTAAGGAATGTCAAGTTAGTTGAGACTTGGACGATCATACACTTTTGACTTATTTTAATAGGTATGTTTTATGTGATGCGTTAAAATAAGGCAAACACGCTTAAGGGTCGCCATTTTATTAACGTCAAGAACATCACCGGTCATCTGTCTTGTTTTAGTTGTATTGTACTGAAAGAGTAGTACTGCATTTAAATTTAATTTAGATTGTGCACTACGGAATGGGGTTCAATACTGACATAGTAATTTATTTGGTCGCTAAAAAACGACAGGTATAGATTTATATACGACTTTTGCCGTCCGCTGCTCGCATTTATTGTAATATAAACATTAAACGATACGTATAATAATTTTAATCAATTCGATTTAAATTTTAACTTGTAATTTAGAGGCGACGTTCGTCAATAGGTAAGTCAATGTCGTACCTCCAGGTTGAGGCGGTCGACGTCTGGCGGCAGGCGGTAGTTGGTGATCAGCAGCAGGTGGTAGGGGTAGAGCTTGGCGGGCTCGTGCAGCAGCCGGGACGTCGCCATGTTGGGCAACGAGCGGCGCACGCCTCCGCCCCCGCCCCCGCCCCCGCCCCCGCTGCCGCCCATGCCCACGCCGCGCACCAGCCCGCTGGCGGCCGCTAGCGTGCTGCACCCGCGGACCACGACCCCTCCGTCCGTCGTCGTCTGCGATCAAACATTATCGATACACTGAATAAGTATACAATTTCTTGTATAGAAATGTTTCTTTTTCAGTATTGAATTTCTATATAGCAGAAATATACATAAATCTTACCAAAGCACTCCTGTCCACGTCAGTTATGGAGCCGGCAGATACTGAAATGGAGATTAAACAATTCATATAAATTTACGTAATAAAATACTATTATAATACATTAATAATACATGTGACGAGGTTGTCAACGCAAAGCTCAAGTAGATGGCGCTAATAGTCCGTTTGTTAAAACTAAAAGATAATAATTTATCTTCAATATGGATGAAAATATTAAAATCAAAAACCAAGTGCGTCCTCGAAGAAAGTAAACAACGAAATTTTTGAAATTAAACACAATTATACACTTGTTCTTATTTTCTTTATATCCTTTACTTCAAGATATATATTTTGAAAAATTGTCGATTACAATATCATATTTCTTCGCTTACTTACCAAACTGCAACTTTAGGATAAAAACTTAACACGCTCGCAATCGCATTTAGAGATACATTTTTGTTACTAATTACATTAAAACAATGTGCCTTTTACAATGGTTTTACATAAAACTGAAAAAAATTATACACTGATAATCATTTATGTTAATCTGAGCCCGTTATAACCTAGGAGACTTAATTGGCTTCAACTACTTATAACAGTTGTTACTTCTTTCAGTTGTTTTCACATGTATTTGATGGTCAGATATTGAGTAAATTTAAAAATTCCAAATTTTTGATTAAGAAGCGCTTGGGTCATTTAGCGCGAACATTAATTTAAACAACTCCTTAGTTTTTTTTAGTTACTTTGGAACAAACGTACGCAGTGCTACTTTGACAGTTGACAACCTCATTACTAAAGCATCCTATAGTTACTAAACCATCTTCCACAGTAAAGTATGCGGATAAAAGACTAAATACAATAAACAATAATTTAAAATGGAAAAAATAAAATAATCGACAGAAGAACAATTAATGCATTTGATGATTATACATGAAGCAAGAATGTCACGGCGTTATGAGACAAACAGACACTCGGCTCAACTTAAATGAATTTGGGACCGTGTTATCTACAATACGAATGCAGGCAAACGCTTCAAAGTCAATACCATCCATCAAATGGAGACAGATAGATACAGTCCACCGACGAACAGAATGTTACTCAGCGTCGAATGTTGAGCATAGTAAGCGTTTGCTCTTACCCTGCACATTTGAATTTGATAAGCTCTTGAGATTGATTCCACATTAAAAAAAATGTTTTTATATTACAATAATATAATGAAATGTACATATCATTCTATAATACTAATACAAGAAGGTAAGTTTCACAAATAAATTCACATTAGAAAAGTTTTTATCATTTTAAACGTGCCAAATGCAGATCTCATGAGGAAGTAGTTGAACGGGTCTTCTTAAATGATTTATTTCTAACAATATTTTTATTAACTGAGACAGTTTAATAATCCCTTTAAAATTACGACAAGACTTTGGGTTTGATAAGTCACGACTATAACAAATAACTCAATTTTTTCAACACATTTTTCTTAATATTCATTCTAAAGTTAACCCATTGTATTTATTTGTAATGTTTTGACGTACACGCTCTTCATTATATCAGAATTCATGTTGAAAGTGGATCATCATCCTGTGAAGGACCTCTTAAATGACGGTTGAGTAACGTTCTGTGAGCCCGCTAACTGGCGGCACGGCATGCCAAGAGGTTGTAGGTGAAGAATATGATATAACTAAACAATATGTTAAAAAATATCAATAATAATGGTGTATGCCTAATAATATCCGCCTAGCCATACCATGCGTCGAGTGCCTCCAGTACGCGGGCCTCATACGGGTCCAATGTTTGAGCGAAGCATAACGTACGAGACCGCCGGGTGCTTAGTGCGGATGTTGGACAAATGTATTCTAAAGCCGAGCTACATGTCACATGTAAAGCTAGTACCGGCGTCTGATCAAATAATAAACGTGGCCAACTACGAATAGATTACAATGTATGCGTTCGCGGGCCCTTGGCTCCTTTATGTCGATATTGTTGTCTCATCGAAACCGCGAATTGTACAAAGCTGCTGCAACCGAATTTGGGACATGATCACCTAGTCTGATAGATATAGGATCATCATCATCATCATTGACAGTTCAGTTAATTGACAAGCCTTCCTACATTGGATCAACCAAATGAGAAGTAGACGCGTGGGGGGGGGGGATGGGTTTGTTACTGTTATATAACTTGATTTTAACAAATTTATGCAACGATAAATAATTTAAAATAAGTAATACCAATAACAATAATATAATAATATATTATGTAGTAATAGCAATAATTAAAAACATAATGAGGCCACAATTAATAGTCGCGCATGGTTCCAATGAGACAAGACGTGCGGTGACTCAAGCGGGAAGCGAAGCGGCTACTTACTGCACAGCTCCGTCCGCACTGACGCACAAACGAACAGACACGCTCACTGAACTGAACACGCTTACAGTACCACAATCACAGATTTAATATCGCCACTTTATTACAATACAAACATATTTAATATTTCACTTCTGACGAAAAAACGAAGTTAATTTTAGCTACTACTTTAATTGATATTTATTTATTAGATATTAAATTCTGAAATACAAATTAAAATTATGAGTATCGTTGACAGTACGAGGTCTCATTGTGTCCAAACTCTTAGTTCATTGTACCACGTGATCTCTACAAATGTAATACATGTTGATGCTTACTGTCTGATTTGCCGCTGCTGAAGTCAGTGCTATGCGTCTTGTCTCCCATCCCACTGAACGTGAAGTCTCCCTACACAAGAATAGACACCATTATATTATCTATAAAATCGCAATGGTAATATTTACTAGCCTTTGACCATACAATGAATTATGAATTTAATAAAATAATTATGTCGTGGTCCAATGGCACTTGCGACATCTCGGTGTACCACACGTTTAGTGAAAGTGGCCAGTAAATATTATTTAGACACTATTTATGTTATAGGAATTATTAGCTTTCGTTGGACTAAATAAGCACAAGTTACTTGTAAAACATTGTGAACATTATCTATATTATGTAGAGTACAAATTACAGTAACATACGAAAGTAAGTTGTATGATAAAGCTTGTATTGCTTTTATACACGCTACATCTAAAAGTATAGAATAACAAACACCACAGTATGGTTTATTATCTAAATTATCTAAAACCTAATAGTTGATATTGTATGTCAAACAAATAGTTCGACATACAAGGAACGGAAGTTTACATTTCATTAAAATTATTTAAAAACACTAGTCTCTTAAATATACCGATTTCATAGTTGATTTTTATTTAATAGCTATCATAATAACTTTGCAGAAAAGGCAATGAGTTATTCAGTGCCGCTGAAAATAGTATTTGCATTCCAAAACTTTTACTATATAACTAACAGCATTTTTACTATCTAACAATATTAATTATATATACTTTGTATGTAAATGTAAAACTAACAAGAATACCATCAATTTTGTTCATATGCCCATACATCACACACATGGGAGCTTTTTCTGGCGAATTGTTGAAATATAACAGTATGTAAGTTACACGTACATTATTAATTTAACATTATTATGAAAGATCTAAGAAAATATTGATTGAACTGATAAATTTCAATGATTGCAGAATATACCCTTTATTTATGAAAACAATAAAACAATGTTGATAAATATAGTACCGTACCTGATAGCACATGGTTACAAAACTGCGGTGAAAGAAGAATATTAAGCCGCAGAGAATAATGTGTGATAGCCACCGAGTGTAGTTGTAGTTACTTACGGCGGTGCTGGAGGAGAAGGTGTGCGACCTGTTGGCGAGCCCGTAGCCCGGCCGCGGCGCCGCGCGCAGCGACGACACCACTGCAACATGCGCCTGCCCCGTCACTGGCCTGCCCTACCTGCCCTACCTGCCCTACCTGCCCTACCCCACCCTACCCCGCCCTACCCTAGCCTTACACTAGCGCCACCGGCGATACTCTTCAAACGAAGCCGTATTACCGGTCACGACTCACTTATAATAATTTAAACTAATTCATCTAATCTTGGGGACGCGCTAGGGGGTTATTTTCTAGATAAAGTTCGAAATTTACTTTAGTTACCAATATTAAGTTTCGTTTGCAGCTCAATATTTAAAAAGAATTTTTAGCCGTCGTTAGATAATTCGAACTATGACTTTGTGCATAAAAATATGTGAATTAATTGTGTATTTCAAAAGAATCGTTCAATATAAAAACACGATCTCCGCATAAACTTTTTGGCATAGTAAAAAGATAAATATCCTGACACTTAATATTGGGAACCTTCAAATAAGTAGACCCCGAGCGCGGCCGCGGTACCTGATGGTGGCGGCCGTCGTGCCCCCGGCGGGCCGGCGGGCCGGCGGGCCGTAGGACACTTACGTAGTGGCGGCCGGCGGGCGGCAGCGTGCTGCAGCGGGCGCCGCTCCCCGGTCGGCTGCCCCCTCCCCCCACCCCCGCCCCCGCCCCCGCCCCTGCCGCGCCCACTGACACACACACACACACGACCTAGTACGTGCGCACACGCACACGCCCACACGAGGCTACCACACCGACACTGATACTACTTGAAGTAAGTACTTAGAGGAATTCAATAGTAATAATGCCAAAAGCAAATGTCATTCAATTAAGTAGGAATCTAAAAAAAAACTATAAGTTACGAATTGTTATTTCTCATTGTGGTGTTACACAATTAATATAGGTGTAATGACATAATTAAACTTTTCGTTGTTATAATTAACATTGGATTCAAACATTCAACAGTTTTTTATCATCTAAAGATACGATCCAGTAGCTTCGTGTGTGACATATACTACAAAAATACCATCAGAAATATAAATTTCTTTTTAAATATTTCTGAATGTATATTAACTAAAAACTAAAAAATATCACTTGATTTCAAATGAGAATTTAGAGAATAGAATTCATTTAAAATCACGTGACATCAAAACATGCCGAACAACGCAAAATATAGCGGCAACATAAAATAAGTAATGTGTGCGTACACTTTATTATAAGTTTGTAAAGAAATAAATAAGTACTGAAATAAATATAACCACAGAGTACATTCCTTCACCAAATAATAATATCATGTAAATGTGTAATAAATGAAAATAAATAATTACATATTACATTTGTATTGAGCTAGTGACGTGCAGATTAGTATAAATAATTCACCAAAACCAACATTTACATAAAACATAACATTCCTTTAAACATACAGTATACAGCACCTTAAAGCTGAAAATATCAAAGGCTGGACTTAATCTGAAGCCACACTAAATCACACTGGCCACATTAAATGTCTATCATCTTTCCATTGCGTTTTGGAACAAGGAAAGTAAAAATACAATCTGACAAATAAATTGAATAAATAATAATTGCCAATTCTAGGGAGAAATCTACATCTTAAGACGTTTATTTCGATTGAATTAAATATAACTTTCTAATGTTCACGTGAAATACAGTTTTGATTTTCAAGCATTATGCCAAAAGCTATTAGATTTATGCTAGATTTCACTATTTTATGCTACCGCGTAGTTAAATTTGATTAGATAGAAAATGAATATTGCGCATTTGTAATATATCCAAATTTAATGTCAATTGAAACCCGTCATTAGTGTGCTTCATTTCAGGTCCACTAGGAATCAACACAAGCTTTGAGACAACAGCGTTCATGCAGCTTGCTAATTTTCTAAAATTGATATCTCTCACTTGAGACTATATCATTACTGAATAATATGTGATTTTTAAGATGAAGATCCTCAAAACAAACTTTATGGTTAAAACTCATGTCAAGTACAACAGCCAGGACCAGCAGATTATTACTTTATTATATTCTCAATTACCCTCTGCCTGTGGTCCTAATTAATGTAATTATAATTGTATCAATTTGAAACTAAGCGGTCATGTGATGTCAACTAAGCGTCAGCGTTGTACCCCTACAGGGTGAAGCACGCCCTCATAGGTAGGACAAAGCGATCGATGTATCACACGAGGCCTCACCTGCCGCCGCCGCCGGCCGCCGCGGGACCGTCGCTCATGCATGTATGCATACTCCACTATATATTAACTATTTCAATATCTCTTGGAACTAATAATGTCAAGATTTTAATTAGTAACCGTATTTTCATTGCCACAGTGTATACTTTTGACTCATTTTCAACAAACAAATCATCGACATCCATTAATTGTAGTAACTTGCATGAGCGACGAGCACCGCCTACACCATCATCGATGTATTGATTAGTAACTTAGGCTAGGAAAGTTAAATGTTAACATTACTTATGATAGGCGATGAGAGACAAAGTGTAGATGTAAACTGCACTCAAGTACTATGAATAATGAGGAAAATATGTCAAAGTAAACGATGCTATTTCTATTGTAACAGAAGGCTTTTTAATTTGTCTGCATAACTTGATAAAAGCCGGTACGCAGGTTCACTCACCGCCGTCTATGTAATACGTATGTACTGTGAACACCAAGTGCGATATAGCATCTATGCTCTGACTTTCAAATTATGTCATAAATCAATTAATAATATGTTATCGATAGATTACATAAAGACTAAAATATTATGTCCATAACAAATAATTTAATGTTATAAAATTAAATAAAGGAAAGTGACATAGTGTTTAGTCTGTATGTACGTATAGATCATTAATAACATTCTTAACATTATCCCAAATTAAAATATTATTCCAAATAAAAGATTAAGTAAAATTTACCGGAGTAAATAAATCTAATTATAATTACAATCTTATTTAGGAATAATATTTATGAAGTTTTAGTTCCTGTTATTGCTAGAAAACTGTTAATATTAATGGTCACGATGTATTTTTCCAAAAAAAAATAGCTCGAGACCATACGCACATAGGGAAAATATTAGATATGCAAGTTAATATGCAATTTAGAATACTTAATAAAAATATAACTGGGTGATGTTTAGTAATACTTTTTATGTACCGAACAAAAGAGTAATGTGATAACCTTTGCGTACAGTTTATTTGAGTCGATTCGACAAACGGTCGTTTAGGGTAAAAATGACCATCGTTGACAATGTTTAGTGATGAAATCTCTCTTAGTTTGAAGCTAAAGCTCGGTAAAAAAGTGAATGTCATTAGTCTTATGAAGTCCGTCAAGTGTTAGTTGAGTGCCATCGTAGCAGTGAGTGAGGGGCACGTACCGTTGTAGGAGGGCAGCGCTGTGAGGCTGGGCGTGTGTGCTGTGGGCGGCGGAGTACGCGCGTGGTCCAGGCTCCGGGACGGCGAGGCGCCCACCGGCGACGAGTACCGCAGCCGGGCGCCCGCCTCCCGCGCCGCGCTCGGCGTCCTGACACACACACACACACCGTCACATGTCACACACTACTACATACGGCGACGAGTACCGCAGCCGGGCGCCCGCCTCCCGCGCCGCGCTCGGCGTCCTGACACACACACACACACCGTCACATGTCACATACTACTACATACGGCGACGAGTACCGCAGCCGGGCGCCCGCCTCCCGCGCCGCGCTCGGCGTCCTGACACACACACACACACCGTCACATGTCACACACTACTACATACGGCGACGAGTACCGCAGCCGGGCGCCCGCCTCCCGCGCCGCGCTCGGCGTCCTGACACACACACACACACCGTCACATGTCACATACTACTACATACGGCGACGAGTACCGCAGCCGGGCGCCCGCCTCCCGCGCCGCGCTCGGCGTCCTGACACACACACACACACCGTCACATGTCACATACTACTACATACGGCGACGAGTACCGCAGCCGGGCGCCCGCCTCCCGCGCCGCGCTCGGCGTCCTGACACACACACACACACCGCACGTAGCAACACTACCACATACTACATACTACTACGTACACAACAAATAACTATGAAACAAGACGTACCTGCTCGCATTTCTCGGATCTAAGTTCTGTTTCTTCCACTGTTGAAGTTTCTCCCGTTCTTTTACTTCTTTCAAAAACACCTGAAATTTAATTGGAGCCATATTCGAGTCACAAGTTTTAATATCAAATTAATAAAACGGACGTCACGAACGATCAGAAACGTTTTTTAAACATTATTACAATTAAGATTACATTTAATATAGACCCATACTTGCGCAATGCCAGTGTCAATTTTAGCCAGCTCCTGTTCCTCCCGCTTTAGTTTGTGTCCGTCACCGTTGAGGGCGCGCTCGCCGTTCTCCTCAGAGTCACTGTCCACGCCTTTATACGTGTCCGACCAGCGACGGCGACGCTCTACACATACATACTAATATTAATGAATATTATCTAGTCGAGATTCTTGTGGTACTCTCATGTTAGATATCATATACATAATTTATAATAACATATAACACATTTCATTAATGTCACGTTATTTAATTCCATAGAATTTCTGTTCGAGTTTGACAAACGCTTAAGTTACGGTCTTTTATATAATTGGTTTTTTTGAATGTTGGAATGATTTTAAATAGGTATGAAAGGTGTAGTATCGTGATAGCCTCACCTGGGTCGGTGTAGGGGTAGGGCGGCGCGGGGAAGTCGTCGCGTTCTATCTTGGGCTGCGTACCCGGCGCCGGCTTGAACGCCGAGGGGTAGTGAGACAGCTCGATCGGCTCCTGGTAATGAACTCATATGTCTCTAGTCATATCATCTGATATCTGCCAACTTATTTCAGGTAGTGTTTGGTAACAGGGTATTCTGTCGATGTAATGGTCTTCATTATTTTATTAAATATATTATTAACCCAATGTACCATGCATCTCTCGTGATGATATAGTATGAAAATGACTGATATAAACAGAATCTAAATCGGTAGATGAATTTCAAGGCTGAAGGTTAAGTCAAACCGACCTGTCAAGTTCATGAAACTGGTTGGATTGGAACGATAAGCATATTGCTCGGATGTATAATAGAAAGATTGCACGTGTGATGTGTGTCATGTGTCATGTGTGGTGTGTGGTGTGTACCTCGTTGTTCATGCGCGGTGACTTGGGGCGCGGCAGGTCGGCGCTGATGGCGTCGACGAGGGCGCGCATGCCGGTGGCGGGCCGCGACGCCGGCGGGCCCGCGCGCGACCAGCGCCCGCCGCCCAGCGACGACGCCGCTGCACACACACAGACACACCTACGGTCACTGCTTTTTTTTTTTGGACTGACTAATACTGTGTACAAATATTTTTGATATCTGTCGTCTCAAAATACAGCTGTATGTGTCCCTAATATATAAATAAAAAGTTATTATAACAATTATAATTACTTTTGTAAACTTATTCCTAATTTATATCAAACACTCTGTTCATTTGAACTATTAAATGTGCATGCCTTTCGTCTACATTCGCGCGCACACGTATAACCTGCATCAGTTACGCGGCATGTACGCGTGTGATTTTTTAAAAATCATAAAAAAATTGGGGTCGCGTCATTTATTACCTCTGATGACTTCGTCGTCAAAACACTGTACACTGTATAAAAAGCATACGATTTGCCTAACGGCAATGACAGTTGCGTATGCGATGGGACGTCGAGTGCGGGCGGAGGTAGGGTGGGTACGTACAGGCGGGGCGGTGGTAGTGCGGCGAGGTGGGCGGGCGGTCGGCGGGCGCCAGCGGGCGGCGCAGGCCGGGCGCGGGGCTGGCGGCCAGGTACGAGTACGTGGTGATGCGGTGGTAGTGTACGGACGGAGGTAGGGCGGTACGTACAGGCGGGGCGGTGGTAGTGCGGCGAGGTGGGCGGGCGGTCGGCGGGCGCCAGCGGGCGGCGCAGGCCGGGCGCGGGGCTGGCGGCCAGGTACGAGTACGTGGTGATGCGGTGGGGCGCCGCCCAGGAGCCCGAGCCGGCCGAGCCGCGCGCGCCCGGCGCC
Source organism: Acentria ephemerella (assembly GCA_943193645.1). Classification (NCBI taxonomy): domain Eukaryota; kingdom Metazoa; phylum Arthropoda; class Insecta; order Lepidoptera; family Crambidae; genus Acentria; species Acentria ephemerella. The sequence continues at coordinate 8,363,246 of OW971896.1, read as the reverse complement.
AGGTACCCGTACCCGTACTGCAACACACCGACATACCAACGATGCTACATCATCGACCTCAATTGAACAACACAAATGAGTGCTTTTGAAAAAGACCCAGTGTTATACCGACTAATTTATTTATCGCACAAGAACTTAAAGATAAAATATGTCTATGAATATTTGGCTGTGAACGAAACGAGAAGCAAACATTTAATTTGAAACCAAAAATGTGTATTTGACTTACTTGTATAAGTGTACTATAGCAATAATAAATACGTGCTCATACCAACTGAACTTCACTCAGCAGACTCTACAAGTTTAAACTACTGAAGCCTAATAAAATGAAACAAAATATACTACAACGAGGTGTTGTTCAAAGCACGCGGTGTACTGTACAGTATGTTTTTTACGAAAAAAGCGGTAACATGACGTAATTTAGGACAGAGGTTATCAAAAACGAGTCACGGACGAAATAATAATTTATCACTAACTCATAATCACAATGACCGCCTTTTTATGTATAGGTATAGGTACAACAATTGAAAATTAAAACTCATTGACCGATGCATTCTGTAAAGGTATGCTTATTCTTAAATTGAACTAATTTAACAGATATAGAATGAACTTAAAAGTGACATTTACAATCGTCAAGTTAATAAAATATTGGGCAATTTGTAGAGTCGAGTCAAAATAAGTCTTAAAAACCCGTTTTTTAGTCTGATTGTTTGTTGTAAATGGTACTGAACCAGATACTCAACGTAATCAATACACAGGTCACTGCATTCTCAATATCATAAACTCGATCGATCTACGATTAAATGTTTTTTTTTACTTTTGATATTTTTCCCGTTATCTACGATTTAACTTTGGGAAATATGTAGTATAAAAAAAAGAATAAAAATTAAAAATAATATAAAAAACGATGAGTATATCATTAAAGGTGTTGTTGTGTTATTTAAATTATTCACTAAACCTTAAATGTAAAAGTCGGTAACTCCTTTCAAAGTGATCCTGTATACATTCTTATAACAATAAATTTTGTTTTGTCAAACTGATCATAAGGCTAAAAACTTCGATTTGATTAAGTAATGTAACGTAGTAGTGAGCGGTGTAGTGTAGTGTAGTGTAGTGTAGTGTAGTACGTAGTGACGGACCTTCCTGGAGAGCGAGCTGTAGGGGCTGCAGTAGGAGCCGTTGACGCTGGGCGTGCGCGACCGCAGCGAGAACTGCACACACGCGGGCGTCAGGACCACGGCACCGGCGGCGGGGCTCCTCTTAGGACTAACCACTCGATACAACCAGTGGGAAACTCTCTACACTGCTCTTTTGTGGTAGTAACCACAAATAGATCTCTCTGACAATTGTGTACTAACTTTGAAATATTTTTAATGTTAGTTCAATATTGTTCTTAGTTTATGATTTAGAAAACTGAATCTTTGATACTACACTTTCCATTTTAAACTAGCGATGCAAAATCATTTGGATGGAATTATAAAAACCAAGTGATTGAAATAGTAAAAAATGTCCTTAAGAGGAGACGCGCCACTCGATAGGGTATGGTCCTCATTGCATAAACAAAAACATACAAAATATGCAAAATTAAAAAATAACTCAATCATAGAAGCATTATATACACGTTCCTGCACGCACACCAATATGTTCATCCATCGTACTAACGGTATGTACGACGTGATATAGTCAGTGTGCGAGCATAAACGTAGGGAACCACGGCATCCTGCATATGACGATATCTAATTAAACAATCGACCACAGAGACGGCTAGTGGTGGCTAGAACAGTACGATACTAGCTACTTATCTACAGAGGTGTCACATGCAAGGACCGAGTGATTAAACGATTGCTTCAACAACCATATAAATGGATATACTATTTTCATGACAAGATCTATAAGTCTAAAAAATCACTTACTTATTATGCTACAGGTTATTCCTCAATATTTTTGTTCAAGCACTCATTTATAAACAAACACATGTTTTTGTCTAATATCAACAATATATAGCTATAATATTAGAGTAATTTGAAATAATTTATATAAAAACATGTATTTATTTTGTATAAAATAAAAAATATAATAAAATTTAAAAAATCAAAAACCTTTTCAACTATTTAAATGTGAACTTTTGTAGGAACATATATAATATTTATAGGAATTAATATCACTGTTAAATAGTTGTGTGGGGCAACTACGCACGACATACACTAATCTATATATATTATAAAACATGGCGTAAAAATGAGAATATGATATTTAATGTGCAAGAATAACTACAGTGTTTGTCATGAGTAAATACGTTGAAATTTATTATTGTAATGAAAATAGTGCACAATCACCTACTGTTTGGGACACTTGTACAATTTATACTCATATTCACAAGATGTGTGTTTGACGAATGGGTCAGGACTCGGGTCATCTCAGAGGTATAATAAACTAATTGTAAAAAAAAGTAGTGTTTATCTTAGAATTACGTTAATTTCTAAACAAAGTCTTGGGATTATATAATATCATCAGAGTATTCTGATCAACAATCAGATGAGACTGTCGTCCATATTTTCAACATTGAATGTGTCTGTATTTGTGGGTGTATAGATATGTGGGCGGGCGCGGTGTAGCGGTGTAGCGGTGTCGCGGTGTACCTGCAGCTCGGCGGAGGCGCGGCCGTCGTCGGGCGCGGGGCCGCAGCGCGGGTGCCAGATGGCGGCGCCCTGCAGGAACATCTCCTCGCCGTCGCCGAACGGGTCGCCGCACTTGGTGCAGCGGGCGCACGTCGGGTGGAAGTGGTGGTTCTCGCCCGCCTGCGACAGCACCACATACACCACATACACCACATACACTACAGACACTGGCCGCTTATTACAGTACTACATGTACAAACAAATCTGGATCGAAGGATCAACTGTATTTAAAAGCACGACTTTGAATTAATTTATTTTTATTTAATGAAATCAAAAGAAAAAATCAAATAAAGTATTCGGGAATCCGGTACAAAAATACCACCTGATAATTTATTTAGACATTCGAGCCGGCTTTCTTCTTCAATAATATTAAAATCGCTACCAAAGGTTTCTCAAATAAGTTCGTTTAAATAAACAAAGCGTGTGCAGTCTATATTTATGTCATGAGTCATGTTGCATGAGCGGACAATGCAGCTGACGCGTTATATTGATGTTTCCATCGTAGCTTGCAGTACTCCGGCATAGGCCCTTACTAGCGCAGTTGAGATAAATATTATAGGCAACTTACATACCGCCATATCGAAGAGATAAAGCCGCTGGTAGTCCCGCTCGCAGTACGGCAGCCCCCCGCGGCCCATGTACTGGCCGCTAGTGCCGCACGTACCTGGAGCACCTTCCCGCTGATGTAGCGGCTGCAGTACGCGCAGCGCACACCGTACAGCCGCTGGTAGTCCCGCTCGCAGTACGGCAGCCCCCCGCGGCCCATGTACTGGCCGCTAGTGCCGCACGTACCTGGAGCACCTTCCCGCTGATGTAGCGGCTGCAGTACGCGCAGCGCACACCGTACAGCCGCTGGTAGTCCCGCTCGCAGTACGGCAGCCCCCCGCGGCCCATGTACTGGCCGCTAGTGCCGCACGTACCTGGAGCACCTTCCCGCTGATGTAGCGGCTGCAGTACGCGCAGCGCACACCGTACAGCCGCTGGTAGTCCCGCTCGCAGTACGGCAGCCCCCCGCGGCCCATGTACTGGCCGCTAGTGCCGCACGTACCTGGAGCACCTTCCCGCTGATGTAGCGGCTGCAGTACGCGCAGCGCACACCGTACAGCCGCTGGTAGTCCCGCTCGCAGTACGGCAGCCCCCCGCGGCCCATGTACTGGCCGCTAGTGCCGCACGTACCTGGAGCACCTTCCCGCTGATGTAGCGGCTGCAGTACGCGCAGCGCACACCGTACAGCCGCTGGTAGTCCCGCTCGCAGTACGGCAGCCCCCCGCGGCCCATGTACTGGCCGCTAGTGCCGCACGTACCTGGAGCACCTTCCCGCTGATGTAGCGGCTGCAGTACGCGCAGCGCACACCGTACAGCCGCTGGTAGTCCCGCTCGCAGTACGGCAGCCCCCCGCGGCCCATGTACTGGCCGCTAGTGCCGCACGTACCTGGAGCACCTTCCCGCTGATGTAGCGGCTGCAGTACGCGCAGCGCACACCGTACAGCCGCTGGTAGTCCCGCTCGCAGTACGGCAGCCCCCCGCGGCCCATGTACTGGCCGCTAGTGCCGCACGTACCTGGAGCACCTTCCCGCTGATGTAGCGGCTGCAGTACGCGCAGCGCACACCGTACAGCCGCTGGTAGTCCCGCTCGCAGTACGGCAGCCCCCCGCGGCCCATGTACTGGCCGCTAGTGCCGCACGTACCTGGAGCACCTTCCCGCTGATGTAGCGGCTGCAGTACGCGCAGCGCACACCGTACAGCCGCTGGTAGTCCCGCTCGCAGTACGGCAGCCCCCCGCGGCCCATGTACTGGCCGCTAGTGCCGCACGTACCTGGAGCACCTTCCCGCTGATGTAGCGGCTGCAGTACGCGCAGCGCACACCGTACAGCCGCTGGTAGTCCCGCTCGCAGTACGGCAGCCCCCCGCGGCCCATGTACTGGCCGCTAGTGCCGCACGTACCTGGAGCACCTTCCCGCTGATGTAGCGGCTGCAGTACGCGCAGCGCACACCGTACAGCCGCTGGTAGTCCCGCTCGCAGTACGGCAGCCCCCCGCGGCCCATGTACTGGCCGCTAGTGCCGCACGTACCTGGAGCACCTTCCCGCTGATGTAGCGGCTGCAGTACGCGCAGCGCACACCGTACAGCCGCTGGTAGTCCCGCTCGCAGTACGGCAGCCCCCCGCGGCCCATGTACTCGCCCGCCAGCACGGCGCCGCACTCGCCGCACGCGAAGCACCATGTGTGCCACTGTCTGCACACACAGACACACACACAGTGATGTGAACCACTCAGTACGCACAACTCTATAGTCCAGCAACCACTCTCTCCAATAATAATGACAATAATCTATATCTAAAATTTATTGTAAATCCACTGCAATTTTAGCTGATAACGTTTTTGTTATAATTAGATGCACTAGATGGACAATAAACTTGAAATCTATTTATTATATTGGAATTACGCAATAAACAGACAGATTCTCGTTTCATATTCACTTAACCTAGATTTTCGGGAATACGCCATCAAAATTCAAAGACTTATGGGCGATATAATTTAAACTATTCTTTTTATGCGGTGGTAAAAGCTCCATAAAAAGCCAATTGGAACCAAGGCTCGAAGCTTGACAACGACGATGGCAGAGTAAAGTTGAACATAGCTCGTGTGCTAATAGCTCTACAACAATCTCCTATATCTGGTAATAACCTGATGCCTTGTAATCATATGAAGCGAAAAAAATATACGTGTCCTTCACGCATTCGAAACTTCATTCTCTTATGGACATTATTTATTAATACTTGTTTAAGCTGTTCAGGACGGTTTACTGTTAATATGGATTCCCACTGAAAGTGGCGCCGCGGTAGATGTAGTTACCTGTCCAAGGCGACCAGCGCCTGCCCCTCCGAGAGCTCCTGGCCGCAGCCCGCGCACTCTGTCAACAGAACATTATCACTTGGGTCGTCACTCTTAGTGCACAGATAATAAGGACGCTATCGCATGTAGTATACTATTGTTCGTGACTGTGACAATGGAGGATCGCGAACTGACCGCTCTTCAATTGGATTGCGGGGTGACTCATAGCCGTCCTCGATGAGACGACTCGTTGTTAATATTATTTAGGCTAATCTCTCTGTATCCGGAGGTGTCCAGGAATATTACGATGACAGAACGTAGGCATGTCTAGGATTTCGACGAATCCAAACCTTACATCTCGAACCCTTGGCTAAGAAAACTTCTTAGCCAAGTAGAGTCACTTTTTAGTGACGAGATAAAATCGAATGTTGCAATAAGATCATAATGTATTACAGAATCCTTGGTTTATTCTTTTCCTTGTGACATTACACAAGATTCAGATGCTAAATATGCTAGTGTTCCGCAAACAACATCAATAAAAAACACGCTGTTATGTAGGGCGGTTTTATGATACTGTTAAAGGTAGAAAACCATCCTTGTATTCCCATTATAACTATGTAGAAAATGAGTCCTATTATGATTACCATTAGAGTTTGGTAACGGGGAGGCTGGCGCGGTGGTGTTACCATTTTGGTCGTGGTGGCCGTTGTCGCGCACGCTGTGGTCGGTGCGGTCGAGGGAGGGCGCGGGCGCGGGCGAGGGCGCTGAGGCGGGCGCGGAAGCGGAGGCGGGCGCGGGCGCGGGCGTGGCGCGCGCCGTGTGCCGCTGGGGCGCCACGCAGCCCGAGCACACCACCTCGGCGCCCGTGTACGTCACCTTCTCGCCCGACGGGAACGCGCGCCTGCAGCGGCGACCACTCGTTACATTCTCGTGCTCGTGCTCGTGGGCAACGATGGCCGCCTCCGTGCACGACCGGCACAGCTCGCGCACATAGACGTATACTACGACTGAGACTACCATGACATGGCCCAGTCCTTCAACTCAGCGAATCGTCTATTGCAAAGACAAGCCTGATAATTTGTGTTTAGACGAACGCAGACAAAAACTATGGCACGAATATTTGCCTGCTGTGCCACTTGCAAAATGCATGGAAACATTTGGAGTAGTGAGCCACATCATCGTAGTTTAGCTACACCTCTATGTGTGCGTGCGTCCGTTATTTTATGCTATATAGAGCCAACCATCGGTACCTACTTTGTGAACACAAAACGTGGTAATTATAGAAAATAGGACATATGTATTAAGTTTTCTTGAAAATTAAATTCCAATGTTACATCTCTGGACACTACTTTGATTTCAATGGATAACCAACTGATAATTTAGTATGGGTATTCCCCTTAATTACAACATTCTACTCAGGTCTTTATCGAGAATACTTTTATATTGGAACATATATTGCAACAATCCGGAATAAAATAGAAACAATTATAAAAAATACCGTGAATATTTTGACAGGTAACAAAGTTTACAAACAGAAAAAGCCAGTCTGTCTTTAGGTCTAGTAGTTAGGTGAGGGCGTGCCCGACGATGACGTACTTGCAGCGCGCGCAGGTGAAGCACTTCTGGTGGTAGGTGTTCCCGAGCGCGGCCACCACCTCGCCCTCCACGTATTGGCCGCACGCCGCGCACCGCGTGCCGAACGCGCGCTGGTAGTCCTGCAACCAACCAACCACGCTAGCTTACAAATCTTATAACGAACCTTTGTGAGAAATTGATTTTTTAGTTTAAATTTATCTTAACTTGATGGGAAGTCATTATTAGGACGAAGGTGAAAGACTCGGTTTTCCATCCACAGTGGGATGTCAACATTGTTAGGCGGTACATTTAAATAAGACGGTAGCCAGGTGGACTTAGAAAAAGCCAACACCCTGACACCAGCCAAAGCTAGTAGAAAATTTTTGATTCAACCCCGAGCAGGGTGTCAGAAGAAGGTTAGTCGATCGAAAACATACGAAAACATCCTAAACTTTCGAGATGCGTTCTAAAGCTCAATATTAGATAATTGACGTTGCCCTTTAGCATCTGCCAATATTAAGGTATCTAAAGAGGGAGTATCTTATCTTATACATAAGGGCATTTAAAATTGTGATGGCAGGGCACTCCGCGTAGCGTAAGCTGTACAAACGGCCCGAGAAGCTATTAACAATGCTGATGTCTGTCCGCGCCCGGCAACTCGCGGCTCACTGACCTCATAACCGACCTGTCACCTGTTCAACGCGTTACCATTACAAAACCTTCGCCGGAATTGGACCAAATTTTTAATTAGCTTGTTCAAATAAAACCAAACACCCGGAATATTCACTTAATTTGATAATTAAAGTGATAACTAAACAAAGCCAATTTACAAATTGTAGTAGATCATATCAATTAAATTGGTAGGATTCATCTTGTTATATTTAAGTCGTTAAACTAGACGCTCTTTCTTTATTATCAGTCTCCGGATCCATCTTCATCTTGCCCGAGGACATGTACGGAGCAACTGCACATTGCAAACATCATCAAGGTCGCATTATAATATTGAACAGTGAACATTCAACCCATATTTACGCGCGGATAGGGTATCTTTTAAAATAATATTATTTTAATTACAACGCGCTTCAGAAGCTCGCACCCTAACGTCCAGAGCGGCGGAGGCACCTGTACGCGTGGCCTACTTGCGCTTCCTGCAACTCCCATGTTGCCACTAACACGGATACTAAAATAACATCACTCTGTTATTACTATAACATTTTTCTATTACATCCTCGTAATATTGTGTAACTCGTGTTCGATTGTGAAAGCACTGGACTGAGAAAGTCGACTGAATTATTTGGTGATTGCTCCAATTTCGGTTATCGTAATACAAGTAATTGTTGGTTACTAATCTGCTCATGAAATATCAGCATTTTTAATATTTATCGGCATTATTCTATTCTTTAGTTTTAAAATTAAGTAGAATAGAAATCAATTTAACAACACTACGCCAATTATTAGCTACACATTATTTATTTACTAAGTTTGATTATGAACTATAAAATGTACATTAAACTATAAATCATCTCGTGTAATGAGCTGTGTACTGTTCCTAATTAATCATTATTCACTACAACCAATTCTTGCAGGGAGTCAATGTATTTTAAAATTAATCGTTCATTAGATACATACAATTCAATCATCATTAATGACAGCCGCTGGTGAGACGCCCCTATATACAAAATCACTATCAGATTAGTTACTTCCAGTGACCAACGCATCAGCTCAATACATGCTTTATTTTTTATTCGATTTCGTATTCCGGTGTTAATATAACCAGCTACAGACGATCTGCCTTCCTCGACTGTGTGTCATAGTAACACTTCTAATGACTATTATAGCGTGAACCAAAACATTAATTATCATCTATACGTTCAGAAGAAAGTTCTCGTGATTTAAAAAAATCCATTTGTTTGCCTGTCTCCCGGACAACGGTCCACTGTGAAACATTAAAGTTTTTTTATATATTCTTTTTAACTCGATACTTTAGCTGTCAACGGTGTGCGATGCATTATTTTGGATGTCATTGTTACTTTAGAAGTTTAGATATTGCTCGCATATTGAACCGTCAACAATAAACAAACCATAATAAACCATTGTGTATTAAGCTGTAAGCTTTACTAATAAAATAATAATGGGTAATGGTTGGTTTAATGGGTGAGCTTTTTCGCCGAGTTAGCCTAAAAAGGAATGCGATCAGCGCAGTAAATGACCTGTGGGCAGTAGTAGTATCCATCCTTGCAGAAGAAGCCGCCCTTGGCGAGCGAGGCGGTGCAGGTGCGGCACGTGAAGCACGCCGTGTGGAAGTACTTGTCGGTGACGCGCAGCACCTCGCCGCTGCACTTGCCGCCGCACGCGCCGCACACCACCTTGCCTGGAACAACACCACACGCTTAATATTGACCCAACTAAACAAGCTTAACAACCTTCTCTTTAACATCCAGCTTGCTTCTATTGTGCCATGTTTTGGTAGTACAAAAGCCATGAATGAAATGATTCCTAGTGAAGCGACTTTAATAGAAACAAATTATCAAATTATACATTAGTATCCTTTGTGGAATTTGGAATCTGAATAAATTATATCGTTTGAAAATCAATAATTATTATACGACCTTAATAGATTCAAAATATTTTGGCCGCACCGACGAGTCTAAATTAAACGGGCAATAAATGAGGAACGTTTGTAAAATATGTAACAAACCATCGATGTTGTTAGTAATAAACTACGAGCTTTAACTGCTATCGTGTTGTAACAAGCGCTTGCAGCCCAGTATTGTGCAACAGGCACAATAATTACTGACTATCCCATTCTCCGATGACCCAATAACGCCCCTACTGCCGGCCGTTCCCGCGCAATAAACCTCTTTGCGTCACTCATTATCTTTAATCGCTGAGCTCCTAGCGGCAACTTTGATGCTTGTTCACACCACACTACAAGCTATCGCTCTATTACACTCCTCGATGCAGAATTACATCTTTCAAATTTGAGATAACCGAGTTGTAATTGTTAACGGTGCAGTGAAATGATGATGCATGACTTCGGAGCTGGAGATCATTTAGATGTTCAATTGTATATTTAGGTTTTCGTTCGCTACCTCGTCTTCTTAACACCATATGTTGCGGGATGATTGGGGATAACTTTGGATAAAAACTCGGAATTTTATGATCAAATCATATTGAAGCAGTGGCAGGGAGACAATAAGGTTATTTAAATACAGAGGAAACTTACATATATATATTTAATAGGATATAGTGATAATATAACATAAGTATATGTATACATTATAAACGGAATACTACCTATGCCTACTTTTATCTAATTCAGCATCTTAGTGCACGGTAGTGTATTCAAACTTGGAGGCTCTACCTTTTGACGAATTTAATAAAATGTTATGTAATATTATACAAACAGTTTGAAGGTCAACAAAGAATCGTTATACTCGCAGTTCACATAATTCACGACGACATTGTGCATTTAAATTGTTATCTCCATAGCTTTTATTACCTTACATATGATGCATCTTAATACGTACAAGCTATAACATAGTTCTTGAAACTTCTTGTGGGAAAGTTCTTATCAGTTTATCACTTTAATGTTCACCAATTATAACCATAACAGTCATTAAGTTGACCCGACGAATGGAACATTATTGATCTTAAATTGTTTGATTTTATCAACGAGATTAATGGTCGCCTGCAGGCCCAACAGTACAGTTGTCTAGTACCGTATCTGTTGCATTTAAGATTTTGAGCCAAGACGATAAACAGCTAAAGAGCTACGAATTATGAATATTTATCAGTCTATTTTACAAACATTTTCTACAGTCATTTTTATTAGTGATGAAAATAATAACCTATATAGTGTGTTTTTATACCCAAAAATATATTAGTCCCATTTTTAATTTTAATACATTATTGTCTTCTGTGTCACTCCCTTGATGTTTTATTAATTAGAAATCTTTAAGGACATGTCTTATTACTTTTGTATAATTTTATGTTTAGGGTCGCCTTCGTCGCTGCAGCGACCTCTCGATTCATCAACCCAATCAACTTCACACAAATCACCACTTGCCCCGGCGCCGGCTCGAGGTTAACTCTCACATACCACAATGACTATTAATTTAATAAATTAATAAGAATAATAAACTACATCCTACCGGTCGCTGACGCAAACGGGCAGGAAAAGTGGATATATATTTTATTTTATATATCCACTTTTCCATATTTATTTTAGATGTTAAAAATGTTTTTATCAACTCCTATCTAAGAATCTTTTTGTATTGTACGGACATAGGAGATAATCTCCAAATGTGTGGTATAAAGTGTGTGGTACTTTTTGGTAATTAAGCAACGAGAAATGTGATATTAGGGAATCTCAACAATCCAGACGATACAAATTATCTCTGCTCATAATCGCCGATCTAATAAAACGGAATCCTATTTTTGCAGCGATGAGTGACGTCGACGATATCGACGGGACGTAGGCCGCGAGCGTCCAGTCCAATAGCCTGGAGGCGGCAAACACGTTCCCTTATCGTTCCTCTCGATCCGACAACTTGAGAAAAGTAAGCAGTATATCGAGGACAAAGTGAGAGATTGTTGTGCTCATAAATAACGACGCAGTTTATCTTCGCACTCCCATCGGCAGTCGTCGCGGCGACTGTCGAGCACGTTCAACACAAGTGTTAAATAGTCGGTGATGAGGTCAGCGTTTTCCTTTTAAGTCTATTCAAGTCACTCACCCCAGAGCATTTAATTTGGGCGGGGATTGTTCCAAATTGAACTATGGACATAGTTTTTGTCGGATAACAGCAGGTTGTGGCCAGCTGCAACATACGTCAGATAAGATTGCGCGATCCATTCTAATTAAAACCACTGACACGTTGTTTTCTACACGCAGTTTTTGCGGTGATCAACTGTATCGATAGCTAATTATCTAAATTGGTCTGAAGTCCGCTATTTCCGTGGTAATTAATTTGAGACGTAGAACAGTTTTCTATTCTCTAGTCTAACAAAACTAAATAGAGATTGTGTAAACGGTACTTCTTATGAGGAGTCACCAACATGCATAGTGTAGATCGGTACCGCAGCATAATACTAACAATATCAGATGCATCAATGCTGGTGCCAACAATACAACGCTTCTCCGAGTAGCTCCCAACTTCCTGATTGCACAGCAACTCAACATTAGAAGGAAATAAAATATCGCTGATTTATGATTAACTTTATGTAAAACCGGTAAAATAATTTTTATTTCAAAGTCACCATTTACATCAACAGACGGCGATATATAAACGTTATACATAACAAATTATATGGCCGAAATGGGATTTTTACCAACACTATTTATATCAAGGAATGATCCAACTAGAATTGTGCCAGAAATAACAAGTACATGTGGGTGCGATGTTCTACCTAACTGCAATAGTGAGGGTTCCCCTCTCGTTCGTCCGGTGGGCCGCAGCGGCGTCCCCTCGTGCGCATCTGTTGTACGTTAGCACGTGCGCCGACGCAATCGGTGTCGGTACAGCTACAGCACATTAAACTTTACTTTATAGTTACCTAATAACCTTTTGATATACATTACACATCCCTCACGTGTAAGGTTTCAATCAAATCAATGGTATGTTCCCGAGGTTAGTATAATAATATAAAATTATCCGTAGTAATAATTTAAGTAACTTGTAATATAACAGTGTTACTTTGTAAAATTATATAAATTTTATTTAAAGCTTATGCTTTGATTAAATGAATGAATCAGCTGTTTCCCTTTCGTCGTACTTCGACCGGATCCATATGTATTGTATGCGCGGCGTGGCGCGAGCGCACACGAGACTCCTCAGCTCCGGTAAACTAATTGCTGATTCACGTGGCTTCTGTTAGAGATAGCTCGTGCCCGCGGCGCCTTCGACCGGAATACCGGATTAGAATAATACGCATCTGTTGCTCGACACATTTGTGAAATAAACTCGTTGCTCTTGTTGAATGATAAATCTGTTTGATATGTATTAAGTCCACTAATGTCTATTCAACTATGCACGCATCGTTGAAAGTCTTGAGATATATCGCGTGCTGACTGTATGACATGACGTCACTATTCAGTTATTCGACTCAGTGTTTACAGTTCAGATGTTTTCGTTGATCAACAATATCGGCTTCACTTATGTAACGTAGTAATAACGCAATAAGATACGGTAGATGAATCACAACATAAAACTGATATCGCTTCTTTATCAAAAACTTACGAGGCATTCGACGCGGCAAAGTGATACCGATCGATAAGGCCAAAAGCTTATTTATTAAAGAATACGACAAAATAGTTCTAATAGAAATACGGGTCAGAATTGCCGCAATAAGACGTGACTGAAGAATAAAAAGAACATGTCAAGACTATGAAGACTCAACGATAACGATCGCGAACATACCAAATTATATCGCTAGCTAAGTCGTAACGATATGATAATATTACTTTTACAGATTACTTAGATATGGGTTACTCTACAATTTATTTTTATTACTGTCATACCGAAAAACCTGTCAACTCAACAATTTCAATTATACCCCTCAAGTTTTTAATATACTGACTAGTCACGCTACTGTATTAGATACATTGCCATTCCATGCTGCGTAGTATGTGTTTAATGAGAAAGTTACGAAAAGACAAATTTACAACATGCTCCACACGAGTATTAATGTCTATCAAACATGCATCTTCAACGGCCGAAATGGTGTCAGTGCACCATAAAGTAACACCGCAATGCAGCCAAATGCAATATCGCTCGGTGCTTTGGCAGAGGATGAGACGGGCCCGCTTCCTTGGAACATTGTTACGATTGGAGGAACAATAAAACAGTTTTATATTTGTGAACAGGGTTACGTAAACTTTTCTTATTACATATCAAGATTGTTTCTATAATTGATATTAATAGAACTAAAAAATATATATATATTATTACATCAAACAATCAAATGATCCACCTGATAGTAGCGATCGCCTAGAGACATGATACAGCCGCTTTCCACTTCAAAATAAAGCGCAAAAATTTTAATTGCGGAGGTACCTACGTATCGCTACCTACCTGCTGCTTACAGGCCTATCAACTAGTTTTCATTTAGTTATATTTCGTTTTCATTCTGACACAAAGTGATAACCATCACACAATGCATGCCGCTTTATCACAACTGCACAATGCAACTCATAACTTTGCCGTGAGCGTGGAGAAGAACAGTAATCAATGGAACGTCTACATTACATCATTGTGATACCCTGGTTGGAACCAGAAAGTCTAATTGGATCAACAAATGAAAAGCCAAAAGACTACAGGCTGCTGCTACCCAAAGATGAGTAAAACAGGAGCCACTAAGAATGTCTATCGAAGCTCATTAAGATTAAGTCTATTTAAGAGCTTTATCAATTTTATTGAGCAGAAAAAAAATATAGTGCAGTAGCACCACCACTCAGATTTCATTCAACCATACCAACCGACCGCCGATATTAAAGCAATAAAAACTAAATTGAATACAAATTTAATGGGAAAATACCGGTCGTCCGTGACCCTGTGTTAAGATTAAAGATAAATTAATGTGTTTTTAAGTAGTCAATATTCAGCCACTTTCCGGGCGCTTTACGAACGCGTGGATGTAGTTTAGTGTCCCTTTATAGCGTAACATGGACACAGACGGAATGCGCGTTAAAATAATCTGAACGTTGGCTCGGTGCCAGCGCTGGAGCCCCATACGGGGGCTGTCAGGCGCCATATGTCATGTCATGGCGCGCAGATAACTGGCATGATAGAGTTCCGATCAGGCAAAATTTCGTTCATTATACGTTCGATAAATTATTTAGATTCGGGTTGTGCAGTTAGTAGAACTAGTTCTGCATTTTTACAAAATAAACGCATCGTATAGATCACCAAGTTTTATAGTATATGGTGGTTACCAGCGTAGACCAGATGATTGACAACAAGGTGTATCTTTAAAGAAATATATGACTTAATTACTGCTCTGATCGGACTGAATTAAACACCAAAGTTTTAAAACTTTATAGTATACAAGAAAACAGAACAAAAAGAGAGAAATCACTAGACTTACTAGACTAGAGTCATCAAACTTACACGGCTGATGTCCAAGGTTCTTGTTCTTAGAAATGTAATAGAATTTCAAAAATATAACGTATAAACGTATGATTTTAAAACCAAGTTTGTTAGAAAACATTTAAGAAGAAATCTAAAGCACATCCAAAATAGCTTTTAAATTGAAAACCTCATCTCGAGCATAATTCCTCGCCCGAAAAGAAACATGTTAATTGATAGCGCGCGCGTGAGACACGTCGGTGTTGTCACATTTTTGTCTTCATCGTAATCATTTAGAACAGAACACACAGGTTGCACACGAATAAACCATCACGAAAGGGAAAACCAGACGGCGGGAAGTGCGGATTTCTCCATATATACCTGTTCTAAAATAGACCTGGAATTTCAAGCTAATATTTCCTTATTGCTGTTACATTATATATCCTAAATGTGATTTGGATCAACAACATCATCTTGTAATACACTAGAAATACAGAAATATACTAGAAATGACTAGATGTTTGGGTAAATAATAAAACCCTATAGCAACTAACGACTTTACGACTGCAATAAAAACAACAAAATACAGAGAAACGTGAGATATAACGGCCGCTTATCCATATTTACCTGGTTTGAAACTTTCGAAGAACTACTGCAGAAGAGTTATTCGCAAATCATACAAGGCAAAGCCGTAGTTGTCAAACTAGTTATTAGCTAATGTAACCCCCAAAGCACATTAAAAAGGCGGTGTTGTGATTGTTGCAAAATTATTTGTTGAAACGATATCATTTAAATAAATAGACGCAAAACCATCAAACCGTGAAGCTGATAAACGTAACTATTAGTAAAGAAACAGAAATGCTGGTAAAAATTACTCAATTCTAAAATTCCTTACGGCGAGAAGAAAATTTACAATAATTATGGCGATCGTAGCATCGGTCACGAAAGCGAACGATGCAAAAAATCATCGTATAAAAAGCTGTCTAAGTTGCGCGTGAGTCACGGACTTACGGTCTCCTAGCGTCATTGGTCTCGGGTAGACGAGTACTGAGTACTGACGTCTCATTATCAAATGTTTATTTAATACAGACAGCATTTGATTTTAACATGATTAATCTTAACTACACTTTATAATAAATATGCGATATAAATTGATAATTTCATAAATAGTTTTTGCGGTTCGACGACAAATTTGCTCGTAGTTCTGTTTAGTATGTTTAATATGTTTCTTGTATATTAATCAATATTGACGTCCTCAGGAATAGAAACTACTGAAGCCAAAACATACTAGCTGGACTCATTCTGACAAACCAATTAGGTATGTAACTTATGAGCGTAGTATAATTCAAATACTTGGGAAAGTATAATGAAAAAAAAAAGAAAAAGTGTAGAGTTGGTGTAATTTCAAATCAAAATTTATCATTTTGATGTTGCGACTGAAAGTATGTTTAGTCTAATCGATTGTTTGCATGTAGCAAGCAACCCAAGAGCCTTGCCAAATGGGATCAGTATGTTTCATCGTCATCAAGAGACACTAGCGGCGAAACATTCGCAATCGCATCAAGTCCCTCGAGAGCATTGGCTGATGTCGGGGCGTGGTTTCAAGGTTATATTGGTAACATTACACAGTATTGACACGTACTCTACAAACTACTAGGTTCATCCCGCGACAACGTCTGCATACACTTTAGAACTAAATCCATTGATTAATTCTGAATCAATATATATAATAAATAAATATACTATTCATTTATATAATAAAAAGACTGCATTTTCTGAACTAAGTATTAATGAAATGTCCTAAACTTACTTAACGAAACTACAAAGTATTATTAGTGTTAATTTAGATCAATTAAGTTCTTGCGTGATTTAAATGACAGAACATCCTAATGTAGCACAAGCGAATCTACCATCAATAAAGGAACATAGATCAACAAGGATATTGTTCCTCAAGACAAAAAACTTCATCAATATCCAAATCAAAGCTGTAATTGACGTGATAATTTTTCGGTTTGGTTTATTGTTACCTTTATTATTACTGTATTTTATATACCACTCGTAGTTTTATGTAGTATACATGCCAAATTATATTGAATTACTGTATTTATACCTTCTTTAAAATATATTTTCTATATCGTGGTAAGTTTATAAATAGACTTATAGTATCCTAAAGTGGAGTGACCACTAGAGTAGTCAGACGATGAGGATCAATTAAATAGTTGCGCATCTCAATAGCAGTTTAGTTTTCACTTCCATTTAAAAGTAAGAAGCAGTATTAAGGCATACCGGGGAAGATTCCTAATAACCATTAGCGTCTGCGGGCCACTTTCCAGACGGTGTCGCCATTCCAACGCATCCCTCGCTATCGAAGATTAGAAATTCTAGATCAAGCATAATCACGTTCTATCAATCAACAAAAAGGTTATCGAGGTATCATAGTGCCATTCGTGATATGTCCATCAGACGGACATAACACGCACCTTAATCTTTTGTTTTGCTACAATCGAATTTAGTTCCGATCGCACTTTCACTTCGTGTAGATCTTCTTTCCTCACGCATTACAATATAAAATTAATAGTAAATAGAGCAAGTGTCGGCTGATTAGACAGATAAATTAAATTGAGTCACGACATCGCTGCAATAGCATGGGAGAGGTCTAATGTGTATCCCGGCTGTAAATTACGAAGTGACTGTCCTTACATGGGCCGCTCAATTTAAAATAAATTTTCTTCAGAAGAACTGCTTTACCGAACAGTGTACATAAAAACTGAGTCACAGTATGCCCACCGGAACAGGCACCATCAGTGACGAATGTCGTAGAAGGTTTGTGACAAATTGTGGTGTCAATCACAACACTTTCTATTCTCAGGTCTGATTGAGATAAATTATGGCTTTTTGTTTTTATACGTACACAAATTTAGCGACGGAATAGAAAGCAATGTTAAGTCTGTCTGTTGCTCGTCAGTAACTAACGGGAAATCCCATCATATGGCTTTTGTTGTGATTGCTTCAGTCGATCGTTCATTACATTATACAACTAGACAATAGCTCGTATGATCAATAGTCTTAAAGTTTACTCAGATAGTTTTATTTTCATCGTGAGACCGGAAACATTCACAGCAAATGAGCTTGAAGAATCTTCAGCCAATGATATTTAGGCACGCCCATTAGAAATTTTGATTATAAATGACCATAACAAAAGTTGACATAAAAATATATGGTTATTGCGAAGTTTGTATAAAATAATAGCTATTAGAAGATGTAGCTAACGATAATTGTAAAAATATAATTATTTAGTATTGTCAAGAAAGGTGAAAGTAACAGTAATTATAATGGATATGCTCTGACAAATGATCAAGACTTGTACTTAACATTTGCGGTGAAATATTTAGTCTTCCTTTGAGTTTCTGTTACTCAAAGAATTCCTTTGAGCATGTCAAATGGAGATTTGTGCAGAACAGTTTAAAAATCTCTTCAATAGCGGGTAAAATTAATTATCTAATGGTGTGCGGTTTTACGCTATTAGTAATTTATTTTATTTTACTTGATGAATCATCAGCGATAGTTAAAACAAATAAAATTCCCCTTTTGGTGGCTAAAATCACTCGACCTTGCGTCCAAAAACCCAACTAACAAAATTAACCACTAAAACCGTGTCACCTATGGCAAAGATTTGTGCCCCCTCTATTGTGGCTGCAGAAATCTGAACTCTGGCTCTAAATATTTCTTGGGCCTTCTGCTCCAAAAATGTTCAGATAGGCGAACACTTTCTGCTTTCGCAGACAAAACAATTCATCAGTCAATGCAACTGGCTGCTAAAAACCGTTTATTAAATACATACATAGCTTTTTTCTGGGAAAGTAGGTACATACATATAAATATTTCAAATACCAAATATTTTATAAGTTTTATTTGAATAAATGTGGTGTAACCATTCTGCAACGGCTGCCTGTCGACAACGAAATCCCGTAATTGATTTATTCCCGTTAACTCCTCCTCTGGCCTCGGCAGAAATCAGGATAGGCACAATTTGTGGTGACCTCCACTGCGCCCACCTGCCGTTCAGGCGATCTTTAACGTAGCAATCTAGGTAGATACTCTCATATTAAGTCACTAACAGAACTAAAATAAAATATTATCCAGAAATTTGGCAACCATGTCGTGACTTACTTTAATTCTTATGATGATTTCAAGTGCAAATTAGATAAAAATCACGACATTGGTTACTTGACAAACACGAAACTAACCATATAATTTAGTAGTTACAATAAGTAAAGTAAGTATATAATATTTCGTTTAACTGATTAAGTTCTGAATGCTAGATATGTTGCTATTTATTGTTATTTCATTGCTTTGTTTGTAAAAGTGGATAAAATGTATATTTATGATGTTTGCCAATTATAAATTTTCTTTCTATATCTAGTTCAGCATAAAGTTCCCTCGTAAAATTGTTTTACAGATTCTGGATGTTGTAGCCTTTTGCCAGTCAAAACCAGTCTCCGTGGCCCAGTAACTTCTACAACCTATTGGTGACTATGCAGATATCTGCTACGAAGATGTATAGAAGAACTTCTTACAAGTCAGAGAGTCTGCAGAACTTATGTATTAGATTTATATTTAATTTGCCCTCAATTAAATTGGCTCCCTGTTCGTCGTCGCAGGGACTTACATGTTCTCTCCCTCCAGTACACCGTTTTGTTTTTTCTACCTCGCAATCTTACTTTAGACCTTATTTTTCTTTCCTTTCCTCTACTTCGAGCCGTATCTTACGCTTTAACTATAATCTTACTTTAGACATACAATCTCACATTACTGATTTCCTCTCCTTTTTCGTTTATGCTGTACCATTGTGGAATACTCTCCCAGAGAGTATCGGGAGTCACACAATGAAACTCTGTAAAACTCAAGTTTCGAGTGAATTAAGCTACTTCCCACCTTCCTTCTGTTTAGTCCATGAATTAATATGTATAAAACACTTCAAACACACCTCGAAGAGATTGCTTTCAATTAATAAGGCCACCTATTTGTACAGTGGATGTTTATTTCATACTGTATAATTTTTATCTGCAATTAAGTTTATTATTATAAGTATTAATACTAAGTATTAATAATATCAATCTTTAATTTGTGTTTCTTAAGAGGTGCTCACACTGTCCGTGGTACAATCTGCCAATTTTCTCGTGTTCCATGTTTCACACCATATTACAATTCCAAGTAGATTTCTAATATAAAAGTAATTATCATCAAACGTCCAATTCCCACCCATCGGTGCCAATGCCAATAACAATCTCCGGTTTCTTGGTCTAACAAAAACTGGACTCGGGGCTCGCTAATTAGGGCGTGCACTTTCGGTGTTGCTTTACGCTAAATGTATTTTGATTGCTCCACCGTTGATCAATGTCGGCAGTTAAATTACAGGTCGTTTACAATTACATCTTGGAATTATTTATATTAAAGAATAGTACATTTGGAATCCGCTTTCGCTTGCAAACATTTGCATAGAAATCGCTGATGTCTACCACGCAGCATGCCGCATTAACCGGGAATTAATGGATGCCGTAAGTCAAAGCAGTGACACTCTGAACTCGATACATGAATACTCAACAGAAGGCAGCAGAAAAACATATTCTTCGTGTACAATTCAAATATTTATAGAATTTGATGAAAATACACAAGGTTTAGGTTTAAGCTATTGAAGATGTAAGGAGTTTCTTGACACGGGTAAAGGTTGCCGCGATGAGATGTCAGTGCACATGATCTTCAATATATAGTAAAAAAAAATACAAGATTAACCTGCTCTGAGTATAATCATAGCGAGGTGCGAAAAATGGTAAAGGAAGTGATCATTGAAGTACTGTTTGAAAGTGGCATGTTATATTATTTTAGTGCGGTGAATGGGCTAGAGTTAAACTAAAAAAAATTAGCCTTTCCTCAATACTTTAGTACCACTACTATTAGTCTATCACGCCGCTCGCTTTCTACAGCAGTCAATGGTGCTTCCGCATCCATCGTCTCCTGAAATTCACATCGATCGCCGCAAAAAATAGAAAGCTAAATGCCGGCACGTGTTAAGATGCAATCATTGCGACCTTATATTAGCGGCCTTTCACTACAAACCATTCTGAGTAGCAATCATCTCTATTTCACGTGTTGTTCGATGTATAAGTTAGAGCCAATGTTTTGGAAATGTACCTTATAACTACCTTATAAAGCTTATAGATCTTGAAGGCGTCTAAAGTATACCAATTGATAAAACTATGGAGTATCGTTTACCTACACACATACATTTATTTTAATGAATAATATATGAACAAATGTCAAACCAATAACCATTTAATATAATTCTTAAAATCGTTTTGAGTTCGACAAAGCAGTACACAAAGGAATTATCATATCCACAAAATAAAGCAGTCGACTAAACTTAACAGGCGCCGAATATTACTTCTTTGTAGTTTTTATTCATAGGTATCAAACCTAGTTATTTATTAATACGATACCGTTCACTCGTACCAAATTCCAGACGCGCTCAGACATCAGCCAATGCATGGCATGGCGCCTTAATACATTTAAGTTTGTAAAAATAAATAAAAGCACAGTCGTCAAATAAAAATAATACAGTAATAATACCCGAACAAAATAAATTAATTGTTGTTGTATGCAACTTAACGATTGCCTTATGAACATTTTGTTGGGGAATACAAATAGTAGTGTTTATGAAGTGAACAAGACCACATTTCTAGATAAAGCACGTTTCCATAGACAGTTAAGTCATCGAACTTTGGGAGTGGTTGCTGAGGAACACGCAAAGTCAAATCCCTGATTTGGATTGGCGTTTAGTTGATTTTGAGTTTGACTTTACAAGTGCAAGGTTTATTGTCACTTGGAAAAGCTAAATAAAGCGCAAAACGAGTAAACTCATCCTCACCGAGTCAGCCAATATAAACAGTTTGGAATTTATGGCGACAGATTTACATTTAACGTGATAAAATAATGCTTCGACTTATTTATTGGGACTTCTCAACGATAATAAACATACGACAGTATAATACATTGCTGCTGGTCTTCAAATAGCGGCCTCAAACACATACCTGTAACAAAAGAAATTTTTTATGAATACACAATATTTATGTATATAAGATATATTAGAGATATCCGACGAGGATGTGGAACATGCGCTAGAGGTATGGCCAGGGTGGGCGGCTGAACGGCGGGCGTTGTCGGCTGTTGTGGAGGATGACCACCCCCTGCCGACTATCATTTCAAAGATGATCGAGTGACATGTCATGGAAGGCGGTCCTCACGTACTGTGATAGCGTAGAGCGAGAGTTGGAGGCGGTAGCCACCTCTGCCATCAGCCGAAGAACGGGGCGGAGGAGAATTACCATCAGGTTCATACCCACGCCTTAACACCTCGGGGCTCCAGGCTCGATTCAGGACCGATGCTGCACAGCCCAGTCGGCGTGGCTACACCCGGCACGTCCGACTTTAAATAACAATCAGATTGAGGGGAAGGGGGACGGTCCCCTCACAGGCCTCCTTTTTCCCCTCTTTACTCCAGCTGAGATCAAACCCACATATCTCCTATTAACTTGGGTAAAAGCTATCCACATCAATAAAAAAAGAATATTAGATATATGATCCAACTTCATCCAATCGACTGAAAAAATCGGGGCGTTTACTGTTCAGTGTAGAAACGCTTGCGTGCTAGAACTGCTTAGGCTGGCGTTTCTACAATATACATATATATGTGTTTTATATTTACTACATTATATATTAATATACAAGTGTCAGTATACACAGAAAGAGCGGGAGTTATTAACTTGGTGCATGAAAACGTCGCTTATTAACATTGCTCAGGCTCTTTAATCAGATAATGCCGACATGAGTTGAATAAATTTTGCAGTTTAGAAAATACTGAACAAAACTTATATTTAAATTATGAATCCAGGAACATGAATTATAATGTTGTCCTGTTAATTTATATTTATTTATTTATTATGTATTTGGGAAACAAAAAAAAATGTTTTAGAAATATCACAATCGAAGTCGAAAAACCGTAGTACATACAATGTAGTAGACATACACCAATAGCAACAGATAAAAGAGGGACTAAATAACAAGTATTACAACACTGATAACAATTGGCAAAGGACAACTTCCTGTTGCAAAATGAACCACTTGGATGACATAACATCTTCCGGTTTCGTAACCAATAGAGTAAATTAAGCATTTGATTTGTAGGGGAGTTATGATAATTAAGATTACTGAGATAGGGTCCTCTTCGGGCACAATTCTGAAGGCTACGAGATAATCTTTGGCGTTTGTATGTCCGCGTATGTTTGCTATAAAGGTGAGTTCTTTGATGGCGACCAGCGGAGCGGCGCTATCTGGCCATCGGCGTCACTGGTGCATCCAATAAAGCATCGGTCCCTCCCTGTGCCCGCCTGTTTTATAATCTACTTCCTTATTATTATTCCGTCCAATCGAAACTACATATAAAATATATGAAATTTTTGAAGCCTAGTATTAAAATAAGATACATAAGTAATTTTGTCAAAATCAAATCGGCAATGTCATTTGTTCGCTAATTATCAGATTTCATATTATGGTTAGATCGCCAATACATTTGCATCCACGTTATGATAATATTTGTATATTCTCGAAATGAACTGAAATAATGCTGCAACTGTCAACTCAAGACTGTCGACTTACTTGTCTTTTTGGTCGTTAATTAAAAATACTCGTATCTATTCCGCATCGAACAAACAAGTAACATGGATCTGAACCTTACCATCTAAATAATATTTAAAGAATTCGACGAAGGATGTAACTTCTAAAACTCAAGGATTCTTCATGATCAAATCTGAATTATGAAAGAATCTTTGAGCTGATAGACGCAAATATCTGAATAGCTTTAGCAAATACTTGAAACACGTAAACTGGTCGTGCCTATTGGATTTAAGGGATTTACTCGATTTTCCTAGGAACCCATCATCAGATCCTGACTTGGTAGCAATGGGACCACTAGGGAGGTATACAATTTCAAATAAATGAATAATTTTCCAAATCAGTCCAAGCGTGTTCGAGTAATCGGGGAACATACACATAAAAAGATAACGACGAATTGATAACCTTCTCTTTTTTGAATTCCGTTTAAAATAAGCTGTAAACATACCCAACTAATTTTATAACAAGAAGTCCATACACTACGAAATTATTAGGAAAAGTCAAGTATTTGGTTGTTCTAATAGTGAAAATAGAGCGAATGACGTAAGTAGGGCTTGTTGGCAAACAACCCCGCACGCCACGCGCCCGCGCTCGCCGTCAGTCACTGGTCGCCGCCCGTCATTCATGCCTCGACCGAACCGGCACCTGCCAAATTAGATGACACTTGACGGGGAAAGGGATCAGGTGAACTCGAGGCTATTGGCCCCTCGCGGTACTTGTACGAGTTGTTAGTAAATAATCAAAGTGTACATGGCATCCACATTTACATAACTGAGATAGAACGTAGCCGATTAGCAAGACATCATTGTAAAAATTGATTATTTACTATTGCTTATAATGAAAGGCAATTTAAAAGACGCAACCGCAAAGCCCGATCACACAGTTAGAATGGAATTAGTCGGCAGTATCGACAAAAGCGCAGCGGTGATGTCAGAAGGCGCCGCAGATTGGTGTAGGCCGGTAGCAACAATTGGTCAGTGCCGTCGGGAACTTGAGATCACCCGACACCTCGTCACATTATTATAAATGTTTGTTAGCGCTACGTGCGGCACGCACAAATTTAAAAGGCGTTTTTGTAAAAATAATCATTTCTAGACCTTTAATTTAAAGGTAAATATTAGAAATGTTTAAATAATGAGAAATTCCTTACGAGGTTAACATGTAGAGCAATAAATCAGACGCATATAAGTTCAATAACAAAGCTCAAGGTGGACGAGATGTATGATGTAGTATATTATACTTTATTTTATAAAAGCCGCGGTCATTGATGATGATGACAAAGATATATTAATAAAAAAATAATCGTGAGCCTACATTCAATACTACAAATGGATACAAGACTACTTTAGTCTTATAAAATAACTGGAGGCTGGTTTGTAAATAATACAAATGTAGTGTAGGTTAAGTAATATTATCTTATACTCAAAGTTTATGTACACAATTTGGAAACAGACGTTTGTCAACGGCAGCGTGCAACAGGCGTCACCACGCTTTAGTCACCGCCAACATCAACACAGCACAACTCTAATAGAAATTTGCATGTTTACATATTTTGAAAGGGAGGGCAGACGGACCTAGAGACCCTTAAAAAGGTCGAAATATTACCTTAATAGGTATCGATCTATATCCCTTTGCGAAAACGTAGTCAAAGAAAAAATATCATAATCATTACCATATAATTAATTAATAACTTCTAGGATTCTTGATATATCATCCAAAAAGTAAGAATTCAATAGAAATATAATTTTTTGTATAAGATATAATCGTGATATTGATACGTGAAACTGCTACAAAACTTTGGACATACGTTTCAAGATGAAACTCACAGTTTTATGTTACAGTACACAAGTACATCCTCAAATCGAATGTAAGGTTATATTCGAGATTATATATTTTCCAAGTAATAATCATTGGTATGTTGACAATTGTTGCGTTAGTGTGGGTGAGCGTGAGTGCGGTGATGTCAGCGCTGATAGCGGCCGCTTTAATAATGCCAAGGGCACTCGCGTCACCGTGAGGACACCGGCCGCACCGCTGCCAGCGACGCCCCGGCCGGCGGCGCTCTCTCCGCACTGGCTCGCTATTTGTAATCAGGCCACTACTTCCGAATCAGATAAATCTTTAATTTACAACTGTTTCCGCTAAACTTGAAAACGACAAAGACCTTTAACCCGTCACTAGTGGCTGTTCAGGCGTCCTCGTCGTGAAAACACGAATAATTATTTTCTCGTTGGATGAAATAAAATTACATAAAATATTATTATTATTTTAACATCGGCCAGAGACTCCAGCATATAAGTGAATCCTGATATTGATTCCACAGCCGGTAATAACATTTAGAAACTTTAATTAAACTGATATGTTATGTTTGAATTACAATCTTATTCATTCTTAATCTTGATATAAAGTAATGTTATTCATTTAATTCTTCACGCTTAAGCTTTTAATAGTATCACTTTGAAGTTTTCATCTGTCGTACTGCTGATAACAGTACCGTGAATATAAAAAGCAATAACTATATAAAACATATGGTTGAATGCCAGAGGAATTTATAAAAAAGATGAAAACCATTTCGGAGTAATCCGTCTAAGAGTTGATACTTTCGAACCATTCATTCGAGAATCAACAGGTGATCTACATCTGCTAGAGCCAAATCAAGCTAAGCAAGTCAACGTTCACTCGACATGCTATTCTCATTAAATCTTTAAAAAATTACTATGATCATCGTCAATTTGTGTCATAAGCTAAAATTGAAAATATGACAAAGAAATTTATTTCCCACAGCATTCGTGACTGTTGGCATTCAGAGCGCGTACAACATCACATTGTATCCATTTGTCACGACAGCCGGCATATCCTTTAAATCTGTTGACCATCTGCCGCTGAATCAACACATATCACGATTACACTTCATATGTATAACAACAAATGAAATTGTATACTGAGTGCTGACTGCGGATACGTTTACCAAATATAATTGTTTTACTCTTAACATTTAATGTAGGCATAAAACATCTATGAGTCTAAGTTTTATGATCTCTAAATTATATTAAATTTGGAGCACTAAATTCCATGTGATCTATTTAAATGGTGTAGTGCCACGTCACATCCATGTTTGTGAGTGTTGGCTACAACAAGTTTAACCTCGGTGCGTCCGGAGCGGCGTCGTGCACGTGCATGAGCTCGCACCGTATTGTACCTGCCGCGATGCCGCCGGTCGAAACTGAGAGTTTACACCGTAACATACTCATCATTTGTGTCATTAATGCTTCGTTTACGCAAAACATATGGGGAGACCGGTTTGGCCGCGCCTTTGTGGCATTGCGAGGCTCCCATCTCACGCGTTGCTATCAAGCCATAGCAGAAAATTTCAAAGATTATTTTTACTATGTGTCTTTACGTAACAGTTTTGCTGAGCAATAGCAATTGAGATATACACAAAAAATATTTGTTAATTCCATAACAAAAACGAAGCTTATTACAGTAAAAAAAGGTTCTAAATAGCAAATTGGTAGTCATTTTATGAAAACAAAAAATTTGTTTTACAGCATCACTAAGCAACACGAAATGTCAATCTAAAAGGCAAACAAAGTTGATGTTATACCGGGTGAATAGATCTAAGTATCGCCGTAAGTATTAGCGATGGCTTTTCAGACTGGTCCCAAAACAATGGGCTCGTTACAATTAATTATTGCGCAACGACTTAATAATGTTGTCCACCGAGAGCGCGGGTCGTTACACGGACGACCGACCATTAAATTAGGTATATACGATGAACACTCCGAGTTAGTCACCGCTATTAGCATTATTTCGTCCAACAAACACGGGTCTATTACACGGCTCTGATTTGCGATCAATGACACGCCACAAATGTTATTTTCAACTTAATATTCCATTCACGGTAAGCAAAGACATTTGAAAGTCCCATACAACCGTCTTTAACTAAAGGTGAACATTATTTATACATCAACTTGTATGTAACTTTATGAAAACGATAACAATTATATGATGAAAATGAAAATCCATATCTATAAATAAAGTAATTTGTTCACCAGCGAATAAAGAGCGTTTATTTCCATCGCTGAACATTAATGTCACAACTTGAGTAGCATTTAAATTGAACCGGAACATTTTAATGAGGACAAATGATCGAACCATTCCGGGGTCGGCCGGTGAGAAGACGGGAACAAATTGTGAAGGGTAAAGTGGGTAATGATGAAGAAACAATGACTGCAACATTCATTAACAGAGTTGGAATTGGCATAGATGACTGATAAGATACTCTTCAAGCCACAGCGTTGGTTTTTGAGATCGGTGATACGATTATAATAGATTTCAATTGCGCTGTTGAGGTGTTTTTTGTAGAACTCGATCCGTTAGTGGTCGACGTCTCATGGATAGGAAGACCGGCTGGCCAGGAGTGGAATACGGGGGTCGACGACCGCGCCACCAATTGTTAGGGCGTCGCAGACGGATGGCTGCACGCGAGTCGTCACCATCGACATAATTTAATAAAATACCTGATAGGTATATACAAAATTCAAGTTTCAAAACAGATAATATACGAAATATTTTGCTGTTAACGTATCTCATTTCTATACTTCAAAAGTGTAGACTTCGTATAAATAGCATAACTACAGTTGCCAGAATAATTAATTATATATATTGACGTCTCAGTGGTTTCTATAAAGCTGAACTTTCTATAAAAATATCACTAAACGGTAAGCAGTAGAGGAGTCCTAACATGAAGATAGCTAGTGCAGCATGCGACATACTGCCCTAGCCTCCTACACCTACCTTTTTCACGCCTCTTTTGATGGAACCCTTGTTATATGAAGGAGGCAATACGTAATGAACACATGTACATCAGTTAATTACATCTTTAACAGTGGCACAACATAAGATAAGTAACTCTACTCCTATAATTATGATTAAAAATACATAAAAACACCGTAAAGAGGTCTCATTAGATTTGTAAATGTGTTGTTATTTGACAGTTAAATATCATAATACTAATAAAGGTATGTTCATTAAAGCATCATTAAAACAAAATGTTAATACCATTAGCTTCTTATCGATGATGCACTATAAACATCAAACGTAGTTTTTGTACAAGTATACGACCCAAATAAAGATATACCTTAGCCATTGACTCGTGTGTTAGATCACTACAGATTATGAGTATCTCTTGCTCAATTGCCCGATCAAGCATTACCTGCAGCAGCAAGACTACTAACGTGCTTCAAGAAACCACTTTGGATCCAATATTTTGGTTGTGTTCTAAGAGACAATGTTCCCAAACTTGAAAGATTAGAAGTCGTATTATTTTCCAAGAGAATTTGAAAGTGTTGTTAAGGATTTCAACTAACTTGTGTTATATTAGTAAAATGCTCGAGCGACCAAAAATAAACGCACCGATGACCGCGGATGTATAAAGTGTATTTCCGCAACAACAATGCGTGTGAAATATTAATACCTACACATACATCATATACACAATAAATATTTTATGCAGTTTCGTCGAAATAAGTGTTGTAGTCGATGTGTTTGTGTAGTGTATTTGAAATTGGATTGTATGGCCCGACAGCTTTTGATCAGAATGATGGCGGTTAAATAGTAGGCAATACCTGTACAGCGATTGAACTCACTATAGTTTGATGTGAGCTTAAAGATACTTGTAAAAATAATGGTTTAGGCAAGTCAGAATGGGAACCGGCCATCATATATCAAACACACCGACAATTGTGTTGGTAAACACGAAACGCCAACAATACATTTGTGTTGCAATAAAAAAGCTTATTACGGCTGCCATAATTATACAACCTGCCAGAGGCAAAGGTGAACTGGCAAAAAGCACAGACAATAGCCGTGATTCAGAGAGCACGGAAGCGCGTGCCGCTTCGGCTCGAGGTTACATACATACAGTAATCACATCACACCGATAATTGTAAACTTTTGGCGAAAAGTACATACAGCAAACAAAGGAAATATAGATACCAAATAATAATAATCATAATATTCACACGCTACACATATCATTTAGCCCAAATTAAAAGCCTGTGTCATGGATACTAGATAACGTAAAAATATAGATAGTAATAGACATACTGATAATAGATAAATACTAAATTGGTAGGGTCAGATAACACGAGTTAGGGTTAGATATAACTCGGTTTTCTGCCCCTACCTGGATATGATCCCAGGACCTCGGGCTAATTAAACGAGGGTACTGACCACACTACTAGATGGCCGTCGAAATACACTTTAATAACTGCGAAATGGATTTCACGTACTACGGATGGTTTTGCTTACAAGGTTTTGAATTTTGACATATGCCTTATAATTAATTCAATTAAACAGTTGTAGTTGTTTGACACATCAAAAGTTTTCCATTATGAATAAATTCATAAAGGCATACTAAGCGATCACTGACAATTATCTAAATGATAATCCTTGACGTATGAATATTTAATGCCTACTTCGGTCATATTGTTACCAAATTTCGGCTATATGTCGTAATCTTTTGACCTTAGTTTTGAGGAAGAATGCGTGTCCATCAAACTATTAAGCATTTAATTATTAGAGAAAAGAATAAAAATACTATTTTGTCATGGTGTTTTGAATATTTTTAAAATTTAATTGTTTCAATATTTTCGTAGAATACTTCTTCATCAAACATCAAACCGGGAAGAAAGTAGCAAAAATATCATAACGGCATACCGGCTAGGCGTGTCTGTTATGAAATAACATTATTACATTTGTAGCTCGGGCCACAGAGCTCCGACATCATAAATTGGAATGACGTTGATCGTACACTATGGGGTGTGGGAGTCCAGTATGTTCACTCAGCTCCTATTTCAGTAAATCCAAATGGAATAATTGAAGTTAAAGAAGAATTAGTCAATAAATTATAATAACAAGTAAGTAATATAATTTATTATTTTTTAATTATATTACTTCTTATATTATTTATTATAAGTAGTAATATAATTAATAACAAGAACAAGTCTAGTTTAGCGCTGAAAGACGTAAACATCATTGTGTACGGTGAACTATAGTGACTTACTGGGCTCAAGAATCGATTCCATCAACAAAGTATCCTAAATCTGATTATCAATCTGCAGCAACAAGTGTTAAAAAAAGATTGTTTTTTTGCTACTAACAAGGAGCTTAATACAGTCAAAGGTACAAGAGCTGAAGTCCCATCTATAGGCGAGGCGTTACATAATGCGGCCGCTTGACCCCGATGACGCACGCGTCGGTCGCTCGCAGCAAATTATTACTACATTGAGCATGTAGTTCCTGATTGCCCGCATTCAAGTTTTGCCTTATTTGAAGACACAATTATGTACATCGTGCAGTTTCAATGAGGCATTTTAAGCGCCTTATCTTATGTTAACAATTGGTATGCAGAGTTCATATATCTTTTAAAGTTCAAAGAGTAGTAAAAATCATAAATGAATAAGAAATATCAAAAAACATAATGGAATTAAACATCAGAGAAATTGTCGTCAAATGGTTTGTGAATATTTCTCAATGTATCTTGTACTCGCAGAAGAACTAGTAATATGGTTATTTTAATTGATTCTATCTGGAACGCAATAAAGGAACGGGACGATATCAAAGCGATACGCCATGCGTGAATGAAACCTCATGCGCACAATCCGAGCACGGAGCAATGCTCAAAGGTGCGGACGCAACATTAACGTTAATTCGCCCCGGGGACCACGGCCCGCGCCGCATATCCCGGAGTTCCACAATGGCCGCATTTATAACGCCCAAACAAATGACTAATCCGCAACAATTGGACTCCTTCTTTGTATTTAGATTACGTCATCGTGCTAACTATAGACACTGTTAAGTAAACTCCACAAATTGTTAACCCAACTAATTGGACCACAGGTTGTAAAGTTGTAAAGCCATCATACAAATAATTTACGAGAACAGCTCAGATAACAGTTTCTTGCCATTACTACTATAATTTGGCCCAGATATCTTAAACCTACGGAAGGTGTAAAAGGACCATTTATCAGACAATTAATTGAGAAAGGGGAAGAGAACCAACCAGGCGTGGGCGGCGTGACGCAACGACTTACACGTTACAACGGCTCGCAGTCGACCGGTCGGCCGGTGATGCAACTGGACGCACTCTATCAAACTACTCTTCACGACCTTATCCTGCGTACACGGAACACTTACCACATTTTTGCACGCAACCTTGAGACATTAATATAACATTCAAATGAATCATTGTTCAAGATCAAGCAGCTGAATGTTTTGGTTAAATTTTTTAATATGTTCATTGCTCTCTAACCGAGTTACTGGATCGTGATACTACGAAATTTAATCCATGAGTTCTTATAACTATTCACTAGATGTTAACATTTCTGTTTACCAGAACAGCTATTCCTAAACAACATTAGTCTCAACTATCTATCAGCGCTAATAACACAAACGGTAGATATAAACAAGTTTATCTGATATCAACTTAAACGAGCCATTAGTAACACAAAAATAAACATTCCAGACATGGACGAGGCACGAGTATCATCACAATCACAATAGAATGGCTGTGGATGATAGGATGCTACCTAAACCAAAACAATCTGTGTGTGAGCCTTGACAGGCGCCGCTGATAGACATGCCGCAGATATCGAATTCCAAACTGAGGAATTTCTTAAAATAACACAACTAGGCCTCCGAGCACGGTCGACAGAATGTAGTACACTGATTTTATTTCAATTCAATGTCTACTCTTACCTAACATCACTATAAAGCATGAAGACAAAAATTAAATATATTCTGAGACGTATAAACAAATTTATTGATTTGCTAAAAATATATCTCCCATTTAACAACAATTTAAGATGTGAGCGTGCATGTGTTCCTCACGCCGCGTTCGGTTGCTAGGAAGGAATGGATGGAGACAATCACTTTACTAGACCCCGCGCTCCTGTTAGAGGCCATGAGGGAGGGGAGGCTTCCTTTGCAAACAATCTGCGACCAAGGTCACGGGAGAAACTACGCGGAATTTGATTACGATAGCCGTCAACCAAACTCAATGAAGCTGAAAAATATAAAAGAAGCCAAAAGACACACATAGATCAAAATTAAAAGTTGTATACTATACTACAAAGATAAGAGAAGAGAAGACAAAAACAGTCTTAACCGATAATCGAGTATTTCGTAACAACTTGCAAATGGAAAGGTAAAAATATTTTGCAATAAATTAAAACATTGAATTAAACATTGTTTTCATTCATACCAAGTTTATAATGAAGTCAGTACCAAGAGCTATAATAGCGCTATCTAAATTGCATTTGCAGCAGAAGCCTGTTCTAAAACTCGGTTTTGAACACATTTTGCGAAAGATAACGAGTACTCAATGCGCACCCAAAATTTCATTGTTAATAAAATGGATCACACAGAGTTAAGCCAACTTTGTGTGATGTTAATGAAAGAAACACATTCAGTGTAAAGAAGGTCAAGTTTATCCGGTGTGTGTAATACTAGTAACGTTGTGTCCAAATCCGCGACCAAAGCACCTAGATCTGCAACATTAACTATGTGACCTCGAAGTTCTATAAAAATTCGCACAATTTTTTACGATATTCATTGGATAGATAATAATATTCATATTCTGCTCTATACTGCCTGTAGCTGGCTGGGAGGACTCCCTCCACCATATTCTCTTAGGCAGAACATACCACGACTATTAAGCGCTTTAAGTTTTCTTATAACTAAAACAGACATTATATGAAAATGAACTAGATAAATCTTCCTATATATTTATGGCACTTAGAGCCGCATAGTGTTCGCTGACCGATACACCAACAACCGACAGGGGCGGCACAGCGCCCTCGCGCGTGGCTCCGCACTCCACTAGCGACTTATACCTAAATACAGCCCTTGTATTAACTATTCATTGTCCATAAGGAAGCAGGAAATATTATTGGAGGGTAAGAACGAGGTTCAATAGTTTCGACAAAATATTTCGACATTATACATTTTTTTTTATAAAAAGGTCAAGCACTCTATTCCACCTGATGGTAAGCAGAAGTGGACTCTAAAAAAAGGTAGCTAGGGCAAGTGAAACTATGCACTGCGCCAGCCATCTGCTCTTGCCAACCTGCAAAATACTTCTTCACATCTCTTTTAAAGGACCTTATAATGAAATGTAATGATGAAAAAATAAATAATAATCATAATTTCTCACACCTATTATCTAAGTAAGCATCATTAAGAGCGTGTGTTATGGATATTACATGACAGAGAAATATAGATAGTAAATTTACTAAATAAACATCCATGACTCGTGCACAAATCTTTCTGAGTACGAAGATTTGAATACAAATAAGGATTCGAACCCGGGACATCTGGCTAAGTAGACAAGGGTACTTACTAACCACTAGACCAGACGACCGTCAAAATAATGGACTGGACCAATTGGAAGCGAGCCAATAAAAACAATACAAATTGATACCATAATTCAGATTAGTATTCTGTATAAAAGAAGTACCCCGTAATATGCTAATGCTGCAAGCATTAAATGAGACAGGCATGATGTCCTACGGCTGGACGGTTAGTTTCTCGGCCGTACTAAAATAAAACATTGACGTCTGATGTGAGTTACCTCCGGCCTCCCAACGGGCAGCCTCTCTCCAATGCAAATGTTGGACCCGACACCGCGTTTGACCATGTACTGAATTCGCTCTCGACTAAAGGCAGAAACGTGGAATATTAAACAAGCATTGCTGAACAAAACACAATCTGATCAAAGTGGGCACATGTCATTAAATAAACTGTAATAAAAAACCATATGATTCATAATGAAACGTCTATCAATAGAACAGACGTGAAAGATAAAAGAAGACATATCAAGTAAAAATTTATGAACTGTTGTTACGTCCAAGAAGAAACTACTAATCACGATGATAGCGACAATAACTAGTGCGAACAGGATGGGTAATAGAATTGTTTGTTAAATCGGAAGAAATAGGCAACTCACACACAAACACACACGCTCGCATAAGCACACACAATTTTATAGTAATCCATACTCCACTGGCATACACACTCACTCTTACATTTATGCTAGCGAATAGCAACTATTTGTGTTTGTTAGTTTTACCTTAAACTAATGTAGACGTTATCGTTTGACTTTTCTTTTATGATTGCTTACTTTGTTCCATTAAATAAATTTGAATTTGAACTATGCTAAGTCAATCGGGGTCTTAATACAAGATGGCCGTTTAATTCCAACCAACGAATCATCAATATACTCATCAAATAATGTATTTTCTTTTACCTAAAAATTGTTTCAATATAAAACAAACAGGAGACCCTCGAGACAAGGTGACTTTGCGCGCGCGCACACAAACGCACCAGTTTCCCTCGTTACAACAATGCACACAGCACTGATATCAGGCGAAATGACGCCATTGACCATGACCTTGGGGCGAACACGCTCTCGCGAGACCACCGCGTCTTACAGTTTTCTTTCTGTTTGTTTTTGCAGTTTTAATGGTTTGAATATTTTCTAATAAGAAAGATATAATGTGCACATATATAAGATTATTTTAAATTCATCATAAAATTATATCATTGGCATGACATATCCCTGAGATTTTTATTGCCTACATTATACTAACATTAGATTATTGAAAGTCCTATTTTTTTTAAAAATTCAAGTAAGTTCAAGAAATTTCCAATATAAGTAAAAATTCGATAAGTACTATTATGAAAGGGGTTAAATGGAACGTGCATCCCCACGCGCCTCAATGACCGCAGGAAGAAGATTATCCCACGGTTTGTGTATCGAGGATCAATAAAGACACAGCGGCGTTTATTGCGGCGGTAGTCAATGTTATAGGACGTGAATTGCAGATGGAACAGTGAAAATTCTATAAATCTTTAATGATACATATGAAAAATGAAAATGGTATCAGAATGAATTATATGATGACATACTGATGTCTGTAATGATCTGTAAAGGCTTCATTACTTTTAATTTAGGCTCACTCTCAGTGCATTACGGAATAAATGATATTTGCGAATTTTGTAGCATCTATTCTATACTTAGTAGTTGTAATTTTCACAGTGAAACTATTTGCCGTAAAAGTACTTAATTGTGTAATCTTTTAAGTCTAAGAAAATGAAATCAGTCTGAAATATTTAACGGAATTTGAAAGGCTCGTACGGGCAAAATGTAATTTAATCACATAAAGAATGCGGAGGCGATGGTTGTAGACACATATCTTATATTTCCTAACATGTAGTGGCACCTCAATGTCGCCTTATTGTTATCTCTGCCCACAATAATGCAATGTCTGAGAATTTAGAACGATGATAAACGATTTTTTAAATTTTGGTCTACCTATGTATATGCGAGTTGAGCATGAGGTCCTTCGAGACCCTTCTTGTAAGTAAATAAAGATCTGGCAGATTCGGCAAAGTCAAAATAATACTTCTCTTTTGGTATCGCTAACTGCTACCTCACGTCAAAAATAGGGTAGAAATAGGATCAAATTAACCCGGTAGGTTTCACTTGGTAAATTTGATATTAGTCCGGTTAAGAAATGTTCTACCCTTTTGGCTTGGCTTCACATTTGCACGACAAAACAGACAATTATACTTCTTACCATTTCGATGGCGCATTATCTACTTATGGAAAAAACTTATCTATGTTGTTTTAGAATCATATACAGATTATCTTTAATCCAGGGGATAAAATATCCAAAAATAGTCATAATTAGTTAGTATGGTGTATTTAATTAAAATAAAATAATGATTTCAAAATTAAATAATAAATTATTACAATGAAGCATAAGACTCTAATTAAACTATCAGTTTAGTACACATTACTCCAAATAGCACCCACCACATTTAAAAAAAATATTTGATCACCACCACCTGATGATAAGCAGTAGAGGACTCCATATGTGAAAATAGCCTTTTGTTTTCATTTCAGAATAGAAAAATGCCAACTGAAATATTATTTTACTAATAACAAAGTATTTCCTATGAATGAAAAGACATTCAAGTGAATGAAAACTAAAATAACTACGCTTAGCGAAAACAAATCAGGACATAACGGCAGATATAAAGCTAATATATGTAATGAAACAAATCAGTTTACTTATGAATGATTCACCGATTAAGAGCACTTCGAATTGAATGGGCAGATTATCAATTCGCACACAAGTGCCACTATATTCATTAAAATGAAGTCATTAGTAACCCGTGTACTGAACGATGGACATGGAATTGTTCGTGCGATGATTGGCGATCAAGTCAATTATGTCATACTATGAACAACAATAATGTGAAACAAGTCTGTTGGTGACAAAATAAATCAAAATTAAAACTTTAATATAAACTTTATTGAACAACATGGATAATGTAAGTATTCTCAATCTTTAGAGAATGTTTGATAGTTTCAGACCGGGAATTTCCATCCAAAAATGTGTTTGTATTTATAAATAAAGAAAATAGAAAAGGTGTCGACTAGTGACGGGCCGATTCTATTTTGGTGCTGCGCACGTGGGGCGACAAAACATCCGGCATCGTACGGCGCACCCCAATTGTGACATAGACACTAATTAGGCCAGCGATAATTGTATTAGGATCACTTTCATGGCTAACTATAATCGTTTTCGTGGATAGCAGCTAATAAAAACAGAACAATCTGAAAAAATCTTGAAATCAGCATTTATTTAAGATGTAGAGACGACTGGCATATCTCGAACTATTTTTAAAGGTTAATTTAAATCAACAACAAAAGCTAAACTATGTAAGATACTAGAACGTGGCAGTAAGTTACTCAATGAGGATTGATCAAATTAATTATATTGTATTAATAATAAGAATATGCGAAAATATCATAGCAAACTGAGGATTTAACTTCATTGGTTAAGATATCACCTCTGCACAGTTTCTAGAAAAAAAGAGGTCAGGCATGAAACCTATCGGGCCTGAAACAATTATTCCCTTACCTCTAAGTTGGTTTAAATGTAGAGTTATCAAATACATGAACAACACTAACACATAAGGAATACTTTGGAGCACTGTAGACCAGCGAGACTAGCTTTACCCTGAACAGATACATGCCTTTCCAAAGCCCTAACATAGCTAAGTAAATTACGACTTACTACACACACAGTCCCCTGTGCAGATCCTAAATGGTGACAGAAGAAACAGCCGCACACGTACTGCTTGAAGCAACGGAGTGGCCTATTACCGGGCAACCTACCAGGGATACCCAAGTAGCCTCCTCATCATTATCATTTGATGACGTCAAGGCACTGGGTGGCTTTCTGGAGGAATTAGGACAGCTGGTGAACTTGTGAAGTGAACCAGCCCCACACCCTCTAACGCTAAACAGGCGCAACAGATGTCGATTTGCGAAGATCGCCCGTATGAAAGAAACAAGCTGAGAAGTTTATTTCGCATCTTCTTCTCCAAAGGTAAGTATTTAATTACGACAATACAAAAGAACTTAGTAATTGATTCCATTTGAATACAGAGCTTTTTGATTTGAAAAAAATATTCTGGTTCATTAAGTTTAATAGAATGTCTGCAGATACGACATCAATTTAAACACAGAGACCTCAAAGATGCTACACGAAGCTGATTGCGTTATTTTTTTTATTATAAATATTGTATTTCTAAAATAATACAGCTTTAATCTAAACTGAATCCAATAATGTAGGTACAGAGAATATTAATGAATTTAATCGATGTGGTTTACAAATGTCGCAATAGTGCACCGAGAGGTTGTGTGTCAAGTGGCGGCCAGTTGTATACGCGGTCGCACCTAATATGATCCAATTAGCGGACATTCCGCGGCTGTATCTGCCAGCTGCTGGTCGTGTACGTGGTGGAAAAAATAATATCTGTTGTTTTACAACCATATGATAAAAGACTTAAATCAATTTTAACCAAGTCCTTAGAAATTCAGGATTCAATTGCCGTGGGACAGACCTTTTCTGCTCAATTAAGTTGGTGATAGGACTGGTAGGGTATTTTCTGCCTGTCTGGCTATCTATTACCATGTTACCTAAATCTGCCACAATATCAATAATATTAAAAGCTTTTGTACCGGCATTTAAAGGTAAGGTTAGTTCTTCTCCGCGGTTATGGAATGCGGGTGATGCTCGCTTCAGTCATAATTCAATCTGGTCTGATGAAGGGCTCTCGTCGTTAAGAATAAAAATGTAAACGTCAATCTGATGTCACTATCGGGGACCAGTGTTTAATAACATTATAGTATATTATCAACAATATTTTGGAGATATTTGTAGAGCATTAACGGCTGGGTAATGCTATTTTACACTAAAGCAAACACGAGAAAAGGTATGCGGAGAGAGAAGCCTAAACGGTAGTTTATTCATCTTTATTGGAAATGGTTGAGCAGAGTAGAGAAGGTTTTGCGGCGTTTTCATGTTTTTGTACTATTCTCTTGTACATAAAACTTTGCACCGCTCACATTTCGGCTTTGTACGCTACACCGCTAGTCTCTGAAAAATTTCGCTCCGCTTTGGTGATGATACTTGCCCACTAGGCTGCCTGTCACCACATTTCTCGTCCTATCTCCGCTTTGGTGGAAAAAGGGCGCTTAATGTTTATAAAATTCAAATAAAAATCAACTTAATTAGTAATTAAATTATCAATCAAACTTAAAGTTACCAACAACTCTATACATAATAACAGAGAAACAGGGCAGCAAACGAATGTAAAAGACACAGTATAGCACGCCGCACGTTCGCAACCAAACGATTGTTCAGCTATAACTAAAATTTTCACC
Organism: Acentria ephemerella; assembly: GCA_943193645.1. Classification (NCBI taxonomy): domain Eukaryota; kingdom Metazoa; phylum Arthropoda; class Insecta; order Lepidoptera; family Crambidae; genus Acentria; species Acentria ephemerella. The sequence continues at coordinate 8,323,561 of OW971896.1, read as the reverse complement.
TTTATCAAGCGATCAGTTTTAATTATCTATCTATCCATTATAATTAGCCGGCTAATCTAATTATAGCTGATTCAAGCGGTAACATGGAGCAAATTTAATCAATAGCAAAATTATTATTATTACTTTGACTAAAGAACGTTATGGGTCAAAATAGTCACGACATGAACGCATAACGTCACGAGACATATGGGAAATTATTGACAACTGCAGTAAGAAAAAGAATACTGTAAGTTTCACCGCTGGGAACGCACAGTGTTGTCGATGTGGGCTCATCTCAATATAATAGTGTCGTATTGTGATGGTCATAGTGAGCTAACATTCTAGACGTTCGCAAAGGTTGTGCCTTTGGCGAGACAAAATTAACAACTCAAGGAAACATGGAAAACTTTAAAAGGTTACTTACGTCAGCGAATGCAACCGTAGCGGCATCAAAACATTGTGAAACTCTATATTTATTCCGTCGTCAAAACAAAACCAGTAGAGACATGCCAAATGTTAATGACATCGTGTGATATGCATGCAGTCATCGGTACCGTAATCGCTATGTTGAGCTCACGTCACGTACACTCAGTTAAGGGGCCAACGGAGCCTCTCGCCAGGTGATATAACGCACGCAACTCGCAGTTAATACAAGTCAAACAACGACACAACAAGTTTAGATGGACAAAATAAAAAACTGAAATATAACTCTAAACAGGGACCTGCATCACGTACCATTTTCCGTTAAATTTTCCAGCCATGACATACAGTGTCGTCCTGATTTCGAGCGGCTTTGAATTTTAACCTGGATGACTTAATATCTATACTTAATAAAAGATAATTAAACTTACCAAAATAAACTATATGATTGAAATAACAGTGTTCACGTATAAAATATAACAAGTCTTTATATGTTTCTAAAATATAACAAACAAATAGTGGCATATCATTTATTTAGTTATATAGTTTCACACTAACTTTATACTATGTCACCAACAAAGGTAACACGAGTTATTATCTAGTATATTAACAAACCTAAAGTAATCATAACAAATAGAAATAAAATAATTATCCATGCGTAGTTCCAAGAAATTATCTTAGCCTAGAAAGTTAAAAAGTAATTAATTAATATTATGGCTCTGGGAAACAAACTCGTCAAGATATTAGCTAGCTACGACACTTGAGTGGAAGGAGACGGCGGCTATGCCGACGAGGGCGTGATTTGCAGGAAATGAAGAAAGCTGGTCGTAGTTAAACTGGCTAAATAAGTTTTGTAACTTGGCCTGGCCGACTGGTCACCGCGCACCGAGCTTTATCAACAAGAAAATTGGCCAGGAATTTAAATGCAAGCAAAATCGTGACATGTCGCCAGAGGATTTAATATGTAAAATACGCATACATATATCTCGCTCGAGTGGACATGTTCAACAATTTACCGCGTGGTCACGCTCGGCTCACTCTTTGTATGAAATCTGAGAATTCATAAATGTATAAATTCGATTGATTTAAAGAGAAAACTGTTGTAATAACAACGCAATTAAATTAAAATAGTAAGATTCGATGAATAACAAAGAAATTTATTCAAACATGAAGACTAGGTGTCAATGTACGAATAAAACTATCGGCTCTCATTCAATTGTCGATAAAATAGTAATCAAATGGAAATGACAATAGGTAAGGTTAAGAACATTCTTAAATCTACGCCGATGGTGCTGATAACAACGATAGATATCTAGAAATAACCATAATGTGGAAAATGGTAAGTTATGGTTTAAAGTCGATAGAGACCCTTTATTAAATTGCCAAAAACATATATTGCCCTTTTTGAACGAAGAATAAGAATAATTATTCCGACTTGTATTGAGTGATGTAGCACATTTGATCCGAGTAGTGCCAAGATTTCGTCTCACCTCGTAGGTGTGGAATAACCGCAGATATTTTAAGAAAATTATATTTCCAGTAGCTGAGAGTATACGAAAATTTGGCATAAAAGTGCGAATCATATCAAAATCAAAAGGCACTTGAATAAAATGGACTCAACTACTAAGTTCTTTTAAATCTTCAAAATTTAAACCTACCACTGCATTTTTGTTTGATCTTTTGGCTTTTTGGTAGCAGCAAATGATCTCTAATTTAAATACCGGTACATAATTTTAAATAGTTGCTTTTTTGTTACTTTTAAAAATTCGAGAGACTCAAAAGAGTAAGTAAATTATTTATTTGTATTAGAAAGCATGTAGATTTCAATTGTATTATTGTTTATACTGCAAGAGTATTGTTAAAACGGTCTGTGGTTAACTAATCATACTAACATAAAAATACCCTGGAAATTAGGCTGAAACTTAATTATTAAACTTACAATTTGGATGGTATATAAATGATACTTTTAATTACCTTTAAAACCCGTACAATTAATTATGTCACATACCTTTGTTAGTATAGAGACAATTGCAAACTGTTTGTGCTTTCATGTGATAGAACATTTATATATAACATTTATATTTTATGATGAACATTTATATATTATGTTTATAATACTAATACATAATGACATAATTGATTTGTAAATGTCATTATAAATACTAAAGGCTGAGAGTTTCTTGCGCCGCTTCTTCTCTGCAGCTACTAATTCGTCGAAGCGGTAGTAGGGTTGATTGGGAATATGCATACTAGTGTTATTTTTAATTTTAAAATAAGTATTATTTTAAAATTAAAACTAACAATTTATTTAGTACATATTGAAATACTATAACTGGGACAATTAGTAAATGCCCGGTTGATACCCAGCAAAATTATGAGTATTGCCTTTATAATTATATTTATTTATTTTCTTATACATATTCCCTGTTGTGACGATTTAAAAGAGCTTAGTAAATAAGTCTATTTAAATAAAGTTATTTTTGACTTTTGACTTTTTGACTTTTGATAGGTATGCTTATAATTAAATCAATTATTTAGCACTAGCACTAGCTATTTCCCCATATTGGCTCCTCGCGGGTACGAGTCATTTGCTGTGCTTTTTATTTTTAAAAATACTGCCATAATTATGATAATATCAAAAAGAAATAGCACTTTCAACAAAGAATTCGACAATCCTAGCGATAAACGACTTAATGATATAGAATAATCGTCAATTAATCAAGAAATGTTTGTGATAAGTGACGCAGGCGCGATGAAGGTCAATCTGCCAATAGAACACAAGCATCCGCGTGAAGTGAACAGAACACTAAAACAAATATGACTCGACGTGGACGCCACTCGAGAACCAGACTTCTACAACAAGTGTGATGACATCATGATAACACGTATCGGTGTTAGGGAGACATTTCGCAATATAATAAGATCAGAATCGTACCTTTCTTGGTTTGCTTCTCTCGCTCCTTTTCCTTTTCACGGGCCTTCTTTTCTCTCTTCTCCCTCTCTTGCTTCTCCTTTTCAAGCCTTTTCATTTCTTTCTTCATTTCCTTTTCGCTTTTCTTCAGCTTGGTATCATCAATCTTTTCAGATAAAATAAATGTCCCGGTTTGGATTTTCGGGTCTATTTCCTCCTTAGGACGCATTTTCTAACACAGGCACTTTCAACGCACACAAAAAAATATTTAAGTATACAAAAAAATTCCGTGGAAATTCACTCTTAGAAATTATCTCAATTTCGTAAACGTGAAAAAATTCGTCGGTCGCTGGTTTATCGTCCAGGTGCACCGACAGCCACTGTTGGCGAAACCGTATCGGAATTATCACTGACACTCTTGAATATTTCAAAACGCGATAATACAGAGTTCGAATGGAATTCGTAGCCGAATCACGGCGCGCACCGACCGTGACCGAGTCTGAGGGGGCACTGGCGGTCGGACGGCCGCGGCACAGCGCGCGGCGCTCGGCGGCATGCGCGGGCGACGCCGACGGCGCGTGCGACCAACCCATTCTATAAATAAGGCTCACTTCCTATACTCTATGGAATCAGAAGGCGATTTATGGCCGTTGAACCCATGAAAGCTTTTCACAAAGTATGACTAAGCCAAATTTTGAATCCAAATAAAAATTGTTTTGATCCTTGTGTATGAATATATCGGTCATACTCGAAGCCAATGTCTCTAATTTGTTTATTTAAGAGTTGATGGATTTCAAAGTTATTATTTATTTTCATTGCCTCAATAAAAGTTTACACTGCACAAACAAGTGGTTTAACTATATACAGCTTATAACACATTCCCTTTATACTAAAAACAAAGCTACATCAAGTCAAAAGTGAAATAATCATAACTGAAAGGTGAAATTGTCTCAATCACACCAAACTTGGACGAACAGGCAGACGGTGAGTAAACGTGTGCCTGTGAAATCAATTCCGGCTTCATATTTTCCCAGCGGCTACTGGCTAACCGCTCTCGAGACAATAGGGCCTAAAAAATGAAACAAAACATTGGAAGTGTTTGCCGAACTTAAGAAGCGGTTGCGCAACCAGCCGCCCGCTCTGAGAAAGTAAAGTATACCGCATTCGCACGCAACAGCCTCGCATCCAGGACACTCGCCGGTCGCGCGACACTATATATTATATATCAATAAACAACATCCTACACAATACAAGCTTTGTCTACAACTATCGTTTCATGGTATTTATGTAATCAGGAACAATTACAATAAAAGAAGCAAGACTCTTGGCTATTTTATCCAAACTACGGCTTTAGCGTCTAAGAAATAAGACGACGATAAAGACATTACTAATTGTATACCATCTGCCTGGTAACATCTGATTTAAGAAAAACACTAATGAGCAAGAATTGCTAATAGATCTATTTAAAAATTATCAATTAACCTTTTAACCAGACACAAATTAAATTATCTCGAGGTTCCTGGAAATATAATGCAGAACGAATTAAACAATGTAGCCCTCTCTTATATATGCTTATCAAGCAGAATGGAAACCGCTTGTAGCGGCTACACATGCGCGCGCTGATACTGGTTTTCTATTGGTAAACTATCATTCTCTATCTCTACTATAATCTGGAAGTAAAAGAACTCAATATTTTTGAGTGCATCTTATACATGGTAAATTATATTTACAAAATAGAACTTCTCTAAAGCTGGTGTGAAATGTTGGCGTAGTTCCTTATGTTGAACTATGCGGGAACTAACTACCATAAAATAAAACTATTAGTGGACTGTATTAGGCTGGTATAATAAGTAACAAAAGAATAGCCCGACAATAAATACGTATGCGCAGCGCAGCTGCTATGGAGAAGTGCCGGCGCGCGGGGTCTGCGCTGACGCATATATCGGACCTCTCAGGTCCCTCGTCCCGCGCTTACCCCTACACCGGCCCGTGTATCGTTATACGCATCACTATACTCCCGGCCTTGAAGTGTTGTCTTCAACATTGGCTGGTAGAGGGCAAATTGTGTTGTAGGCCCGACGGATGACGCCTCTGCTTGTTTTGATGTCGGCGACCCTCGCAACGCCGTCTGTTCCAGGCAGGATTCGAAGAACGCGGCCCAACGGCCACATCAGTGGTGATGTTTTTTCTTTGATGAGGACCAGTGAACCATTCCGCAACTCTCCTCGTGATGTGTACCATTTAGTCTTCCGCTGAAGCCATAAAATATATTCATTAGTGAAGCGTGTCCAGAAATGTTGCTTCAGTGCCTGTACACGTTCAAAACGCTGTAGCGACGTTATTCGCCTATCGATTAGTTGCGGGCAAGGCAAAGAAACGATCGATCGTCCAATTAGGAAGTGAGCAGGAGTCAAACAGGAAAGATCAGAAGGATCATTAGAGAGAGGAGTTATGGGACGAGAATTTAGTATAGCCTCTATCTGTATCAAGAGAGTAGCCATTTCCTCGTAGTCCAAATGTGCAAGTCCTAACACACGGCGAAGGTGGTGCTTAACAGATTTGACTGCAGACTCCCAAAGACCGCCAAAGTGTGGAGTGTATGCAGGAATAAAGGAAAATTGTATACCTTGGTCTACGAGACTAGAAGATAATGAAGGTTCCCTGAGCAACTTAGACAACTCGTTGAATGTCCCCACAAAAGTAGTTCCGTTGTCAGAGAAAACATTCCGCGGCTTCCCCCGACGCGCTATGAATCTATTCAAAGCTGCAATGAAGGCTTCCTTTGTTAGATTTGAAACAAGCTCCAGATGCATCGCCTTAGTCGCTAAACATATAAAGACACATATGTAAGATTTTATTAATTTGCAGCCTCTTCCTTTACGGTCTGCTATAAGCACTGGCCCGGCATAATCTACGCCTGTTTCGAGAAAAGGATGCTCTAAATGAACTCGATTGGCTGGTAAATTGCCCATCATTGGCTGAACGATTTTACCCGCAAATCGACAGCACTTGGTACAAGAGCGTACTGTACGTTTTGCTAATCGAGTACCTCCCAAAGGCCAATAATTATGTCTTACTGTGGCTAATAACAACTGAGGACCCGAATGAAGATAGGTCTTATGTAAAGATTCAAATATTAGTTGACACAAACGATGTTTACTGCAAAGGAGAATTGGGTGCTTAACGTTATAATCGTAGTGAGAATCACTAAGCCTGCCACCCACTCTAATTATATTATCAGAATCTATAAATGTTGTTAATGAAAGAAGTCGATTCTTGTTAGGCAATTTATCATTATTTATTAATAATTGACGTTCTAAAGGAAATGATTCCATTTGAGAATAAATTATTAGTTTATTGATAGCTACGTTGAGCTCTGACAGTGATAAATGTCCTTTTAATTTATTTATTTTTTGTTGACAATTTTTTATAAATCTCAAAACAAATGCTACGATACGTTGTAATTTAGTTAGGCTAGAATAGTTTTTTATTAATGTAAATAATATGTTAGGTTCTTTTATTTGTGTATTATTAGTAGTGTGAAAAATATTTATTGTTTCAGGAAGGTCATTTATTATTATTTTGTTTTTATTAGACAAAGTAGGCCATTCACAAAAATTTTTTTTTAAAAAAGATGGACCAGACCACCAGAGTGGACAATCCTTTATAGAATCTGCTCGCAAACCACGGGAAACAAGATCTGCTGGATTTTGCTTCGATGGGACATATCGCCAGTGCATTGCATAATCTTGTGTCTCAATGACGCGGTGGCGAACGAACGATTTTAATTTATTGGGAGATGAGGAAAGCCAACCTAAAACGATCATAGAGTCCGTCCAACATGTAACAGAGCTGTACTCGAAGGTAACTGACGAAATGACTTTAGCACACAGTCTCGCTCCCATGAGGGCTCCACAAAGCTCTAGACGTGGAATTGTAGATGTTTTTATGGGGGCAACCTTACTTTTGGATGCTAAAAGTCTCACACCGACTATTCCGTCCTTATCTACACTACGCACATAAACGCAGGCGCCGTATGCCTTCTCAGATGCATCTGTAAATATGTGTAATTGTGTATCGATTGATTTATTAATTTTTACACATCTTGGAATTTTTAAATTATTTAATTGTAATAAAGAACTTGCGAAGTCTATGTATTGATTTTTGATGTTGATAGGCACCTCTTCGTCCCAAGAGCATTTTAGTATCCACAATTGTTGTATTATTATTTTTGCTTCTACTATGCATGGAGTAATGAGGCCCAGTGGGTCGAATACTTGGGAAATGGTGGACAAAATGTGACGCTTATTTATAGTTTCCATGGATTCTATATTTATTGAAAAATTCAAAGTATCTGAACAGCAAACCCAATTAAGACCTAATGTTTTTGCTGATTCTTTTGCGCTAAGGTTCACATGATCTGAAGTTGTAGTTTGACCACATACTGCGTTAAGAATTTCTTGACTATTTGAATGCCATTTCCTTAAATTGAATTTTGCTGACTCTAAAGCGTTAATGACTCCTTTACATAGCTCAATTGTTGCTGACGAAGAGTCTGCTCCTGACAAAAAATCGTCTACGTAGAAGTCATGACATATGGCTCGTTGTAAATCTGGATTAGATGACTCATAGCCTAACTGAGATAGGCATCTAGTGGCCAAAAATGGGGCTGATGCCGTGCCATATGTCACTGTGTTAAGGGTGTAAGTTTTTAAGGGGTGAGAGGGGTCAAACTTCCACAGTATGCATTGCAGCGGACGCTGAGCTTCATCGATGTTTATTTGTCGATACATTTTCTCGACGTCCGCTGAAACAACAAATTGGTGCTCACGAAAGCGTAAGAGGATGGAAATGATGTCATCCTGAATAGTAGGGCCAACACGCTGGATGTCATTAAGCGATTTACCTGAAGACGTGTTGGCCGATGCATCAAACACTGCCCGTAATTTTGTGGTAGAGCTACTCTCCCTATAAACACCATGATGTGGTAGATAGTTATAGGTAATGTTTGGCATGGGTACAATTTCAGTCATGTGACCTAATTCCACATATTCTCTCATGAACCTTCCATATAGTTCCTTCATATGACTGTCCTTCTCTAGCCTGCGTTCAAGAGAGAGAAATCTACGCCTAGCGATGTAATGAGAGTTACCTAAAACATCGGGTGATTCTTTAAGAGGCATTGAAACTACAAACCTACCGTCGCTCTCCCTTCTAGTAGTACTATGAAAGAAGCTTTCACATGCCTGTTCATCTGGTGTAAGTTTATGCTTAGACGGAATTGTATCCAATTCCCAAAATCTTGTTAAATCAGATTGATTGATGTCGTTATTATAAGATTGGCTGTTTATAAACATACAAAAATGACTCTTGGGACCCGGCTGGCATATGGCGCCTGAAACCAACCAACCAAATTTGGTTTCATACAAGACCGGTTTGTTTTTACCTAACTGAATGCGATTTGTACCGATCACACTCCAAAAGACATCCGCGCCAACTAGAAGATTGATGGTTGACGGTACGTTGAATGATGGATCGGCTAAGCAAATCCCAGACGGTATAGTTAGATTATTAATATCTATATATGTGCTAGGTAATAAAGATGTGATTTGTGGTAGAACGAAACAGTCAATGTCCGTCCTGTAGCCTCCATTATAAGACTCTAATGTTAGAGAGCAAGACTGGGAGCTGTTAGATATTTGATTATTAATGCCTGTTACCTTAGAGTAAGCTTCATGAGTAGGAAGATGCAGCTGGCTGCATAGATCCTGTGTAACAAAGTTACCGGTACTACCATTATCGAGCAAGATTCTAGCTGGGTGCGGCTTCCCACATCTGTCAATCACCTTGACCAAAGCTGTGGATAGCAATATATTGTTTGCATTAGAAATTTTATTACATTCATACTTGACTGAAAGTACAATACTGTCATGTGAAATAGACTCTTGTGGTGGATCCACATGCAGCAATGTATTGTGTTTTAAATTACAGTATTTGCAGTGAGTCAGTTTACAGCGAGACTCATGGTGACCCGATCTAAGGCAGTTTTGACAGACTTTAAATTCTTTGGTCTTTTGTATACGTGTTTGAATTGGTAACTTTCTAAATGAATCGCATAAATATAATAGATGTTCCTTATGGCACAGTAAACAAGTTTGATTATAGTTTTTAGCTTTGCCAGTTGAAACAATGAAACTTTTTGGTTTTTGAACTGATAAAGTATTATTTGTATTTACCTTGTTACCTTTAGATTCCTCTAAAGTCTCCAGAAGATCGGCCCTGTTAGTCAAAAAGGTTAAAAAAATGTCTAGTGTAGGCGGGTCATTGCGATTATTACGATACTCCTCCCATTCCCTCATTGTTATGCAGTCTAATTTAGTAGCCATCATATAAATGATCAAGGTGTCCCAATACTGTATGGGCTGATCCAGAGTTGCTAAAGCTCGTAGGTTTTTATTAGTGACATCAACTATATATCGCAAAGCTTTACTAGATTCTTTTTGAATGTTATTTATATTAAATAGCGACTGCACATGATTGTTGACTAGTAAGCGTTTGTTGTCGTATCGCTTGCACAATAAGTCCCAAGCTGAAGCATAATTATTGGCTTTGAAATCTAAGCTTTTAATGACTAAGGCGGCACTGCCCTTTAGACAAGCTCTAAGATAGTGATACTTGTTTATATTATCAATATTATTATTTGAATGAATTATGGAAATAAAGGTATCACGGAACTCAAGCCAGTGCTGATAGTTGCCATCAAAGGAAGGTAATTCTATTTTTGGCAGCCTTACAAAATTATCTTGTCTTTGAGCGCTTACATCATGAGAGCTTACCTCAGAATCGTTTGACGCGTCGGTGGAAGCCGCAGAAGAAGTAGCGTTGCATCGCGCCTTCGCAAGGCCCACCGCCTGGTAAAATTGGTTTTCAAAGGCTTCCCGCTCCCCATATCTCGCGTCTGGATCGTTGGATAGCTCCTCAATTTCTCCCTGAAGTACGTCAAAATCCGTGTATAAAATTTCCATTTTTTCAAGACGGGTTTTAAGCTCGTTAACAAGAGGAGAATTGAGAATAAGAGTGTTTTCTTTCATAAGATTTACATAATTTGAAAAACTTGTAAGCTTGCTTTTAAGTGTGCCTCTTTTTTTGATTAATTGTGCAAGTTTAGCTTCTGCCATTATAATTAATTTAAATTAGTAATTTTAAAGATTCAAATATGTATTTTGTCAATTTAATGTTTATATTTTAAAAATCTATTATAGTTTAAATATTACGTTAAAGTTATTTTTAAAAGTATTATTCTAAGTGCAGTATAGTTAATAAACTAAGGTACTGATTAGAAATAAAGTTTTAATCAAATTAATGTGAAGAAAAATACAACTTTAGTTCGTGTGTAGACCTTCCGTCGCGTCCGGTTGCATTCACGATCGCACAAAGTCGCTAGAAAATACAAGGGCAATATTAGAAAAAATTTAAATATATATATATTTTTTTTGTTAAATAAATATTTAAGCAACTACGTATTACTGCTTTATAATGTTAATACTAATGAATATTGCGAAAAATATATTATTTTTGTTTTTAATTTAATTTCTATGCCGCAAAAAAAAAACTATATTAATGCAACTACTGTTCTGATTATATAAGCTGAAAGCAATATATTAATTGCTACTATAAGCTGACTACAAATTTGCGAAACTACGAAATGAAGGTACGAAATTATTACACGAGTACCGGCAATATGAAAATGAACTAAAATGTTTCTAATTATTGTTGATACAGATGAATAAGCCAACTAATAATGGGTTAATAACAACTAATAGTGGTTGATTGATGAGGATGTGATGAATGTGAAGTATGAAAATGTATGGAAGAATGGAAGATAATTGGAATGATCTCACGGTTTCGATACTGTGGCGCAACTTATCCTCTCTTCTTTATCTTGTGACACACTCTGCACTGGGCTGCACTTGACACGCTTTAAAATTTGGTCGGAAGACTATTTCTCAGTTGTTTTTCACTGGTGGACGAATACGTTAAACGATGCACGTCGATTTAAACAGCTGATCGACGACGTCACTCGTAATCCCGTTATTTCCTCTAATTTCTCGGGGAAAAGGACCATATGTTGGCGTAGTTCCTTATGTTGAACTATGCGGGAACTAACTACCATAAAATAAAACTATTAGTGGACTGTATTAGGCTGGTATAATAAGTAACAAAAGAATAGCCCGACAATAAATACGTATGCGCAGCGCAGCTGCTATGGAGAAGTGCCGGCGCGCGGGGTCTGCGCTGACGCATATATCGGACCTCTCAGGTCCCTCGTCCCGCGCTTACCCCTACACCGGCCCGTGTATCGTTATACGCATCACTAGAAATGTTTATAAGGGAAACCATCTTCCCGGTAGCCGCCATACATCGTAACGCGTCTCGAGAGCTTTCCAGACGATCCGTTCAATGTAACCGACACCACAACCTGTCACAGCATACGAAGAATATCATTTGAACTATAATGCATATCATCATTCTATTTGTGTGTAAAAGAAAAAGATACTGCTCTGCTTCTCAGTTAGCACTTTTTCATGTATGAAATATATAAATCCATTGTTAGTATTAAACTTCCATCAGTGATTCAGATATCGGCGGACACGTGTTTCGCATCTCCATTAAGGAAGTATATTTTCTTAATTATCTATTACTAAACTTTCAAGCGTAATGCATATTTAATATTGAAATGTCGAAATGTTACTTTCAGATGATAAGTGTTCTATCAAAAACACATTAGCAAAATTGAGCTGTTTATGTTGGAGAGAGAGGTGACTATTATTTGAAAATAACAATGCCAAACTCAATTTACCAAGATTGTAGTCACAATAGTCACTTAATTTAGTTCAAGTAACATAACCAACCACCTGAGCATTCATATCACCTATGTAGTTAATGATGTGTGAGTGTTCCTGTACGTACATACATACATACCACCACGAGAAGAAAAATAATAGTTCCAAATTATCAAGTTCTGGAATTGCTGGCGCACTTAATTAGGTAAATTAATTAAGTAAATAAAATATAAATATCAATAATTCCATCGGTGACTTAGATCTTACTCTTCTCTTAATAATCGGCCGCCGACCACTTTAAATTTCATGTTTTCGCAATAGTCCCAGAGAAAGCCTTAAATTGGTCCCAACAATGGAACCTGTTTTTGAACAAACAGGCTCTGTGTCCCATGGACACGCGAGGAAAGTGGTGACGTAACTGGCTAGGAACAACACATACAGGCTTCAGACACCACTTAGTAACAAGGAACGATATGGAGTACCAATGCTAATACACATAAGAATTCTTATGTGCATTAGTATTATCTACTTGAATAAATCCATTGAGAATAATAACAATAACAAAATGGAATGTTCTAGAGGAAAAAATGGTCGAAATGGAACGTATATGCACCATTTTATAATATATATCTCACTTTGTAGCTTACATCAAAGTCAAAGTCAAAGTCAAAAGTCAAAAATAACTTTATTTAAATAGACTTATTTACTAAGCTCTTTTAAATCGTCACAACAGGGAATATGTATAAGAAAATAAATAAATATAATTATAAAGGCAATACTCATAATTTTACTGGGTATCAACCGGGCATTTACTAATTGTCCCAGTTATAGTATTTCAATATGTACTAAATAAATTGTTAGTTTTAATTTTAAAATAATACTTATTTTAAAATTAAAAATAACACTAGTATGCATATTCCCAATCAACCCTACTACCGCTTCGACGAATTAGTAGCTGCAGAGAAGAAGCGGCGCAAGAAACTCTCAGCCTTTAGTATTTATAATGACATTTACAAATCAATTATGTCATTATGTATTAGTATTATAAACATATACATGTTTTGTTTTACAGTGCATTAAAAAATATATTTTTAAATATTGCAAAATATAATAAATAAGTGCAGAGAAGCAAATTATAGTGGCCACAAATTTTTATCTTTAAAATAATCTTCTACCTTGTAATACACTTTTTCATCAAACAACTTTTAATAGTTGACTTAAATTTATGCAGAGGCAATTCAATAAAACTTTGTGGTATCATATTGTACATTTTTATACTTATTTCTATAAAACAATTACCGGTCTTATGCAGTCTGTGGCTTGGAAAGGCGAGCTTATGCTTATTTCTGGTGTTGAAGCTATGGCAGTCTGAATTTCTAAGAAAAGAACCACTGTATTTACGTACATACATAATACAATCAAAAATGTATTGAGACGCCACGGTTAGTATGTTAATTTCCTTAAATAATTCTTTTAGCGAGTCACGTGGTCTAAGATTGTATATTGCACGAATGGCTCTCTTTTGAAGTACAAAGATCGTCTGTATGTCAGCAGCGGAGCCCCACAACAGTAGACCATACGACATTAAGCTGTGAAAATAGCTGAAATAAACTAATCTCGCCGTTTCCACATCAGTAAGCCGTCTTATTTTTCGAACTGCATGCGCAGCTGAACTTAATCTTCCTGCCAGAGCCGTAATATGTGGGCCCCATCATTAAGAAATACAATACAATGTAATATTTATGACACACATATTATAAAACTATTTCTTCAGAGAACCTCAGAGGAGAGTATTTATCAGTTTATACACAGACACACACATCCAATCAATCACCGCACACATATAGTATATTAAAGTTTTTTTTGTAGAGACCTCGACAACACGTTAATCTAAAATATAGTTATTTTTTACACTTTAGACAGAGAATAGAAAAGACTGTCCTAGATAATAAAAAATATAAAAAGTTTTTTTAATTTTTTTACAATTTTTATCGTTCCCTTTCTACCGATGATGCACCAGACTTTTCCAATTAAATAAAAACAAATAAAAATAGATATTATTTCAAAGCAGCTTTCCATTGCGTGTAGAAAGGATAAGGACAAATTATACATAAAACGTCACCTGGTAAATTGGATTTTAAGTTATAAGGTAACTCAATTGTCATGTAGCCAGTTGAAGTAACGACGGAAATTGGTGAACATGTCTCGGCATTTGCAGTGAGAATGTTCGCGCTATATACGGCGCTTCCGGGAGCGGCGACCGGACCCGGGACATTTTGTCCGGCGCACGTACGCTACACCACCGGAGGTTTATTACAATTATCCAGCTTGATTAGACAAATCATTTAAATCAACATACTGCTTTCCTCGTCATACATTTAATCAGTATCACCAAGCTGTTTCAATAAAACCTAAAGCAATTTTGTTGTTCAGAAGACCGCAGCGAAACTACATTATTTGAAATGCCGTGTACTCGTGTTCATGCGGAAGAAGTCCCCAAAGCTAATTGAGGAGGTATTTTGTTGGGACCGGGGGAGATGTCTCTTATGCTAATAACATAACGCTTTTTCGTGCCTTTTGTACTCGTTTACATCAAGAAATATTCTTTTCTTGGGTTTGAGTCCAAAACCGAAAGAAAACGCCAATTTAATAAATAATTTATTTTATCTAATAAGCGTCACGGTGAATATGATGATATCATCAGCAGTATAGAGTGTAAGTTTATTCAAACATTATTGTATGTAGTTGACCAAATATTGTCTTTGGTATATGTGCCTAAGATAAGCAAATAAAAAACACAACCTTCTTAAATAGCAGTTGTTTGTCATTGCTCACGAATCGACGGAGGAATCAACATAATGGAATTGGTGAAATTTGACCGATCTTTATGGGAATCTTTTTTATCCAGAATTTATAAAAATAAATAAAGTTCTAAGTATTTGTATTTATATTGCGCAATAGGTTTACTTTAATATTTTTTTGTTTTTGGTTTCTTGTTTGACATATTACAAACTTTACATTAAATATTGAAAGACAGATTAAACCTAATCTATGTAGAGTTTCTATCATTAGATGTCTAGGTAGGTGTGTACGACAAGGAAGAATCATTTAATAACTTTAACAATAGAGGAGTCGTCTAGTCGGTATAAATTAATTCACAGTGACCTTTGACCAACATAACATCATAATAAAATTATTTATGCACATAATGAAAACCACAATAAGGTACATTTTATTAACAATTAAACATAAAATAAATTTCATCCTGCTACATGTTAATAAAACCGTGAATTGATTCATTTACCATCATTTATAGTTTTGATAACAACAATTAACAATTAGTACGATTTTAGGTTGAATGAATGTTATTATTGCGGTTTTGATTTAGTCTTAAAGTACAATTATAAATAGTTTGTGAGAAACGGATTAGTTAAACGGACGATTGTCGCGGGCTATCGGCGCGGTGAGGTTATCTTATCAGATGCCATTTTATAGTCGGTCTTTAATTGCGAAACAGCCAATCGTCGAATGGAGTCCTGAAGGTACACCCACCAGACTGCAGCAACACTGGTCTGTGTTACAATTAGGTTTACTACGACAACAAATTATGGTAAAAATCTCTAATGTCAATTCCAACCTCTACATCACAGATAATAAAGTTAATTTTACGGGTGAAGATTTTAAACTGGTCTCTGCAGAACGCTACCTACTTGTAGAAAAAAAATCATTTCAATTACTTATCAGTTTCATGAAAAAATGGAAATCCTTGAACGATAACAATGAATTAGCTAACACTTGAGTAAATATGTTACAGCGATACACACTCCTAACCTAAAATATGCATCTCTGTAGCAAATTCAAAATAATAAGGACAGATTATTATTTTCAAGGTCAGAACATTTACTTTTTCGATAAGTTGAGAACACTGGCTTTAAAGGCGCATATCAAAACTGGTAACGCCAGAGGTTTTATCGCTAAACTAATTCTAGTATTTATAGAAACCAGTTTTCTTTTAGATAATAATAAAGCAATAATTTTATTACGATGAGAATGTAGAGGTACACCAGATTCCAAGCGAAAAACATCTCAAATTTACAAACGAATAACGTTTAAACGTCTATTATTAAAATGTTTCATATTACGTGAAACGTGAATAACCTTGTCAAACGTTGCTTTGACCTCCATCTTAATGCAATTCCGTGAATAATTACTTTACTTGTAAAGCATTTACTTTGTATTGAATTACATAATCATTTTAAGTAGACTTGAAATAAACGACGTCAACTTCGCTTTGTGGTTGCAAATTTTTAAAAGAAACACTTAAAATATCTATTATATACTTATTTATTATCTATGTATTAATTTGAATTAGAAGTCATTTAACAACACCACATTTGTTCTAAAGTCACCTTCACTACGACATTCAAAATATGGCGAAGATCCTTCAAGAATTTGTGTTCAACTATCACTTTAACTTTGACGATGATCTAATAGTCAATTGTAGCATGATATGCGAGAACTGCGTTGGTGATGCGCCTGCGCCGGTGCTGCTCGCCTTCACCCACATATTGAATTGTTAATTAACACCTCTGACTCATCACACGGTATCGTAAAGCTCTCATAAACATAAGGCATAGTTAGAAAGTAAAAGTTGACGTAGAGTAGACAAATGTGCCCATATGAGTTGATCGCGCGCGCGCAGAGATTGAGTATACACATCATGTTGTAAACGGATTACTTAGATATTGAATTAACTGTTTTGTTATGAGACCCGTGGTGACTAGTGTTTACTGTAGCCTATTGACTTTTATAATTGAAACAAGTCGCGAACAAATAAAACATGTATGTCAAATTAACAATATAAGTTATAATATAAGTTAACAAAACTCAAATTTAAATCAAAGAAGACCATTTTATACTTGGGAAGTCTTTGATAAGTCAGATTAATTTCTACCTTGGAGAAAATAAACGGATGGTCATCTTGTAAAGCCAATTTAAATTGTCCATTCTAATGCTGTACTTCTACTGAAAACCTGTCTTCTCTTAATCGCTGATAGAATTGATACAACGTGGACTTAGGTTCATACAACACGCGGGCCCAATAGTGGCTATTTCCTTTTTATTCCTACAATACAAAATATCACAATTACGTTACGTTAATCTTCAAATATCACGCTGCTCATCCCTATAACTGTCAAAACAATTTAGCGAACACACCCGCTGGTTGGTAATTGACAAAGACGGAAGCTGACGGAAGGCATAGAGTGACTTATCGCCGCATTTTGTGGTCGTGGTTGAATTGGTGTTCTTCGAGATCATACTATTGGTTGAGTTTAATTATCACCTCTTATTTCCGTTTAGAGTCTACTTCATATTCTGCTATAGAGTGAACTTTATCAACAAGGCCATAAAATTCATAATTTGGCTTTTAATAAATAAATGTAAATAAGTTACACTAGCAATACATTTGTAATCTTTTAGATTAAGTGTAGTGAAAACTCGATTTTTCTAAATCTAATTTGAAAAGTACTACAATCTTTTAGTTTCTTCCTAAATTTCATAACATACCCGCTGGTGTATTCCAAACATTATTTTTACGATGTTTCAATTAGAAAGTTATCAACAGACTTCAGAAAAAAGTGGTATCGAGATAGCACATTGACAATTACAACAATCATATTCCAGTTACCCAACGACCGCAAGAGTACCGTTCCCGCGATCAATCTCAAACTAACGGCGGACAGACAATGTCACCAACGGTACCCCGCACCTGGCCTTGTCCACTGCATTACTGTGTTGAAAATTCAATAGATTGTAGAGCTATTAGTTCTAAAAAAACTGTTCCCGTATCTAAGCGCGAAATATTCCTACAATACAAATTTCTGTTTGTTCCTATAATACAAATCATCATGAAATATTTAATTATTTCTGTATTTCACAAATCACAATCAAATTAAAACGGATATAATATATGTCAGGTTTAATTGATTGCGATTAATTTTGGAATGATAGCTAGGCCGCCCTGGAGCCGTCATTATGTTATTGTTACAAAAACAAACCAGCCGCCAACGTAATGACTGTTCTGAAATACAACTCTATATCAAAAACATACTTTACTCACCTACATAGTTGCACGTGCCTATAGGCTTTTTGTAGTAATATTACATAATCTTTATCAAAAGTACTCGACGTGAATTGGTAACGCGATTAGCATTCAATGGAATATACGACTCCAATAAACAAGTTGGAATCGACTATTCGTCTTCGCCCTCAGAGATCGTAATTTACCCAGGAAATACAATTTAGATACGTTCCTCAAGTTAGGTAAGATAAATGTTACTGTTATTTGTGATAAAGAATAAGATGCTCAGATAAAAATACCAGAAGAATTAACAGAAGTCGTAGAATAGTCAGATAAGGACACTATACAGATAAAAGCAATAAAGTTTTGCGAATTCAATCTTGCTACGAATATATTTTCGCGTAAATGTTCTTTTTGACCAGAACGTCACCCATAATAGTAATTGCACAGGGGTATGGTTCACTTGTGTATCTTGCTCGACAACCTCGGCCAAGTAACCAAGAAAACGATAAAAGTCGTTAAATTCAGACGGGGTTTAAAAATGCAACATCAATACAAAATGCAGAAAATAATAAATACTAACTAATTGCTATACTAACATTATATTCAAGGATTAAATCGCAACCATTCATAACTAGCCAATATTATGATCTTTTAAAACATAATAACAGGCCAGTTAATATTGTACTAGAAGTACATAAGAACATTATCATTTTACAAGATTAATGATGGATATAAAATGTTACGAACTCCTTTAATGTTTTAAAATAATATTTTTATTGTTGAAATATGAATGACATGTGACATAGAAAAATGATGAGAAAAATTACACTTTTTTGAAGACGAATAATTATTTTATTTAAGTTTCTTATATTAGTGGTCCTTCGTTTGCCGTCAATATGGATCAGACTCTGCGTAGAAGTGAGAGATTAAATAAACCGCAAGATCAAAACAGGGAAGATAAAATAGACAAATTATCGAAGCCCCCGTCACTAAGGTCAGCCCGTACGAATAATACTAGTTCGAGTACTACCTCTTTAAAGAGATTAGCAGAGGCGCGTGCGGCAAGAGAACTAGCCGAGCTGGCCAAGGAGAGGATTGAGCGGCTGCGACAATTAGAGGAGGAAAGATTAACAGCTGAACGTTCTCTTATTGAAGCAAAGTTGGCGGAGGAAACGGCGAGACTGAACGTGACCGACGAAGAAGCGAATGATAATGGTGACCAGGAAGCATCGACTTGCAGATCTAAGGTACAACAGTGGATAGATAACAGTGTTCCCGTTCATGGCCCTGCACCTGATAAAGAGCTTTGCCTGGCAAGAGTCGAAGAAAGTAATGATATAGCAAATCTAACACGCGCGATCACGGAGGCAATAAAGGTGTCAACCTCAACGGCAAACTGCGCATCTCCTGGAAACAAAATGTTGAGTCGCTTATCAGCACGCGATTTACCAATATTTTCAGGTGATCCCATTGAATGGCTTCGTTTCAAGCATGCGTTTGAGACTACTACTAGGGTTGGCCAATATTCAGATGAGGAGAACATGGCTCGCCTACAACGATGCTTGCAAGGAGAAGCATGGGAAGCAGTAGCTGCACGTCTCATAACAGTATCTTCAACATCGGATATTATGAAAACATTAGAGCTTCGTTTTGGTAGGCCTGAACTGGTTTTATCTAAATTAATCAATGAAATTAGAAATATTCCAAAATTAACAGGTACTCGATCAGAATTAATTTTACTTTCAACTAAGGTAGCTAACTGTGTAGCAGCCATTAAGGCAACAAATGTTAATTATTTATATAATCATGATTTAATTTCTGAAATTGTAAACAAGTTAACAGAAAACCTTGTGTATCGTTGGGTCGATTTTAGTGTTACTCTGGATGCTCACCACCCTCGATTATCTGCTCTTGCTGATTATTTAATGCGAGAAGCCGAACACATATGTCAAGCTGGGGTAGTAGAGGTTCCACCACTAAAGGCTAAGACATTTAATTCAACCAGGCGTACTATTTTGACAACAACTGTAACCGATAACTCTATTAACGTTGTTTCAGCACAAAAAGACAAACCAATAACTTGTATATATTGCGAAAAAGACGGACATATGCTAGATAGCTGTGCTACTTTCAGAGCTATGGATGTCAGCGAGCGATGGACGTGGGTTTGTAACAAGAAGCTGTGTTTTAAATGCTTAAGTCCTAAACATCGCCGTGAACGCTGCAGGAGCAAGAAACAATGTAAGGTATGTAAGAGGGGTCATCATTGCCTACTTCATAGATACGACTGGGTGAATAATATAGATAGACCTACCGATACTCCTCCAAATGACACAATTCCTGAAACAACTGCTAATACGTGGGCTAACGCGGTGCAAAGTAAACGAGTTTTCCTGAAAGTTTTGCCTGTCACTCTTGAAGGTCCTAGTGGTTCTGTAGACACGTTTGCTCTGTTGGATGAAGGTTCCACTGTTAGTCTTGTAGATAACTATATCGCAGATGAAATTGGTGCAGATGGGCCCCAGGCAGATCTTAATCTCCAGGGAGCAGTCGGAGGCAAGAATAAAATGAAAAGTCGCATCGTTTCCCTTACCATACGTACCAAACACGGATGTCATTTACTCGATAAAGTTAGAACGGTGAATAATTTATCATTACCTACCCAAAACGTTAATAATAATATTTTATGTCAATACTCACATTTGAATGATGTTCCTTTGCAGTCATTTGTTGGGCAACCAACTTTACTTATTGGCCAGGATTATTGGCATTTAATTATAAGCAGAAAAATAAGACACGGTCGGAGGAATGAACCGGTGGCATCGCGTACTTTGATCGGATGGGTACTACATGGATATATCTCTTCGATTACTAAAGATATTCCCGAATTCAATTACCACCTAAGTCATACAGAAACGGATAAAGAGCTTCATGAACTTGTTAAAAACTACTTTCGGATTGACAGTATGGGTGTAAAATATGACAAAAGTAAGGATGTATATACACAGGATGAAAAGCGTGCAATACATATACTGGATACTAAATCAAACAAGCTTGAAGATAAATGGGAAACTGGTCTGTTATGGCGGTCAGATGATATAAAAATGCCAGATAATTATAAGAATGCAATGCAACGTTTAGTGATTATCGAAAATATGATGGATAAAGATCCTAATTTTGCTTCAGATTACACAAAACAGATTAATATGATGCTTGAACGTGGCTATGCAGAAGAATTAAAAGAAGCTGTTTCTGGGGATAGGATTTGGTATTTACCTCATTTTGGGGTAAGAAATCCAAATAAACCTGGAAAACTTAGATTGGTGTTTGACGCCAGAGCAGAGACTAAAGGCGTTTCATTGAATACTGAGCTGTTAGCTGGACCAGATCTCCTTAATTCTTTGATTGGTGTATTGTTACGTTTCAGAGAACGAGCCGTAGCGGTTTCAGGAGACATTCGAGAAATGTTCTTGAGAGTCAAAATAATTACGGAAGATCAAAAATCGCAAATATTTTTATGGCGCGGACAAGATAGAAATCGTCCACCTAGTAAGTACACGATGACTTCTATGACTTTCGGAGCGAAGAGTTCGCCTTGTACTGCAACTTATATTCTACGCAGAAATGCTGACCAGTTCGCTCAAACACATCAAAGAGCGGTAAAAGCGATAAAAGAGCGACATTATGTTGATGATTATCTCGATTCAGTTGACACAGTAGATAAAATGAAACAGTTAATTCGAGATGTTTCTATGATACACCTCAGTGGAGGATTTGAGATTCGAAGCTTCATGTCGAATAAGCCTGCTTGTTTACCTGATAAGTCTTTAGAGGAAAATGTAAATCTTCTGGAGAATGAGAGCACACAACGAACACTAGGTATGATATGGAAGCCTAAAGCTGATGTATTCAGATTTGACCTGAGTCTCAAAAAGATAAATTCAGATGTATCTAATGGAACAAAGAAGCCGACAAAGCGAGAGATGCTCAAAGTGATTATGTCAGTCTTCGATCCTTTAGGTTTTCTTAACCCTTTTATGATACGTGGTAAAATTTTATTGCAGGACGTTTGGCGCAGCAGTGTACAGTGGGACGAGGAAATAGGTAAAATCTTTGCAAAGGTTTGGTTTACTTGGTTACAAGATTTGAAGTCTTGTCAAAATTTCAGTGTCCCACGGTGTTATAGTTTCTGGACGAGATGGTTACGTGAATATTTGCCTACGTTGTTACCTAGGGGAAATCGAGGCAAGAGAGTTGACTTAAAGGAGGGGTCGTTAGTATTGGTGGTGGACCCTGCACTACCTCGTAATATTTGGCCTAAAGGTGTCGTTACAAAACTTTATGAAGGTCGAGACGGGACGTCACGCGTAGCAGATATTCGTACAGTTGGTGGCATTCTTAAGAGACCCTTAACTCGTTTAGTACCTTTAACAATATCTTCGTAGTTTTCTTTTATATAGACATAGTTATACCTAGAAATTTACCTGTTATGACCTGTTTATTTATGGACATTTAGGATTACATTGCTGCAGAAGCTTACGTTTTTTTTGTTAGGCTGGGAGAGTGTTACGAACTCCTTTAATGTTTTAAAATAATATTTTTATTGTTGAAATATGAATGACATGTGACATAGAAAAATGATGAGAAAAATTACACTTTTTTGAAGACGAATAATTATTTTATTTAAGTTTCTTATATAAAATATAAAATACAAATGGAATGAGCGAGTATTAAATTTGAAAGACATTCATTAATCAGTTGAAACACAAGATCATAATTACATTACGCAGGTCGGTGAATATGATGCCAATGAAATTACGTGAAGTACATAAGGTTAAATCGTGATCCGATTTCATCTTATGCAATTTTATTTCGAATCAATAACTAAACAATGCATACTACTAAAGATACATCAATTGATATTCAAAAGGCGTTTGATGGATTCTAGGAAAAAGTCTTCGGGGAATAACAAAGCGAACGTAAGCGTTTAGGTATTTAGTATTTCGTTTTTTACAACAATCAACAAAAAGATGGGACGCAAGTGACATATTTCATTTTAGGCAGATTTTAGACTCTGTTCTGCCATAGAAATACTAACGATAAAACAGTACATTGTGTATACTGTATTTTGACACTGATATCAAGAGGAAAGAGGATGCAAAGAGTGCTTTAAGCGGAAATAACCTGCTCTGAACACCATAATCTTGTCCTCATAAAACCATACATACGACGGAAAAAACATTCATGACATGTTCCAAGAGACTCCCGCACATGGTTTACGAGAAAAGTTACCGTTTTACTGTGTCTCATTTTCTAAATAATTTTATCTTTCGCTGCAATGTCAAATGCTAAAGTTCCCACGACTTAGAAAACTTTGTTGTGTCCGATAATATGAAATTGAAATGATCTCGCCCAAGAAATGCGTTTTACTTAAATTTCACAGGAAGCTATTATTCGATATCTATCGTCTCTAATTCTTGTATATCAAATATCAGAAAGCACTTGTACTTTTAGTAATCGAAGCGAGCGCATTCGATCCGCGTTCATCGGACACCGTCACGGCTGTGCGGGACTCGATCGGTGCCGCTTCAGCTGGTGCCTTCGACATGCGAGAACTGGACACCCGACCTCATCAGGTATGCTGGGGTCTCACAACTGATTTTCGAGGTGACTTAGTAAGTATTACTATTTATGTCAAGCTGTATCAAAATAAGTTGTAAGATTATATTTAATTTAGAGCATTACCTTGATAGGTTTCTTATCTTTACTTGTCAGCAACAGCTGTTTATTTGAAAATAGAGTTCAACTCTAATTTTTACAACAAATACATTATTTAAGTACCTTTATCTAAGTCATATGTGAAACTTAACCAAACTACAACTGTAACTACAGTTCAATGTGGATTAACTAATTTCTATATATGAATTCTTATTCAGCTCATCCTCCATCCTTCTTACAATCCTGTGTCATTCAAAAAGGCGTATAGAAGCATCTTGCAAGTCAACATTCAGCAGTCTAGTGCAGTACAGTACATGGTTTTACTCGCACTGGCCACCTGTTTTTGGACTCCACTTCTGCTTAGTCATGTGAAATGGATTCATTGGTTAGCCTTAAAAAAAATTAAAAGAGATAGCAGGAAAGATATCATTTTAATATTTGTAATTTATTACTTTAAATAATGGTTGATAACGTAAATTACTCTTTACATAAATACTATGTCAAATTATGTACTAAATTTATTCTTTCTAGCCTATGAACATACAAGGTCATGAACAAAGATTCTTTTTAGAGAACATTAAAATATTTTATTGAATTGTTTAAAATATTTTATGCTACTCACATGACAACAATGCCACATCATGAAATAGTTAAAACAGATATTACAAGTGTTTGGTGTAGATACAGATGATAATAAGGTGGCCTGCATTTATTTCTGAACTGACTCATTTTTCCTTCATGTACTTTGATAGTTCTCAAAAAGTTCAGTATTACAGTCTAAAACATTGTTATACCAATTAAAGTTTTAACATAAAAGTTTAAGTTTTAACATATAAATTACAATTTTCAATGCTATTCGGTTCTCTAAACATCATGAAAGTTATAATTTATCTTTACTTTATTTGGGTTGAAGGGTGAGTTTTATCATATTACAGTCACAACTTTCAAGTGGAGCAAATTACCTAACTTTAATAAGTTAGCATTAAAATTAGGGAAATCAAACATTCCATTATCATGTTGGTATCAATATAAAATGCTGGTATCAGATTAATTATATCATATTTATTGGTAAAACCAAGTGAGTAATTAAACTAAGGAATATAACAAATCTTATAAGACCAAATCAACTATTTTGGTTTTGTTTTGTACTTAACTTCTTTTTATTGATGTATTTTTTATGGTAGGTATATGTAGTTCTGGCACCATTTGTATAATTAAAATTCAATTAAGATTTTAGTCACATACCTCTATTCTGAAAATAGAATATTAATTATATGTGCTACATATAACATAACACAGTAAAATTAGTGCCATTTTAACTTATGTTTCTTTAAGTGAATAAATTAAACATTGACAACATTTAACAAAATTATCACCAAGAGCTATAGTCAAGGATGTGATAATTATCTCTACAGTGATATAATCACCTGTCATCTTTATACTAATTACCAACCATTTAAATCTTAAGTTCTAATTGATCCTCAAGGAAATTTTATTATTCACTTTAATTCACTTCATTTTGAATGTCAAAATCTGATTTTTAAATACGATTAGTTGTACTATGAATATGCAATGTATTATCAAAATATTATCAGTGATCATAGATAATAAATTAATATAAATAGCAATGAGTGATGTGATAGAAGTCTTAATTAAAGTATTGTTTAAGATATAAATCGGTACTAGCTGTTATTTTAAACCTGAATATTTCTTAGAAAGAAGCTTATCTATGTTACTATACGGGAGTTAGGGACGCATGAGAAAAATCAATAATTTGGCCAATAAACAAGACATCTATGGTTTTGCTTGGTTTCTAATAAGAAGCGTGTTTATCTGAGCATCAACCTATTTATACTTTTCATAATAATATTAGAAATATGACGACTATCAAATAAAAACAGCAAGATACTATTAGCCGGTGTACTCACCCATTTTTATTCTCCTGCTTGAACAACGTCCGCCGGTCAACTAAACAATTTATTTATGAACTCTCCTTTTCATTATCACAATACACCCTTATTGTTACACAAAAACACTTTTTTGTAAGTTAATTAAAC
The DNA here is from genome assembly GCA_943193645.1 of Acentria ephemerella. Taxonomy (NCBI): domain Eukaryota; kingdom Metazoa; phylum Arthropoda; class Insecta; order Lepidoptera; family Crambidae; genus Acentria; species Acentria ephemerella. Next base: position 8,297,548 of record OW971896.1, on the reverse strand, counting down.
TGTAAGAGTCACAAATACTTGTACAAGTAATTTACATAAAAAAACGCAACGCTTCCTACTTAACTGCTGCTCTACTGTCATGCCAAAGAGATCGCGCGTGCGTTCGGAACTGTCGTTCACGACGTTTGCGTCGCGTTCGTGTAAACTTCAAGTAGACGGTCACGCTAAACAAATACAATAGATTGCCCTTGAAAATTCTTACGATTTCTATAGATTTATTCTAAACATAGCTCAGAAGATAATGATTAACTATTTAATAAACAAAAAATTTTTACATTTTGATTTGTTTTGAATTAGTTGATTCTCAATGTGACTCCTCATTTAAACGGGGAATTCCCTTCTATTATTTTTCTAATAAATAAAAAAATAGTGGAATTATTTACTGGCTTGACCCTGGCGAAACCCTGCTAAATAGTGGAATTATAAAATTATATAGTTAGATATATAATAATTATATAGAATATATAAAGTTTCCAGATTACTTCTTTGGATAAATAGATATTAATGTGAAGGTATTTAAAATAGTCCAGACACCAACCGTGGAGACCTAACCTCCTCCTCCTAAATTCGTAGAGATACATATCAACATGTAAAAAATAATGTTTTTTATAATAGGCATACGTAATGTGATACGTAAATTTTATTATCTTAAATTTAAATCTCAATAATGCAAAAAAGACAAGTAGTTTTCGTTAGATGTAACGGCTCGAGCTCTGGTGAAAACTTATATTTGAAATAATTATAATTAATTGCTATAATTTACTTGTGGCTTTTTGCACTTTTGCGTGTGTAATGTTCATTTATTTAAATAAATATATATTTAAACTGAACCTGTACTTCAGTCTTGAATCTAGCAGTAAAATATTTTATTTTCTTTCCATAAATTCAGAAATTGTGTAAGACAGTCTTGATAAAAATTGTTTATAATTAGATTTCCAACGGCATTTTAAAATTAAGTTTAATTACTATTTTATTCGCTGTCTCATTGTTATAGGAAATAGTAGGAATCATAAATGTCAAATAATTTTAGACATACTCTGTAGCGTCCTAAATGTATTTACGAATATAAAATATAGTCGAAAATTGAATACACCTCTCATTACGTCCATTTTATCATATTGACATGAGATGAAATGCACATAAATTAAATTTTGGAGTGTGTACTTGAGAATCAGGCACAATATACTGGTACATCAGAATCAATTCATAGTTTTTAATTTGAATTTTTTGGATAAGAAAGAAATAAATAAGAAATTGAATTGGAAAAATGGTTGAAACACTAGTTATTTGTAAATAAACTCCACAGGAACTATGATTTATTTTCATGATGTTAGGAAGAAATAATTATATATTCTTTGGTGCGGAAAAAATATTTATTTATTTTATTTTAAAATAAAACAAACTCGAACAGTTTCATAAAATAAGTGCTTTATTGATTAAAATTAGTAGGTAATATAGGTACATAATTTTAATAATAATGTGAAGTTGAGAAAAAACTGGGTTGCTCGTGGCGGGGACGACGACGACGCCCTCAATTATTATTTACATAATTTTCAGAAAAAATAACAAAAATATATTATCTTCCGTATTATAGATCCATCCGAAGTGACTTCGATAACTTTTGTTGTGGCTCGCGATTGTCGAGTCCTCTTCAACTAATTATGACAAGAAACGAGGAGTTCAAATAATATTATTTTCCAGAGATATTAAAAACTTTACAAACAATAAATAGATCTCTATATAATGTCTACCTTTTAGAACCGCGCACTTCAAGCTAGGACGATCACTAGAAATTACATATAAAAAACAACTACTTAGAAATAAAAATTAAAGATCTAAAGACGAGGAATATGAGCTACGCCAGATAGTAATGGCCGCGCTCCTTCGGGCACTCGGTGACCACTTACTAAAATAAGACATTGTCTAGTTACAACTATTTCTGGGTTTGATCAATTAGCTAAATACAAACGGCACACAAACGCATATACGCAAAAACGTATCCAACGTATAACTGTGTACAACTAACTATGTTCGTACAAGTCAACGCTTTTTAGGAAAAAAATGTATGCGGTGTTTGTATGAACAATAGTATTTTACATATTTTTCCTCCTATTTCATTTTCATGATTTCATAAAATTTTCATAGAATATTTGAAATTTATCTATGAAATGAATTTTATATGAATTTTATTATATCTAGTATATATTTCGGTGTGACCAATGTGTAACATACCCTTAGTAAAATGTATGTATCTATTACATAAATGTAGCTCCCTTTAATTTGCAGTGCCTCTGCAGGGTAACACCTTATATATCAATGTGACAAGTAATAAATAAATAAGTCTTAAAATAATAATTCAAATTTTAATCATGAAGTATTGCACACACATTGTGATAAGGTCAAACTGAAATAGTCTGATCCAGAAATAGTCGCGGGACCAGGGTAATAATTTAGATAATTGGTCATTAGTGTCCTAAGCGCTGTAAGCGCTATAGCCTATACACCTTCGGTCGTTGCGAACCGATTTATTTACAACCAAGTTTATATAATAAATATTAAAACCTTAAACTCTCTGTACATTGTCGTTAAGCTTTCATTATTTTCATCAATGTCGCCGGTTAATTTTGATGGATATTCGCCGCTTAGCAAATATTAAATTGTTAGATACGCCCTCGCTGTAGTTCCGAGTGTTTTCCAATGGACACTGTGTCGTGCCACGGCTGCAGCGCGACACAGAACAGCAATAGTGACAGAAATATTAGGTCGGGGAAAAGTTTGTTTCCAATTATTTTTCAATTATTTTTCTTTCTGTCAAAATGAGCGAATCGAATGAAGAAATTAGATACAGTTTTAAAATTTTATTACAAAAAAGGGAAATTATGTTTAGTAAAGTTTATGAACCTAACGCAATGTCACACAGTTGGTTTAAGCGTTTTCAATTCGGGAATTTTGATGTTAAAGATGCACCTCGCTTTGGTCGCCCTGTTACGCTATTTTTGAGAAAGTGAAGCAACTTGGAATGGACGACAGAACAGTTTCACACAACAGACCAGATAAGGAGATGCTGTGTCAATGGTGGGATTGGACGGGCATTGTTCATTATGAGCTTTTACCGCCGGGTTGCACCATCGATTCGGTTCTATACTGCCAACCACTGATGATATTAAAGCAAGAAGTTGAGAGAAAGCGGCCGGAATTTATTAATAGAAAGGGTGTAGTCTTTTATCACGATAACGCTAGACCACATACACCTTTCGCTACACAACAAAAATTTAGAGTTTTAGTAGGCTAGGAGGTGTTCATGCATCCGCCATATAGCCCTGGCAATTCTTTAGGCAGTATCAAGTTAACATTAAGAGTGGACTGCCAAATGCCTTGGATTTTAATAAAAAAAAATGCGAAGAAACTTTTTCCCCAACCTATTATAAAATAAAACGAAAAATGCTGTTTTCCTAATAAGTGCCAAATAATTCAAAGATTTTAATTAAGTATTACTTTAGTTATTTAGTAATTACATTTCTTTCATAAAATATTCATAAAAATGGCGTGCATTTGCAAATGATAGCATTATAAACACAGTATGAAAGAAAGAGAAATCTATCGTATACCGCGAGACCGGTAACACCCGTCTATTGGCTGCTTTTCGTAGCTGTTGCCTTTCTGTTTTGACGATAAAATAAAGACACATTTTTGAGGCTTCAGAGCATAGCTAACAATTTAAATAATTAAGCTGAACACTACTAACAACTACCTATAGCTGACAGATTCAAAGGTATTCGAATAAAATTGTTAAGCCAAGTTCAGCCTAAACATATATTATATAACAGTTAAGTTCTCGCCGATCGCCTAAGTAACTAGTTTAGCCTGAACTAGGTTAAATACATGGTATGTGCCGAGTGATATCACAACGTTCTCCGTAATGATAAGCTTTTACAATTGATACGTGCAATCAAAGAGCACGCATTTTCATTCATTTATTTATTGATACTAAATGACGACTTCGAAGTCTAATATGTGATACATACGAGGCACATGAACAATACAATAACTGCTTATATATAATGAAACACTCAAACTGGTTATCTTTGAATGTTTCATTATATTTGTCTTGAGACGAGAAGCAATGCGTATTAAATCTAGCATAGATAAACAGCACTCTGTTCAATTCAACCATAATTATTGTCTATGCAACTCTGTACGCCCAGTACGACCTTCACTGCAGAGTGCTGGTGATTAATAGTTACTTGTATTTAGATTAAATTATGTATACACTTTTACTGCAATTTATCGACAATTGAAATCTTTGAACCCGTCATAGCCCCTAATTTGATTCTAGAAACTTCTAGTCCTGCCTATCCAAATCTCTGTATAGAAACTGCTGCCAATGCTGCCGCTTACGAGGGGTAAAAAATTATATACTGCCTTTTCTAAATTGTCCCCAGTATGGATATTTATGAACCAAGCGGTTCAGCTGTCTATTTATTTCATTCTTATAATGGAATAAATTCATCAGACAATTCGGTAAGTGACAGAAAAGGACAGAGTTTTGAATAGGCCGTTACAATACCGGGGAATACGTGAGACCCCACTAAAGGCAAAGCGTCTATACAAAAGCGTTCGTAGGCGGAATGCGACCGACCACGAATACAGAGGCCGCTGGATACTTCGTCGACAACGTCAGACAACTAACGGCTCGGGGCCGAGCACGTTGCTGGGAAAATATAGATAACGACCCAAGTAGATACAAACACATTTGTTTTAGAAATATTAGGAACTTTGCCAAAGAAAAGTATTTAAAAAGTACTAGAATATATACATAAAAGACGACAATGTATGTTTTCAAAAAAGACTGGCATTATTATATTTGTTTGAACAAGGCTTGGCCTATGATCCATACGTTTCTGATATATCGTCGTCGGAGCGGCGCACTCAATACCATCTCTAACACCCACAAAGTATGCAGCGGCCTTCTATTTGATAATTTATAATATATTATTGCAATTCAATAAGTGTTACTAGAGTAAGTAAATTCAAGTACAACGTAAACGTCCCACTCGACCGGTGAGCGGACTGACTACATCTAATATAATGTATAACTATGTTGTCCCGCCGCAACCGACGCTCGCTTTCATCTAAACACTGCTCGATTGTTCCGATTCACCTTAAAACACTAATATACCCGTTTTTTAATTGTTATCCATAGAACGTGACAAAATACCCGAAGTGGGTACTTAGAAAGCAATATATATATAAGAATTATTTTGCAATCTCATATCGATACAAAAATAGTTTTCATTAACAATAATCGTTTCAACAGACAGTGTTTAAGATACGAACGCTTCGCTGAGGTTGCAGTGTGACATAACAACTGCCAAATTATATTTTTATTATGACGCAATTAAGATCACTCAAATCAATATTCGAATTGTGTACTCGTAAATTTAACTTCGATAAAGAAATTAAATTTTTACAATAATTGTTAGAACAGACCACACTCTGTTTAAACGCCGTTATTTCTAAACAGTCAAACACTAATTTTTAACGAAACTATGTTTTAATGAACACAGTGCGTATTAAAGAACGCCGTAGCAAGTTGTATGTTATCGTACATTCGTCAAAGTTTAGGACGAGGTACAAAAAGCGGTTTTTAAAACGGGAAATATGTGGCGTTTAAATCATTCCTACTAATTTGTTCTGAATCGCTAAACGGTGTTAAAAATATTATAAGTAGCTGCCATAGTAAGAAAATAATTAATGTTTAAAGCTAACGTTAATTTATCAGATATTAAAAAAAACACAAATCTATGCAAAAATGAGTTTAGCGATTAAAGACAAAAAGTTGTACATGGTCTATACGAGAGTTGAGTATCTTTGGTGACTGCCGCGTGTGTGTGTGTGTGTGTGTGTATACGTGCGCGTGCGCTCAGTCGTCGTCTGTGTCGGCGTCAGCGTCCGCGTCAACGTCACCGTCAACGTCACCGTCGCTGCAGTAGTCGGCGGGCAGCAGCCGCGGCGGGAAGGGGCCGCGCGCCTGCTGCCTGCGGGGCCAGCGCCGACTGTTACTACCGCACCCACCTCCCGCGCGCTTATTACAATACCCCGATGGCATGGGCTTCATCTCTACTTTGCTCCACGGCTGTTTCATTGCAGCGCATATTTGAATATTAGCCTTGTTACGCGGCAGTCGATGAGCAATAAACATGGACGAAGCCCATTACGATTCGGGTTACATAATAAGCTGAAGCGATTAGATCATCCAGGTATTACAGTTTTGTATGAGAGTCTGAATATAATTTTGTAACTGCTTTATAAATAAAGGTGGGTTATGACCCTGTTTCGGTTGCAGTTTCAGCTAATTTTAGAACAATATTAACAGCTGTATTGAAACTGGCCGCGCATAGAGTGTGTACTCACGCCAGCCGACGGTAGTGGTTGAGCCACTCCTCGACCATCTGGGCCTGCAGCAGCGGCCGCGGCCGGACCATCTGTCGAGCCGCCAGCACGCCCCCCGGCGTCACGCACGTCGACATCCAGCGTCGGACTACGCCCGAGGGGTCCTCCATCTACACATAAAGATAGGCTGTAGATAATGAACTTAAATAATACTCTAGATCATATTCCTGAGGTACTCCGTAGGACATCGGATGGTAAAAAAAACGTCCTATCCTATCCTATATAAACACGTCCTATCAATCAACTAACGATTGATTAAAAATTCGCGACGAAAATTTTAAACGAGATTAGGAGTATTTCCTAAATATTAAATAATCGCTCTACTCGATTTTTAGTAAACCCTCAAATAACAAACTAATAAATACGCCATCTAAATTTATAGGAAATCACAGCTAGGTAGGATAAACTAACCTCATCGGAGGTGAGGAAGTGTACAGGCAGGAGCTTGCCCTCACAATCCGTCAAAGGCAAAAAAGTCATCTCTTCGTTCTCTTCTTGTTGTTCACTGCAGAGATAATACTTTTCATTCAATACTTCTAAGAGCGAGTAATGAAACCTTTTATCAAAAAGAATAAGCTGAATAACATATATTAAACTTTAAAAAATATGTTCACTTAAATTTTTTTATAATAACTGATGATACTTAAGGAGAAGTTTTTTTATTTTATAGATATACATTTGAAATGAATAAATAATGTTAACTTTGTTAAAAACTGTGCTGTCTTTAGAATAAGAATAAGTGTGACCGGCAGATGTAGTGATGCGGCGAGTAGGGCTCCATGGGCACCAGCGCGCAGAAGTGACCGCGGGTGTAGCCCAGGCTCAGCGGAGACTCCGAGCAGAACGACGGCTCCCACAGCAGCGGCAGGTAGATGCCTGCGGGTCACCTCGCTTTTTTATTATGCATACATGAGCTCTATACAGATTTTAATAATTGATTATATTTTATTCTAAAATTAAACAGACAAACTTTTAGAAACTGAATTATGAGTTTAGACCTTGGAACCTGGCGTAGCCGAGCGCCTCCCCGCGGAACGAGGTGACGACGTCGACGCCGTACACGACGATGGGCCGCCGCATCACGTGCGCCAGCGCGAACACGTGCACCTGCCGGGACACCACGTTACTTATGTATACACACAGTATTTATTTGGGTGTTAAAGCTCTTTGGCGGCAGACACGATGTATATTATTGTTACTAAATTAAACGTTCATTATTTAAAGTTATATAGCAAGTCATTACGTCTATGAGTTATTCTGATTTCTCCTGAACCACACACAAACCCTATCACGCAACAGACAGTAAAGTAATCAGATGGTTTTTAAGTAACTCCAACGGTAATTACAAAAAGTTTTAAATGATTATTTTTGCTTTATCTATAGTTGCGTGACAAGGTTGAAAACATTATGTCATTGTGATAGTGACATTGTAATAATAATATTGTAGTTTTTTAGTATTAAAAAAGGATTAAAGATGATTCTGAGGTCTTTATGTACCGCGGGTTAAAATACTGAGTATATAAAAATCTTCCTTTTTTGAACTATTTAAATGATCAACAAAGCTGGATGAGCTGGTAGTAGTGCAGGCGCGGCCGGAGCCCCCCCCCGCCCCCCGCCCCTCTACCTGGTGCAGCGCGTGGTGCGGCTGGCGCGCCGCGTGCAGCAGCCGCGCCCACTCGGCGCGCAGCTGGTGGTCGTCGGGCTGGTAGTGCAGGCGCGGCCGGAGCCCCCCCGGCCCGGCCCCCCGCCCCCCTACCTGGTGCAGCGCGTGGTGCGGCTGGCGCGCCGCGTGCAGCAGCCGCGCCCACTCGGCGCGCAGCTGGTGGTCGTCGGGCTGGTAGTGCAGGCGCGGCCGGAGCCCCCCCGGCCCGGCCCCCCGCCCCCCTACCTGGTGCAGCGCGTGGTGCGGCTGGCGCGCCGCGTGCAGCAGCCGCGCCCACTCGGCGCGCAGCTGGTGGTCGTCGGGCTGGTAGTGCAGGCGCGGCCGGAGCCCCCCCGGCCCGGCCCCCCGCCCCCCTACCTGGTGCAGCGCGTGGTGCGGCTGGCGCGCCGCGTGCAGCAGCCGCGCCCACTCGGCGCGCAGCTGGTGGTCGTCGGGCTGGTAGTGCAGGCGCGGCCGGAGCCCCCCCGGCCCGGCCCCCCGCCCCCCTACCTGGTGCAGCGCGTGGTGCGGCTGGCGCGCCGCGTGCAGCAGCCGCGCCCACTCGGCGCGCAGCTGGTGGTCGTCGGGCTGGTAGTGCAGGCGCGGCCGGAGCCCCCCCGGCCCGGCCCCCCGCCCCCCTACCTGGTGCAGCGCGTGGTGCGGCTGGCGCGCCGCGTGCAGCAGCCGCGCCCACTCGGCGCGCAGCTGGTGGTCGTCGGGCTGGTAGTGCAGGCGCGGCCGGAGCCCCCCCGGCCCGGCCCCCCGCCCCCCTACCTGGTGCAGCGCGTGGTGCGGCTGGCGCGCCGCGTGCAGCAGCCGCGCCCACTCGGCGCGCAGCTGGTGGTCGTCGGGCTGGTAGTGCAGGCGCGGCCGGAGCCCCCCCGGCCCGGCCCCCCGCCCCCCTACCTGGTGCAGCGCGTGGTGCGGCTGGCGCGCCGCGTGCAGCAGCCGCGCCCACTCGGCGCGCAGCTGGTGGTCGTCGGGCTGGTAGTGCAGGCGCGGCCGGAGCCCCCCCGGCCCGGCCCCCCGCCCCCCTACCTGGTGCAGCGCGTGGTGCGGCTGGCGCGCCGCGTGCAGCAGCCGCGCCCACTCGGCGCGCAGCTGGTGGTCGTCGGGCTGGTAGTGCAGGCGCGGCCGGAGCCCCCCCGGCCCGGCCCCCCGCCCCCCTACCTGGTGCAGCGCGTGGTGCGGCTGGCGCGCCGCGTGCAGCAGCCGCGCCCACTCGGCGCGCAGCTGGTGGTCGTCGGGCTGGTAGTGCAGGCGCGGCCGGAGCCCCCCCGGCCCGGCCCCCCGCCCCCCTACCTGGTGCAGCGCGTGGTGCGGCTGGCGCGCCGCGTGCAGCAGCCGCGCCCACTCGGCGCGCAGCTGGTGGTCGTCGGGCTGGTAGTGCAGGCGCGGCCGGAGCCCCCCCGGCCCGGCCCCCCGCCCCCCTACCTGGTGCAGCGCGTGGTGCGGCTGGCGCGCCGCGTGCAGCAGCCGCGCCCACTCGGCGCGCAGCTGGTGGTCGTCGGGCTGGTAGTGCAGGCGCGGCCGGAGCCCCCCCGGCCCGGCCCCCCGCCCCCCTACCTGGTGCAGCGCGTGGTGCGGCTGGCGCGCCGCGTGCAGCAGCCGCGCCCACTCGGCGCGCAGCTGGTGGTCGTCGGGCTGGTAGTGCAGGCGCGGCCGGAGCCCCCCCGGCCCGGCCCCCCGCCCCCCTACCTGGTGCAGCGCGTGGTGCGGCTGGCGCGCCGCGTGCAGCAGCCGCGCCCACTCGGCGCGCAGCTGGTGGTCGTCGGGCTGGTAGTGCAGGCGCGGCCGGAGCCCCCCCGGCCCGGCCCCCCGCCCCCCTACCTGGTGCAGCGCGTGGTGCGGCTGGCGCGCCGCGTGCAGCAGCCGCGCCCACTCGGCGCGCAGCTGGTGGTCGTCGGGCTGGTAGTGCAGGCGCGGCCGGAGCCCCCCCGGCCCGGCCCCCCGCCCCCCTACCTGGTGCAGCGCGTGGTGCGGCTGGCGCGCCGCGTGCAGCAGCCGCGCCCACTCGGCGCGCAGCTGGTGGTCGTCGGGCTGGTAGTGCAGGCGCGGCCGGAGCCCCCCCGGCCCGGCCCCCCGCCCCCCTACCTGGTGCAGCGCGTGGTGCGGCTGGCGCGCCGCGTGCAGCAGCCGCGCCCACTCGGCGCGCAGCTGGTGGTCGTCGGGCTGGTAGTGCAGGCGCGGCCGGAGCCCCCCCGGCCCGGCCCCCCGCCCCCCTACCTGGTGCAGCGCGTGGTGCGGCTGGCGCGCCGCGTGCAGCAGCCGCGCCCACTCGGCGCGCAGCTGGTGGTCGTCGGGCTGGTAGTGCAGGCGCGCGGCCTGCGCCCGCTCGGCGGCGGCCCAGCGCACGTAGAGCGGCCGCGGCGCCATCACGTCGGCCAGCGCGGCCCTGAGCGCGCCGCCGCGGTCGCTGACCCCGAGCGCCGCCTGCAGCACGGCGTCCAGCAGACAGTCGCCGGCCGACCGGTTCCACAGCGCGTACAGCCGCGACCCTGCGCACGCGCACCGTATCATGCAACTACTGACGATTCCAATCCAAAAGTCACACGAGTGACATGAGACATTCCATCGACTGATTAATAATATTTTTTGAGCAAATTTCAATTGGAAACTTACTTCACAAAATTTAAAGTACAATTTTCCACGAGGTAGAGAGTAATAGGCCAATACAGTTTGTGAGTCGAGTAGCTTCGAGATATAATAATAAAAAAAAACTAACCCTCTCCCGGTGACAGGTCATGACTCCAATTGATGAGAGGCGGGTCCGCCTCCAGCGTCTGCTGCGCCTCCCGGTCCAGCAGCTCTGAGAACAACTGCTCCTGGATAGCGGCCGGCAGCTCCTCGATGTCTGTAAACCCGCCTATTTAAAATATCACTCTACCGAGAATGATAAGCGTCCGTTCGGTCAAAGTCTCTACGGTTCCAGTAGCATGAGCATATTCATAAATGCAGTAAAATTTGTTGATTCTTTTACATAATCTACAAAATGCTACATCATGTGAAATATAAATAAAGAGATCGTCGAGGTACGTTAATTTTGTGTGAAATTCGAATTTTTAGATATAGATTAATTGATTTTTTAGTTAGAGACTAAAAATAGGACCACACCATTGACTAACCTCAGTCTGCTAACGAAACAAAAAAATGTCTGTACCCGGCAGTGGGATGATATAGACTGTGGAGGAAGGCAATAATTCCCGAGAAGCCATACTAAGAGCGAGTGTAGTGCAGTAGGTAGAAGGCGCGAGTACCTGCGGGCAGCGAGAAGGTGCAGAGGTCGGTGGTGTATGGGCTGGGGAAGGCGCCCTTGTTGTGCCGCAGGCAGCCCGCGAACTGACGCCGGATGGCCGCCGCCACGTCCGGCGCTGCCACATACAACATACAACATACAACGTACAACACACAACATACAACATACAACATACAACACTCAGTGCCCAGGCTCGTCTCCTGCGCGTGTACACACACAGACACAAGAACCTCGAAACAAAGGGGTGGATGCATACACAATGTTTTTGTTTTAAAGAACATTCCCCGCGCGGGTTTGTTTCATTTTTTGATGACTGCCGTACCGGACACAACCGGACACAACCTGTAGTTGCGCGCTCACGAGTACTCCGATTTGTGGGCTTATTATTGAATAATCGTGATCGTGTTGTTAGAAATTACACAAGTACATCTAGTTCTAATTTTTTTAAATCACTTTAAATTCTCAAATCCTATTTAGTATTCTATTCGTAACTCCTGATAAGTTTTAAAAAGGCGGTAAATATGGTCTAACTCGATATCTGATATTTCTCTCTGGTGTTGTAGCCACAATCGCTAAAACGGAGAGCACGTTTTCCTCTTCGAAAGTCATGATTGATGTTTTTAATATTTTCAAATTTTTCCAGAGCAGGAGACAGCTTGTGTAAAAAGAAACGTTTCTGTGTATTGTTTCGAGAAAACACGTGCAGGAGACGCAGCTTCAGCCATTACATCTAACCGTTGTTCTGTTTTGTGTAATGAACATTATCGGCAGATTCCAAAATTCTACCTACTGATAACGTTAGGTCTAGTTACCAAGTCACCAGTTTAGTTACCAAGCAACCTACGTGTTTTCAGAATGCTAGGCTACAAAAATATTGTATCTAACTGAGGATAACATTTTGGAACCGGCCGTTAATATAATTAAACTACCAAAAGAAACAAATTAGCTTTTTTAAAAGTATGAAAACGAAAGAACAAAACTAGTGATCTAACAATATTAAATCAGTTTGTTGAGCCGAGATAACTTGACACACTTAAAATTCAATTGTCTGAATTGTACGTCTTGACAGTACAAAAGAACTTTAATTTAAAATCAATTGTTTTGAGGAAGTCGTTAGTGCACTAGTGGCTCCAATGCTTTGGTTTCGATAAAGAAAACAAAGCAACTATCGCCGTGGTTGGTTCTTGGATGGGTCAATAAAATTTATTATCTCGAGCTCCTTCCTGCTTCGGAAAGTACATTAAGCCGCTGGTACCAGTTGTCACGGCAACCCATACACCCACCAACACACATTGAGACGGTGTGGTAGTGTTCAAGCTCAAACTCCCAAGTAGGAAGGCTTGAGCCCAGCTGTAGGAGGTATACAGGCCGTTGATGATAATGATGAATTGTTTTATGAAAAGATTTTATAAAAAAATTTATAAAATCCAATATGGTGTAACTCAATTTACCAATATATGAAGGAGAACGCTTCAAGCCAGGGCCGCCGCCCGATATTCTTGACAGTAACGACGATAATATCTCTTGCCGTTGAAACCTGTACAAATATAAAAAAAATTGTCACCAAAAGGAAAAATTTTCAAAGTTTTGTTGTTGATCCTTCGAGCCAAAATGAACATTAAAAACATGAGGTACAAAAAGTAACACGTATTTTTGTAAAATGATGAGTATTTATTAACGTATCATTCACGTTTAATTTCTAAATATACTAACGTAGTAGGTAGGGATATTTACATATTTTAAATTATTTTTTAACCTTTTTTCAAACAATTTTTAAAATACGAGCACATTCGCCATTGTTATTAATTCAATAAGTGTACATACATATGTACCAAAGTTAAATGAAATATTTTAAATTTGATTTTTTATTCAGTCAGGTTTCACTAGCTGTGGTCAAAAGCCGACTGAAGCGCAACATCGTCATAAAATGGTGACTGTTCATTCTTAGTTGTTTGAATTTTGTTTTGGGAACATCAATTTTTGTCATTCGAACGTTGTCCTATTGCGTGGCAATGTTTGTCTCGTAAGCTTTTGGAAAGTCAGTTTATATCTGGATTAAACCATAATAGCTGTTGGTGCGCGTATATGCATTGTTTTACATTAAATTAGCAGTAGTGTGTATTTTTATCATTCTAGGTATAAGGTATCCAGCTACATCCGAAGAGTGAGCAACGGGTGAATGGTTCGTTAAATAGAAAGAGGCGGTACCTGATGGCCAGGTGCACGAGCGTGTGCCCGGCGTCGAAGGCGGAGGCCCGGTCGAGCAGCGCCAGCTCGGCGGGCTGCAGCGCGCGCGCGGGGTCCCCGCCGGCCGCCAGGTACGCCTCCACGCGGCCCGCCTCGCCGTCCACCACGCCTGCCGCCGCAACCACTCTTATTACTTGTTACTTATTACTTATGTGCAGCGATACCGTGTGTTACTGACCGAGGCAGGCCTGTAGCCAGAGCCAGTCGACGTTGTTGTTGTGTACGTGTGTTACTGACCGAGGCAGGCCTGTAGCCAGAGCCAGTCGACGTTGTTGTTGTGTACGTGTGTTACTGACCGAGGCAGGCCTGTAGCCAGAGCCAGTCGACGTTGTTGTTGTGTACGTGTGTTACTGACCGAGGCAGGCCTGTAGCCAGAGCCAGTCGACGTTGTTGTAGTGTACGTGTGTTACTGACCGAGGCAGGCCTGTAGCCAGAGCCAGTCGACGTTGTTGTAGTGTACGTGTGTTACTGACCGAGGCAGGCCTGTAGCCAGAGCCAGTCGACGTTGTTGTAGTGTACGTGTGTTACTGACCGAGGCAGGCCTGTAGCCAGAGCCAGTCGACGTTGTTGTTGTGTACGTGTGTTACTGACCGAGGCAGGCCTGTAGCCAGAGCCAGTCGACGTTGTTGTAGTGTACGTGTGTTACTGACCGAGGCAGGCCTGTAGCCAGAGCCAGTCGACGTTGTTGTTCCGTCGCTTGGAGCGTCGCGCGCCCTCCACCGGCACGGGCACGGCCGCCTGGCTGTTGCAGATGTCGTTTATGCCTGCGGATCACCACACCATGTATTTATATATTGACGGAACTTGTAACTTATTATACGAAGGATATTATATTATATTACGATTAAAGTAATGCATAAGGGAAAACAAACTTATACTTTAAAATACTTATGTCTAGGATGGGTGGAGTAATTTATCAATAATTTAACCTTCATAAGTAACGATAACTTGATAAAATGGGAATTATGACAGAAAAAAGGTTAAAATTTAGACCGAAAAGTAACAGAAAATTTCTGAATTAATAAAAATACACTGGAGCTTGTATGTAACTAAATATAGAAAACTTTGTTTTCAAAATATACATAAAGGATTCAGAGTTAGGGTGAGATAAAGGGCAAGCCCTTAATTTACAAATCCGTGGAAGGAAGTGTTTACAATGTTTTAGTATAGTAAACTACTAACCGATTTGTTGCTTAGGTACGGGTGCGACCACAGTGTGAGCGGGCGCTTGAGCAGTAGCGGGCGCTGACGCTGGGGCAGGCGCGCCGCACATCGCACACTTCGGTGTCTTAGGCCAATTTTCATACGTACACGTCTGACAACAATTATTGTAACAAAATAATAGAATTAATATTCGATATTGTAAATTATATAAAACGCTGTATAATATAACTAAAAACAGGATTAATTTCAGGGCAGTACATGTGATGACATTTCGTTAAATTAATTAATCTATTTCACGAAAATTTTCAAATCTGCCTTACACCAAATAAAAAATTAGTTATACTATAAAGATCTCGAGGAGACCAGTGATAAACAATGAAGAATAGATGATAAGGTTAAAGTTATTTAATCGAAAGAGACACGTTAATACGAATCTTTCACTAATTAGAAAGAGACAGAGATTGGCCAGACACAAAGATACGCTTATTGTTGTTGCTTGAAACATATGAAGTGCGTCATTTAAAATATTTCTAGAGATCAGAAAGTAGTATCTTTGTTATGGTACAAGCGTCTATCACATTTCTATAAATACATTTTTGGTGAGTACTCACAGAACATGGCCACTTAGGCACCGAGGACGCGCCGGCCTGCCCCTGCGGCGACGATATCCGCAGCGGTTTCAGTCGTTCCGCCACCGCTTCCGCGTCTGCTTATAACACACATTTAGGCACTGTTCTAAGAGCTTAAGAAAGTTTCATTAGGAAAAATCTTAAAACTATAATAATATTTCATTATTTATTCGATCAAGAACACTTTAAAACAAAATCGAACTGTAACGTCCATTATTCACTGACCACAGATTTCGGGAGTGGGCAACGCGGTAGCACCATCTTGAAGGTTGTATATGTTCTCGTTGAGGCACGGCTTCGGCGAACGACACATCGTGCACTGGAAGCAAAAACATGACAAATTTTATCGATTTTATGGTCTAGTTGTAGAGACCAACTACCCCAGATTCGGAGGTCCAGAGTGCACATAATCTTTGCTGGCTTTGGTTGGCGGTTAGGTTTTTTCCTGACCAGCTACTACCTCTTACCTTATTCTGTCGCCATAACAATAATGGTTAAAGCATTGGTTGCAGGCCGGTAGTCGGAAGTCTAATATTTTGAAAGGAATAAAATAATCCGAATAAGATGTCACGTTAGTTACAAATAAGTGTGGATCCACACTTTGACTTATTTATCCCATATAAATAATAAGACTTATTTTATCGGCATTTGAAATCTTCAAATGATGCTTAACCTTCTGATGATAATATATAATGAAATAATGATGCTTCTACCTTCTCTTCTTCCTAATAACCCAACACAAGAATGTGTTGGGCTAATATGACATATGCATTCTAATAAACTCCTGCAAAACATGATAAGTTAAAACCTTCGACAGCAGACGTTATCTATGCCGAAACGCAATGCACTAATAGTTCATTATTATATTTGGAAAGATATAGAGTATAACTCGACGAAAACGACTAATAATCAATTGTTTAGAGAGGCACTTAAATTACGGCTGTTAATGCTGTTGAAACAATGTTGAATTAAATAAATAAATAAACTATATCTATATGTGTATAGCAACAGCATGCAAAGATGAGCTTGAATTTAGCGGTTAAAAAGATTTTTATAATAAGCATATTTATGAATTCGTGTTTCCCTAAGTAAGAGAGCAGACTTTCCCTATGTGGTCGAAATCTATCCGTTAGGATCGAAATCGGTTTCCCAGGGGACGACATAAACATAGCCGATTAAGTTTTTAAATTGGTAAGTATGTTTTATCAATGAAAAAAACTAGAGATATGATTTTTAAAGTAATTTGGCTATGGGGTGGGTGTCTGAGGTATCAGTACATTTTGGAAAAGGGGTATATTGCCCAAAATAGTTTAAGAATCCCTGAAGTAGAGTAAATAAAGAAAAGTAACTCACTTCATTCGACTCACTCTAAACGAATTTTAAAACATCAATATCTAATAAGAAATTGTTATTTAAGATTTCGTGTAGACCTTGCTTATGAGCATTTGTTATATCTAAAAGTTATATCTATTATATCTAAACGATCAAATCTGTATATCAAATAGACCTACTTATACAGTAGAACCAATAAAGAATTGTGTATCGACCTGCAACATCCATTTTCTTTATGTTGGTAAGTACTCGGTATCAACACGCGATGACTACAACGGCCCCGTAGATCATATCTTAATTTTATGTCATTCTTTTAAAACAGCATGAATTTATAGCATATTTAATCGCAACATTTACTAAGCCGTCCAAATAATAATAGGACGGCACCAACGACGAGCTTCTCTCCTCCAAGCAAGGTCAAAAAACATTCCAATAATAAATGATAAAACATTTTTAAAATAATATTATTTGAACTATAAAAATTTAAATAAATAATCTATCCGCACTTTTTAGCAGACAATAATAATAAAATTATTTTTTTGTAAACACTATGTAACTTTTATATGTTACCTGAGTTTGTAAATAGTTTATATATATGGTCCGGGAAAGTCTTTTCGCATATAATATATATAAACTTGTAATCAATTATCTTTGGCTGTACTATTTATATCTGGCTGATTTTCATGACATTAAAAAGGTGAAATATCAAAGAGAGAATCAAATTAGGAAAATTGTTTCCCACTATTTTTTGTTTTTCTATCTGGCAAAATGAGTGAATCGAATGAAGAAATTAGATGTATTTTAAAATGTTATCACACGAAAGGAAAAAATGCAACGCAAGCCGCGAAAAAAATTGTGACGTTTATGGATCTAATGCAGTGTTGTTTTAAGCGTTTTCAATCCGGCAATTTGGATGTCAAAGATGCACCTTGCACTGGTCGCCCTGTAACGGATAAAATGGACTCTATTTTTGAAAAAGTGGAGCATGGTCGGCATATCAGCAGTTACGACAAAGCTGAAGAATTGGGTATTGACCACAAAATAGTTGTGACCTATTTGAAAAAAGGTGGGTACACTAAGAAGCTCAATGTTTGGAGAATTTTCGAAGAGTTTTTGTCCGTTTTTGAAAAGATTGATAACTGGTGATGAAAATTTGATTATGTATGACAAGAACGTGCGAAAAATGTCGTGGGCAAAGGTCGTTCAGGCTTCACAGACTGTGACAAAACCTGGGTTAACTCGCAATAAGGTTATGATGTGACTATGGTGGGATTGGAAGGGCATTGATCATTATGAGCTCTTACTGCATCCGCCATATAGCCCAGACCTTGTACCTTCAGATTTCCATCTGTTTCGGTCTCTTCAGAATTCTTTAGGCTGTGTCAGGTTAACATCATGAGAGGACAACCAAAACTACTTGTTGCGTTTTTTGATCAGAAGTCCCAAAATTTCTATAGCAACGAGATCATGCATTTACCTACAAGATGGCAAAAGGTCTACGAAAAAAGGGCACATATATACTGTAATTAAATGTAAATTAACTTTGAAAAAAAACGGTTTGATTTTTCATAAAATATGCGAAGAAACTTTTTCCCCAATCTATTAGGTCGGTACCTAAGTTTACTTGAACACGATGGCATTATTTGATATGTTTTAATGACAATTTGGACATTTCCTTACTACGTATCGAGAACCAGGAAGTAAGTATATGTTTATCAAGATCTATAAAATAAAGCCAAGTATAGTTTACAACATGACGTCTCTAAACTTTCACTGAACAAATAAAATTAATGTAAAGGTAGTGCGGAGCTGGTGCGTGCGGTGAACAGAATAAAATAAACATTTAGACGCATTAAAATTAACATAGTTATAGCCTTCTAATTTTGATTATCTTCTTGTTACGCAATCATCTGCTAGCAAAATTATAATATTTAATATATATGATTTAACGGTTTTAAAAAAATAATATTTGTTTTCAATGATGCTCTAAAGCGTTTAACACTACAAATCAGTTGCATGCAGCAATGTCAACTATTAATTAAATTTTTCATCCAAACAATGGTGTCTTAACGGTGAGAAAGTTTTTAGAGAAAGTGCGTTGTCCAACCAACAACTTTTTATTCAGATCGCGTGTTTCTTGTACTAGGAACAATATTGATTTCTATATAATATGCTGATATATATTTTTTTATTAATAATTAATGTCAAAATTAAAAATATCTTGGATTAAAAATTATAGAACTGATAAAATTTGACGAAGGATCCGATATTTGATAATTTCGTAGAAAATAATTTTATAATAAATATTATAGAAACATGTGAATGACAGTGAAGTTTAGCGCGTGCGCAGACAACAATAGAACAAGAAGCGTACCTTTCTCGAGAGCGGGAAGTTCTCGTAAGTGCACACCTCGCAGCTCCACTTGCCGCTCTCGGCTGGAGCGGAGCTCGTCGTCATCTGGCAATATACAATCATAATTATCATCATATCAGCCGAGAGACCACTGCTCGTAATAGGCCTCCCTGAGGATATCCACACGGATCGATCCTGCGTTGTCCGTATCATGCAGAATCTCGCTATCAGATCGATAGTCCACCTTGTGGACCCATTACGCGTTCAATACAAATAACTTTTATTACACACAAATTCTAATATGTCAACAACTCATGAAGAAATTTAGAAAACACAAGAAAATACTTTCAATTAATGACTGCACAAATACACACTGGACAAGATTGGATGAACATGATCCTAATATTTATTATCACTTATCTATTCATAACTTTATACACATAACTAAATGCAAAAGAATAATATGTAACGTGAGGTAAGGAAATATATCTCACAGGCAATGTTAGATGGTTGTGAATAAATGAGAACAATACAATGAAGAACTAGAAAATACATGATACTGAATAGGCATGAAAAATATAAATAAATGTTTTATCTATCTATCTAATGTTATTAAATTTATTAAAAAAATACTTCAAGTGAAAACAGTATTAATATTAGCAAAAAATACTCTTGATATTAAGATTAAGAATGACAAAATCATAACTCATTGTAAAGCGACATTATACATGAAAAATGTATTTATTTATATGCATTTTGATATCAATAAACTTGTTAGAACTGCTTGTCTAGATATACAGATAATAAAAGGAATATATAGAAACAAGGGTCCATATCATTAGCAATATAAATAGATGGATAGGTGACATAATAGCTGATACTCTGAGAAACTGTTATATTAGAACTAGAGCAATTCTTTCTTATATTATTAACATTACTAGGTAGACAAGACTTAAATGTCTAAACTGTTAGAAACCTATAGACTACTTAAATAAGGGGATGGGACTCCTACAATTTACCATAAGTGATTTCGAGTCATTTTGCTTCACTTTTTATAAAATGAAAAATTAAAGATGTAATAGATACAATAATCAATACAACTTCGAATATTTTTTGTTATTGTTGAGTGTAGTACATACACATCAGAAATGATTGATTTTCTACTTCATGTGAGCAAGATAACAAACAGGCAGGAAAAGTGAAATACATATGCTTTGAAATTGAAAACATTTGGAGGATGGATAGTTGTAATGTATTTAGTACTGTGAAACTATGATAGATTTAAAAATATTACACAAAATATCCTAGTACTACTTTTGTATATATAATACTGTTGAACTGGTTCAAAGTGATAAAATTTAACATTATTTTATAAAGAAGAAACATATTATATGTACCACTGATGCCAAAGGGCAATTGGAGAATTTGTTAAAACAATTTATCTGAATTATGGCTTAATGTTAATGTAAGAATTAGATATTAAAAATAAAACAATAGTTATGTTGGTACCTGTCCAATAAGTGTCTGTGAGATGGTGGTAGAGGCATCATGTGTGCCACCATCAGCAGCCGTTGCAGCTGCCTCCACTGCGAGTGAGGTGGGGTTCTTACTCGCCTCATTCTGTGACTCCTCACTCATTGTACCATCAATTATAACATTGATAAATAACTCTCGCCACACACGTGCCTTCAACCACTATGAGGAATACATTGCAAGAGATTCTGAAAAGACTTGTTGGTACAGGTGTACTTTATTTACTAACAAAGGGTGGGTCGATCCAGGGTGGTAGTGCTTTCTCACCTGCAATCAAATAATAGTAAAAATATGAGGAAACACTTTATAAACACTACGCAATTCAGCATCTAATTACACTTTACACGCACCTGCGACCGGGTTTTAGAGAGAACGAAAAGAAATCGTCAATTTCACTATAAAGTTGAAACATCTATCAATAACATAACGATAATTGAATGCTACAATCATAAAAATATAGTTCAGACGTTGACGACTATACATTACTCAAAATCTTGGCAGCATCCGTCTTCTAGGTTTTGGCGTCGTTACACAACATAAAACATCAAGGCATCAGTCGCTAAGGTCAAGAACTCAAGAGATTGCATTCACTACTTACAACAAACGATTCACAGGAGACCAATAGCTAGCAGTAGCAATAAATACTCACTTTGAATGAATATTACCTTACGATGGAATAAATAAATTCGGGGAACACAGGAGAAAACATAAAAGGAACAATGAAGAAAAGGCAATTATGTTTATACGGTATTTTGACAAATTTTGTGTCACTTACATGTCAAATCTATCTTGTTTTGGATAGCTAGCGTTAAATTCTTTCTGATTCTTTCAATCTTATTGGAGGCTATCTACTTTCAAAAAATAATAACCAATGAAAAAATAAACGAATCGCAAGGCATTTGCAAGGCACCAATAGAACCACAGATTACAATAGTACTAACAAAAGGACGTATGATATGAAGTATGAAGAGAGAAAAGAAGAGAAACAAAAAAGAAATTGTCTGGATTTTTACAGCCCAATTAGTTTAGCATTCATTCTTTATTTTGTGTTGAGACTTGAGTATGTGTTGTGTATATAAACAAAATTTCCCACTACACTAAAAAATTTAAAGTAATACAGCCAAACAGTCAAAAATAAGATTGCACCTGCATTCCGGAAAGATGGAATAAAAAATTAGTTAGAGAAAAAGACCAATAAAATAAAATAAATGTAATTACTTATATGTTTTTAAAAACAAACATTTTATTAAGCCAGTTTTTTTGTTTTTTTCGTAATTCAATGAAGCCTTGATATTAACCACACCAGATAATAATATATATATGGTTTATAAGTAATTAACTATTTATTTATTCTTTGACCTTTATTACTTGTATCGAATAATCACTGGCATATTAAAGAATAATTAAAAATAAGATATGACTGCATGTCTGAGATTCTATTGTCTTCCCTATTATAAAAATAATAAAATAAACAATACTACTGTCTATGATTTTGAAAATTGCCAGCGTAATTAAGGAAAGTTTCCTTGAACAATGGGTAAATCAAAGATTTTTGTCACGTCTTCGTAGAAACTTTCAAATGATGAAATGAAATATTGTCAAATTCACAACATAAATACCATAACTACCTCGTGAAGTATATTGTAATAACAGCTGTATAACTGTTTAGTAACAACTTGAAACGAAGTCTTATAAATATGATTTATAATTAAATTGTTAATTCACTTAGTGGGAATTCATTCAAGTTCAGTTGTGTTATATAAATAAAAATGAAGCAAAGTCAAATACTTTAAAACATAAAGTAGTATTGATTTTAAAACAGATAAAAAATTATACAATAAAAATAATAAAACATAAAATAATTTTATAATTTCTACCATCTTTTTAATATTCATAATTGGCTCAGAGGCACTTGGTTGGTCCATAATGATCACGTGACACAGGCCGGATATAATTTTTTTGACACTTTGCGCTCGTTATTTTTGCCACCAAATAAATCAAATACCTGTCTCTGGCAACATTGAACTCCAGATTTGTGTGAGCCGGCATCGCACGTGAACGTGTCGTGAAATCTCAATAAATTAGTGAAATCACCATGTCTGACGAATATTTCTATGGTATGTAATAATCTACAGCGTATTAATTTTGTAATTAAAGGATTATTTGTTTAGATACAAACATACTTTGTATGTAAATTGTGTTCCTAATTTAGCGTCGAATTTGACACCCGGCTCGCCATTTTAATTTGCAAAAATGTAGAGAAACAAATAGTAATAATATTCTTAGAGTTTCGAAATTGTAACTGGTTATACCGACTGAATTATATTTGTGTTATTACTATATTCCTTCAACATTATAGATGGTTTTAACTGGCTTGCCGCCATTTTTGACTAAGTGAATGACTAATTCTTGATGATAATCGTAATGGCGTTTCAGTAGCATTTACGTTGCTTTCTTGAACGTGGGCGTACTAACTCATATTGATTTTGTGTACCTGATCGTGTGGTTTTAGTAGAACAATGAAGTGAGTCTGCTCGGCGCGTAATTCAAAAGAATGGCGTCGGAGCGTCGATGCTTCTAACATTGTTAGTTAATAAGAAAAACTCATTCTAGAAATTAACTATCCTTATGCTGCTGAAATAGAGCATGTTATTGTTTTCATTTGTGCACTAGTGAACTTTGAGGTTATATATTACAAATTACCACGAGCGCCAACGGTCCCGCCTTGTCTTGTCATAGGACTCTGACCCTTAGTGCTTTGTACTTTACCTTTGTATTTATATTTTGTAAATAAAATCCTTGCCTTATCTTCAACTGACCTATATTTTTCAGGTGTCACCTTGTCGGCTTCACATCAGTCTGAGACATGGGACCCAGAAGCAAAAGCGACATATCCTCGCAGTACCAAGCTGTTAATTCGCCAAGCACTCTTAGGCCCAGATGCAAAGCCCGATGAACTCAATGTAGTGCAAGTATGTTAAATGATAATGATTTAAAAATCCTCTACCCTGTATTTATTAGATTTGGTCAGTTTGGTTTTATCAACTTTTTTCTTAAGTTATGCACTTTATGCGAAATCTATGATTCCTCTTAAGAAATTACTATAAAATTTTATATCTAAACTAATTTTTGACATACATAGTCAACTTAAAGATTGGTTTTTAACATGTTGACAACTGCATTGAAAAATCTTATTTCTCACATAGGGACTAACATTTAAAAAAATTATATTATGTATTATTTATTTTTTAAATATATTTATAGTGTACAATAATTTGAGGTAGACATTATTTAACCCCTAGATTTATTTCAATTAAAGTGCCCACGTGTGATTTTAAATTGAAATTAAATCATGCCCACTGGTGTTCAAGCGGTCCCCAGGCAAATCACGTGGGCCCACCCGTGAGCATGCGGGTCGGTAATGTTGTTGCAAAGTGACCCACCGGAGGGCATGCAGTCTTTAACAGTCTTTAATGTGTTAAATAAATCAGACTCACAATAGTTGCAGAACCAAATTTGACAATTTAACTTAAATATATTAATCACTACTATAGATTCTGTAATATGTGGTGTTTTAAATGATGATAAATATTACTTTTATAGTCAATTGAAGGGTGTGTAGTGTTGTTTTGATATTCCATTCCCTTTCATGATATCTTGAGGCATTTGTCTGACTATTCATTATTGTTATAGTCATCATAATGTCTTGAAACATTGTCCAACAATGCTGTTTATGTACAGGTAGAGACAATGTCACTTCTTGATGCCATCAAGATCCCAGTGGCAGTCCTGAAGGCAGGAGAGACGAGGCACGCGCGCCTTGACATAGAGTTCCCAGATGCTCCAGTCACATTCACACTAATCCAGGTTTGTGTTGGGAGTTCTTAACTGTAATCATTTTATTTTATTTAGGCTAAGTTTATATGAAATAATTTTATCTAATTTGAGATACTATCCATAAACAAAAATAATCGTATGATTCTAAAAAAACTACAAAATGGCATCTTCATAATTGTTTTTACCAAAATGATGATAAAATAAAACCATTAATCGTGACGGTCGCGCGATATCGTTTTGATGTTGCGTGTTCTGAATATGATCATCTTGAGGCATTTGTCTGATTTTCCACATAAATTTCAAAATATTATGTAACATGTAAATGCAATTTTTGACAGTTTACTTTGCTCTTCAGGGTTCTGGGCCAGTTCATCTTATTGGACAACACTTGGTTGGTGCACTTGTGGAGGAGTTTGAAGACATGGAGGAGATGGAGGAAGAAATGGTTGATGAAGAGGAAGGAGATGACTCTCAATTCAAGGTTAGTAGTTATTTGTTTGAAAATTTTAATTTAATGTAGATGAAAGTAATAACATAAGAAAATAATATTCTACTAACAACTTGAACTCTCATGTCAAAAAACATGCATGGTTTTGTTTTATGTTTACAAAAGCATTATCTTTAAAACTAATGGCTGTCTTTATTGTGGGCATGCTTCATGTATAAAATAGTACTCCTCTCGCACTAATCCTTTGGATTTAATTCATTAAATAGCCAGGAAAAATTAATAAATAATTTTAACTTTGTTAATCTGCAGAGACTTTTATTAAAAACTTGTATGGGCGAGTGTGATCAGTAGAAAATAAATTTTCAGGATGATGAAAATAAACGGAAATCGTCATCTGGCAAGCGCAAGACGAATGAGGTACCGAAAACCTTCAACTAAATATTACGCAAATAATGCAATGCTTGACAGAGGGAAAAGGAGTCTAGGCCTATTTCTTATTGAGTGACTTTCAACACTTGTGTGAAATTTATAAAATGTATAACTATTTACATATAGTTAAAACTGGGCCTCTTGTGAGATCAGATTTATCTTTGTGCGATACCAAAGTATGGTTCTAGTAATATTGGCTGTTGGTTTTCTGTATATTCATTCCCATTACCCTTTCCCTTCTGATCTGCTTTATACATATTTAATTTACATTTCAAGAGTAGATGTCTGTTTTTTTGTAAGATAAGGAACTGTGCTAGAATACATCTAGTATTTCCTGCATTTTTAGGCAATATATTTTACATAATGCTATAGTGCTAAATAACACTGTCATAACATTCATTTTTCTAATTGTTTTTATGATTTTGTCAGGACGAAGACGATGAAGAGGGAGAGCCCAAAGGCAAGAAGGCGAAAATGTCTAACAATGCCAAAGGCAAAGCTCCATCGCCCAAGAAGAACGCCAAGAAGTGAACCGCCTGCCCGCCCGCCGCCGGGCCGCCGCCGCCCTCCGCCCTCGGCAGCCCGCCCGCGGTCGGGCGGCGGGCGGCCGCCTCTAGTTATAACGACATAGTGTGGTAATGAGACTAGGTTAGCATTGTATCGACCGCGTGACTGGAAGAGTGGCCGTGTGAATGTACGTGATATTTGACCGCTCTGGGTTGCCACACTTATCCAGCCCTGTGTGGTTAACAGAGATCGTGTGATTTCTTCACTTTTTTATTTTTTTCTAAACAAATTTTTTCCATTCCTTACTGTGGTATAGTGTTATGGATGTCAAATTTAATATTATTAGTATGTGGTAAATTCATACAGATGTATTTTTAAGTTAAGACATAATTAAGCATAATCAGTGTATTTTAAGACATTGATGGAGTAGCTGTTGAATTAAATTGAATTTGCTAATGATTTCTCATTTCTCAATGAAAACTCATAATCTATTATAGTTTGTTTGTACATATACATTATAAAAGCATAAGAACGGTAACAATAAAATAAAACAACATTTCTAAACATTTAAAAATCTTTTATTTCTATTTATTTTGACGAAAGCGTTTGTGTTAATCAAAAGAATTCAAATGCAATTTAACAAGACATTTTTCGTAGTTCTAATTAGCTTGATAAAGATCCTGCTGATCCTTCTAGTGACCAAAGTCCCAGTTAGAAGAAGGTAAGCTCTATAAGCTTGTCCTCCGATCCTAAGAGATAATATAGAGTAAGAGACTATTTTCTCTTAACAATATTCTGATCAACTTTTTGCCTTTCATACCAACCACTTGTAATACAATAAGCTTCTGCAATAACTCAACTTATATTTCTATAGTAATATTCTACTGCACAGTATGACTGTCCTAGACACCTTTCCAGTGAGACGTAACAACGCCGACTGACTTAAAAACTAAATGTCGCTTTACAGCTAAACTCAACAAGACAGACATTGACTTTAATTATTATACAACTTCCGGTCTTAAATTTTATCTACAAGAATTCATAATGACAAAAGAATTATTAAAATTATTTTAACAAATCACAATATATAAAGTAATAGTCATTATGTATAATTAGGCATTTGTTTAAATTAAAACCAAAGTACTTCCGTTTATTTTTATCATGACTTTTTTATATGAGCTGGTTTCAAAAACGGAAGTTAAACTTGAATACATATAATTATTATTTGGTAAGTACATTTACTTTTTAAAATAAATCTACACGTTTTTAATATTATAATAATAAATCACAACATACATTTGTATCAATTAAGTATACTGTTTAACGGAGCACATCCTCTGGGATTTCGCCACACTGAATCTACTCACCCTTTTGTGGTACTCTTCTTTGACAAATTTATCATTCTTCATATATAGAACTTGCCGGAAGGTGATCTCTTCCACGCCTGATACGAAGCGGATTTCATTTTCACTACACATTTTACACTACACGTGACGACATCCTTAAAAACCTGTACAGACCTCCCCCTTGAAAATTGATTGTCTTTTTTTTTTCTTGTTCTTGAAGTCAACTCGTTCAAATATCCTGGGTGTCTTATTCTACACTTGAACACGTCACGTGCTAGACAGTTTCGCACTTGTCAACAAAGGTTCGAAAACTCTTTACTCTTATTTTAGTAAGTACAAGCAGGTATGCACCTGGGCGCTTTTCTCCATCACAACATTACCTACCTGAGCTTGTGTCTCAGCCTTTTGAAGCAGAATCAGGTATATCGTTCCCGTATAGCTCGAGCACCCTGGTAATATTGAGAAACAGCGGAACACTTCCCTCGCAGGTGATGCTTGTTGATTTCTAAATAATTAAGTGGCGAATCACCCCTATAGCTTGAGTACTCTTCTAGGTTCCGACTTCTTTAAAACCCCGGTAACGCTGTGAAGGCCATCAGTAACTGAAAATTTTAACAGGGTCCAACTAATGTTGTGCCAGGAATGCTCATGTGTGAATTAGCATTCATTCTATGGATATTCGTGTGGTTATACATATGAGCGTTTTTGTAATGAGAAATATGATCATTACATTGTTCAGACAAGGGAGGTTCTGTTTTTGCTGCTATATATAACTTATCGACTACTCCAGCATGAATTGAGTCGTATCCCGCAACCGATTGAATTGATTTGTATTACGAATTGCCCTCCATGGTTAATTATAATTGTGAACCCAATACAGTGGACGGCTATAGGATCTCCCAAGAAAGGCTTTTGCTAAGAATACCAATTAACATGATAACAGCAATATTTACAATAAAAAAATTTAAAAATATACAATAACCTAATACCGAGAGTACCAATAGAAAATAATATGGTAATGTTGGGGAGGGCACAACTCAAGAAAAGTTTATAAGAGTAGCCACTCTGAGTTGAGAGACATTACTGTCCCGCTTCAAATCAAGTACAGATATGATATTTAGTGTGACCAGTATTTAAACTAAATGAAGTGTAGTTCCGCGCTCGATCTTACTCCGTCACCCTATAGGTTACTAGGTGTGAAGTAATACATTTTATGATTCAGAATTGCTCTTACAATTTGTCGTCATGTCTGAGACAAATGTGCTACATGCTGCCTCTTGTAAGTCCTACTCAACACTATAATATGGTATGAATTGCTTTTTCATGGAACTTCATACTATCGATAGTGGCGCACATTCCGTTAATCAACAGAATTATCACATTTAGAGCTGTCGATAACAATATAACCTGATATATGTATGGAGACTTAAATCATATTCCCCTCCTCTGCTCTCCCAAAACTCAAATGAGCTCCAGCGACTACTCCCCTTGTCATCATCAGAAACCTTTAACAAATTGGGATAGAAGTTATAAATAAGGAAACTTTTATCTCTTTTCCTATTTCACATACACACATACAAACGTAGATACTGTATACATCTACTCACGCCAGTGATTATGATTAATTTTTTTTGGGTGAAATTTTTCTAGCCGAAACATTAACCTTAAGGTTAATGTTTCGGCTAGAAAAATTTAATTTAATTTATTTAGGCTAATTAAATTTGCTATATTAATTTAATTTAATATAGCAAATTTAATTAAAGTTAATATTGCTATATTAACTTTAATTAAATTTGCTATATTAACTTTATAGATGCTTCTTGAAAAGCTAATATTTTTCATATAAACAATCGGCGATTAGTCGCGTACAGTAACAGTACATAAAAAAATAACATGTCAGTTGAAAAATTACTTAATACACAATGAATACAAAATTGACATCTAACATCATGTAGGGATGGGTTGTCCTTAGTTCTTGAAAAACTACCTTAAAATCCGCAAAATGTTAGGTTATTAATGAAAATGTAAAGTCAACTTTTATTGTTATAATCTAAATTTATCTATATAGTTAAAGAATACTTTTTCTTGGTTTCTCTGTGTATATAAACTTTTGGATTGCATTCAGATTCTAATCACAATTTTATGTTCCAATAATTGCAATCTATCTTGTGTATGAATAAATAATAATAATATACATTAATAATTATTATTCAAGTTTATTTCCTTTCTAGTAAAGCAAGTAAAATCCTATTTCTTTCTCGTTGAATGTTATTAGATTCTTCTGCCACTTGTACAAGTCTTTCAAACTTATCATAATCTCTCTTCTGCATATTTCTAATGACCTTCTTTACTTCAAACAAAGCTCTATGATCCAAGTCATTGTTTTCATACTTGTTTTCCATTTTGGGATCATCAAATATGTTCTCAAACAGTGAGTAATAGGGCCATTTACAACTTCCCCCGGTAATTGTTTTCTTCCCCCTTAGTCTTATATATGTCTGCTTAAGGTTACGGAATTTCTTGTGACACTCTTCTGGTGACAAACCTAATTTAAACCCAATTGTCCTCCATAAATGTTTTTTCTTCACCAACCTATCTCTAAACTTAGCCTTATTTTCAATGTAAAATGTAAGTAATTGCTTCACATAATTCTCCTCTTTATACATACCAAAACTTTCATTTGAGTGTAGTGATACATTATACTGTATTTCTTCAAAATATTTGTAGTAACACCACTTTGGGTCTGATCTCCTCATCCCAGACCTCAATTTGAGCCTCAAGTAAGTTTGTTTTAAGTTTCTGAATTTCCTATCACAACTCATGGGACTTTCTCCAACAATAAATGAAATATCTTTCCACAGTTCCTTTTTGAGATATTTGGGGTTTTTAAATTTATGTGCTATCTGCAAGTATGCTTGCAACAGTAAACTAATTTTGTTTTTATCCCATGTACATACAGCAGGCTTGAAATCATGGAATATTTTCTCTAAGTGGCAGTAGTAAGGCCATTTTATCAATTTGCCTGTTTCATGATTCTTTTCCAACCAATTAAAATATGTCCTTTTGAGATTTTTGAATTTGTGGTAACAGTTATACTCTGTAGTGTCTAGTTCATCAGCTATTTGTTTCCATATATCTTTCTGTAGATAGTGTGGATCACGGAATTTATTCAAGTTTTCAATGTATAGAGTTAATAATCTTTCAACTCTTATATCATCCCAGGGCTCTAAAACTGAGGAGGGCAAAGAATTACACTCTTTGAATACTTCCTCGCATGTGACATAATGCACCCATTTTATGTGTTTCCCTAGCCTTTTCTTTTTTAATAATCTGATGTAAGTTTTCCTAAGGTTCCTGTATTTTTTGTGACACTCTTCAGGACTAGCCCCAACTATTGTTGATATTTCACTCCACATGGTTTTATCTCTTGCAGCATTCTTGTATTTATTGTCCAGACATAGAGTAAGGAGTAATTTTATTTTATTTCGATCCCAAAATTGTTCTTCTTTTAGTTTGAATTCTTTATTGCCATTTTGAGAATTATCTGCAATAGCTACTTGTGCTTCATTGATTTGAATGTATCTGTTATCAATTGTGTCAACAATGTATCTGCTTTCCTGATTTGTAACTGAAATAGATTATTTTAGAAGTTACTGTTTGAAAACACGACATTAAAATAGAAAATAGTAAAAATACTCACGAGGAGGGTTTTGTATAGTAAAATTATACACATTATTTTGATCTTCCCTTAATACGAACCAGTAACTTTGGTTCTGTGAGTTATTTAAATCCATTTTTATCTTATGGCACTGTCATTACGTACTTTACAGAATGCTTACAACAGTATGAACTGAGAATTTAATATCTTTACTAGACTATTTTGCTCATACAACAATATTACTCACGAGTATAGAATATTTCAAAGAGTATATACTACGTGAGTAGTTATAAAACAGTTAAAAACAATTTTTTCAATATTTCTTCCTTTTTTCTATTTATGTTGTTGTTGTTGTTTTTGTTAAATTCTCACTATTAAAGGGAAAGCAAAGGAAACAAAAGCCCATACCGCCATGTCTTACGTAGTTATTTCTTTGTTTATGACCACAATTGTGACCTATGGTATTGTAACATTTGAGTAGTTCTATTCCAAAAATAATCTTTATATCGTGCGTTGTATGGAATAAATCGTTCAGCGTTGATTAGTGACTTACATGAGATTTTTCAGTGTTGCATTTCCATTAATTTTGTGGGTATGTTTGTTTATTATCGTACACGTATTATTTCATTCTAATTTGCTTATTATTTCATCGTAAGCATTAACATAACATACCATTTTCGTATCATTTTATTTTAATCGCTAACATTGAATAAGAAAAAAAAAATTCTTGGAAGTCATTAATTAAATGGCGGTGACGGCAGGTGGTGGTGATGGCATTAGTCGTCAAAAACTCCATGGGGTAAAGAGATACATAACACCTGTATTTCGAAGCTATAAACAAAGAAATAACTACGTAAGATATTGCTGTATGGGTTTTTGTTTCCTTTGCCTTCCCTTCAATAGGGAGAATTTAACAAAAAAAACCACAATTTTGTTTGTTTAGACTTAAAGCTTTGGTTTA
This sequence comes from Acentria ephemerella, assembly GCA_943193645.1. Classification (NCBI taxonomy): domain Eukaryota; kingdom Metazoa; phylum Arthropoda; class Insecta; order Lepidoptera; family Crambidae; genus Acentria; species Acentria ephemerella. The sequence goes on along the minus strand of OW971896.1, from coordinate 8,265,753 downwards.
TTTATAGTGGCCAAACTGATTGTCTGTCTGACACTGACGCTTCGACGCCATATTGTTTGTAATAAAAGCCAAAAGCGTGCTGTATCGGTGGAAGTCTTAACGAGGGCAACAATTGTTTAATTATTTGTAATATTTTCAGCGTGACTCCAACTGTGAAGCTAAAGTGTTCTTTAAAATATTGAAATTATTTTTCGGACGGATTATGTATCTTCGCGTTTGTGACTTGAAATCGGATTATTGACATCGTAAGGTAAGTGTAACTAAAGCTAATATGTCAAATGCTTAGAAATAAGCATTCATTTAAAATATCATTTTATTGGCTCGAATTTATTATGCTTGCATTTCGATCCTCAAAATACTATAAATGATACAGTAAACTAACAAATTAACAAAGAAAAAAATACGGCGGGAAAACGCAGAGCTGCCAACCAAATGTTGTGGTGTCGCCGCCAAATAGCTTGAAATGAACACGTAGGTACAATCTTCTGCACATAAAATGTAACAATAGTACTAATATAACCGACTCTATAACGAATGCAAAACCGCTCTCAATTTGCATTAAAGAATGTATATCTTTGTCGAATAGACTTTCTAGTGTGTAAACAAAAAGGATATCTAAGTAACTATTATTCACTCTGCCTATTATTTAATTTAAATAAGTTTTAAGATTTTTTTAGGGTGTTTTATTCTCCGCTAAATACTAAAATATGTCACTTTGGCAGCTGTTAAAGCGAATGAAGAGCAATCAAAATATTATGTATTTGATAACCTTGATGAGTGTGGATGTGACTTGAAAAACTGTTTAGACAGATTTGATTCACTTATAAGATAATACAATGAATAGGGAAGTTTCTTATTGACGTTTTACACTAAGTTCTCAAGGGATTGAATGCCTGTTGAATGTCATAAAATTTAATTGTCAATTTTTGTTTCAATTTTAGGTTTGGTTTACCTACATTTATGTCAGTAGCTCTGCCTGATAATTGATGGCATCCTCTTTTTGAAATCAGTTTTCCACTGAAACCCACAAACTTTGGTTGAAAACCAAAGTTTTCTCACAGCATGTTTCAAGTTAAGCAAAGATAATTTTTTACATATGCCTTTGCCACAATTACACTGTGCCAATTGAATTCACTCTGAGATCAGCTAACATACTCATTTCTACATTAGTACACACTTTATAATAAATTTAATCAATAAAATAATGTGTGGAATATTAAGCAAATAAATAAATTTATACCATTTCATTAGTCATATGTGATTGAAACTAGTTTGTAGTACATTTGCTCAAAAAATAGATGTTACCTATGTGTGTTTAGCATGCGGAAAGTGATTATTTTCCGCACTAGTACTTTTTGTTTTTCTCCTGCATATAACATCCAAATACATGGTTTAAAATCAGAAAGTTGTCTCTGTACAACATTTTTGTATGAAATTACTATTTTGCAGCATGTATACTATTAATGCAAGATTTAAAACTTTTTTTTTATGTCTTAAATAGGCCCTCTAAAATGTTATTCTTATTAGTTGTTCAAACTGTAATATCAAATATTACTTATCCAAGGATTAAACTATTTTTCATTGATTTCCTTGCATTATTTTATTAATATTAAAAAATATCTGTTTTTGACCCTTTGACTTGGGTCAACAGACAAATATAATATTAAACCTTCAGTAGTAAGCTCTTTATTATATTAGACCCTAATAAATATAGGTACATTTGCCCTAGCACTACTTCAACAAATACAGCATAATACATGCAAATATAGCAGTGTATAAATGCACCATAAATTATCTCAAAAATTATAGTTTCATCATGTTATTACCATGTTCTGTTTCAACACAAAAACACAATTTCTATTCTTCAGTTTTTTCATGACAAACATCATTGTAAAAGTTGTTTAAAATGTGAGTAAAGTAAACAAGATACATGTTTTTCTAAGATGTAATTTAGAGAAACTTGTATCCTAAAAATTGTATGTTAAAACTGATTATTGAAAAGGATTGTATGAAACAAGATAAATAAGAAATAAGAAAAATTTATAAAAGACTTACATATTTTAATAGGGGGCGATGATAGAGTTGACATATTGTAATAATTATTTATTACATCATAAAAAGTACTATGAAAGAACCAATGACCAAATGGCAACCTTTGATAGCCAATGTGTAATTTCTTTAATAGTTATTCAAAGGTAGGAGGGAAAGTCAATTTTAAAATATTTAAGTTAATTTAAAAAAACTAATATTATTGGATAACCAATATCATTTCTGTATATGAAACCATTACATTAATATAATAATGAATACAGCTGCTTAACAGAGTCACTACATGATGCATATAAAGTACCATGGTTTGATGTTGTACTGCAATACCTTTTTCTAAGGACTTTTTTGGGCAAGTTAATGTGCTATTTAAATTGTATTAATCAGTTTCATGCTGTCTTTCAATATCACACAGAACAAAAAAATTGTCATCATACCTATTATTCAACAATACAATTGTAAGTGCTTTTATTAAAAATGTAGACAATATTAATAGTAATTTAAACACTGGGTGATTAAAAAATCTATCAGTTTTCACTAGTTAGCAATGTAAGAGTAAACCATTAAAAAACAACCAATTGCTGTTGTGTAGTCATGATTTTGTAGTGAATTGACCCGCATCTTAGCTACACTATACATGATAAAGGTTACACAGGTATTGATGTGGTTATTTCTTCTTAAATAACTTGTCTTCAACCAGCTACAAGGAGTAGGAAACCGATACATACAGTTCCTGTCCGTAGATTGTTGGAGCGTTTTACAGAAGTGGTTATATTGATAAATATTTTCAAGTAGTTGTTATGTTAATTGTATAATTTTGTTAAGGAATATATTGTGTAACAATCCAGAGATGTCCGGTGGGTGTCTGGTGGTTCTGGACCGTGCCGGGCGTGAGGTGAAGCGTTACCCGCTAGCGTCGGGGCTGGCCACGCTGGGCAGCAACCCTCGCTGCGACATCCGGGTGATGCAGCCCTCGGTTAGTGCGCACCATGCAACCGTCGTCGTGCACGCCAACCAGGTACGATTTAGAAGATCATAATAACTATGGTACCTTATATACTCTGTAGGTTTTGTTTCATTGGTAAATATGATCAAAATTTAAGGTTTTTAAACATGAAGAATGTAAGGTAACTATCGAGTAAGTGTTAGTTTTATCTAACATTCGTCCAACCTATGTATACCTCGCATTATCTGTCTTGGTGATAGATTTGGTAAAACCCAGGTCTCCTCTGCGAAGGGTAATGGAATAATCAGGGAGTTCTAGTTCCCAGTACCACTTTGAAAGAGCACTAGGCAAACCTCAAACACGTCCGCTACATAGGGTAGGTACGTAAACCGTAAACGGATTCCTTCTTAAATTCCTATGTATGAACTGTCGAATGTTGTGTTTCTGAAGACTGTGATTCGCAACGTGGGCGACGGAGAGACGTTGGTGGAGGGTCGCTGTGTGAGCGTGTCGGCGCTGAGGCACGGCGACCTTATAACCGTGGGTGACCGCTCGCTGCGCTGGGAGTACGCCGAGCCTGCCAGACCTCGGTCCAGAGGGCCAGAGCCAGGTTAACAACTTTTATCAATTACGATAGAAATACATTAATTTTTTACCTGCTTAAATGTAGTTCAAATAAAATGTAATAAAATATTGACTACATTTTCCAGTTACTATCAGAATTATTTATTTACCGACAGCACTGTTTGTTCGAGGCCGTAAGGGTCGGACCCCGAGGAGAGCGAGCGCGGGCGCGGCCTTGGGAAGTGGGAGTGGACGATCAGCTTCTCTGCAGCTTGCGCTAGAGATGCAGCACAGAGCCTCTATGCCTGGTCTGTATATTCTATAATTTCACCCACAACCAGTTTACATAGCCTGAAACATTATCTAAGGACAGTGTTACCAAACTTAAAAACAAATTAAAGCATTTATTTATTCATTAAAAAAATTATGTTCACAATAAACTTATATATATGTTTTTTCTGTGATCATTTATTACTGGTCAGTCACCATATACTCATGTGGTTGCATGCAAAGATTTATATGGTTAGAGATGCTCTAGCTCTCTATCACCTGAGGTGGACTTCCTTTCCTAACATGCCCTTCCTGTTGTATTCAACAGGGTATGTATGACTTATAATGAGTGAGTATGTCAATAGTTGGCATATGCATACTGAGTACCCTTAGTACCCTTGAACATAAGCTCAAGATGCTACGAGTTTCTTTAGGCTAATGTTACTGCTGACCATTGAGTGACCATTGGCTGACAAACATTATATTTGTGACTTTTTAAACAGGTAATGCTGGGGGGAAACAAGTTGCTATTGTGCAACCGCAGAGGAGAGACACTACGGAACAAAATGGTAAGTCAATTTATAATAAAATATATGTAACTAATATGTAATTTTGGTACGTAACATGAAAAATTGACGTTAATGCCATGCCAGCCATGGTAGCAGTGACACAGTGAAGCACAGCACCTTTATACAAAAATATTATTTCATTAGACAGTAGAATCAATTGAATGCTTAATGAGATTATTACTTACTTGTACTGTAAGCCCACTCTCAGGTATGTCGGGCATACCTTCTGACGATATTTTTCCAATGACGGGTAACACTAGTTCATGAGCATTAAACAGAACAGGGACACTTGTATAGTTTCCTGTCTGCCTATGTGCACAATATTGTGCAGCGTTTTTTTGCCTTGGCCTTGCACTTAAGATCTCTCTAAGTCTGAAAAATTAATAAATCATACCATTATTAAAGATGCAAATATTACTATTGGCTGTTGTAGAAATTAAATACTTACAGTCTTCCACTGGTCAATAGATTTAGCTGGGCCTAGCTCGCCGAGCTCAGCGGCCAGTGTGCGCCAAAGTTGGTTATTTTTTTGTTGGCCCATCGGTCCCGAGAAGGTGTTGAGGGCCATCTCTTTGTTACTGCCTATGTAAGATAGGAGTCTTTGTTTCTGTTTCTGTGTACAACGTACTTTTTTTCTAAAATAGGAAAACACCATGCATGCAAAAATAAATACATTTTCTTACAGACATAAATATTGATATAGTATTGAAATCATATTATTCGACAAGCATATCTGATAACCTGTTAATTACCTTGGGAGTTCCGACATTCCTATTAATGACAATTTGTAAAATTAACACAACGCAAAAAATTTATTGTTTTGCAATGAGAAACCGCTCGCTGTGTGACCCATACAGTAAAATATTGTTACCATTTTATGGTATTCGTGAAGATACATCTATTTTTTCGTATATATATATTTACATATTTATGAAACTTTTTGGTCAAGGTCCGTTTGCTTCATTTTATTAAAAATATAAGAATGAATGAGGACAGAATGATCGATATAATCGGTAAATTTTTATCGTCACGATAAAGTTATCAAGTCAACTTCCATGCTAGTGGTTATCGATATAGCTCGATAAACGAAATCCGTTTATCGATCGGTAAGTATGTCGATTGTCAAGTTCCACGCTCGCGCTACTATTATAATAAATGTCAATATAAAAACTAAGATTGTTTAATGTTTGACTTCATATTTCAGACATTGCCAGTCCACGAGGCACCACACAAAACAAACGACAACGTGGAACAATTCTAGAAGAGGTAGAGGCTCCCGTAGAATCTAAGCGCAAATCTACGGCTGCCAGGCAGAGTCCTAAGACTCCTGCCTTGGCTACTACAAAGGCTGAAATGTGGATAGAGTCTAGGAAATCTAGCCCAAGGAAGGCGTTGAAAGTACGTATGTTAGAGGTATAAAATGAGTTTCATTTTGGCTGTGGGCTTCCCTAAAAAAGATCGCTAGTGTCAGTTCTTAGTTTCATAGTGAGTCACTTATTTATGAATTTTCAAAAGAATAACTATAGTTTTAATAGGAATTAAATTAATATGTTTATAATTTTAGCAAATATTTTTTCCCTATTTCAACCTTATATATTGTAATATTAACATGTAATAATAAGATAATTGTTTGACTTAGTACCTTCCTAAGGTGAAATTATTTTTAGGAATGATACTTATAGATTTTCTACAATAGCTTAAATAGTAAGTCCCGGTTAGTGGATGGTCTCCTACTGACGTGATTGGAGGTGGTGAAGTTAATTACATTCCTCAATAGTCCTCATAATAGCTTAAGTTATGAACAAGTGTGTTATCTTCCAGCAAAGCTTGATCCCGCGGCCCGGCTCGAGCCGCAAGGCGCCGCCATTGAGGACGGCCGTATTGAAAAAGATTCATAGTGCTCATAATGTGAACCTTACCAAAATCGCGGCACCGCTTAAAATAGGTAAAACCATAATCTTCTGTTATTCTAACATTTTGCCGTGACATCTCAATAATGCAAAAGTATATTTATAATATTTATAATGATATTTAGAACTTAGCTTTCATCATCATCATCATCTACAGCCTATGTACATCCCACTGCTGGGTACAATCCTTCCAACATGGGAGAAACATGAAACATTTGAGCCATACCACGACGGCCCAATGCGACTTAATGGGTGTAACAGGTTGCCGTAACAACCTGGACCAGCGGCTAAATGGACCTTCTGAAACACGGAGGAGCTCGATCTCAGATCAATAAAATTCGTTATCTCGAGATAACGAATTTTATTGACCCATCAACGGACCAACTACGGCTACTTTTGAACGACTATGCCAATGATCCTCTCAGCTTAAGTAATATTTCGGATTGAACGCTTTATTTCAATTTTCAGATCACACAAAACAAGCAGCTATTATGTTAATGACTGGTCATACTCCGAAGGCAAAAATATCAGGCTCCAAGCAAGCTTCCGCTAAGAAAAGCCCATCTTTAGTTGTCAAAAAACCTAGCCCAGTGATTAAAACGCCTAAAGGAAGGAAGTCATCGGTTAAAGTCACACCTAGTGCTACGAAGGGCGCTACTCCAAGGAGTGCTAAGACAAGGGCTTGTGCGACACCAAGGGATAACGCTGCAATTAGCGAAACTGCTACACCAAGAGGTCGTGCTACACCAAGCGTTAGTGCTACGACAAGGAGAAGTGCTATGTCTAGAGGCAGTTTTACGCCCAGGATTAGTGCTACGGTTAGAGGAAATTCTACACCAAACGTTAGGGCTACGACAAGAGGAAGTGCTACAACAAGACCTAGTGCTACGCCAAGGGATACTGCTACGCAAAAAGATAAAGTTACCCCGAGAACGTCTTCAAGCCCGAGGAAGAGTAGCAGAGGCTCTGGTGGTCAGTCGGTAAGAGTTGCATCGTTAAAACATATCCTGTTGTAAACGGTAATAACCAAATTTTTAAGTAAGTTAGGCTCGTTACTTGTAACATAGTTTGATGGATGTCACGCTTAAGTAACCTAAATACCTCTTATAAAAGTGTTTTGTTCCAGGTAACAATACTAGAAATTAGTGATTCAACGGGCCGAGAGTCATCCCGTCGTTCAAGACTTAGCTCCCGCACTTCACCATTACTGCCGAGTCCTAAGAAGTCCGCGCTAAAGGATCCCAGTGCCAAAACCTCTAGGAAGAACGAATCTATCAAGTTCGATTTGAGCAATTTAGAGAACCATGACAATTTCGAAGAAAATCGACCACACGAGACTTTAGAGGATAACATAACATTACGTTATTCTGATACATCTAGTATAAACTCACCTTCACCGAGAAAATCCATTCATTCCAGAAGTAGCAAGATATTAGAAAAGAGCTTGGGAGTAACAGATACATCACGAAGTTCTGTCGTGTCTCAATCAAGTTCATCATTACAAAACAGTACTAGAAGTACTTTGACCCCAAAAACACCTGAATCTTTTCCAAGAAAGTCATCTCGAGGTAGTCTCATCATACAAAAAGCTTTGGAAAATTCTGGAAATGATAGATATTCTCGTAGAACTACAAAGACTTTGACTGATAATAGCGACATGACGGTCGCCTCGGCGTTCCGAACACACACTTTGAGTGTGCAATCACCAGACCAAAATTTAGAAACATATTCCATTGTGGACTTAGTCTCAATAGACTCTAATGATTCCATGAAGTCTGGATCTGTGTATAATTCTGCTAACAGTAGTGCGGTAGCCTTCGGAACTCCTCAGAACAGCATCGGGAGAAAGACTAGATCTACTATAGACCCTTCGTTAGTCGAATCTAGTACTCCATACGTAGGGAGAGGTGGTAGAAAATCCAGATCACAATCTAACCCAGATCTATCTAGGAAAAGTTCAATCAAAAACGCTTCTGAGTCATCAAACAGAAGTTCAGTTTCGTCACGACGGTCTAAGTCATTAACTTTGCCCAATAACAGCAAGAACATCTCAGTGAATAGCACCAGAGTGTCTCGTACTTCGAAGAGCAAATCACGTATAAACGATACTGATTTGTTATTGTTAACGGATATTTCGCAGACAGATGAAGAATCCCTGAGATCAACGAAGAAACACAGATCGAGTAAATCGCAATTGCAACAATCTAAACCTGACAGTTCGATTCAATTAAGTCCGATATTACAACGTAAAAGTTCCAGAAAAAGCGGTGGAGACAATTCCCCTGTCCACGTTGAAGGTTTGAATACTCCAGAGAACAGACAAAGCCCAGAGGAAGTCGGAACACCAATATTAAGTATTCAGAGCTTACTAGACTCCAGTCAGAGCTCATTCTCTTCGCAACAGTCGTCTAAGAAAGGCCGTGTTTCCGGAAATATAAAAAGAAAAACCATTGGTACGCTTCATTCTGTGCCTAGAAGACACACTAGTGCGAAGTCGAAATCCTTGAGTTTTACAGCAAGAAGAGGTTTATTGAGACTCAGCAGAGAATCAGATGAAGCCTCTCGAAGTGAAGGGAAAATGGTGACACCGAAAAGTGCTGTAAAGTTAGTCCAGGAAGCTGTGAAGAATAAACACTCCTCTGCTAAAAAACCGCAGTCAAAACGTTCCATTATAGACAACTTAGACGAGTCAGATATAGTAAAATATTTGTTCAACAGTCCAGTGAAACGGAAGCTCTCCCAAAGTATGACAGAATTTTCAAGAAAGCAACTATTTGATGATGACGAAATTGGAGCTGTAAGGCGACCAACCCGAAACACTATCGCTTTGACTGGGAGGACACCAGATAACTCAATTCTGGAGAATACAGAAGCTTATACACCTGAAAGATTTGTTAGTCCAATAAGCACACCTTCAGAGAGTCCTAACTTATCAGGAATTAAACGTTTATTCAAGAAGAACACTCCAGAAAATGATTTGCGGAACGTTAAGGGCGTGAAGTCTTTATTACGTACACCTCGCACGAGAAGGTCCATCAAAAATGACTTGACTAATGTTTCAGGAGTTAAAAAAGTTTTTGGAAGATCGCCTAAAAACCGCTTGAGTGATGTAAACGTGAAAGAAGTATTTGCCAAGTCACCAAAAGACGATTTGAGCAGAGTTTCTGGCGTCAAGAGTTTGTTCCGATCGCGCAGGAAGGGTAAATCTCCCAAGAACGACCTTAGTGACGTCAGAGGCGTTAAAAGCCTTTTTAAAAGTAAAAGTCCACTAAATGACTTGCGTAGAGTCTCTGGGGTAAAGCGTGCCTTACAAAAAGGTTCACCGAGTAATGATTTAAGAGATGTGAGAGGAGTGAAACGTATATTTAGGGAAGAAAAACGGAGGGATGATTTAAATGACGTCAGTGGCATCGAGGAACTCTTCAACGAGTCTGATTACTCGGTTAGAGATTCGGATAGCCTATTCGACAAGTTGCTAGGTAAGCCAACTATAAGAGCTGTATACTCAAAGAGCATGGTGAAAAAGACATCACAAAAATCTAAAGCGAGATCTGCGAAATCTTTACACTCTTCTATAGACAAAATAACGTCGAACGTTGAAGATTGGTTAGAAAGAGAATTGCGGAAACGCTTTGTCGACAACAAGCTTGAATCTAAAAACGCAACCGGGAGTCGGGAGTTGCAGAATCTCACGACTGCGACAGTTGAAGGAGTGAATCCCCTAAGGAGTTCTCGTTCGAGGATAAGTGTAGCCCAAGAAAGTTCTATGGGGAAATTGTATAGTGAAGGGTCATTGCCCATTAAGAAGCGGTCTTTAGTATTCGAAGCGGGATCTTCAGGGGTGAAGTTACCGTTGAAGAAACGCGTGGTGGTCCATTCGACACCGGTCAAAGGCCGTCACGCAGTTCTTGCAGAGTTGAGCCTGGGACGAGTGTCTCCTATCGCGCCCGCTACAGTCACACTCAGGTTATACACATTTTGTTTATTCTAGAAGAACTACGACTATATTAAAAATACAACAACAAACATAAAATAATAACATTTATAACGTTTAAAATACACGTAGAACTGTTTTTAATTTATTATTTCTATTTGTTTCAGTTCTGAAGAACAAGACACAGCGCCCCAATCCTTGCCAGAACCGAAAAACAAAGGAAAAAGAGTGACTAAAGCCAAAATAGAGACTGAGCCATTGCAAAAACTGTCACCTTCACCGAAAAAGACTCGTGGCATTACCAAACACAGCCCACCCAAACAGCGCACAACTAGAGCTCGAAAAACTGAAGTATCACAAACTAATGCTAAGAAATCTAGACCATCTCTTGTTCTGCCTAAAAAGTCTCCAGTGCCTAGTCCAAAGCCTAGAACGAGAAGAGGGAAAGGAAATGAACAGCCTGCTAAAGCAGTTGAAGGTGCAAAGTCTACTAGAACTCAGAAACAACTGGAAGTTGTAAAAGTGCCTGCAAGTAAGAAGAGTAAAGGTGGTAAAAGTGTAGTTGCAGAGATATCCTTGGTTAAAGAAATGAAGCAAACCCCTAAAAGAACGCGCGCTAAAACTCAAAAGACTACAGTAGTTGTTTCCAAGCCATCCCCTAAGATAAAACCAGCTAAAAAAGAATCGGTACCGCAAAAAAGAACAAGAAAGGCTGCTGAAAAAACTGAAACTGTTGAAAATAATAAACGCAAGAAAGTAGAATCTCCAAAAGAATCTTTGAATACTGGAAAAACTAAAATGACTAAGACTGAAAAGACGCAGGAGGTGATTGTGACTAAAACTAAAAGAGGAAGGAGTCAAGTTACTCAAACTGAACCAAAGACAAAAGCTAAGAAGACTGAACTAAAGGATAGATCCCAGTCTCGTAAAAAAGTCGACCCACAAGAGAGTGTTCAGGCCGAACCTGAAAGCAAGAAAACAAGAGGCCGAAGAACAGCAGCAAAAACTAATACAGTCTCTGAAACTAATACTCGGAAACGCAAAACTGTTGCTGAAGAAGTTATTCCAACCAAAATTTCTAAGACCAAAACAGTGAAAGGAAAATTGGTAGATAGTGTAAAGACTGAGAGTACTACTAGTGTTCGACAAAAGCGTTCTGTAGTTAAGAGTAAAGTGGAGATAAGTGAGAGTGACGGTGCTAATACCAGAGTAGTGAGGTCCAAGAGAGTGGTGGTGACTGCTGTCGTAACCAAACAAAGTGAACCAAAGACTACGAGAACCAAGACAGTGAGTACTTAAACCACTTATTTTTTGCCAGTATTTTGGAAGCTGGTCTATTCACTTAGGATAAATTTCATTATTCTATCTATGCATGGTTTTGCTTGCAAGGCATTGGATTCTGACAATTTACACATGCATAGATAGATTATGGAAATTAATTAATATTCATTTTGACAGTTAACATGGATAGATAAACAGCAATTTTCTATCCATTACTTCTTCATATGGCTAGTTTAGCTGTCAAAGTGACAAAATGGATGTAGTGCAGAACCAAAGTGTCATAAATTTATTTGAAAATTAAAAATAGTAATTACGGCCACATTTTTTATATTGGATACAAAAAGAAAAGCAAAAGCATTACACCTTTACCACCATATCTGATGACTTAACAGCCGTGATCTCTGAATTTGTTTTTGCACATTTCATTACAATAACTGTACTAATATCAATAATGTATATGTAACATATTTTCCCAAATAGGAATAGATGATGATGAATATTAAGAATGACTGATGTGTTGTGAATATCCTCTTTCTAATAGTAATATAACATTGCAGGTGACAGAGAAATTTGAAGTAGTACCCAAGAACTCACGCAAGAGAAAAACTGAACCATCTCCAGTGAAAGGTATTTCGTTATCAATTTGACGAATTTATTTTTGTCCCCATTATTTTTGTAATTAAACATTTATTGGCCTTAGTTCTGCTGTACATAGAATTAAATTAAGTTCATTGTACTCACATTGCCTAGACAAGATGCATAATCACGATAGCTAAGCTAAAAAATTAAAGTAAAAAATGTAAATATGTTTCATATGTCGAGATTTAATATTTTTACTTTAATTTTTATTGTAATTTCATCATTTCTTAATGTTTTACAATTTTCTAAATTATTTTAGTTTTGACAGATTCAATATGTCTTGATTGTTTTTCTTTCTTTCAAACTTTCAAAGTCAATTTGTGGATGAATGATGATGAGGTTCCGAATAATCGGCCCTTAAATAGTTTGGTTCATCTAAGTTATTACTTAACAATGAAATGAAAAAGAGTCTTTTTTAATTCTCCTCATCTTACTTTGCTGTCAAAACGTTTTAATTTATTGAGCTGCTAACAGCAACAATCTCCCGGGAATCTGAGGACAGATTAAATTTAATTGTGTCTGGTTTGCACGGCTTAACAGGTAAATAGGCGGCTCCCTAAATACAAGTTGGTTTTTAAGAAAAGTACTCAATCTCGCACAATGAATACGTGACAATTCTTTGTATGTTTTACTAAAATTTGTCTAACATGTTTATAATATTAATAATTACACCCTTGAGCTATAAAAATTACTTCTAGTCGATTATTAAAATAATTAACTGGCTAAGCACAAATTTAACACATTTTTTATAATTTTTATTTATTTAATCAAATCATTACCTTATTTAGTTCTGTGGTATACTTTATTGAAGCGGGGGATGAACCTTGCGGCCACTATAGTTTTATAGATAGCAGGATAATCCAGGGAACTAGCCACGATAGTAAGTCGAATTATATTTCGGGAGCCGCCTCTTAACACTTTTTTTTCTCAAGTAATCTTTAATCTAATATACATTTGTTTCAGAAGCTCCAAAGAAATCTCCAGTGAGAAGAACAAGAGCCGCGTCCCCTGTCGCCGCCAGGGGAGCGCCGCGGACTGATGGTGACAGTTTTATTATTACACTAGCTTCCTACGCGACTTTGTAGACAAGGCGCTGATCTAAAGAGCTTCATAAATAATATTTTAATAATGATTACATGTATTGTTACAGTGACAACCAAAAACACAGGCAGAAGCAGAAGAAGATAATACGAGCCGACCCGCTCTAGATAAACAAGTACAAATTATATACATTAAGGTACGTGATCAAAACGTTGGTCGTTGTTTGTTGATGGTGAACGTTCAAAGGGTAAAGGAGAAAAAATATGACATTAGGAATTGCAGTTTTTTAGTAAATGAATCTATTTAATTGAAGTTAATTTGACTTAAACTTTGTTAAAAAAATTACTTGGAATTTGCAGTGACTAATCGAAAAATCGTCAAATAAGTTGTTCTCATTTATTGCCCCAAAGTTATACTGAGCATATCAAGAATAGCTAGCGTACTGTGATCTCGTTCGGTGCAATTTAAAGATTTTAATTTGTTGTAGGTACACAGCAGACCGCCGAATCTATTTTTTGAGGATTTTTATATTTACGATTAGTGTGATATAGTCGGGGATAGTGCTAATCCGCGAATTTACTACGGGTTAAAATAAGGTCAAGGTTATAATTTGATAAGTTTCTTATTTTAAAGGCTTTTATGCTAATTTAAGTAGTTTTGTCAGGTACGTGTAATTATCAAACGGTAGGTACTCGGATTTGCACTATACCCGACGATATGTGAATAGCTCATGACTTGTACGAATGATGCTACATGATTGTATTGATTAATATATAAAACGCGAGTCCTTTTGTGACAATATACGAATGTTAAGATATTCATATTTTTAATTAAATACTGTTTATATTGCCTAGAGATTTTATCTAAAGCACGAAAAACGTATCGCTACCTATTTTCTTAAATGAAGTTATATTTCTGAACAGTATTTAATTATCTATATAAACAATTTTTGATGATTTTAGTATTTATATTTTAGAAAAATATAACGAAGGCTCGTACGCTACATTTTGCATTTTAATAAAAGCTTAGATATTGCACACTTCTTTCTATTGCTAAAAGAGAAAAAGCAAGTGATAGTAATTTTGTAGTAAATTTACAGCGCGATAAAGACAGGAGCAACCAACGCACGAAGGTGTTTTACATTTACGATTTAGTTACGTACTGTGTGATGCTTATAATAATGTTTTAATTATAAATTAGAATAAATGCCTTTTAGTTTTAATTTTAGACAAATGTTTGTCTTTTTAGTTTTACTGAAGATTCGATTATGGCTTTGTTCGATAAATTTTATTAGAAAGGTACTATTTTAAAATATAACGCAGCAGTACAATGCACAATACTGTAATAAGTATGCTATCGTTTAAATGATTATTTTAAAATTACGCTACGAGTGTTTCCTGTTAAACAATATTTTTCCTTTCGGCTGATTGCTTGATGAATGTAATGAATCTTAAGTTTGTCTTCATTTTCTTTTTGGTGCACACCATGTAAATTTTATTTCATAGATTCTGTCTAAAATCCTAAGAAATGATTTTTTTTGTCTAAGTACAATTTTCCAAATTTATTATGTAATCGTGTTAAGATATCGTAGTAACTACAAGGAAGCACAAGACAATACGGGAACAAATTTTATAGCATATTTAGTGGTTGTATTGACAAATTAGGTTATTTAGCACTTATTGATGGATGCTTGACAAGTATCATAATTTTAATGTTATATCCGGAATCACTATTTTAAAGATATTTTAATAAATTGTGAGATAATTACGTGTTTTGTTTTTCTTTATATAGTCTGATTAAACTGAAATCCATTTTTAACATGTATTAGAATCATTGATATTAGGATCTAGTTGACCCGTTAAACTTTGTATCACTTACAAACTGCCACGAACGCCATCTATTAAAAGAAACCCAAAGTAGCGATGGAAGAAATGAGTTTTCGATCAAGCTCCCCGGACTATAGCTTAAATTTTATAAAAAAGGGTCTTTTTCAATAAATAAAAGAAACACGCATTATAGGTACATAAAAGACAAAATAAGTGGATAATTTATTATATTTATATTATTTATTATAGATTTATTTACTTTAAACTTAACTTTTAAATTATATTTTATTTACATCACTATATTGCTTAGTCGTACATAATAATAATAATCATTAGAATCTTGTGTTTTGGTTCAAACAAATAATATTTATTTGAAACATCAATATTACACAGATTACAAAAGTAAATATAAACAAAAAAACTAATTTTAATACAAAAATAAAATAATCGCGGTTATATTCGATACATCAATTTAGTAACTTTTTTTATTGTTTTTCAATAAATATAGAAAATAGAATTCTCAAAAGTGGATTTTAAATTTAATGTGAAACAAATATCTATACTAGCTCTCACATTCGTATTTGTTGAGTGAGGAGGTAATCTCTAATTCCTCTATGCTTCGGGTTGTACTCGAATTGCTATTAATTATCAACTCGCATTGGGCCAGCGTGGGGGGGTCACGTATTATATTATTTACCAAAGTATTATTCAAAACGACCGATTAAACGTTCGTCAACCAACTAGTTCCACAATGAGACCCATATTTGTTTAACTGTTATTATCAAAAGGCTTTTAGTTTGGCTCGTATTAAGCAACAATTTATATTTAACTAGTTGACCCGGGGACCTTTGTATCACATACTAAGACGCCCTCTATGAAACGTAATCCGAAGTAGGTTGAAGAATAACATTTGTAATATATAACCAATTTCCAATGAAAATTTGGGAACAATATATGTTATGTTTGTCTTTAGAATTTTCCCAGTTCTTTTTATTTTTAAATCACCTAAACTGAAACAAACCGAACACAACAATAAAATTTATTTAGATCGTTCAAACTGTTTTTGAGTTTAAGCGAGACTGACGTACAGCTGAGAAGAATAAGATTTGGCCAAAAACTGTTTTAAATATGCTGCAAACGAGTTAAGAATCTTTCAAAAAAGAGCTAAGTTATTGTGACACTAGGTGGGGAGTGTCCGTTCTCATAGACTACTGCGGCGGCGGCTTGACCTTGACGGGGTTGGACAGCCTGAAGATGGCGGGCAGCAAGTTGGCCAGCGAGTGGAACAGGTCGGGCGCGGCCTGCGGCGGCACCGCGAAGTGCAGCGTGTGCGGGCCTCCGCCCCCACCGCCCCCGCCCCCGCCTCCGCCTCCACCACCGCCCGCCGCGCCCGCCTCCAGCACGAAGCCCTTGACGCACTTCAGGACGAGCTCGGCCCGTCGCAGGCACCAAGCCGCGGTGCTTTCCTGAGGATGGTCACACCCAAAATTATAAACTTCAAGCCATTCGAGTAAACCGAATTTTATCTTAACTGGTTGAGGATAACTACTTAAAAATTCAGCTGCAAGAATGGATCAGACATACATTGCATGTTGATATATTTCTTTCAAATTTACCTCGGATAGGTCGTGCCGCAGTAAGAGCGGGATGCATATACTGGCGACGTCGCCGCAACACGCCGCTTTCAGGATGTTGCGGAGCCCCAGGATCGCCGGGTGGCGGGACGTTATGTCGCCTGTATATACAATATGTACACGTAAGGGGCGCTAAACATTTTAGAGGTTACTCTTCGAATACATTCCAACTATCTTATGGTGGTAAGTCCCCATAAATCCGGCTTTCGATTGCTACGTATAAAATCTAGATTTATCATATACATAGACAAGCTATGATTCCAGAACTAAATCGAATAAGTTAATCAATGAACAGGTTAGTGGTAGCGTGTGTAGTACCAGTCCGGAGCGCGGCGTCGTCGGCCAGCAGGTGGAACACGACGTGCACGTCGGGCAGGTTGCTGTGCCGCGTCACGAACACGTCGCCCGGCCCGAGCGCGCCCGCAGCCGCCCGGCGAGGCCCCAGCGCTCCCGACCGAGGCCCGAGCGAACCCGAGCGCGGAGCCCGAGCGCGCTCACACACCTGCAGCGGCAGCACTCACATATATGTTGCAACCACCCCAACAACACTCTCACCCGGTAACAAGTAAGTAACAACTATTTAAAGAAGATCTTAATTTTTCTTACATTCACTTTTCAAATTAAGCACCATGTACAAAGTCAGTGTATATTTACCCATGGTTAGTATTAATACCAGTTTTGGTCCCTAGATGGCTCTGTACGGTTTTGAATCGCGCTAACGAGTTTTGTCCAAAGTATGTATATAGTTCAAGTTGTTATGATTTTTATTACACTCTCTTAGCACAAGATATTTAGTTTTATTTATAAATATCTACCATCTTAGGATATTTTTGGGACATTGAACAATGGTCCTTTGGTACGCCGGATAAGGTTTACCCTAGAGAAGATTGTTCAGCTGGCCGGTGGCACGCGTACACACTAATAGTAGAAGTTGTCATAGTTGCGGTATTGTGTTTGTGTGATTCATATAAACACACTGAAGAAACTAAGCGGAATTATATAGCGCTGAAAAGCGCTAGGCAGCGCTGTCATTGGTGAAGAGATCAGCTGGGTTTATTGGAATACGGACAAGTGTGAGTGACGAAAACTTGTGAGTACTTTCAACCATACTTAATTTACGGTAAAGTGAACTTTATTATTTCAAGCAAAATAACTTAGAAAATTTTGTGATAGTTCTTATAGTCAAGATAGTATAGTTTGGACTTAGAATAGTTTGCGAAAAAGTGCTACTACGGGGAATCCATGCCCGATTTTCATTTTTTTAAACAAGCTTTTCAAACACTTAGAAAATTTTGCAAACTGTTTCACTGGACTTAGAAAATTTTCAACGACTTCAAAATTGTGTTTTATTAACTAGAAGAAATTAACATCGGTTCTATGAATATTGTGTGCATTGAAATTAATGAACTTTTTAACATTGCGATTTATTGTTTATGTTACTACTGAATTGTTGTCTAAATAAAATTAGGTTGCAAACAATATAGTACATTTAAGTGGTGACAAATTCTTTTCTATTGTTTAAATTTCTAGTTAATTCTGTTAAAATGGCGATGGAGGCCTTAATGAGTTTACAATTTGATGCTATAAAGGGCATTACTAAACTTCGATCTAATTTCAAAAAGTCTCCTAAGGAACGCATTACACGCGCTTATATTGAAACCAGATTAGAGGGTTTAGAAGAGCAATGGAAAGGGTTTGTGGATACTCATCGTACTATTTTAACAGATATAGAAGCTTCTAAATATAAAGAGTCTAGTTATTATAAGAATGAAATGTTTGATACTACACAAGATTTGTACTATGATTGTAAAACTGAGATGAAAGATGCATTAAGTAGATTAAACATTCCACAACTTGTAGCTAGTGATTCTAAGTCAAATGGTTCTCACTCCATGGTAGCATCTTACCCTCAATTCAAGCTTCCGAAAATTACGATTCCTATGTTTAGCGGTAATTATATAGAATGGACAACTTTCAAGGACCTGTTTACAACGTTAGTGCATGACAATACTGGATTGCAAAATGTTCATAAATTGCATTACTTGAAATCTCATTTAACTGGTGAAGCTGAACAGCTGCTACGTCATATACCAGTAACAGATGATAATTATGCAGAGTCTTGGTCACTGTTAAACAAGAGATATAGCAATAAAAAGTTTTTGGCTAATTGTTTATTAAAAAGATTAATTAGTCAGCCTAATATTGTAGTAGAGTCCTCTAAAGCTATCAAAGAACTTTTAGATACCACTTCTGATAGTTTAAATGGTTTGAAAAATTTAGGTCTTAACACAGATGCATGGGATGTTCTGGTTCTTTACATCATAAGTTCTAAATTAGATTCGGAGTCGAGAAAGTTATGGGAGGCAAAGATCAGTATTGATGATAATCACCCCACTATGAATCAGTTTAAGGAATTTTTAGAGTACAGATTTAGATCTTTGGAATTTTTGACACCAAAAACTCCAAAGTTTAGTTTTGTCCGTAACACACAACCGAACCAAAATGTAACTGCTAAGGTCCATCATTCTACAATTTTGTCATGTCCGTTTTGTTCGGAGAACCATAAACTATGTAACTGTAAACAATTTTCTAGTCAAAGTAATGAAGCACGTCGTAACTTTGTCCAAACCACTAATCTTTGTTTTAATTGTATGGGTCCTAATCACTCCGTATTCGCTTGTCGTCAAATCTCTAGGTGCCGTATTTGTAGGAAAAAACACCATTCCCTATTACACAAAAATGTCCCCAAATCAACTAATAGTAATGTTGAAGAATCAGTTGATAAGAGTGTCGTTGTTGCAGCATCCACTTCATCTGAAATTAATGATGATGTTAATAATGTCGTAGCCTGTCATTCAAATATCCAGTGCCAAGTGCTATTGGCTACAGCCCTCGTTCGAGTTGAGTCTCAGTCAGGTAACCACTTGACACTTAGGTCGTTGTTAGATCAAGGATCTCAAGCTTCGTTTATAACGGAGGCAGCAGTTCAATGTCTTGGACTGCACAAAGTTTCAAGTAAAATTCTCATCTCGGGTGTTGGTGATAAAATAGAGCCCGTTGTTTCTAAGTCGATTGTACGATTTCAATTACAGTCTATTTATGATTCAAAATTAAGTATTGAAGTCAAGGCTCATGTTTTAAGTAAACTCACATCAGTATTACCGTCTAAAAAGGTTAATTTTACGTATGCACATCAGTTAGCACATATACAGCTAGCTGATCCTAAGTTTCATTTGCCTAACAAAGTAGATTTGATCTTGGGCGCTGATATATTTGGTCAGATATTAGTTGAAGGTTTAATCAAGGGTCCGCCAGGTTTCCCGGTCGCTCAAAATACTAAGCTCGGTTGGATTCTCTCTGGCCAAATAAATTCAGAACCTATCCATGAGTCTCAACCTGGAAACATTATAAGTCTGCATACTTGCATTGACAGTGAAGACATGTTGAGAAGGTTTTGGGAACTTGAATCCGAACCCACTTCTGTCATCAAAAAGATGTTTACGGAAGAAGAAGAGAATTGTGAGAAACACTATATGCAAACCACTACTCGAGATGATACTGGTCGTTATGTGGTTAGGCTTCCGTTTCGTACTAGTGATCCCAAGTGTAAATATGGAAACTCGCTTATTATTGCTGAAAAAAGACTGCAGTATCTGCAAAAACGATTATTAAAAAATCCTGATTTAAAAGAAAAATACTCACAGGTGATGTCGGAGTATGTTGAACTTGACCACATGGAAAAAATCGAAGAATCGCAAAGGTTAAATAGCGAAGCAGTCTACTTACCACATCACGCTGTTGTTAGGGAAGATAGATCTACAACAAAAGTCCGGGTTGTATTTAACGCCTCGAGTCCAGGTGTTAACGGTGTTTCATTAAATAATGATCTGATGGTAGGTCCCTCATTGCAGTTTGACTTACGGCATATAGTGATGAGATGGAGGCGGCATCCAATAGCTTTAATTGCTGATGTTGTGAAGATGTACCGTCAGATTAAGGTTGCTGACGTTGATACAGATTATCAAAGAATTCTTTGGTACGATAAATTAAAGATTGAACACTATAGAATGCTCCGTGTTACTTTTGGAACGGCTAGTGCGCCTTACCTTGCAGTTAGAACCTTACATCAGCTTGCATATGATGAAGGCAAACTATTTCCCATGGCTTCACAAAAAGTTCTTCAAGACTTCTACGTAGATGACCTGATGACTGGCTGCCAAACTCTTGATGAAGCCCTGAAAATAAAAAAAGAAATGACAGAATTAATGAAAAAAGGAGGTTTTGAATTGCAAAAGTGGGATTCAAGCAATAAAGATTTTAATAGGTTATTACATACATATACTAAAAATGAAGATAAGTTAGAAATTGGAAAAGAAAAAGCTGGTAAAGATGTTAAAAAAGTACTGGGAATAGCATGGAACAATACAACCGATGAGTTCGAATATAATGTGGAAATACCTGAACTTAGCCTACCTGTAACAAAAAGGCAAGTTTTGTCTGATATTTCGAGTTTATTCGATCCGATCGGTTGGATAGCTCCTTCGATAATTCAAGGCAAGATATTTATTCAGAAATTATGGATTTCAGGGCTGGGGTGGGATCAAGAGTTACCAAGTAATTTATTACAAGAATGGGTTACTTACCGTGAAAAACTTAGCATGCTCACCAAGTTTACTTTGCCGCGATGGATGCAAATGACCAAGGATGACAAGTGTGTGCAACTTCATTGGTTTTGTGATGCGTCCGAAGACGCATACGCAGCAGTAGTATATCTTCGAGTTGTAGACGTCAAGGGCAAGGTACATGTAAACCTTGTTACTTCAAAAACGAGGGTTGCTCCAATTAAAAGAATCTCTATCCCACGTTTAGAGTTGTGTGGTGCACTGCTGTTGGCAAAATTGTTGAACGAAGTTGTTGAAGTCTTAGAAGTCCCGAAAGAAAACGTTCGTGCTTGGACAGATTCGCAGGTAGTGTTAGCTTGGCTCAGCAGTCACCCTAGTCGATGGAAGACGTTTATCGCAAATAGGGTCTCCGAAATAGTCACTTTATTTGATAGAAAGTTTTGGTCTCATGTACGATCTGAAGAAAATCCAGCTGATTGTGCATCACGCGGTGCACAACCATACAAACCAGCAGAGATACAGTTGTGGAAGAATGGCCCAGCTTGGTTGTCAGCGAAAGCTATCGATTACAGTCCACTGAGTTGCAACCAAGAAACCAAATTAGAAGAAAAGTCACCTAAGGCTGTTGTCTGCGTAATAAATATAGAGGAAGATGAACTGATCACTAGGTTTTCTTCTTTCCGTAGATTAATTCGGGTAGTGTCTCACTGTCGTAGATTTTTAAAATTGGTTTTAGCCAAAATCAAACAACAACCAAAGCCAGAGTTTCCTACATGGCTCACAAAGCCAGAGCTAATTGACACAACAAACTTATTAATTAGAGACTGTCAACAGTGCCATTTTCGAGAGGAACTCAGATGTTTAAGAAGGAACTCATCCCTGGACAGTAAAAGCAAAGTTTGCATTCTAAGTCCCTTTTTAGATAAAGAAGGAATCCTCAGGGTGGGCGGCAGATTGCAGAGATCAGGGCTCTCATCAAACTTTATCAATCCCATTATATTGCCATATAAGTCACATTTCACCGACCTAATTATTGCCAACGTTCATGAACGCACTCTTCATGGTGGTCCTCAGTTAACACTCAATCATCTTCGCGCAAAATACTGGGTGCTGAATGCTAGAAGAGCTGTCAAAAGTTATATACACAAATGTATCCCTTGCTTGAGGTATTCTTTTCGTACTAATCCTCCTTTAATGGGTCAACTTCCATCGGCAAGAGTCACTCCAAGTCGTCCTTTCCAGCAAAGTGGCGTCGATTATGCGGGCCCTATTGCTATAAGGACAGCAAAAGGACGAGGAAATCGGTCCACTAAAGGATATATCTGCTTATTTGTGTGCTTATGTACGAGAGCAATACATTTAGAAGTGGTGAGTGATTTGACTTCACAAGGGTTTATTGCTGCATTTAAAAGATTTGTGGCACGTAGAGGGCATTGCTCTGATCTGTGGAGTGATAATGGCACAAACTTTGTAGGAGCTGCAAAAGAATTAAGCACCTTACTTGCCAAAGAAAAGACCTATGTTGTATCAGACATTGCGGATTGGCTGGCTACTAACGGCACCGAGTGGCACTTTATACCACCTCGCGCTCCAAATTTTGGTGGACTGTGGGAAGCTGGTGTGAAGTCCACTAAACATCACTTAAGGAGGGTTATAGGCACATCTACACTTACTTTTGAAGAAGTAACCACTGTTTTAGCACAAATTGAGGCGTGTCTTAATTCCAGACCAATATCACAAATCAGCGATGATTCTGCAGATGTTTACCCACTTACTCCAGGTCATTTTCTAGTAGGTGAACCACTTGTGCTACCTCCAGACGCGAACTTTGAATCGGTTAACGTTAGTTGTTTGAGACGATGGCACTACACCCAAAAAATTGTTCAGGATTTTTGGCGAAGGTGGTCCCAGGAGTATTTGGTACAGTTTTTACAGAGACATAAATGGTCAAAGCAAACTCCTGAGCCACGAATTGGTGATATAGTTTTGGTTAAGGAGGATGATCTGCCTCCAGCAAGATGGTTATACGGCATTGTAACCGACAAGCATCCTGGTTTGGACAAGGTTACCCGTGTCGTCTCTTTAAAATGTAAGGGTTCTATTATTAAAAGACCTGTCAACAAGTTGTGTATTCTACCAGTTACAGAATGATGTAGCTCAATGTTATTTTATACTCATTAATTTTGTGTGAAATTTGACTGTGTATATTATTACATAAATTACCTAGAGTGTTAGAATTTAATGTTTGTTTGTGTTATCGTATTATTGTTTAGCGATATGTTTTGTTTGTTATTGATTTTGTTCACGATCATTCTGGTCAAAGTTTCAGTTATTCATTCAAGCCTTGTTTTGCCTTATTGTAAATGGACCTGCGTTCCATGGTGGGCGGTATGTACAAAGTCAGTGTATATTTACCCATGGTTAGTATTAATACCAGTTTTGGTCCCTAGATGGCTCTGTACGGTTTTGAATCGCGCTAACGAGTTTTGTCCAAAGTATGTATATAGTTCAAGTTGTTATGATTTTTATTACACTCTCTTAGCACAAGATATTTAGTTTTATTTATAAATATCTACCATCTTAGGATATTTTTGGGACATTGAACAACCATGTTATGGATACTAGATAACTAGAGAAATATAGATGTAATATGTAAATAAATATCAGATACATACTAATGAAACATATTAGTATAAATTTGTAATAAAATATCCTTGGCTGTACTACTTGTATCTGGCCGGTTTCGTTGACATTAAGGTGACATTAAAAAAAAAAGCAAATTAGTTAATTTTGTTTCTCACTATTTTCATTAGTATTTCTTTCTGTCAAAATGAGCGAATCGAATGAAGAAATTAAATACAATTTGAAAATTTATTACAAAAAAGGAAAAATGCAACAAGCCGCGAAAAAATATGACGTTTATGAACCTAATGCAGTGTCAGAAAGAGTAGCACAAAGTTGGTTTGACCGTATTCAATCCGAAAATGCCAAAGACGCACCTCGCTCTGGACGCCCTGTTACGAATAAAATAGACACTATTTTTCAAAAAGTGGACCAAGATCGGCATATCAGCAGTTACGACATGGGTAAAGAACTAGGAATTGAACACAAACAATTTGGGCCCATTTGAAAAAAGCTGGGTACACAAAAAACCTCGATATTTGGGTGCCACACGAGCTCACTGAAAGAATCATACATCTTTAGCCACTCAGCAAAAATTAAGAGTATGGCTGGGAAGTGATAATGCTTTCGTCATACATCCCTGACCTTGTACCCCCCACAGATTTCCACCTGTTTCGGTCTCTTCGGAATTGTTTAGGGAGTGTCAGGTTAATATCAAGAGAACAAGTAGGTAAACTACTTGTTGCGTTTTTTTGATCAGAAGTCCCAAAATGTCTCAACCTACAAGATGGCAGAAAGTCTACGAACAAAATGGCACATATATACTTTAGTTAAATGTAAGTTAACTTGTCTTAAAAAATGTCTAGAATTCTCATATAAAATGCGAAGAAATGTTTACCCCAACCTATTACAAACAACTATGACTCTTGAACAGAATATTCGTACTCTCGAGGAGTACAAACATTTTATTCACGATACAAATATCTGCCCCTATTGTGATCAGAATCCGACAAAGAAGACGCCCTGTCTTTTTCTTATTTCTGATTCTAAGTACTGGCTAAGTAGATTAAAGTACTGACCTCAGTCCCATCCTTTTTTGTTCGATGCGGAGTAGTGGACCCAATAAAATTTAATTCAGTTTGACCCAGCATTTTATTAGCAAGTTTGGTAACAGGGATGATGTTATATTTACGACTTTGTTTCAAAAGTGGGATAAAAAAGTTTTTGTTTAAGACTTTTTTATCCTAATTTTGTCCTAATCCCAACAAAAAATATTGTAAATAAGCAAGCGCTTAGCGAGGCAATGTCTCAATGCAATTACAGAGTCAATGCTGTTTATGACCTCCGGTATCGCGAATTAGAAGCATACTTCAACACTGCCATCTGTCGTTATCATCGAGGAAGTATTAAGTGTAGCCATCTCAAAAGGGCGAGCATAATCTCACATAAGACCTGATCTGGGTTTTATATAACCGGCATAATTGGTTAGGCGTAAACTGCCTACCAGTGGCAGCGCTAAGCGTCGGCGATGGACACCGCCGATGGCCTCGCGCCTGAGGGGACCACGCAAAAAGTTTTACAAGTTACCTATTTATTGTCGTTTCGCCTACTATCCTGGTTTAAGTAACCGACCCCGAACGATTCGGGGAAAAAGCTAAGGAGATGATAATGACTTGTATTATTTTCGAACTAGTGCGTGATGTAAGTGAGTAGTTCTTTACGAGTATTTAGAATCATCCATCTGGCAACACTATGACTATGATCGTTTTCAAACACACTGTGTCGGGCAGTCGATATCTATACTGGGTGAAAATGTTTGTATTGTCATTTATAGCGGCTAGTCATAGATAGGACACAATCCTGAAAAAAATTTGAGGCTATAAGCCGTTCAACTATTTTAATTTCTGTGTTATTATTTTTTGTCATCATTTGATTATCAACAATGAAACTCGTTTACACATACATTATTTATAATTTGACTCACTAAATTTGGAGTTTTTTTTACTGCGATGTAAAATAGGTGTTGCGAACTTGATGTCGCCGACGTCCACACGTGATTTACTGCTCTCTACGCACCTTATTTACGTTTCTGGGAGGCTGTCTTGATTACGATCATCACATCAATTCAAAGCCTTTTTGATCTATCAACGCCATGAACTTTAGATATCTAACATGGTCACTCACCGGTTCCTTAATCCTATCCGCGATTTCCCTGAGCTGGTGGTCTATATGAGGGAAGTGGTGCTCGGTGGAGGCGGCGGCGGCGGCGGCCAGCCTCGCGGTCGTCGGGCACGTGCGGCCCCCTCCGCCCCCCGGACCCCCGCCGGCGCCCCCCGAACCCCCGCCGCCGCCCCCCGGACCCTCCGAGCACACCACCACGCACGCGGACAACTCTGACGAGTACAGGGCCAGCGATGTTTGGAGCCGGCGTGACGCCTCTGTTGGACTAGGGAATCAAACGAATCCATCAATACAGGATTATTAGAACGGCAGGCGACTATGCGAGGAGGAAAGTCGCGCAGAGCGGGTTCGATCGGAGCAAGGAATAGGTCAAGTACACTTATGTCATTGCGTGCGTGTGCGTGTAAGTATTGACGTGCACACATAGAAGCCACGCTTGGTGCGTTTGCTTCAAGAAGTCGTATTATTTCATTTTCTATCTCAGCAAAATCATACTTTGTAGTAAACTTTAATAAACAGTTTCTCTTTTGTTTATGTTTAAAAATTTGTATACTACGAATTAAAAAAATTTAAAAGATTAAACAAAGTTGAAATTGGAGGCCAATTAATAGGGCATCCACTTTAAGGGTAAAGCCGCCGAAAATATTCTGAGGACACTTCCTTACTTTTTGGGTTATTGCTACAGTCAGTTACAGATTTTAAAAAACCTGTGTAATCATCGTCAAAATAGCGATTTTAGAAGAAATCTGGGGACATATTGTAGACAAAGACATGATTTTAGATTGTTGAAGTGTAAAGTTCCCAAATCAATGATCTGCTTCAATCTATTGGTGGTAAGTCACAATAGATTTGAGGTCTTAGTGACCTGTCTCAAACAAAACTAAATAGACAGAAATATATTAATAAGGACATACTTGTCAACATGATCCAGTGTGCACAGATCCATCATATCCATGGCAACGATTCGCACGTTGTGGGTCTGCTTCAGCTGGCTGCCCAGGTGGATCGTGAAGGACTCCTCCAGCCGCGGCCGCGGCGCCGGCGTTGGTACCGGCCCCATATCCAGCGAGAATGTTGCTAGCGGCGAGTTTCTGAAAATTATAGCTTTTTCACCTAAGGCTGTATTAATGACGGATGTTGTGTCTACTGGACAATTCAGTCATTACAGGTTGACTTTTTTCGAGAGCAGAGTGTGGTCGTCCATTTTTTGTCTGTTCTGTCCAGTCCTTTGGTCTCTACACACTTTAAAAGTCCTATCACTTTCGAAAGATGTATTAAGTTTTGTAAAATATTTAATTTAATATCCACGCTACTTAAATTTCAACAGTTTTTCATATTACCATTACATTAAAATATTTTATTGAAACTTTCATGTTACTTCAATGTTATCAAGACCTGACATAGTTTAAAACATAAGCACTAAAATTCTACTTTTCTTTCTATGTAGACTAATTAAATAAACTCACGTAGGAGTATCCAATTCAGCAGTTGCCTGGTACTGTTGCAGGGTGTTCATAAGCCAAGTTCTATGATGGGCCCTCTGTGCCTGGCAGAGAGCGTCTAACTGTGAGCCCCAGCGACCTGCGGCCAAGCTCTGCTGCTCAAAGTGCTGGCCTGCTAGCTCGTTGATCTCTGCTTCTGTTGTGAATGTGTTTAACAGGCGGATCTTTTCTTCCATTTCCTCAGTTTGTCTGTGGTTAATTAAACTATTATGTAATAACAATCACATAACCAATAAAAAGGTTATGCTATAATAAGAGGCAAAAACATGATACGCAGAACTATTACGTCAACAAATATAGTGTTGAAATGTTATATTCATATCAATATACTTCAAAATAGCAGAATTAAGCATAATTAAGAGCTTGTGATATAGAATATAATATATAACTTAAAATATGACAAATAAACAGAACTTAGGAATACATTCTCTTATAATATGATAAGTATGATAAGTATCATACAATTGACTGCTTCTGAATTCTCAGAGTTAAAACTAATCTCTTAGATTTGACAAGAAGTCAATCATTCAATCAATATATATACATCATTGCACACAAGAACACATGACAGAAAATTTTACAGAACAGAATCAAAACAAAATTATTTATCCTTAATTGCTAAGCAGCAATCTCTAGGCGACAACCTGTAGGGGAGTGAAGTTGGTAAGAAGGGTACTGAGGTCGCCCTTTGTACAAAATTAGTTTTTTTTAGTGTTTCTCTTTTTGAATTGGCTGATGTACAATAAAGATATATTCTATTCTATTCTATTCTACTAACTGCAATATATGTCACATTGAAATTGATCACTATTGATACCAAAGGTAAAAAAGTGGAGCTGGATAAGCAAACTAGTGTTATTTATTACCTTTCAGTTAATTTCTTTATATCATCATCTCTGTTTTTCAAAGTGTTCATTACTGTCTTAGCATATGAGTTTTCAACTTGTAGTATAGTTTCGAGTGCTGGGGAATGTACCAGTTTATGATATGCTGCAGCAAACACTTCCTCGTCTGAAGTGCCTTTCTGCTCAGCAAACTCAACAACATTCTCTTTAAACTGTTTCTCCCAATTCTTGATAATGCCTTCAACATTAAGTTCACCATTTTTAAGCTGATTCAAGAGCTTTTCATCTCTTTCATTGTGGAAGTTCTTGGTTTCGTCGTGTACGAATTCAGCAAGTTTTTCATTTAGTTCTGTGAAGGAAAGAGGAATGGAATTTGTGCACTACACATGAGTATAATATATTTTTAGAGATTCAAATGTGGAATACACAAATAAGAAATATTTATAAGCGTTATTTCATGATTTATTACCTCCTTTAATATTATTAACAGAAACAGAGGAAGTTAATTTAGGGGGCGTAAACTTTGCTGTTTTAGCCATCTCTTCCGATGAAAAACTTTAATATTATGCTCAAATAAAACATTTGAGTTTATACTGTATGTTATAATATATTTTCAGAGTTTAATGTAAAATAATATTGTATATTACCGTCTTCCAAATAGACAGGAATATGAAACATGTTGATGACCCTTTGCACGAGTTCTCTCGTAGAGCCGGCATGAGGAATATCCACAGGCACCTCTAACTTGAAGAGCACATCCTTGTTGGTACATGTTGGGAAAGAAAAATTGAAAGTTTTTGTCGTATTTTGGATATTTTCTCCAGTCATTTTCTGAAAACAATAAAAATAATAATTCGATGTCAGCTGTCACTGTCACGGGTGACTTTTTGTTTCATAAAAATATACCGAGTATATAATGAGTTATTTTATATACATCTTTATTTGAAAACACTTCTTGCTATTGTATTCCCTGCTCAAATCATAAGATTTACAGCAAGGTGTCTGAGGTGTACAAGTCTTTAATAAATAATCGTAGCTTAATTGATGAAAACTTAACATTTGCATTTACTTAACTCAGAGAATTGACATTGATTTCAGTAGTGCTAGATGATAAAGAAGACAAAGAAATAGATATTGAGCTCGCTCAAAATGTTGTCCATGTAGATCAAAATTGAAAAGCACTCATCAGAGACCGTACGTCAATGTGAGCTCCAGAACACAGAAAAGCACGGATGCGCCTAACACGAACCTGAGTGAAATTCGTACAAATCGTATGTAACCCATATACACCACATCGGTAACGAAACACATCAGGGTTACCATAGTCGAAACGGAAAAAGACGAACGTACTAGGTAGCAGCTCACACAAAAAATACCATGACATTTGGAAACGATGGAAATCTGAATATTTAACACAATTAAACACACGATCAAAATGGAGACACACTGAAAGTAATGGTAAGATAAACGACATTGAAATTATTCAATACGTACATATTTCACCAGGAAAATTGGCCATAGGACGTATTGTAGAGACCTACCTCGACAGTGACGGCCTCATTAGAGTTGTCACACTAAGAACTAAGGCCAGGCCCTGGGGCAGTCCCTAGCATCACTATAATGCTCTATGCTATCTGGCAAATGTACTTGCGAGCCGCGGCGCCTTACATCCGCTGGCTGCCCGACCTGCATCCTTATCCTTAATTTGGGCTAGATAATAGGCGAGAGTGTGTGATATATTTAATTTAATTTTTTAATTTAATCTTTTATTATTTATAATATTTATATTAAATTATTATTATTCTTAACTTTTAATGGTCGAAGTGCCATTCATTCAATTTACATAACATACTTTTGCTATTAGTTTCGATATATTCTACCTTTCAAATAATTATTTCTTCAAGAACACACTGGGGCAATTCAAACGGCAATTATTTCGTATCTTCTTGTTTATTTAGCATAAGTGGAATCCAAGTTTGTGAACGCTTCAATGCGAGTTAGTGAGTAAACGAAATCACAGACACGTCTTTATTCATACGCAACGCTGCAAGTTCGCAATATTGCTGTAGTAATTATATCAGGCGTGTGCTAATGTGTTACTTCAAGAACGGTCAATTTAACATTTTTGATTTCACATTTACATGTTAACATGTGTTTACATTACACATAATAATGAATAAAAGGTGCAACGACACTTAT
The DNA here is from genome assembly GCA_943193645.1 of Acentria ephemerella. NCBI lineage: Eukaryota > Metazoa > Arthropoda > Insecta > Lepidoptera > Crambidae > Acentria > Acentria ephemerella. The sequence goes on along the minus strand of OW971896.1, from coordinate 8,235,122 downwards.
TAGTCATTGACCAAGATGACCTTCGTGCTTGTCGACTCAACTGCGTTTGGTTGGTTTATCGTAATTTTTCACGATTTCTTCTATGTTTAATGCATTAGTTCCTTTTTACCATTCGGGCAGGACCAGAGTAAGTGGAAAATTTCATCTTTACATTGTGAATTCTAACTGTCCTTACAGAACAGGCAAGGCGTGGAATTCGTGAACCTATACATCTGTTCCAGGATGTTTTGAATCGGATATCTTTAAGCTAGAGTGAATCTTGAACTTGTATGTAAACCTGTATCGGTAGGTTGTATCTTGCCTTATTATAAAAAATACCCATCCTGGATTTCAATTACTCAAGAAAATTTTACGCCACCGGTTCTGGATATACGTAGTATTTGAACAAAAATAAAAAAGATCACTCAAGTCAGATACACATTCATCGCAGATCATAATTATCCCCACTAACATCTGGTGTCATGGGATGAGTGGTGAAAGAAATGTTTGCGTACCATGTTGAGCATCCACAGAATTATCACAGTACATTTGAGATTTTATTCCGCCAGCCGGCTACTGTCGTATTATGTTTAAGATATTCGTTGTGAAGCCTCGAAAATATGCGCGGAATGCAGTACTCAAGTTAATAGTATTAATTAAGTTAATTTTTATCTAATTTCCAACAAACACAACTGTATAACCTACTGAGAATCTTATATTAGTAGCTACATTGGGCTCTTACCCACTACTTTATAGATCCAGATCAAGATTGGGATTCGAACCCAATATCTATTTACAACTTCTTCGCGTAAAAGCTCTTCCAATTCAACCACGGCGAGGTTGATGTAAAAAAAAATATTGTAATAAAATGTTTTCAATTTAATTATGATGATACAGTACGACCATCAAAATTAAACGGGTTTGTTACTAGTAAGTAACAAATAGTTCTAGTACGGCTAAATGTTAAAAATATGTTTGTTTCTGAATAATCATAAATATTTAAAATATTGAAATTAGTAATTATATAAGACCATTGATTTCGGTGATGAGATTTGCATTCTATCATAATTTGATTAACATTAACAAACAAAAGCTATCAATGAGTTGCGATTAGGATCAGAATTATTTCGGTAGCAGACAGCGACAACAGCATCATTATGATTGTGTAATCTTCTAGTTCGAAATATATTATATTGGTTTTAATTATTAATTATGTGTCTATCAAAGTATTTATAGGGTAAGAATTTATGTGTAGAGTGTAATGATAGAATTCATGTTGTTATAAAAATGCCCAAAGAGGCATGTCTAACTATATTCAGACTTTTTTTAAGAACTTTATTTGAAAATTATAATATCGAATACATAGTATTCTTTACAAAATATTTCCTTGCGTGACCGGTGCTCCATCTTACGGGGATAGTACTACACTCGTTGGTAATAGTAGAACTATATTTTCATTATATATAAATAAAAAAATGGAAACAATAAATTACATAGAAATTAAAATAAAAAGTACGGTTCTGATGGTGGCTGTTTAATGTTGAACCGTCGGGCCGGGCGCGACTGCACGTCTCTCAGACCTGTGGTCTCTCACGTGACCTCTAGGGTAGTCTTACGCTGCCTCGCCGCCTTCCTCGTCATCGCCGCTGGCGGTGAGCATGGTGATCAACTTGGTGGTGTCGATGAAACCTTTGTCGTCAATGTCCATCTGGTCGTACGCCTCGTCGACCTCGTCGGCGGAGAACTTGTCGCCCCAGGTCATGAGCGCGTGCCTGAGCCTCTCAGAGTCGATCTTGCCCTCCTCGTCGAAGGTCTTGAAGGCGTTGATGACGACGTCGTCTTCGTCGGAGCCACCAGACATGCGGTTGGCGAATAAGGTCAGGAGCTGGGTGAAGTTGATGGGGCCGGGCGCCTCGTTCACCATCTCGTCGAGCTCCTTCTCGGCTGCGAGCCTGCCGAGGGAGTCGAAGGTGGCGCGAAGGTCGTTCTTGCCGATGATACCGTCCTTGTCGTGGTCCATTAGCTGGAAGGCCTGGTGGAGAAAATGAAAACATTAAAGATAAATATATATAAAGTTGAGATTCTCATTACTTTGAGTAGGCGTGTCATCTGTAATAGCGTTTTAACTCAAGATAAATAGGTTATTCGAAACATTAAATTGGTGGTATTTCTATATTTATATAATATGACCGCAAGCAAATCGTTTAATTGTCAATTGTATGGAAGTTACCACTCAATGTTTGGGTATTATCAATTCCTCTGTTACTAGGCTTCTACGAAGTAAAACGATGTCACCATTGTAAGATTTGGATCGACCATCCGAGAAAGTTGATAGAATGAGCTGCTAATGTTTACAAAACACATGGCGGGGCACGAGCCAAACAACTGCGTAGCAAAGACGCTGTCGCTCAGTTATGTAGACTTGTAATGTCGATTTTTAAAATAGGTTAAATTTTTATGGGAGCTAATGATAAGAATTGAGTTGTTATCTATATTTTGAGAAATATCAAACTTATAATTTTTCTCTTGATCTCGAGTTTGTCTTGCTAAGCGTTACAAATCGTTTTCACAATCAATAGAACTCTTTTCTCTACCTAAATAATTTTAATTCAATTTCATAGATTTAATTTTTTCATAAGGTTTTTTCATGTTACGTTCCACAAATATCTCACCTCTTTGAACTCAGCGACCTGCTTCTGTGAGAACATAGAGAAGACATTGGAGCCGGTGCGCTTGGCCTTGCGGCTGCCGCGTGATGACTGGCGCTCACTGCCGCCGGTGGAGGCAGGCGCCGCTGGGGCCGGAGCCTCTTCTGCGGGTGCATCTTCCTTCGCCTTCTTCTTCTTTACCTTCTTATCCTTATCCGCCTGCAAGAGAAGAATTGGAGACTTTAGCCTTAGGTTCTTTAAATTGGTTTGATCTTATTCAAAATTTTACTATCAACATGACCTCTAGTGATACAGATAAAAATGTCTGCCTATCGAAGAATTTGTTAGAAGTTTAGATTTTGATTATTATCAGTAAATTTTTACTATCTTGATATATAAATAACAAATATCTGCTCATCTCGAATACTAAACACAAGACTTTAAAGTAACATTATTACATGAAAAATTATTATATTTAAATGGAAAATTATAAATATTTGCTATTGACTTATTTTTTAATAAGTAGCTCGATTTATTAGTTTTTTGGTGGTGGTGGTGTTGTTAAGGAGTCCACTTATTAATTTGTGAAAAAGTTGCCTTAAGAGTGAAAATAACCTGTTTTTTGCAGTCCTATATTATTTCATCGGAATTCAAAAAAATTGAAAGTAAGTACTTCGTCCTCATCGATAGGTAATACTTTGAAATATCCGTAGTTGGATATAGGTTATTTATACTATGAAGCCGTACAATCCAGTTCATGCTAGTATATCGCGGCTTAATAAATTATCTAAGTGATATAATAATCTCCTCAAGCTTTGCTTCTAGAGTTTAATCTAGGTAAATATCTTCCGCTCTCTACTTTCGGCTATCTCTAAAAATTACCGCGATTCTCAGTTATCATTAGGATTTCTCTTAAATAAATCCATTCTCGTTTCAGTGGATATAATTGTGTAGTGGCCTAAAAATTCTTCAGGTTCTAAATTTATCTACATTTCATCACTTCTGGCCAGTTAAGGCGGGCCGCCGCCGCCTCTATATTTAGTTCCCAATCCGGCATCCGTTTACGCTCGTCGTTACGTAAAAACTTTCATAATTTATAAATAGAACGGCGCCTGCGCTATATTCTTCACTATGTATATTTTCAACTTGTTTGAATATTTCATTTGATTTCTTTTTATTTGAATCATTATAAGTATGGTTTGTTTCATCTATTGTTAAAGAATCAGTGTTAATTTTGTTTTGAATTAAATGTACGCTTGCATTATCTTTTCCAAGAAACGTTGTTACCCACAAGCGTAACAACGTTTTTAAATCACGTGTATTAAGGTTTTTTATTCGATCGCAAATTGATTTGAAATGTTTATTGTTACGTAGTGCTTCGATTTCTATAAATATCTCTGGATGTTACCAAAACATTACCAAATACTAATATTTCGGTTCAAGTAATTGATTCACCTATATTGTGTTTTGTTTTTTCCAAGTGTCTACTTTATTGTTACATTTAACTTTATTACTTATTTTTATTTCATCTAATTCACTTTAATAATGAATAAAATATCGTTACCACGGAATTTAGTATTAGATATTCACTTTATCTCAGATATTACGACGTTCATGAACCACATCATCTTTTCAGGTCACTCAGTAGCGTCCACATCTTAAGGCCCCATGATCACCTTCACCATCACTACACTCACTTCACTTCACCACACTTACCATTGTGTTGTGTGCTGGTCGATCGACGAAGGAGAGACTGATCTGTTCTGCAGTCCCACCCTGACTCCGAGCTATCGTCGCTTCCCTGAGATCCAGGAGGACGCCCCTCCCTTCCCCCACTTATTACTGCGCACGATTCCATATTTAGTTCGACAAATGAGAACTGAGCAGTTGGTTTGGCCATCAGAATGGTATTACTCGTTGGCCCGGCCGCCTGCGCTGAAGTAACATGAACAATACAAAAATAATCTCACCTGGGGTCATTTTTGGTACATGAGCCGATGCGTTGTCAATCTGCGATTGTGTTCTCAATTTCTGATACTGTATTTTTGGAATTCGATCGCCGTCGGAATTGGTACGACCTTCTTTGTGGTTATGCTCCTCGGTTTTCATTTGATGCTGTAAGTTTCAACAGATGAATATTGTTTTTATCCGAATTGAGAGGTGTTTTAAGTAGGAAATTTTTATATTTGTATTTATTAAGTGCACACTGAAAAATATCACCTTTATATATTTATTTGTTTAAAGATTGTTTAAAAATAAATAAATATTATAAAACAATAGAAGAAAGAAAGAAATAAATAAAAATAAATTATTTTTACTCGAAATAGCAGACGATGAATTAATTTAATGTTTGTTAATGGTATGAGAAAAGGACTCCTGATAATCGAGTTTGACGAGTCGATCGAACTTGATCTTAAAATAATTATGTCAATTAGTCATTACTGGAGTAATTAACTACGGTGCTGATGCAAATTTTAGATAATACATTGGTAAATCATTACGTTAACTTAAGTTGATATTACAAAGTTAACGATTTCGATTCACTCTGATTAATTAACTTGTTATCGTCACTTAAGTCAAATTCGTCATCAATCAATCAATAGTCTGTTTCGGTTACATTTCTGGGCATATGCTTTTCTGTATTGAAGATATTTGAGGAGATAAGGCCAGTATAAGATGGTTGGGCCATTAGGATCTGATGTTTGACAACGAATTTCCCCAAAACCTAGAACTAAAGACATATAACACCGAAGCGGTTTGAGATTACATAATTTCGATGACCCGTCCAGAACTACTGATGGATGCTTGATTTTAGTAATCGAAACTTGAGCGTTCAAAGTAGTAGTGATGCCGGCAGTATAGTTTGCCTCAGCTTGTTTAACTAAACCTCTTAAAAGTCTACCGTGCTGTTATTAGTCGCGTTGAATTACGCATCTACTAATCCCAATGTTTTAAGTAACAAACGTAAGAAAAACACAACCGAATTGGAAAACTCTTCCATGTTAATGTCGGCTAAAAAGTAGCCTGATAGAGAAAGACTTCAGTTTTGACCAAACTTATTTGTAAATAAGTATCTATTTCATTATTATTATTAATCAATGTAGTTTGTGGTTTTATTGCATCAATAGAAAGTTACCTGCGCAAGCGCAACCATTACTCTACTATTACTAGTAAAGTGTCAATAAAAAAAGAGAGACACGATTTACAATATTATTAACAGCACAAACCGTATGTATTGCAGTGTTTAATTAATGAAAACGAAATCTATCTCAAAGGACGGATGGACGAAGGAAAGTTTGACACAAAATTCAATAAGTGTAGGTCATAGGTATCTCAAAGCAGGGCGCCGGTAATGCAATCATATGCATATAGGTAATATATGATAAAATATTTTACTTATATGCGTATGCGTATGATAAAGTAAGATAAGTGTGTATCTATAGACCTAATTTTAACAAGATTATAACTGACTTATTGCAAAGGCTAATTTCTTTTTTCGTTACTAAAAAAATAAAAATAAATAAGTAGTTACAAACTTTCGTGAAATTGTTAACAGAATTATTAATGATAGATTGATAAATATTTTTCTAATAATCAAATTTGGCACACATATTAAAATCAATCAAACAATATACACACACAAAAACAAAGAGAACAAAAACAATAGGTCCCATTGTAAGATGATCAAAAAGCTAAAATGGACCAAAGCGCTTTTACTTTATGAGCAAAAACACTAATTGTACTACCAGAAGAAGCTCGAAGCGGTTCAACGACCAATGGAACGTGTGCACAATACTGTAATAAAACAATTAATTAAATACACCAAAATATTCCTTAACCGCCTTTTTATAGAACGCGGTCTAAAGTCTCATCTACATTGAATAACAAAAAGAGATTCCACATTTCTAAACCAAGACTCACTTTAAACCATATTATTATTTTGAAAAAATGAAAAAGTTGTGAACTTTAAATAAATTGAATAAATAATGTATATAATGTCTAAATGCATTCTACATAATTATTGTAATGGGCGACTAGTCGCTGGTCATACCTATGTTTGAAGGTTATTTTATATGGATGGAAATATCGCTCAACATAATAAACATAAAGTCGAACAGAGAATATGTTCTGAACTAACTTGATGTAACAAAATGAAAAATAACAACATTTTACACGTTCCTCATTACAACAAAGATAAATAGTCAACCCCAACCTAAAACAGCACAATGAGTTGTGCTGTCTCATCTACACGCTGAAAGAGATTCTTAACTTATTTCTTCTTTGCTGTACAGCCAGTGCATTGAATCCTTCGTCTCACGTCTTCCCCGTTGGCCTCTTTGAAGGAATACAACATGGGTTCCTTCAAAAGAGGCGTAAAAACGAGGTACCTAGGACATTATATCGCATGCTTCACTAGCTATATGAACTTTTGGACTTCTCTATTGGTTCCCATTAGGTGGTGTGACCCACATGATGTGCTTTTTATAATAGCAAAACTAAAAACCGAAAAAATTCTTTTTGTGGTAAGTTTCTAAGATCTTTTGAAAAAAATATGAAATATTTAATACGTGCTAGAAAACATGAACCTTGCCCTCGATTTCTCTGGGATGCCATCAGCAGTATAGTCTCGAGTAGTCTATCGAATAAAAAAAATGAAAATCGCTTCACAATTCATTCATAGATCTACTCTATCTACAAAATCTTTTTTGTTTATTAAAGTCAATTAAAAAAGCTTTTTTTCATCATTATAAAGAAGGTTCAAAGTTTTTAAAACCTAAAAACGTGAATTAGTAAAAACATCATCTTGTATCTTACATACACTACATTTATGCAACTAATATTTGCGCACAAAATAGTTTTAAACGGATACCTCCGTTTAAAACTATTTTGTGTGTGTATCCACTTCAGGTATAGAAGCAAAAATTCCACGGTGTGGATTACAATAACCTTATTTCAGTGCGCGTGAGTCAAATCTCCAAGAATAGCTACGCCGCGCCGCTAACCGGCGAGGCGGCTGTGACGTCACTACGTCGACACAAGTGTTACCAAAGCAATTGATTTTGTTGTAACCCTTTAAAAAATACTTCCCGGATCATCTATTACGTTCTCTTGTCTTGTTAACATACGCAATATATATAATATAAGCGTAAATATTCAAGGCCATAACAAAACTGTACGTCCGAGGATTATGGATTACACAGACTCCTAAGGACTAATATTTTTATTTTTTATGAATACGGCCGGCGTAATGTAAAATGAAACGGATTTATAGGTGAAAAATTTTATTAATCCCTATTGAAATTTTACATAAGACGTTTATAGATATGTATTAGTTAATGTTATAAACAAAACTTAAACTAAATCTACTGTAAACTAAAATTTGTTTAGTTAACAGAAGATTTAAACCGAAATTTCGAAAAAAGAGTTTTTGGTACATTTCGTCGACGTGATACTAAAATATATGGATAGATAATCTAACCTTTGAATGTAAAAAAGTGTTTAAAAATTATCTAAAATAATATATAATATTTCTCACATTCCCACCTATGTCTAGCCCAAAGTAAGCATCATTGAGAGTTTCTCTTATGGATACAAGATAACGAATAAACATATTGTGAAGATATTTGTATGAATATAATAAATAAACAAACATATAAACATCCATGACTCGTGAACAGATTTACGTTCTCTTCATATAAATATCTGCCCCTACCGAGATTCGAACCCGCTACCTCTGGCTAAGAAGACAGGATACTGACCACTCGATCAGAAGGGCGTCAATGATATCTTTCGTGGTAGACAAACTTATAATTTATATTGTAGATGGTTTTTGTCTATTTTTAAATCACTCAAATTCTTGTTTAGTCTTCTTGTCATTATTGCTGTCTTCTTGTTACGTAGTCTGTTTGTAGTATATTTTCATTATTTAGGAGATACTCACAGTTCACTAGTTCTCCGCTTCCATTCCTGAACCTTATAATAGCCTTTAAGCCTTTCACTCAGATTAGTGTTAGTTTTTTTTTTAGTTTTTATATAGTTTTAGCAAGGCTATCGAATAGCTATTCACAAAGACAGAAAAGATTAACGATTACATACAAAATATATAGACACCATGACCCGAGAATACATATTGGTTTTTATTACAAAAAGATTTGCTCCGGACCACTGGAAACTTGTAGTTAGGAGTACTTACTCAACCAGCTGATCGTCGTCAAAATAGTAGTATGTAGTGGCAGTATTAGACGTGAGTTCACTATGAATGAAGGAACTTCAGATGACTCAATCAAGTTACCGGTTACGAACTTAGACGTCATATTGTCTGTCCCTATCTAAGCATACACCCGTCTCGTTCGGTAAGTTACTAAGCAGCCTTTCACTTAACCGTGAGCCGCGGTGAAACTCACAATGTGTAGACGCAGTATGGTATGATACGAAATTTGTGTTAAGTGAGTTGTAAGTGTTAAAATGTTGAACAGAGATAGTCATGTGATGCCAAAGTTGTTGTTTATAAGTTATCAACTGTTGTTACTTAGTGGTAAGTGTTCATAATACAAGCACTTGCTTTACACTGACATATATTTCCTTTATCATATTCTTTTTCTATTTATAATCATGGTATAATAAAAAAATAACTAACAACATGGTATAAAAGTAATTGGTTGTGAACAGTAAGTGTTGTTGAAAGTTGGTGAGCATTACTTATGACAATAGACCTTCATAGAGTTCTCAAACATGTTATTCAAAAATTTACGATTCCCCATAATCGATTGAAAGTTTTGAAAATGTTCTACACAAATAACTGTATAGTAATGAAACAAAATTTGTATAAAAAATGTGATTATTTGATGAGGAAATAATGTATTTAAGTTTGATTTGTGTTATTATACAAACTTATCAGGGCGCCACGACAACTTAACGCATTGTGTTTGACGGCCTTCTGGTCGAGCGGTCAGAACCCCTGTCCTAGCCCGAGGTCTGGGGTTCGAAGCGCTGTAGTGGCAGATATTAGTATGAGGAGTACGAATATTTAGTATATTTCTTATATTTATATAAATATTATTATCTATATTTTACCTGTTATCTAGTAGCTACACAAATAATCATGCTTAATTAGATAATAATGAGTGTGAGAATTACTTTTATGGAAAATCAATTTTAATATTCCACATCCCTCGACGGATAATAATTATTATTGTATTTACCACAGAACATTTTAACTATCTATTGCATTAGAATGCCACACTAACGTACTATGGATATTATTATGTATCTGTTTGGAACTACAAGCATATACCAAAACAAGTTTATAGATACTAAGGTAGAGGTATAAAGATGGTTGTTGTGAACTTATAGTGTTGTACTTTAACCTAATTAACTAAGTATTAAAAACATTAAATACTAGTTGACCCGGTGAACTTTGTTACACTTTCTGTCAAACTACCGCCATCTATCAAAAGTTCTCCAAATTAGAGATGAATGAAATGACAGTTTTTAATTGCACTTCAGTTAAAAGTTTCCAGACTAAACTACCAGTAATTTTTTTTAGCTTTTCTTTAGCAGTTCCCATGTTTTTTATATTTTTGAACAACCCCTAAATTAATCCGAAACAAACACAATAAAATTAATCGAATCAGTCCAGCCGTTTTTTAGGTTTAGCGAGACTAACAAACTGTTGTATATTTTTATATAAATGAGAAGAAGGGGAAGAACATTATTACATCTATTTACAATGTTCTAAATAATATCAAGAAAAGTGCGCGAAATAAAGCTTTTAGTAAGATATTTTTTGTAAAATTACAGTGTATTGAAGCAGTAATAGAAAGATAGAATTTACAAATATAATACCGCAAATATAAATGAAATATAAAAAGCTCAAACGAGAGACCTAAATATACCAATATGTGTCACGCAACGAATGTACGTTCCGGCTCTATCGCGTCATATATGTTGTTTGTTTTATGTATTAAGGTTAAATATTGAATGACAACTAAAAGGTTTTTTTCATTTATTCTGGCATTAAACAGTCATATACATTGTAACAGACATAGATAAGGTAAAATAGACCTTACAGTGCCGAAGTACAAAAATATTATTTAAATTAATAAATGTAGAGACTAGAAAAAATGGTCTCAGGCGGAATGCAAACCTGAAACCTTTTAGTATCCAGGTGGCGACCAGTTTCAATATTATAATAAAAATAAAGTTTTAATTGAATAAAGGAATATAATTTTTTTTAACAGAAATATCAACTGCGCTCGTATTGAGAGCGTATATCTCCCAGCATGGACTTCACGGGGAGATCGAGTTCTCTCACAAGAATGAGACTCTCATCAGCATCAGAACCAACTTGAAACCTACTCTGCAGTACCCAGACGGAGTTTGGCGATGGTCTGTCCATGAGTTTCCTGTGGACTATCAAGACCTATCTGATTCCAGGTGCTCTGAATCAAGTATCGGTAGAGAGATCATTGATTTGACAGAAGAATTAGGATATTTAATCATACCAGGAAAAGACCACGCAGAATTTGAAAGCAGAAACTCTTTAACTGGTTTAAATGGTCTCTGGGGAAAGAGTATACTTCTAGAAACAGCTGAAAGAGACAGAGTTATCTGTGCATCAATCCTATCAACAGATAAGCTGTATGAGAAACATGCTGTAGCCAAATTTAGCTCTCCAGTAGCAGGGAAATTACATTTTAAATGGTTATCAGCTAAAGAGTTTGATGAATCAGATTCTTATGTCCAAGCAGATCTGTATCACACGAAAGCAGTAACCGATAAAGTTGATTATACTGAACATAAATGGAAACTGTTTGTGACAGATATATTCGATTCGGATAAAGGTAATCATGAAGATAATTGTAATGTTCTTCAACTGGTATTTGATCCAGAGAATAGTGGTGACGGTATGAGTGTTGGTGACTTGGATAGTCGATTAGGTTTGGTTAAAGTTGCCACTGATGCGAACGTGAGGAAGATGAAGACTTTGTATAAGGATGAAGTGCTAAACATCCTGAGGAATGACATGGATGTGACTAAGAGGAGTTTGTATGTGGTTATATTTGATAACAGACATTCTGATAGTTTTCTGGCGTGCGCGAAGTTGAGGATTTTGAATCCAAAGAGTACCAAGTAAGTAATTACGAACAATCTTTACTTTTAATCTAAGATAACAACACCAATGTCTGTAGAGAATTAAGCACAATTGTGTAAAGATTGTTATATTGCAGTGGCTTTTAAATAAATTCAAGGCTATTATTTGGAATCAAAAACGGTCCATTAAAATATAGAACGTTCAAAATCCATTTAAGCAATAGTAAAATGTTCAAAAAATTTACTGCTTGTGGAAATTATTACACTAGTTAATATTAGGAAGTAATCCGATTTGTATCTTTCTTCGTTTCATTTTAATTAATATATTTTGGTTGTGTGTTCTGAACTACGCCAATATCATTCCTTCTAGAGCTCTAGTAAACATGGACGGCATCAAAGGCACGGTAGAATTCACTCAACATTCTCAGTACGACCCAACCTGGATAAACTTCCAGTTGGGCGCTGCGGACCAGGATTACGAGTCCAATCTTCGATTCGTCAGTTCCATGCTGCAGTACAGCGTCAGAGAACTACCTCCAAGGTTATTGGACGCTAGCCATGTGGATAAAGTGTGTGATACCACTGGAGAAATTTATAACCCTACAAAATTGGATTTACGCAAAATTCCACCTCCAGGTTAGTATTGTTTGTTCAATAATATGCTTTAGAAATATAGAAATACGATATATTCCGTTAACCTACTTGTAGTGGCGTGAACCCAGTAGAGGGTAGTGCTTTATTGCGCTGGTAATCTTTAAGCTATTTGGATGGTTTTTTGTATTATAACTGAAAAAAACATCTTTTGGATCTAAAATTGAGATCTACATAATTTGAACATAATGTTTTATTTTAATTTGTTATGCCGAGATATGCCCCCGGGGGTTCTCGTTGTAAATATGTATTCAGCTTTTTACGCGGCAGTTTTTTGTATTAATATTGACCTGTCAAGTTGTAGGTAAACTTCAGAAAAAATTAAGGTTTGTCTCGAGGACAATAAGAAATTTTCCATATTCATAAAATTAAAATACTTGACGAACTATAATTATTTACTCATCATTAGCAGTTACTCTTTTTTTAAATGACTTTAATTGAAGAAGTGAGTTAATTTCTGTCATGTAGGAGTAATGTGCAGTGGGACAATAGTATATAGGCAATTGATGAGATTGAAATTATAGCAGATATCTCAAATAGAATCTGAGTAAACTGATTGACAAAGTATACAATTGTCATTTAAGTGAAATACGAACTGGGACAAAATGCAATATCAAATATCTACTGCCATAACATCTATTCAGAAGGTATACCCGTATAATATTATCAATTTACCTGTTTCATCAAAAGTTACAAATAATGTTTTGAATTTTCTAAACTAATTAAAACAACATTTACTTCAAACTACATCATTTGAATTGCTCAATAGGTCAGCATTCAGCAGAAGCAGTGTTGATTATGGTCTTAAAGAGGTGTTTTGATAATTCAGAATTATAAACACCACAGACTAAAACATTAGAATACGCATCGAAGCTTGTCAGGTCTGATCATATTACAATCAGCAGGATTACAGTCTAAAACAGTTCACAAATGGGCCAGCGTTCTTGGTACTCTGCCAACAAATATACTGTGACTAGAAACATCTTAAACCTCAGGAACAATGTCTTCTGTATCTAATGTGTTGGCAATAAGAGTTAAAATAATAAGGTCATCAGTTCTGTTGTGTTATTTGCTAAAATGTTTACGTTTATGTCTTAAGGTTGGTGGAATCTAGATTGTAGTGCTTCGGATGCTATTGTTGTATTACAGTTTACAAATACGTTATAACGTGTAAGGATAAGACGAGAATATTTACTGTATTGGAACAAATGGAGAATCTTGTATAATTGATTAGAATAGAATATAATTATACTTTTTTGGACATCAAAAATATAGTATAATTTTATAATGTTATAATTGATTAATACAAACATTGTTTTAAAGTATTTTATGTATTTAGGGTGTATGGTAAAACACTTAAAATTCATGAAAACGCTTAAAACATGACTCATAAGGGTATTTAACATCAGAATGAAGTAGTTCCAAGATTCGCTGCTGTCAAATATTGCTTCATGACAAGGCAAGAAACCAAAATGATACCATAGTCAGGCAGCATTGGTATTGTATTAATTTTAAAATGTTTGGAATCTGTCGTGGAAAATGGGCCTGGTTTTGGAAGGCAATAAAATATAACGGATCACCTTTAAAGCCACTATTCCGTTTTTAAATAATGGAACAAATTCAAATTTAAATAATTTATTCGATGCCGTACTTGATAACGTAAAATATATCAATAATTTCTCTGAAACCGTTATTTTTGATGCGCGGTCGACAAGATAACTTCTATATCGTTCGATTCGATTTGTCTCATGAGAACATGTCTTTAATCAACTTTTAAAGTAGTCAATAAGTTTTGGCAATTCAAAAGTTTGACTTTCTCCTCCAAATACGTAATGAGTAACGTAATTAAACAAACAAGTTAAAATCTTTATAACAAGTTAAAATCTTAATTTAAAGTAGTATATCCCATTGGATATAATATAGGTGATGTATATTTTGGATATATAAATGAACATTTTAACTTGCCCTTAGAATAAGGCTCAATTCATATTTGTTATCTAGGCATGGGTACCCAAGACCAGTACCCAGTGGGCGACCTGCTGGGCAAGTACAAGGACCGCACGGAATACTTGAACCACAAGTACCTGCTGCCAGGCTTAGCCAACGAACTGAGTGGAGCCTACTGGGACGTGTTCCTACCCCTGTCTGGAGTCAACAGCATTGTGCACAGAGCTTTAGTCCTTGTCAGGTTAGTACAGGAAATGATCTTACAGACAATCTTTTATCAGGTCCGGTCTTATCAATATTCCATATTCCTTGAACCTATGGAATAACTCCGCTCAGCAGCTACTCGATACTCTGAGCAGATTTCAGCGTCGCGGTATGGGTATAATTGGCGACGCAAAGGTAACGAACACCGTAGAGCCCCTGAAAGCGTCACGTCATAACGTCGCTTACTACCTATTATCGTTTGTACCATGGAGAGTGCTCTGAAGAGCTTTTTGACCTTATTCCTCCCTCTCCTATCCTACTCAGGAGCACGCTGCTGGTCTGCAGAGTCACTCCTTCACTGTCTCCACGTCTACTTAACAAACCAAGAGGTTTCGTGACTCATTTTTTGTCGCACTGCCAGAGAATGGAACTCTTTAGAAGCACACGTATTACCCTTCATACACTTTTTGTGTAAGCGAGGTTGAGGTAGCATGTATGGACTCCTACTTCTGCTTACCGTCAGTCGATGAAAAGTCTGTTATGTAAATAAACAAATTTGATTTAAAAAATAAAACTCGTTATATTTCGCAACGAATTTTAATTTGTGAATAAATGAAGGAGGAACTCTAGCGGCATTACGTTGCAGGAGACAACCAAAGCGCGAGATCTGCAGCACGATCCTGCCTTACGAGTACGGCACTGACTACCAGATTCAGATGAGCTCGGCTCAGGTGGTGTACCGGTACCCCATCGTGGGTAGAGTCATCTTTAGGCAGCCTCTCGGCAGGCCCTGGGAGGATACCACTATTATCGTTGAAAGCATGGTGAGAAACTTTTTATATCTATTACCAGATATGCCCGCAACTTCGTTCGCGTGGATGTCGGAATTATAAAAACATGTCGGACGTACGATACATGATTTTTCTTGAGAATTTAATATCTTGTTTACAAAAACATCTTCACAGATAGTGCATAATTATAGAACAAATTTGATTACCAAAACATTTATAGTAAGTATAAATATATAAAAGCTGTCACGGACTTTTTTAGAATTTTAAATTAGAATAATTCCCGATTTGTCAAAAGTTTTCATTGATACTCAGCTCCTATTAGTCGTATCGTGATGTTCCTTCCACAACAAATGGAATATTTAACACAAAAAGACTTTAAACGAACAAATAAACACTTCGTATGTAATGTACAGCGATAATATTAAGGTTTAATTTGTGACCCACATCACATATCAAATATTTATGATAATTGATTTTAATTTTTAATTGATTTTATTTTACCATCTCATACGTATCAAAATATATCGAGGATAGATCAATTTTATACAGACAAGAGCTTCGAGGTTAATCAAAGAGATAGAATTAAATCAAAGAGGACATAATAATCATCCTAACGAAGAAGAAAGTAAAAAAGGCCTGCATTTTCTGAACTAAAAATCCACAGTCGTGTATGGCGTGGCAATGACGTATTTTAACCACAGTTTCGTTAGTTTACTTTCAGTCTCGCGTAAGGTCCGGGAGTAATCCTGGCCTTACATCAAGATAAGTCGCTGGCG
Organism: Acentria ephemerella; assembly: GCA_943193645.1. Taxonomy (NCBI): domain Eukaryota; kingdom Metazoa; phylum Arthropoda; class Insecta; order Lepidoptera; family Crambidae; genus Acentria; species Acentria ephemerella. The sequence continues at coordinate 8,219,033 of OW971896.1, read as the reverse complement.
AAAGCTAATAAGATCCTCTACGTGAACATACCGTCAATCTGAGATAACTGAGGAACAAAAATACATTTAAAGTTCTTTATTTTCTAAATTATTTATTTGTTAAATTCTTGGTTCGTTCTACAACTGTTTTAAATCAACAAACTGCAATTCCATGAATGCCGTACCTCTTTTGCACTCTTGAACTTGTCATAATTTCCATCAGATCCACGCGGACGGAGCAAACGTGAACAATACCTTCGAACATCGCTGGGCGATCCACGAGCGTCCTCCTGGTCCTGATTATTATAACTGGACCGGTCGCTGCCTCAGCGCCGGAGGGGTGTACGAGCCTCACGGGGTGGACATCGACACTAGGCATCCGGAGCTGTACTGCAAGCAAGGAATGGAGGGGCTGTGCAGGCTTGGGGACTTTACTACCAGGTTAAATATTTTTGATATAATTATCTAGAAAAACTAATTAATTAATAACTGTTGCTAAATGGAATTGTTGAGATTTCTTGCATCATGATGTAGCTTTATGACAGACATTAGTATTAGGAATAGTTATGTAATTAGTTGTTCTTTTTAAAGTTGTCATTCTGCATTGCTGAGACTAAATCATTGATTTTATTGATTTTTGCTTTGTGGCAACATCTAACTTTTTGTTCGCTTGTTTATAGAGAGAGTAGTCTTGTAAGACTTTGAGGTTGTAATCTCTTGAGGTTGGCACTTAATAACGACGCTTTTTAATTTATTATCTTGCTCCTTGTCGTGACTGCTTAGCCTGTTGACAAGATTCATGGGTTACTCTCATAAAATTAGGTGCAATAAGCAGACATAAATTTTGATTGAAAAATACTTAGTATTTAAATATTTATTAATGTTTCCTCTCTGTGTTGTCTGCCTTATTGTTCTTGTTTTCAAGCAGTCATTTCTTATTTCATTTCATTTAAGTGTGACATCTGATAATGTTACTCAACGCCCAAGTTAGGTGACCTATATATATGAGAATTTTTAGTTCGAATGACACTTATCCTAGATTTTATATTAATCATACTACCATTACAGACATGGTATGTTGTCCGTTGCGGGTAAGAAGAAAGACAGTGCCAAGATGACTAGACTGCTGTTCACCGACAATGTAGTGGCGTTGGCGGGCAAATACTCCATCATGAGGAAGTCGCTCGTCATATATGACGATCACGGACCAGTCGCCAGAGGCGAGCGGATGGCCTGTTCTATGTGAGTAAATAATTGGGCATTTTTTATACAAATATGCTAACAAGTCCATGACTCCCGCTACTCCCTCCGTAACAATAAACATACGGGACAATTCCGCTTGTTTTCAATATATCTTACATAAGTTTGACACCATAACAATAATGTTAACAGCTAAAATATTGTTCCTTAATTATTATTATTGTTTTGTGCCGGCAGTTAAAGGTAAGGTTGTTGAGAAATCTGGGTGTAGTGCGCTTCCCTTCACTTAAACAATCTACACTTAAAATCTGGTGAGATAAAAGCTAAAATACATCGGTATATGTGTCCTAGCGTCTAGCAAACTATGTTGGAAAGGTAAGACTTTAACATACGGACAACATAATAAGAACAGAATGTCAGTTCCATATGACTGGAGGGTCGTGTTTTCTCACTAGCACTGAAGTAGGCACACAAGACTATTGGCCTCAGTAAGAGAAATTAGTGTGTTTTGAAACGCCAATGTCCAGTTACCCAAAGAGTTCATTTGTAGTAACATATTAATTAAAAATTAATTTATTTACGCATGTGCGTAAAATACTGTAAACATAAATGTTGGTGCTTATTTTTGGATAATTTCGGAACTGTCCCGTTGCATGTTTTACGGAAATATTCAAACCGTCGATACGCTGCTAAATAAAATCTTGTGACTAGAATCAATGGCCTTCATCGACGCAAAGCAGTGGTCCGAGACTGGTTCGGTAATGGAGAGCAGGTGCCGCTGATGGGGAAAATAGAGCTGACGCAGCAGTCAGAGTACGACGTAACTAATGTACAGATCACACTCGAGGGTCTGGAGGATATCAAGAATTACAAGATACACGAGGTGAGTGGAATTGAATAGAAAACACCATTGGAAATAACTAACTATAGTTTTTGGGCGCATACGCTAGGATTACCATAGTATGCCTCTAGTGTCTGACTCGTCTACTCTATACATATAGTCTGCGCAATAAGAAAAGTTGTATTGAAAGTAAAGAAGCTATCGATAGTTATAATGTTGTGTACTGATGAATCTGAGAAAGTGATCCAAGCTTTATCAAAGCTTTAGTTTTCTTCACAAAGGTAAATTTATAATAGTTGCAGTCTTCATTTGATTGCTTCCTTGAAAAATATTTATACATCATATTAATTAATCTTATCTGGTGGAGCCTTGAGTATACCAATAGACAACGTTATTTTGTTAATATCCTTCCAAAGAAAACCTGGAGACCTCAAGATTGATATTGGAGGACCAAGCCCCAGCTTATGTCGTGTTTTCAAGGTGATCCAAATTTATGTTTCAGACACCAGTAGAAAAGGAGTTAGAATTTCCCTGTGAGAAGACCACTCTGTACGACACGTATGATCCCTTCCACGTTGATAAGGCACACATACCACCACCCACGAAAGGTAAGTTCAGACATTTTTGATAGACATGAACACTGAATGAATGAAAATCAATGGTATTACTAAAACTAGATTAACCAAACCCTCCATGCCATTCCTGTTCATTGATATTTTTAAATCTCGACTGACTTCTAAAGTTCTCTAGGGTAATTGGACTTTTAAATAGATGTACAAAATTCAAAATTGTTCCAACGTAATATGTACCAATTTAGATCTAAAAATGTTTACTAAAGTAACAAATAAAAATGTAGATTTAGTCTAAGTGGGGTTTGCGTTTGACACATCTTTATTTGCAGGAACAAAAATGCTTATGACTATAAAAAAAGTTTTGCGAAATATAGCGGTCTGGTATGTTGCACCAAAATTGTCACGAATCAATGAATATTCCCAGGTACAGCAGATCAGTATAAATTGGGAGACCTTGGAGATAAATATGGCTTGCTAGAAGACCTGAAGTCCGTCAACACATTCTACAATGAAACGCAGCTGACTTTGTTTGGTCCGTACAGCATTTTGGGACGATCTGTCGTGTTGCATAAAAAGGTAAAGACAATAATTCAAAGCGATGGAGTGGAAAAAATTGTAATACTTAATGAAAATATAAAAATAGACTTTATAACTATATTTTACTTTACCCTGTGAACATGCTTAACACACTGGACGATTTGAGCAGATAATCAATTCTTTTCATTGCATTGTATATATAATTGACGGTTCAGACACCCGTCAATTATAAATACAATGCAAAGAAAAGAATCGTATCTCTGTCGAGTGGTCAGAGCCCTTGTCTACTTAGTCAGAAATAGATAGAATTTATTTAGAATATTTCAGATATTTATATACATATATTTCTTCGTAATCGTGTTATCATAACACGAACTCTTAATGATGCTTAAATTGCTTAAAATATTGTATTGGAGTGATTCGTGTGAGAAAAGTACGAAATTCTCGTTTACCATACCTTCAATAAGTGGAGGCACTATGCTTTTTAATATGCTAATTATCTCACTTGATTACAAGAGATGATAAGGCCGAAGATGGAAGCTATACCCAGACTTTGTTATTACAGCAATTATTCATATATATTCAGTGTGTAATTACTTATCATCAGACTAAGGGCCGTCGCTGGGCTTGCTCCAGCATAGAACGCGGGTACAGCCCTTCAGAAGCCAGGGAGATCAGAGGCATTGCATCCTTCCACCATCCCGGTGGTTTTGCTTACGGCTATATAAGAATGACGCAGCTTATACACAACGACGGCAGTACCAGTGATACTGTCATCGAAGTGAAGTTGAGGTACCCTGGCGTCAGGGATAGAAATTATGTAAGAATTATTTTTATTAAGGTAAATTAAGAGCAGGGTTCTTTTCGACATTATACAAATATAATATTGATTTTAAATATTTGTGATTTTAAATTATTACATTCTCCATATTCATTTCGTCCATATTTTGTAGTTCATTTGTAAATGCGATCGTTATAACTAAAGAAATAGAGAAAGTTGTCAATATTATTTAAGACATAAACGAGTGACTTTGACTGGTTACATGTTTTGATAACCACATTACGACTATAATTTTTCATGCATAATGTTACAGACCCAAAACCATAACTGGAATATATTTGTGAATCCTGTTGGTGTGGACGCAGCAGTTCAGGTCACCAATACCAGATGTGTGGCCGGCGGATACAGGTGGAACCCCTACTTTACGCAGCTCGCAGACCCCCTCAATGTAAGACCTCTAGACCCTCCTTCCGTAGTATTTTTCTTTCAAATCAATCAATGTTTATAGTTTTTACTATAACTTTTGAGTATTGTATATTATTTTAGTATATTCATGTTAAGTTAAAACTCATAGTAAGTGGACATACACATTGTTAACAGACTAACTTTAATAGATATAGATATAGTTTAATTGGCTGTAGTTGATCAGGGTTTCTCAAGGCTCAACATTTGGACCGCTATTTGTAAATGATAATTGATTCATTAGTTCAATGTATTGAAACCATCATCTCATCAAGGGAATGTTGTATCTAGACTGACTTGTACAATCAAGAGTGTGGCGCAGACAACCCGTTGAGATGTGACGTTGGAGACATAACAGCAAGATTAGGAACCATAAGTAAGTTGCTTTTTTGAATAATTTTTGTGTCTAATCTAAATTTAATCGTAATAAAATAGATTTTCCTTTTAAATATTTCTGTGAATCTTGAAATATTATATTAGCAGCAGAGGAATTTTCATCAAACGTTGAAATTTTTGTAACGTTTCCATTTCAGATATCGGAGGCAATCGACAAATGTTCGTCGACTCTAACTTCCCCCTGGAGGGCAAGGTGACCGCCATGGGCCGGTCCATTGTGATCTTTGGGCCGGAACGGAGTAGCGAACGCTTTGCTTGCGCTAACATTGAGCCGGACAAGGACATCATCAAGGCAGTCAATATTATGAAACCACCAAGATTTGTTCTGTAAGATAAAACAATACAATGAATCATAAAAATATAAAAGCCTAGAGTGAATACGGCTAATTAAATGAAGGCAGGACGTATTTGTATTTGGCGAAATGCTCTCTTTAATTTTTTTGCTCGATTTGATTGGTGGCAGGGCTTTTTTTTTAATACGCCAGGCTGGTTATCACCACCTTACCTAAGCCTGCTGCCATAACAATAATATTAATAACATTGTAGAATTCCGGTAGTTTTAGGTTAGTTGGGAAGTCCGGGTGTAGTTTAGTTCCATCTTGGGCCTTATTTTCCCTTACTATCAGGTGAGATAAAAGCCAAGAGTTACCCCTTTAAGGATGGAAAAAAGAGCTCTGAAGACCTATGACCTGAGTGGTCACAAGGACTCGTGTCCTCCTTGTTCCTCGTGTGTTCCTTTGACGTATAGGCCGAGTGCTCGTTTGTCCCCTTTCTTGTACTACAACAGAATACTGAAGAAACAATTTTTCAATATAATAAATCCATTTGTAAATATAAAAATCCTTCGTTTTTAAATCTACTAAAGTAAAACGTCAAAAAATAAATTTCTCTATGTTCAATTTAACAAGTGATTCTCTGACATGGTGTGTGCAGCGGCCAGTTCCTAGAAGAAGTCCGTAAGGTGCTGGGCATCCCAGAGTGGATGATGGGCGTGGACTCGAGGCGCACGCGCATCCTGCACGGCGGCGCCTGCATACAGGTCCTGCTCCACTTCTCCGGGCCTGCTGCTAACCAGCTCGAACTGGACTTTACTAGGTACTTCCATTGATTTTAGATCAGTTTGCGAAGTAGCTTCTTTTTTGCTATGAATGCTGTGGGACCAATACACCCATACGTTCTTAAGAGATTTGTTAAAATCATGAGTCACTCTTTATGACATTTTTGGTATAATCTTCGTTGCATTATTATATGGACAAGCGTGTCCCTTTATTAGAGTAGCACAATTTCAACCTACTAATTAGTTCTCAGTTCGTTCGTACACATCGAGTCAGTCGTATCATCTTACCATTAGACCCATCTTAATATAATTAAGTTTTTACATTATATCTTTACGTTTCTCATTTAATTTCTATTCTCTTCACCTATCAAGTGTACGGCATCCCCGTAAAAGTATATTGGCAAAATGGCAAGGGTTTTATTTGGTGGATAGCTTGTATAACTATTGCTTATACGTGTTTATGAGGCAGTTTAATAAAATTGCTAGTTAGTTTTCGAAAAATATTATGAGAACATAACTTAAGAAATATCTAGAAGTTCATTCAATTAAGCTAATTCCAGACAAGGATACAACCTTTATAGTCTTTTTCGAATAACTATTTTACTATAGGTTTTTTAATGGAATCATTATTGGATCAATGGAATCATCAATCAATGTCAAAAACCGAACCGAGAATATATGTTTCAGACTCTTGGCATCAGGTCGTCTGGACTCACCCAGCATCTTCATTCCGGGCTTCGTGAACACCAAACGGAAGAAGACCATCTCCTACCGGCAGTGTGGCGTCACTGATCCCAATGAGAGAAAAAGTAAGCGCTCGCACCTTTTAGTGTTTAGACAAAAGCATCATTTAAAATGAGAGTGAGTTATTATGTTTCATCTTTTCGAATATAATTTAACATTATACTTACATTATATAATACTTATAACATTAAGTCTAAGGACAAATGTTCCTAATGCGAGGCTTTCTGCTCGTACAGCGAGATGTTCAGATGGGATTTACAGGATACCTTAAAACTTATTCTAATATAGCATTGTTTAAAACTAGTATTCGTTTCGTAAGAGGTTTTAGAGATATTACCATTCACGAACAAGGAAGGCACTCCATGCGGCCGTTTTGTTAATCTAGTTCATCATGTTCTTCAAATAAAGTGTCAGTGAGATTTTAAGGAATGTTACCATCGTCTATTTAATTTAGTAACCGGTTACTCGTTCGTAATTTTCAAACGATTCTAACCTCTATTATTTGTTACAGAGGGACAATCTTTATTCTCATTCAGTCATTCTTCAGCAAGCACACTGCAATTGCCAATGACAATATGCGGATTTATGTACCTCATGAAGCTATTTCTAGTGTGATTTTATCGTTCAACATTGTATATAAGAAAGGCGGGTATAAGGAAATTTTATTATCATAGATGTTTTATAAAAAAAATTGTATGGGCATAAAATATAAACTTTGTTTATGTTACTGTTAACATTGTATAGCTACGATATACTCCCGGGAACCTCGAGACGATTGGAATTTAATAATTTCTGGATAGTTTTGACAGATTAAAGTACTCGAGACGATCCTAAATTTGAGTTACTTGCGTTTTTGGTTGTGTGTGGTGAGTGAGGAGCATCGCACTGGTGATTATTAGATGTAACTTTAATAGCAGATGGCAAGGAATTTTAGTCACAATCAAAAATGTCAGTTGTTAAACATTTATCATTGAATTACATATATATTTTTACACTACTTATAATAATTAAATTACAATACCTTGTGCCCGACTTATTGTACGATATGACTGTGTAAATAAATTATTATTAAATTATTAGTTTTTATAATTGTTCCTTCAATGATGAGTATTTATATAATAAATAAGTATTCAACGTTTGTGATGTTTTAAAATAAATAATTTGTTAATAATTATGGTTTTTTTTATTTATATACTGACGCACGAAGAGATTTTAGTGAGCCGTTTGTACACGTATTTCCTTATTCATAGAAGTATGACTTAAAAAAAGAAGTCTTTCCAGTTTTATAGATTTAATTTTACAGACAGCAAACAACAGCCTTGATTTATTAAAATCTTATTTAAATTGAATAAAAATTACAATAGAAATAATATTTTTTAAAGCATTGTCTGTGAAACCCATAATCATGATTTGATACTTTTCTTGTTTACTCCAGTAACAAGCATATTTATAATTTCTTTTTTTGCAACTCACTGTTTCTGATATCTTTCGTATTTTGGGCCCAGAATGGTTAGTAAGTATAATATATGATTCGAAATAATTTCGATTACATGTCGAATATTTAAGTTATGAAACGTGCTAAGTACATAAGAAATGTAAATAATAAAAAATATAATTCAATAAAAATATGATAATTATTGAATAGATTTTAGTAGATTAGTAACAAAAATCTACAACAAAAATACACTTCACTCAGACAGCAAACAAAGCGCACAAACTTATGTACAACTGTTACTTATTTAGAATGTAAGCTGAGATTAACGCTGTTGAGGGCCTAGACGAGATGCATATCGATAATCGCACTCAAATCACTAAGTTTGAAAATGAAAGGCATTTGACATAAGCTCTTACTTAGCTATCGAGCGTAGTTGTCAAATCCCATATATTTTTACATTAAGCGATTCAATTGTGACAGTCGAAATGCATCTTGTCTAAAACCCTTTGGTTATACAATAAGTAAATAGTTTGTTATAGCGAATAATATAATATTTGGGATAATCCAGCAACCTGATATTCTAGGTCCTTCTACATATAAGTTCTAGCAGCCACGGCGCATGCGCAACACAAAATCGATACAAGCTGGCGTTCACCGGTAGTCCATAGTTGTTTGTGGATCGGGAACCATGGCGCTACGGAACACGCGTTTTAAGTTCTTGTTATCACTTTGTTACATAATATCAGTTCACGCGAATTTGGAAGGTCCCTTCCTGTTCTTCGGTCCAAATTCGCTAGGCAAGTACAGAAGGCCAGCTTTGAAGTATTTGAACCAAGATGACTTAATGAGGATTTATGGGGAACAGGCCGCCATTGTGGTCTTCAATAACCAGGACTCTGTACCTCTGTCCAGTGGGAACTTTCCAAGGTTAAGGAAGATGCTGGAGGGTCAGGCAACGCTGGTTCTGCCACAAGATTTCCTGGATGTCCATCCAGATTATATCAGCAATGAGACACAGGTGAGAATTTAGTGTATTTTGATTTTAATATGATATCTAAGTAATTACGAATGCCTGCAGACATCTGCAGTAACATCGCTGTACTATTTAGTTGCTACAGTATAATTTCTATATAAAACATAACTATTGCGATTACCGTATGGACATCACACTAAAATATACAATCCTTCACAATAAACGCGCTGTTTCTGGTTTCATACGGTTTGACAGCAGAAGGCAGACGATAGTAACGTCAACATTCACTAAAGCTTCTGAAGGTAAACATCGACACATATTTCTATGTGAAAGCTCGAGGATAAGAACCTGATCATAATAATATTTTAAAAGCCAGCATTTTTGCTTATTGCATGATAAGACTAAATTTACACTAGTAACTTGGTTCAAAACCCTTAATTATGATGAAAATACGCTCAATATCTGCAGGCATATACACACACGCAAATGCTCATGTACACCTATCACACACACACACTCCCAAAACGCATGCGCATACTCATCTAAGAAATAAATAAATGATTTATTTTGCCCGATATCACAATTTATTAAATTAATAAGAGGTTCTATACTCAAAAGAAGACTGGCCACGTTGAGGACTATACATACATATTTTGTGTTATTTTTTAAAACGTTTCGCTCGTTGTATGTGAAAACTATTTTATATTTTAAAGTACAATAAACTTACGAAACGAGCGCTCTGGTTTCGATCACGGAAACAAAACAACTTTTGCTAAGGTTGGTCCCTGATTGATCAATCAAAATTTTGTAAGGTAAGTTATGGTTACCATTTAACATATATTAGATGTAAAAGATACGGATCTGTTATAGAGAAGTATATCTTTATATGCAACTAGTTATTGATTCATTCCCGACCCGGCACACACATGCTGCAGGATACAAGCCGTGTGATACATCGATATGCAGCACTCAAACTGGCCATTCCGAGAGCTGGATTAATATGAAGTCATTTTAAACATACAATCATAGTGTAGAGCGAGAACGCGGAATTTGCGGGACATTGTATTAAGGACTTGGATGTATCTGTGATTCTGTGTCTAGGTTGTCTAGATCTTTTTATTAACGGTGAATGGTGTGTAAAAGTTAAATGGGGCAGAATTAAATTTTTTACATAAAGTTACATCGAAATATAAAGTTAAATTATGCCGAGCTGAAGTTAAGTGTGAAGAAACTAAGTAAAATAATGCATTAGACAAAGACAACACCACTGCCAAAGAGCTGCTTCTCTATCCCAAAGGCATTTACAAATAATAAGTGATATTGTCAATGTGAGAGTTGAAGAAATCTTTTTGGCTCAAGATTTGGTTGGGATCCGTCAAGTTAAGCTGGAGAAGAATAATATCAAACTGTTTTTTTTTAATTAAAAGCTCAGCAAATGACTCGATACCACGTAATGATAAGCAGTAGAGGATTCCATATGTTTCAATTTCTCGCTATATGCTTAGGTTTAGTATGGGTCTAAGCCATAATTTCTTATGCTTTTAAACTGCGAATGTATATTTTCTTTGTGTGCGCATTTAAAAACTTTAAATAGCCAATTTCTGATACTGGCTAGATCTACTATAATCTACGAAAACGACTCGTTTGTCTTACCATGTTTTGTTTGACAGCGATCGAGATTATGAAAAATAAATTCGTGTATTTTTTATTAAATTAGATTCATAAATTCATTTACATCAAATTTTATCTTATGTTTTTTAATCGTTACATAAATGACGGTTTTTTATTCATCTACGATGGTATTCAGCTACACACACACACACACACACACACGCAAAAGAATCAAATTAGGAAAAATTAGTTTCACACTTATTTTTTAATTTCTTTTTATTTGTTTTTATTTCTTTCAAAATGATCGAATCAAATAAAAAAAATAAGATACATTTTAAAATTCTATTACAAAAAAAGGAAAAATTGCAATACCACTTCTTATGGTTAACTGGCAATAAGGTGATGCTGTTTCTATGATGGGATTGGAAGGGAATTGTTCATTATGAGCTTTTACCAATCGGATCTCTACTGCCAACAACTGATGATATCAAAGCAAGAAGAGAGAAAGCGGTCGGAATTTATTAATAGAAAGGACACAGTGGTCTTTCATCACGATAACGCTAGACCAAATAAAATTTTAGCCATTCAGAAAAATTAAGAGAGTTTGACTGGGAGGTGTTAATGCATCCGCTATATAGCCCTGACCTAGCTAGCACCTTCAGATTACCACCGGTTTCGGCCTCTTTAGAATTCTTTAGGCAGTGTCAGGTTAACATCAAGAGAGAACTCTCAAAACTACTTGTTGCGCTTCTTTGGACAGAAGTCCTATAATTTCTACAGCAACGGGATCATGTTTCTACCTACAAGATGGCAGAAAGTCTACAAACAAAATAGCATATATATACTGCAATGAAATATACATTAATTATGAAAAAAAATGTCTTAAATTTTTTAAATGCGAAGAAACTTTTCCCCAAACCTACATATTATAATGTATCTGCCTACAGAAAGACGCACCCAGTTATTGATTCATTCCCGGAACCGGGCGCAGACATGCAGCACTGTACCTAGGTAAGATGTGCAACAAATCAATATGCAATTCTCGAACTGACCATTGGGAAAGCTGCTCAATTAAAAACAGCCAATCACAGAGAGTAGAGCAAGCAAAAACCTAACTCCCCTCGCACCCGAGGGGAGTTAGGTTTTATAGATCCAGGTAATCTAGGTCCTTCCCCTTACGCCGAAATGTTGCGCAACAAGCAAACCGATTTGGACATCATTGTGTGAGAGATGATTTGTTTTTAAAATGGCTTTGCTTTTCATTAAACACTTTATTTAGTTAAAATTCCACAAAGATCTCACCGATCCCTTTGGCAATTTGGTAGAACTGTCATCTAAAATGGCAACGTGGGTTCATTTAAAAGAGGCACGTTTTGAGCCGGCAAGAAGAAGAATTAGCCGATGGCTAGAGCAGTATGTCGCATGCTGCACTATTTTGCTGCTATAATAGTCAGTATATCCCAAAAACACTGATTGTTTGATAATTTTATTATTAAAATTGTAAAATAATAAAACATGGGAAAAATCTCATTCGTTGCTAGGCTACCACCTCACAAGATCGCGATGCCCGTTTCCGCGCAAGCGCGCAAAATTAAGGATGGCGGCCATGAGAGTTGCAATAAGGGCTGTCGAATCAGCTGTGTTACACTGCTTATCCTCTTATCCGCTTATCTTTGGATGATCTATTGATGTATAAATACCTATTGATGTAAAAAACTTAGTTTGAATGTTTCTGCATTTTTAAGCACCACAACCAATTTGTTCAGAGTAAAACACAACGCGAACTTATGAAACTACAACGTGCTTCTTTATATTCCTGCTTCGGTAACTATGTAATGCGTACGCTTAATTTTAAGTTTATTATATTCACTTAGCCTTTATATTCCCATCTCTGGGAAATAAAGTCTCAGGGTTACAAGCATCTTATGGACTTAAAAACCTTTAATGTGTTTTAAATTGTGTCTCTTTCAATTAGCTACATTGACTATACCTTACAGTTACTGTTGCCTTACAGTTTACCTTTTTGTCTGACAGATGCTGACGCTGCAAGGGCCATGGTCAGAGAGAGACGCTCAAATGACAGAGACTTTCGCCCGGCTCCAGGACATCTACGGAGCGGGCAGGGTACTCGGGATATTGGGTGAGTGTTTGACATCTCTTGGTTAACCTGATCTGATGGGTTTTACACAGATCAGTGCCTTAGATTATTAATAGCCTTTTTATTTAATTTAGGAATGAAAAGAAATGGACATTAAAGATTAATTGGGGATCTTATTTTAATTAATTAATGGTACTTGTCGAGAGTAACGTGCTATAATTATCTAGTTCATTTGATTTCAGGTAACTCAGTATCCCAGAGCCAGATGGAGTACACGGAGGAGGAGTGGGGCCGGGTGCGGCGACAGGCTGAGGAGAGCACCAGTGTTGGTACACCAGCAGCGGAGGACGAGAGACCTGTCCGCCAGGGGCCGAAATATTCGCTATATAATGCTACAGGTAGATAAAAATTGGAAAACAGAAGTGCTTTAGCAATCAAAGAATTATACCCTCAAATTTGACATAATATCGTACTGAAAAAGAAGTCAATGAATACAGGTTTTGTCATTTGTGTTCCAGGTCCACCCGGCAAGAGTGCTCTGCTGTATTCCTCAGGCTGGCCAGAGCTCCGTTGGGCCAATGGTTCCACTACAGTTCTTGATACGCAGGTGGGGGAGCCCACGGTGAAGCCGACCAGGCTCTACACGATCCTGGTGGTGAGGTTTGCTGATGGAGACACCAGGGATAAGGTATATGTTTAAAATTTTTAGTTCTTGTTTACTACTATGATAGTTATACGTGTGGATAGTTTAGAAGATCACCATATCTTTGTTTACAAAGATAAAGAAAATTAATTAATCTTTTAACAGCCTCCACTGACAAACCATGCAGGGCTTATAATAATAATATTATTCATTATTTTTCAGATTACCCTAGAGTTCAGCTTCAAGCAATCAGCTGGTTGGTGGCAAGCGGTTGGCGTGGAGGTCAAATTCGGCCTGGAGACTACTGGCCTCAACCTGCAAGCTCCAGCGCCTCCGGATGCACCAGCAGCTGTCTTGGGGCACGCGTACGAGTGCTCCCTCCCGATTGTCTACACATCCGAGGAGGCGACTCTTACGCTGCCCGATATACAGGTAAATAGAACGGAATATCAAATTTAATTATTACAATCGATACACGGTATCCACTTCACTAGTGGGCAGCATCCGGCTCTGCTGGGAGCAGATGATCAGGGTATTTAAGTTCGGCATGGGTCATACGTCTAAGTTATAAAACAATGAACGATGTAGAAAATATCATAAGACGTTAAGTTCGCCATTTGAACACTCTTTCGCAATAAAGTATAAATAAATATAATATTCTTCGGAGAAGGTGTGGTTGAGGTGGGGAACAAAAGCGCTGTAGTTTCTGATTGACTTCTTAGACGCCTGTGTAGCTTAATTACAATCAATTTATGTGAACTACTATTGCTAACTGAACAAAGTTCGTAAATGTAGCAAAGGTATATATTGCAGTAGATTTCTTGATGTTTGAAGATCATTATTTACTTCAATTAAAATATTAATTTTAAGCACTTTTTGACACAAAGTGAGACCACTCTCACCTTGCCGGCCCAAAAAGTGCTTAAAATTAATATTTTAATTGAAGTAAATAATGATCTACCCTAGCCACCTAGGGCAGTATATCGCATGCTTCACTAGCTATCTTCACATATGGACTCCTCTACAGCTTATCATCAGGCGGTGTCGAGTCATCTTCTGATATTAATATAAAAAAATATTCAAACTTACATTTCAGATGCAACCTTTCATGGAGAGCACGGAGAAGTTCGCTGATGCCTTCAACTGCATCGGCTTTACCACTGTCCCTATTTGGTAAGTTTTATTGATCGAAGTTAAGATAGACAATAAGTTCGATGTTTCCTGGGTGGGTCAATCAAGCAACCCAGCAAGCATGCATGTAAGAACACGAGCAATATGCAAGCAAGTAGGAAAGCAAGCACTTAACTTCAAATACAGTATATTTATTTATTTTTCTCATACATATTCTCTGTTATGAAGATTTAAAAAGAACTATTATCGAATATATATATATATATATATATATATATATATATATATATATATATATAGAATTGGTTTATTTAAATAAATATTCATTGAGTTAGACCTTGAATAATAAAATTATTTTTTTAGGGTTCTGTATCTCAAAATGAAAAAAAAGCACATATAGGATCAGGAGTTTTCCTTTGTCTGACTGACAAGGCCCTTTATCTCAGTAACGTAGAGGTATCGAGTCCAAATTAAAACTATATACTCAGGTCTACATTATCTTGAAGCAGAATAATTTTACTTCTTAGTTTACGTAAAAAATATACGGCCGTTTATGCCGCAAAACTCTATATTTCGACACTCTCCAAGGGGACCCAAAATCCCACGAGGGAGTCAAAATTTATAGGATATTTTCTATTGCCCTAGAACTATGAACTTTGTCAAGTAACACCGTCTTATACTACTAGTATAGGGAAATATCCGAAAACTATACATTTGTAATTAAATAATTAATAAATGCACATACAAATTAGTACAGAACCCTCGGTGGACGAGTCCAAACCGACTTGGGTTTTATTTTACTGTTATTGAGGTAATACAAAATATTCCTCTCAAGTAAATTTGTGCCCATCAGTGGGATGAATTTGGCAGTTGATTGATGAACATAAATTTCCCTCAGGTCCGGCCTGATGGTTACCTTCATCATGATGATCGGCCTCGCTATCTCCATCACCATGATCTTGGACATCAAGACCATGGACCGCTTCGAGAACAACAGGAGCAAACAGCTCACTATCACTGTTAGTGAGTGAACTGTAGTTACCACTTTATCAAACTTATCACTTATATTTGTAAAACAACTATGTATTTTTATAGGAACATTAATCTATTCGTAACTTATATTGAAAATACCCGGTCGAATAAGAATGGGGTGTTAAATAGACATATTTAAGCGAAGATATACATGAGAACAAGCTTTAAGATTGCTTGATTATATAATCCAACTCGTTTATGCCTGCGGCTTCGCCCGCGTTGACTCGGTCTGTCGCAAATTTTTAATAGTTCGGGCTAAATGGATTGTCCAACATTTTTCAACTCCACTAATGGTTGGAATTGAAGAATTTTTCCAAAGATAATCAAACAAAACAAATAAACTCTGTAGCTTTTTAATATTTGTCTAGATAAAAAATTAAAATAATATGATCCTGTTCTTTTGAAGGACCTACTTTATATATATAACAGTGTCCCGTTTTTCAGTCTTTTGAAGCTAGATTTAATAATCAAAATAAACGTTACATTAGTTTTTAGCTCGATGTCAAATGTTTTAGTGCCCACGATGTAATATTTACGAAATATTTGTGTAATTCATAAAATAGCTTTTGATCTCATATTAATATTACAGTTTACGTATTTGATAACTTTATGCTTTATTCTCTTTGGTGTAAGTAACAAACTATCAAGGTGTATATGTATAATTGTGCGTGACTGTACAATGCGTAATTAATGCCTAATGCAATTATGTTGTACAGTGAGTTAGTTATTATCAGAACTCAAGGAGTCCAATTTTTTAGAGATATTTTTAAGGATCTGCTACTGGATATCGAATAATATAAATAGATATTAAGATTAGAATAATATCTGTCCTTTCCAATTAACATAAAGTGTAAGTTTATTAAAATACATAATGGCAGAATTTGCAGCAATGAGTAGAAAAATAGAATGATTGGTAAATAACAGTCATTGTCGGTAAATAGTTACCTACGTTATGAAAATTAGTGATAAGTTACGATCGTAGATCGGATATTATATCAGTAAGTGAACAATCAAAGATATGAATGTAGCGTGTATAAGAAGCAAAATAATTTAATATAATATATGTAAAATTTTGATCTCATTAACATAAAGATTCTAGTATGATATATCTAGTTACGACAATTAATTGGTGTCTGTAGGTAGGTGTTACAACACTTGTTACTTTTGATTCATTTGTTTAATTTTAAGAATATGCAGGCGGAGCCATAACTTTGAATTTGTCGCCACTTCTGTATACTGTACTTCTGTATCTTAATCAAAAAACGCGTAAAAACTTTAATAATTGATATGCAATACGCATACATCTGGCGAGTTGTGCAGCATTGAACAAATCAACGGAGAGTGTAATAAGTATGAATGTATGGGTTGGATAAATCTATACAAATTAAACAAAGAAAGCATTATAAGATATTCTCAAATAGTATCGAGTAGACGAGGTTAATAGCACTGAGTTTACTAGGCGGTAGATCTGATCGCATGGTCGTCTGCGTGTGGAGTAGTTCGCTGTTTTGGTGTGAAGGGAAGGTAGCCAGTGTACAGGACAGGGGAGACATTAACATTTCTTTTCTCCAGAAAGTCAACTGCAATATCAAGTGATTTGAATGGATGAATAAAAGTTTATTTGGTACAAAATTAACAGTACAAGTACAGAATCAATAAAGAAGAGAATACACAATTAGTCTTATGCCGCGGCAAAATTACTTCACCGCTGGTATTCTGCGGATACCATAATGCAAACTGTAAACCTCTCTTTTTCTGCTCATGTCAGTGACAATAAATAAATATAAAAAGTACCCGGATTAAAAGATTGATTTCTTGATATAGCATGTAGGCGATGGGTACCATATACCACCAGGTGGGTGGAGAAGACTACAACATGCTTGAATAACGGTAACAATGTTTAATGGGTTACTATCAACTTTGCAGCAGACCCTCCCTGCCTCCGAAGATGTGGGACACCTTATCCTATTATCCATAGGGTTCCTGTAATATTCCTTAAAATTTAGCTAATGAATTTAAAATCATACGGTATGACATGTATTTGAATTTATGAATTATTCGAGTTGATGTATTCTTGAAATAAGTTACAAGGTTTGCCATAATAGCACCACGTTCGTGCGTGGTTGCAGTAACAACCGGCTCCAAACACTTAATATCCCAAGTATTGAGACACCTTTGATCAAGCACTGCAAAAATATAAGCTCCCACTATTAATACTGAGTTTAAATCATCTTGATACAAATGCTTTTGCTTACGAGACGCTGAATATTGTCCAGTAAGCACGAATAGATATACCCATCTAGTTTGATGATGCCACGCATAAAATCTCAAACATATTTAAAGAAATTTCTCGAAAGATTCATGAATTCTGTGAAGTTATTATAGTATTAAACATTCATATGATGTATATTTCTCAAAGACGTGACGTGCTAGCAATGGATGTAAATAATTATTTTAATTAGCAGATTACTATTAGATCCATAGATTATAAATAATTATCATATTATAACTAAGTAACTTTGATGTAAGTACAATACCGTGGATAAAAAACAGATATATGTTAGATAACTATATCTTCGTAGTACTAATGTTAAGAGAGTTGATCGGTAAAGATTCCTCTCAAACTATTTTATGATTAAATAGGACTAAGCATTTTGTGTAATGTTTACAAAACTACTAAAGATACTAAAATGAACTGGTTTGTCTTTGTCAAAAAAATTACCAAGTTAAATGGTGTGGATACCAAATACAAAATTAGCGTAACCGTCAAAAATAGTATCAATCTAACTGAAATCTATGATCAAAGTAGTATTAGTAGTCAAACCGATCGATATGAGCTTCGAGAATTTCGATAAAAGGAAATTAAAATTTTCTAACGCTTGAAAAATCTAATCGAGGGTTAAATAAGCGTTATTAATAAAACTATTGTCCAAGGAAACAGATCTGTTATCCATACTAATTAATATAAATGTTAAAATAAAGAATGAAATATGTTTTCACGCGCAATTGACCAACTTGGATGAAATTCGATGCGGAGATATAACACGAAGCAGCGTACCTATGTAGCTAATGTTTGTTTAAAATGTATTTTGAACAAACATAATCGGAAGCAAAAGTAATCTTGGTCTTTATCTCACCTGATGGTATGCAAAGATAAGGCCGAAGATGGAAGCGAACTACACACGGATTCCTTAACCTCTGAGGAATTGGTTATTTTACCTCCAACTGCCGGAACACAACTGTTCTATTAAGATTAATGTTATGGCTGCAGATTTAGGTAAGAAGCCTCACATTTTCAAAGACGCAATTGATTCGACTGCTCCTAAACTTCAGTGTCTGATATAAAAATCGTATTTGTGAGGCTTTTTGTAAGAAAAAGCTTTTGAATAAAGGGGGTTAATATTATAACGTCTTCTTTGCGGAAGCTTAATAGGCGTGTAATTTCTTAAAGTATGATTTTAAGGCTTATTTGTTGAAGTAGATCTAAATTTAGCGAAGTTTTACATTAGGTAAAGAGCTGTCATCGATTTTGTCAAGTATATGTAGTATCTTGTAATATAGTTTCTTTCTGATAATATAACTATATCTAACCTATTACTGTATTAAAATCAAATTACCACACGCACATAACGCGTTTTGAAGAATATGCGTTTGGTAATATCATTAGCAATGTCATGACTTATAAACATTGCCTGCAAATTTTTTTCAGGCGTTATAACCGTTTGAAAGTAGTTACTTTAGCATATATTAATCAAGGGTACTATGGTTGTTAGCTGATAAGCAACCTCTAGCTGAGAATAGACGGTCCCAAATAGAAGGATCACATGATTTTAAGACTCTAAAACCACGAGAGTTGGTCGGTGAAATCGGTTGCAGTACTTAACTAGGACCATAGCCTTACGTTAACGTTTATTACGGAGAAGCTCTACATAAAAAAATTTGGATTGACCTATCTGCCATCACTATCACCCACGACAATAATAGCTTTGTCTTCATAATTGAAACCAGTCGAAATGTAGGCTAAAAACGTTGTCACACTATCATGCTAACATTAACAGAAATAACGGTATTCTCGTATAGGTACGAAAATTATGATTTGATGCGTAGAAAGAATGCTTTGCAAGATTTTTTGTCAATTCAAAATTCAGTTTCGATTCGGTTAATATTTTGATTGAGGATTTGAGATTAATGTAATAAGTAATAATTAATTAATTTCTTTTGAGATTTAGGCCACCGCACTCAAACCACAGTATCAACGAGTTCTACTGAGGATGCACTCATGTGTAGCTTATTCTGTCAAAATTAAAGGAAGAAGTATGTTAGAAACATACTTCCTCATTTTCAAATTAAAAATAAAACACATTGAACCTTGTATTATCATACCTTCATAGTAATTGAATTCAATTTGATTGAACAAGTTTTATTATATCTTCCAATTTATGGACTTGGAATAATCAGTAAAAACCATCATGTTTGCAACTTATCTCAGAAATTACAATACATATTTATAAAGCTATCAAAAGTTCTATTTAGGAGGTGGTATTTTTATTGTTTTTATGATTTCAAAATATTTTTTTACATTCTTAGTAATGGAATTCGGTAATTTCATAGAATTAAGCATTTATTTAAGAATGAATGTTTGTGATAATTGTGAATGGAATTCTAAATAAGAAGGATAGGTTCTAAGACGTGCAGTAGCAATAGTATTGAGTTGTGGACACTATAATGTGTGTAAATTATATTATCTGAGTCATACGGACGTAATTCGCTTAAATTTAATCTTGCCGTATACGGCAATTTTATTATGTAAAATGTATTGTTTGCTAGATTAAGAACAATTTTTATTATGAATATATTATATGTAATGTGAAGTAACCATAAAGTTTGTTTACTATATATTATTTATACGCGTCATAACATGTTCCCCTAGCGAAAGATTCAATCGAATTGAAACGTTTCGAACGTGTCAGTTGTCAAGTTACATAGATACGACAGCAGCGCCTCTATTGTGAAGTATTGGAAACGTTTTTAATATATCCGATTATCACCCGAACGCAACAAAGATATTATTACCGCTAGTGTGAGTTTCAACCGTATTGAGACGTTTCTATCGTATTTGCTTTTAGTTGAATATCGCATATATAAAAAATTGTTTCCAATACTTTACAACAAAGGCGATAGTGTTGCTTGCATACAATTTGACAGGTGTCATTTAATTTGAAACTGACTGACACTAGGTGTACTCTAAAATCGTAAGGTTTTACAAACATCACATTTACTTTACGCTCTACGATATATTTTTTGCACTTCCCATAGGTAAAGTATTTCTATCTATATAGACATCATAATTTACAGGAACATAGTTGTAAGATGTACATTCCGCAAAATTTGCCTTCTATATTGATGCCAAATAACCTGTACATAGAAAATTTAACGATATCAATTGTAACGGTGAAATATGAGTTAGTAATAGTGTTAATTGTATAATATGTTATATGGCTACAGTGATCAGGCTTGCAAAAGTAGTAAAATAGACATAGGTATATAGGTACATTTATGTTGAACGTATTGCAAATATCAAATTCGCACTACGTTCTCAGGTAAGTAATTTTTTAGCACTTTACATAGATATAATAATTTACAGATAAGACATAGTTATAAGATGTACATTCTTGATGGAATCAAAACATAAAAATAATTAAGGACAAAGTACTGAAATAGTACGTTAGCACATAAGTAGTATATATTGATATGTATATATGTATATATTGTGGACGATATAAGGGAATCAATAGTTAAGTGCAGATATGGATTTAGTCTTTACTATGTATAAAGTAGTTTCACCTTATTTAAATTTTAAACCAAAAACCTTATTCAAGAAATGGATCTGTTTTTTTTAAAGTAAATTGTAAAGTTTGTTATGAAATCTCCGTAGAGGTTTATTAGCTCGTGATCTCGGTTTTATGTTAAAACTCCTTAATAATTTACCATTTTAATTACACCAAGCTAAACGTGCAGTTCCAAAATTAATCATTAATATCAAAGAAAAGATTTATTTTTAATGTCATACACTGGAAACGCTGCTGCCTTGCATGACTTTCACTTTGGCCTAAAAGCTAAAAAAAAGCTTACAGTCAATTCCAATACTTCGTCTAAAAATCAAGATTGACGTACCACAATACTTACCAAGTAAATCCAGTTATTATTGTAAACGAATAAAGAATGCTAGACTAAAACCTTCCATGAGTAAAGTACTCTGCGCTGTGTAAAGGTGGTGACAGTCCCACACTTCAAAAGTTAAGAGCTGTATTGAAAGTTTAAGAGTATGAAGTCTTCACTGCGAGGTGGTAGACTCACTTGCAGGGTCCCTTGGGTACCATCGCCTTTCTTATTTTGACCGTGAAAAAGTTCGCTGTATTTCGACGTGAAGGGTTAGGTAGTAATTACCTCCAGTGTAATTACCTCCCATGATTTGTAATCACAGATAATAGGAGGTAGTAGACATTATGGCGATATCTCTTGTGTCCGTAATGTCAACACTCCCGCAGACTCAAAGTCAAAAGTCAAAGTCAAAATAACTTTATTTAAATAGACTCATTTACTAAGTTCTTTTAAATCGTCACAACAGGGAATATGTATGAGAAAAACAAATTAATATAATTAAAGGCAATAGTCAAATGATATCTTGATACAAAATGTGTCTATAGACGTTAGTACCCATTAACCATAATGTGGGCCATTCGCTTTGGCATTCTATGGCATAAAATATTTTTTTTTAATAAAAAAAATATGTTTAAACTTGTAGTTGAGTTACCTGGGTTCCTTATTGCTATTTGTATAAAAATGTAGTTATAAGTGCTATATTGTAAGCCGTACATGAAATTATTAATATATATTTTTTTATTTATATTTTTTTTTCATAATATTTGGAACCATAATTATCGGGGTCGCTAATTGGATAAAAAATTTACCTGTTAAGTCTTAAACGCCAATATTGAGTGAGGTAAACATAGTACTATCTTCCACTTTAAGAGAGAACAGTGATTTAAACACTTTGATAGTTAACCACAAATGCTAATCGCTTAAATACTTTGAAATGTAATCATTTTTTAATGTTGAGTTATACTCAAAGTCAAACGATATAATAATATATAATTACGACTATCATATATATAATAAGAAAAAGACTATTAACTAATTTCACTCCGAAATGAAAGATCAAGTCACTGGAAGTCTATGACGTCACAGTTGTAGTACCTGATAACTCTATCGTATTTGGTTTTAAGTTAACAGTTTGTATTTTTATTATCATTTAACCTTAAATTGGAACTGATGAAAGATTTTATAGCATTTTAACATTACATCTTTATAATGTATAATCCATACAACATCTATTTACTTTGAAGTTTTATTCAAAATTTCAGGTTAATTGAAAACCAATAGATTTTGATCGCATACAGTAGTGAAATTATATTATATCTTGAAAAATACTCGTTCTACATATTGTTTTAACCTCTCACTCTTAACCAACATGAAAAGGCGTCTCAAAAAGTAGTTATTAGCATTTCTATTTAAGATGTACATTGAATTTGGAAACGGTTATTGGCAAGAATACAGATATTATATACGAAAATTGTAGTAAAATAGTACTTTAGTAGATAATTATAAGATTTAGTAGATTATTATTTAAAAGGGACATAAAATAGGATTCAGTAATTAAGACAAAAACAGATTCTATGACTTTAGTGAGTATTACGTCATCTGTTCCGCTAAAATTGAGTTTGAGTTTAGTGGAACTTTTAAACTGCATGCATGTGAATACATCACATGAAACGATAAGTTAGCAAGAGAAGACTTGTCTCTATTAAGCACCTCTTCCAGTACTTATAAAATGTGTGGAACATACTTATGGAATACAGGCAACGCGAACGAATTAAATAAAAAATACTTTACACAATTTACAAAATCTATAATTTTCACAATGATTACAGTTGTATTAAAAATAACGATATTTTCATACAATTATGCTGTGACAAATAACTCAGTAGATAGAAAAAATAACTGCTCCATCTAAGCCCGCTTCTCTACTTGTGCTACGGTTGACTTAAAACTCACTTAAGGCTCTGAGTTGTTAGTTAAGTATTTAGTTAAGTTAAATATAATTGCTTGAAGCTACGAATTAAAATATTCTTACTATGAACTCACACAATAAGTTGATAGGAATGTTAATGTAATAAAAATAAATAGATATTTTAAAATATTTCACGTGTAATAATGTCGTCGTAAGTCGCGTTACTATTATACATATATATCTAATAATTACGAATTAAAAATATATATATATCATATCATATATCATATCTATTTTATATTAAATAAGTAATTTAAAAGTAATTATTGCTGTCGTTAAATAAATTAAGTCTTTTAAAAATACCTATCCCACTAAGCCTACCTTTCTGACTTGAAAGTCGCTTAGAAAAAATAGGCGGTTCCTAAAATATGAGTTGGTTTAGAGAAATGTCCTCAACCCCAATAATTGAAATGTAAGTTTACGGTTCTTTGTATATATGAGTATTATTTGTCTAAAACAAAAACATAATTTATTGGATTATTACGATACTTTATTTTATGAAAATGGTACGTTTATAGAATACGTTTTCTCGTTACTTTAAAATTATACATAAAGTTATTATTAATCGTTTCAAGTTAGGAATTAAAATATTCTTGCTGTGTACAGTAAAAGATTAAGAAATATACAAATAAGTGACTTAGTGCATTGTAATAAGCTAGTATTTTTAATGATTGCACTTACAACAATGCCGTAAGTCGTATCACCGTGAAGCACCTTACGAACAATAAAGTTAATAATTATGATTAAGAAATGTATTCATATCCATTGAGAGTTAAATCAGTAATTTAAAATTACCGTGAAGTGATAACTTACTATTAAAATTAAAAACTACATAAATATTTAAAATTGTATTTTCAATGCTTCTTGCAGTGGTGCGATAATATTAAATATGTACGCAAATGTCAAGACAAAAATGGGATTGCGAAAAGCTTTTATCACCATCACTTAAAGTCTAAATTTGTAAAATTGCAGGAGTCGCATTAAAAACGCGTTAAATCCACTCTTTTCAAAAGCACCTGCAAAATTAGCTTCTATTCGTCACTATAAAGACACTAATTTTCTTTAAATTGGTATGGTCCAGAGAAACGTGTCCATCTTCGCTTAAACATAACAAGACTTTATTACACGGTAACAGAAGCGATTTTGCAGTATCATATGCGGTTCCATTTTTAATTTCATCGTTATTGTGTGTAAGTAGATATACGTAACATAATATTGGAGCTATGTATGGTAGAGAGAGGTATATGTTGATAGCTACTTATATGTACCTGTGTGTATGTTATGTAGCTAGTATGTGAAATGTAATTGGTGTCTGAACATATTATACTAACATATCAATAAAGTTCTGTTGTTTTATTACGAATGCCACACATTTAATTAGATATTAGAGAGTTACCATCAAATTATTTGTTACACAAAAAACCCAAGTCATATCTATGAGAAGATTTACTTCCGGAAGGGCGTCACGTGTAGGTCAATATTAAATCGATGCGCGTAACAGATGTTGTTATTACGATATAAAGTGTGCGTTCTCATTCACGAAGTCTTGCTTACGAGTTATCGAGTTTAATTGTAAGTTAGAGGTTATATTAATGAGCAGTAGCGGGCGCTGGACGATGTAAAAGTTTTATTATTTTACATTAATTTTAAATCAATCAAAAAAAATCAATCAATCAATTTATTTCTTTTTTATCATTTTTTTTTGTGTTATTTTTTTTTTTAATTTTTTAATTTTTTTTTATTGTTTTTTTTTAATTTTCTTTTTTTATTTTATTTTTAATTTTTTTCTTATTATCTGTTTTAAAGCGTCGGTGGCGTAGTGCGTGGTTCATTGTCTTCCATGTAAGAGGCAGTGGTTCGAACCCCGCCACGTATCAATATATGTTTTGAATATATGTTGTGTTGAAGTCAACCAACCCGGACTTGGCCAACTTCTAGCTCTGAATTAGGGCGATTAGGCTCGAGCCCCTCGATTTGAAATATAAGCTATTGATGATATCTTTTTTAGTTTGGTAAATATTTTCTTTGATGATTTTTTTCTACAGTGGAACTTCATATAAAAGTATAAAGAAATGAAATATTATTTTTAGTGCAATAAGCAACACAGTATGCAGTACATAATTGCATTACTGTAACAATTAGAGTCTTAATTAAAATCACATAGTGATATAAATATTTTATCACACAAGGATTTACTGTGTCATGAAACTGACAAAATGAAGGCTTCCATTGAAATTTTGCATGTATAGATCTTATTTTTATTATCTATTTTGTAGGTCAATTAATATTTAAATTTAATTTTTTAAATATTTAAGGACTTTATATTTCTCAATTGTCTTTTAAATAATGACATCGACGTAAGCTTAGCATTTAATTTGATGAACAAATCAACAAAAAAGTTAGACTGCCTTCACTTTCTAGTTTAAAATAATCATATTTTACAAATGGACCCCTTTTATCCGGTGGTGTGAATTTATATAGATCTTTATCATAGTGATAAAATAAAAATATAAATAATACTCCTCGCTTAACTCATGGCTACGTCCTCACCCTAAATACTTGCTTCATCAAGTTGCATCAAGTGCTTCCGTCAACATCCCGAAAGCTTCATTCCTATGTAACAAGTATAATAATTTTTCGACTTCCTTTCTCCGAATGATTTTACAATATTGTTCAAGACCACAATCTTAAAGAATAGGAAGACTTATAATGTTTGCGACGTTTTTTGGTGCTTAAGTAAATTAACACCTATCGTATCATAATAATATATTTATGAATTTTCTTCTATTCGAATAGTTTAAATAAAAACCATTAAAATAATATTCTTTACATCAGGGACTTATGAGGAATTATTTTTTTAGTCCATAGGCATCTTAAAAATGTATTTTCACATTTGAGGTTATTTATTATATTGTAAAAATCCCAGACGAAATAACTAACTTTTTAGAAAATCTTTAAAAAAAAGTATTCTTAAATAAGATACTTTCCTTATGTTGCATAGCCTAGGGATGGCCCTGTAAAACGCTAGAAGTACTGATGGCGAGCGGTTACCTTAGTCTATGAACGCTTGCTACACCAGGGTATAACTTACGCGATAGTTCAAAAACTTTCTGATGGACCCCATACCGAATACATTATACGTTTGAGAAAACTCGTTCAATCATTACGTTATTATTTAAGTCACTTGATTACATCTCACAGTTAGTATAAAACAAGCGTTATTTAAAATGATCTTATCTCAAACAAGGGAACATTGAGAACCGTTAAAAATACTTATGTCGTATAGCAAACGACTCATAATTGAATAGTATCTCAGAACTTGAGATTGGATGCTAGTTGGATATAGTTATGATATAATCAGAGAAATAAATATATAAAAACCGTATGGAATCCGACGCCTTGAGAAGCTAACACAAAAGCGAAAGTAGTGTGAAGAGTGGGCGAATATGGATTTTATAGCGGCGGGGTAAGTGCTATCATGTGGCACTGACGATGATTTACGGTTTAAGTTATAAGAGAAATTGTGACTAAATATTCAATTTGAAAACTGCAGTAAGAGTTAAAAATGTAATTAAAAACATAGATAGCGAAGCTATTGTCCACCTGGTCAGACCAAATGGTTTTCGCGGTTCGTTTAAAGGAACCCATGTCGGAAGAGCTCGTGATAACAAATATGATTAACTTTTCTAGGGACCTACCATAGCGAATGTTGCTTTGTTTTTCGAAACGAGCGGATCTTAAGATTAGGATAATTATAAAAGGTCGCTTTAAAATGCCCAACAGCTTTACTCTAGTTCGCTTGTAAGACAATTTTTCAATAACCAGCGTAACCTAGCGACGTAACAAAGTATAAACTTAAAGGAGTATGTATGTTGGCATCTAGTCGCCAATAGTTTTCATTAAATAATCTTGAGTATTCGAACCAACTAACTACGCCAACAATTTCCTCAGTTTTATGAATAAATAAAATAGAAGCAACTCAAGAGAAGAGCGGAGCATAAAGAATCAATAAACTTTATCTGTTATTATTGCTAGACAGCATAGCGACCGATATTTAAATTGCTGTTGTTTTGTATATTCCTTACTAAATAAGGGAACATAAACTCATAGATACATGTTTTGTAATAGAAATCGCTCAGTTTGTGCCTTGGGCCATACATTTATATCGGGGATCTATCATGCGCACTTTCACTTATTAGTGTTATAGATAGTGTTGTTTTGGTTATTTAAATCTGATTGGAATTTTAGCTTCGACACACTTGCGCGGGCGCAGGTCAATTTGTCTATTAACTATTATTATCCGTGACGTTTATTACCTTACATATGGGTTAAAAGAGTAGTTCTGTATATGCAAACGAATCTCGTAAATAAAATGGAAATTAGCGGTTTTTAAAAGAAAACAGTCAGAAAATTTCACTTTAATCTATAGAATATACTCAAGTAATTGTTTATTTATCTATGCGTTTTAAAAATTTAATTAAACAATGTTAATTGAATTTGGCTCACCTATATAAAATATAACAGGTCGGGGAAAAAGTTTCTTCTCATATTATATGAAAATTTAAGACATATTTTTCAAAGTTCATTTTCATTTAATTACAGTATATATGTGCCATTTTGTTCGTAGACTTTCTGCTATCTTGTAGGTAGAGACATGATCCCATTGCTGTAAACATTTTGGAACTTTTGATCAAAAAGTAGTTTCGGCAGTCCTCTCTTGATGTTAAACTGACACTGCCTAAAGAATTCTGAAGAGACTGAAACAGGTGGAAACCACCATATAGCTCTGACCTTGCATTGCAGTGCAAGGTCAGGGCTATATTTTGCGTCATATGCTAATATATTGGTTATTGCAATGTCAAAGTAAAATTCAATAAAATCTTATACATTTATTTATAAAAATTAAATTCATTCATTCTACCTCATATAATAATGAATATCTATCTATTGATACTACATATGCGTCCCACTGACGGGAACAGACCTCCCCCTGGCGTGTTTATTTGTTTTCGTTATCGACTCCAGAAGTTTCAACCAAACCACTGCGCCAGAGAACTCCTCGTCGTGAATTTAAATGACGTAGCTAAATTTAATCAATTTGAGAATGAACAAATATAGAATCCATTGTACATTTATTTTGAGAGCGATGAGTGATATTTATTAACTGAAAATTTCTCACTTATTTGATTAGAAGGCGTTATTGTTTACTTCCATACAGTTTAAAATGAAATGGCTCTGAATTCATCATGAACGTGTAATAACCTGAAGAGCAAGAGACATTGTAATAGAACACAGTCATAACATGACGCTGAATATCTGACTCGGCATCACCGCTTGATGATGGCTTTTAACAGAGACGGATTAAGGTGATAAAAAATTTGCATACTTGAAACACGTAACTAAAAAATCGAATGAGAAAATTTTGTGTTCAACCTTTAGATGCAAAGGCGCGAAATGTCATTGTTTTGATACCTTAATTACTAGTAGCAAAAATGCAGCTGTATATTTAAATTTATACCAGAAAATCTATTATTGACGTAAATTCAAATAATTTGGTACCAAGTTTATGTATTCCTCGCCATTTAATAGGCATATTGAAACATTTTCACTTATTTCTTTTTCCCACTTCTGTAACAAATTTCAACTAAAGTCTGCAGTCCTTTCATTATTAGTTTTAAATTCAACATTTTAACTGAAAAGAATAAAATCAAAAATCAAGATTTTACAAAAATATGGAAGCTAAAATTAAATAATAATATTTTATTGGAAGAATACTAATAAACTCCCGGGTATGAACAGTTTTTCGGTTACCACCCCTCCTTCTCCCCCTACTACTGTCAACCCTACTGAACATCGAGGTGAAGTCAAGAGCCTATCAGTCTTCTATGCGCAAACATTCTGCTACAAGTACCTTTTTAAATGAAATCTCCCAGTTCGGCTCTGTGCATATTACTGTTAAATTTTGTCATCTCAAAGCATGTAGCGCATTCACCCAACTTACGGGACTTACCATAAGGTAAACGATTGGGTGACATGCGCGAATGATGATGGACCCGGGAACAATCGAAGCCAACGGTATTATATGGAATAGTGAGGTTACTGATAAGCTTTGTATCAACTAAATTCATTTTAAGGTCGAAGATAAGTGTTAATGATACAAGCACTTGTTTTGCACTGACATATATATTTTATATTTTTCTATTTACAATTGTGGTATATACAATATGATATATAAACGTGGTATAAAACATGGTATAAAAGTTGGTCGTGAACATGGCCCCCAGCGGTGTAGGCACCAAGATCTATTGGGATATGACCAACGGTATGAGCTTTTTCACGGGGCGACGCAGCACACCCCCTTTCGTTATCACATCTACCACCCTAACGATATTGTCTCTGCCCGGATAAGTAGCTACTACGCGACCACGCGGCCAGCAACGCCTAGGTAGAGTCCCGTCCGCGATACACACTACGTCCCCTATGTTCAATGTCTTGGTTTCGGAAGATGAAGAACGTCGTGGCACGAGTGTGGGCAGGTACTCTTTTACGAAACGCTGCCAAAAATGGTCAGAAAGATGTTGCGCTTGCCTCCACTGAGCTCGGCTAGAAAGATCGGCATCGTCAAAGGGTCGAGTCTGCAAGTCATTTGAAGAAGTACCAATTAAAAATGAAAAAGGTGTAAGGGCTTCTTCCGCATCGTGATCGACGGCGACATGTGTCAGTGGTCTAGAGTTTACGATGGCCTCCACCTCCAATAGTAACGTTTGAAAAGCTTCTTCACGCGGAGACCTGTCTTTCAGTGTGACAAATAGGGCAGTCTTTACGTTCCGCACCAATCTTTCCCAGCATCCTCCCATGAAAGGAGCTGAAGGTGGGATGAATTTCCATCGAATTTGTTTGGTGGATGCAAATTCGTAAACGTCGTTTATAAGTTTAGCAGCTCCGACAAACGCCGTCCCGTTGTCAGAGTATATACAGGACGGGTATCCCCTGCGAGCTATGAAACGGCGCAGGGCCATTATTGCGGAGTCCGATGAAAGGGTTTCAACAATCTCGAGATGAATAGCTCTTATGGTCAGGCAGGTGAAGAGCGAGACCCATCTTTTGACATGTCTTCGACCAATCGTGACGCTAAGTGGACCAAAGTAGTCGACGCCGACGTAAGTAAAAGGACGTTCATTGTGTGCCATGCGTGCATCAGGTAAATCTCCAATAGGGGGATTTATAGGCTTAGCCTTCCGAAGCCTACAGAGTTGACATCTTGAAGCCACTCGTTTGACAGCAGGTCTCAAGCCGATGATGTAAAGTCTCTGCCGTAGCTCGTTTATGATCAGCTCATTGTTTCCGTGCGCATATCGGATGTGGTATGAATGAATAAGCAGTCCTGTCACCTGGTGCTTTCCTTCAAGAACAATAGGCCGGGACTCTATTGCATTAGAGATGGATGTGCGACCACATAGCCGAAGTAGACCATCTTCTGCAAAGACTAATGAAATATTCTTAAGCCTACTGTGATTGGAAACGGGACGTCCTGCGTGAACGCACTCAAGCTCATCCGAAAATGAATCGCGCTGTATTAGCTTAAAAAGATGCAGCTCTGCCGAATTGAGCTCGTCAACGGATAAGAGCGGCAGGTTGTATTGATCGTGAAGTAATGTTTCGCGAAATAATTTTGAATTTTGGTGTATAAGCGATCGAAATACTTTGGCCGACTGGTGCGCTCGAGCTGTGGCTCTGAGCAGACGTACCCATCCACTGAATCGACGGTGATCAGCAACCACGATCGAGGTAGGTAATGGTTCAGTCGATGTGGTTGCTAGGCACTCAACTAGTTCGGAAACCAATTTATTTTCGTCCAGGGTTGAAGGTTCGTTTAAGCTTGGTTCCCTGGGCCACGTAACTTCTGACGAAAGAAGGAAGTTTGGTCCAGTGAACCAACGAGAGCAAATTGAGAGATTTCCGGTTTCTCGCGTAGCGTCGTCTGCAACGTTAAGGCCTGTAGGAACATATCTCCAGCTTTGAATATCTGTAAGGTCTGAAATTTCAGCAACGCGAAACGATACAAAGGGCTTAAATGTGCAGGCGTCACTACGCAGCCACTTAAGAACCGTCACGGAATCAGACCAAAAGTAACATTTAGATGGTTTTCTTTTATGGGCCTCAATGATATAGGATGCGAAACGTGCAGCGATGAGAGCTGCTTGAAGCTCCATCCTTGGGATAGTCGCTGGTTTCAGGGGCGCGAGTCTTGCCTTACCTCCTATTAGTGCTAGTTTCACAGAATTATCAGAAAAAAGAAAACGCCAATAGGCAACGCAGGCGTATGCCTGCTCACTTGCATCAGAAAATACATGTAGCTGGCATTCGACTGACGTTTCTACCGAATAACATCTAGGGACAACACTACCGGCCAAGTCTTTGAGCTCCTGAAACCAGAACTTCCACCTTTCGATGAGAACATCAGGTATATTATGGTCCCATTCAATACCTAATTTCCAAGTCTTTTGGAAAAGAATTCGACCTTTGATTACTATAGGTGTGACTATGCCCAGGGGATCGTAGACGGACATGAGTAGGGACAAAACAGAACGCTTAGTAAATTTGACAGGTAGATTAGGTATAGACTTAAGAAAGGAAAGAGAATCATTATTTACAAGCCAAGTCAGCCCCAAAACTCGAATTTGTGAAGGAGAAGATGGACCTAACCCTACCTCGGAAGCATCGGTGGCGCGGAGGTCAGGAGGAATTAGAGAAAGAGCGTCTGAATTATTAGACACCCAAGAGCGCATTTCAAAGCCTGCAGCTTTGTGAACTATCACGATCTCCGAGGCAAGACGGGCGCCTTCCTCCACCCCATCTACGCTTCCGAGAAAATCATCCATGTAGTGATCTTCCACAATGCACTTAGCTGCCTCCGGATAGGTTTGCTGAAATTCGAGCGCATTTTTATTTTTCAAGTAAAGAGCCGTGCATGGGCTTGAAGTAGCTCCAAACATCATAGAGGACATTCGGTATTCCTTGACAGGCTGCTGAGGGCTGTCCCTCCAAAAGAAGCGTTGGGCATCGCGATCTTCAGGTCTTATCTTGACCTGAGGAAACATTTCCCTGATATCAGCGGTAAGTGCAATGCGACCTTCCCTAAACCTCATCACTATAGCTAGCAAGGGCTGCAGTAGATCTGGACCCGACAAAAGCATAGAATTAAGACTTACCCCGTTACACTTTGCAGCTGCATCGTGCACCACACGTAGCTTCTTTTTATGCGGATGTACTACACCAAAGTGAGGTAGGTACCATATGAATTTTCCTGATGGTGGGGTAGTGCAAAGCTCCGCGTAGCCTTTGTCAATCATGCTCTGAATATTTTGTTTGTATGAAATCGCGTAGTTATTGTCTTTGGCCATTTTAGACTCGAGAGAAGAAAATCTGGACAATGCAAGGCCTTTACTATCCGGAATAATATTAATATCGTTTCGCCACAAAAGACCGGTTTGGAATCGGCCCGAAGGAAGGCGCACCGTGGTCTCCTCGAGAATTTCTAGAGCGCGTTTATCGCTCGGACTACGGTGAAGCTTCTTCTGTATTCCGATTGAATCCAATTTAAAGTAATTCTTAACCATGACATCCAATTTACAGTCCGATTCGTCAACTTCAACATGATTAACAAACTCTACCGGACTTGCTTTGCTACTAATAAACCCAAAAAGTACCCAACCTAAAGGAGTGAAAGCCGCTGCTGGTTCGGCTCTCGTCCCTTGGCGAATGGTTTGTGGCAAGAGCAAGTGCCAATTGTCGGTTCCTATAAGGCAAGTTGGTTTGGCATTTTGATATGTCAAAACGTCAGCCAAATCAAAAAGATGACTGTACCGCTGAATATCGCCGATGCATGCGGATTGAGCCCTGAGATTGAGGTCAGAAATAGAGCGTGCGCGGATCTCGAAAATGTCTGAACTGTATAGACCTTTTATTTTAATATTGATGAAACTAACATCAGACAATTTAGTAAGCCCTCCGATACAGTGTATTCGAAGAGACTGACTCGGTCCCTCATCATCTAACAAATTAGCTATAGACTTTTCTAACAAGGTGGCTGAACTGCCATCATCTAGTAATGCGAAAGTGTTTATACTACCTTTTTTACCGGTGAGTGTGACCGGGACAATCTTAAGAAGCGGCTGTTGTTTATTTATAAGTGGCGCGGCATTATGCGCTACTACAGCAATTCGTTCTTCGGATTGAGCTGTAGATGAAGCTAAATCGAATCTAGGCTTGTGAAGTAATGTATTATGCCTCCGATTCGCCACACAGCCGTCTACTTCGCATCGTTTCTTACAGTTTTGATACTGATGTGAACCCTTTCGTAAACATTTGCGACACACCTTGTTCTCCATAACCCACTGCCAACGATCATCTAGATTAAGCGACTGAAAACTAGTACAATCTCTCACCTCATGAACACCTGCTTGACAATACTTACACATGTTATCGATATTCTTAGATTTATTAATCGAGTAAGTCGATACTGCGTTCGGGTAAATTTTGTCTTTGGTAGGTTTGACAGGTTGACTTTGATGGGTTTGACTTTTGACAAATGACGTCTCTGACATAACAAGACCGAATTTTATTTGTAAACATGATTCATTTTCTAAAAAATCTGCTAAATTTTCTAATTTGAACTTGCCAGATCCCGCTCTTGCAGCTGCAAAGTCAGCCCATCTAGACCTGAGGAGTGGAGTAAGCTTACCAATAATAGAATTGGATAGCTCTGGTGAGGCGAGATATTCAGACTGATTCAAAAGGCGAATAACGTCAATGCAGTTCCGAATGCGACAAGCGAAGGTGTTAAGATCCCGCGAATTCTCGTACAAGCCTAACTTAGGAAGAGCCCTCACTAGAGAAAGCTGATGAAGTACAATAACCTCAGGTTGTGCGAATCTAATCTCCAGGGCTTTAACGATTTGCTCTGGATCGTCAACCGCTACCAGACGAATGGCAACCGCTTCTTTAGCGGCTCCACCCAATGCTGTGCCAAGTCTTGCGACATTTTCGCTAGGGGAGAAGTGAGCCTTAGACTGGTCGTAAGATTTTTTGAAGAGGAACCAGTCAGCGATACGGCCATCAAACTTAGAGATATCACATACCTTTGTTGTCTTCTGTCCCAGGCTTGCTAATGCGTTGGCCAGCTGATTAAACTGTGTACCTACATTTTCGTTTTGATTTTTATTTTTGTAGCAATAACAATCATTTTTATTATTTAGTGTGCCTAAATCAAATGCTTGTTGTGTAGTTGGTTCAGCCGGCGCAACAAATGTAGGGCGCGAACAAGCAGGGATTGGTAGCGTAGTGAAGGTGTCCACGTCCGCTATGGCGGGTGACACCGACCGCGGCGGTGCCAGCGGTTCTACACTAGGGAACTGTGGTTCCTCTCTTACCCTGTTAACCAACGAAATAGCTTTATCACCTTGACTAGGACGAGCGTTAATATTAAGAGAATGTGCTAACCAATTTTCCACACGGTGAGAATTAGAGCGATTTGATTTTTGTGAACTACGAGATGAAGCTTCAATGGCGGCCAGCTCTGCCTGCAATTCCAATTCGGCAACTGCACGGTCGCGTTCGGCTTGGGCACGCTCGCGCTCGGCTTGGGCACGCTCGCGCTCGGCTTGGGCACGCTCGCGCTCAGCTTGGGCACGATCACGCTGCGCCTCTCCCTCCGCTAATCGACGAGCATATTCCGCCTTGGCAGCCAAAATTTGTGCTCTTATTGTACTACTGCTCGATCGAACACTTTTGGGTAACGTAGTAGCTGAGGCAACAGTACTTGTAATTGAAGAGGTTTCCCGGCAAGGAGTAGCAGATGAGCCCGCCGTCGTGACGGCATTGTTATCGAGGGCACCATCTTCCGGAAAAACCTCGTCCTCTTTTTCTTTATTCGGAGCATGCACGGCTGCTGTGGCAGCCTGCCTCTGAGCTCTTGTAAAGGGCATTTTTTTAAAATATTTTTTACTTTTCTTCTGACACCAAATGTTAATGATACAAGCACTTGTTTTGCACTGACATATATATTTTATATTTTTCTATTTACAATTGTGGTATATACAATATGATATAAAACGTGGTATAAAACATGGTATAAAAGTTGGTCGTGAACAATAAGAGTTAATAATTAATTAACGAGGGGGTGCTACGATGTCACACCAACAATACACAATCTATGTACTCAGGAGTTAGTTGACAATGTCTTTATGCCGTATATTATACACGACCAAAATCATAATCGGCGCAAGGAGTTCCTCAGCTTTAAATAACATAAATGACATTTACAAATTTAATGACATAAAAATGTCATTAAATGTCAATATTCTTTATATTAATACATTTTTTATTTTTGACCAGTTGACCCGGTAAATTTTTGTTTTACCGACAAACTAACACTAACTTCATCTATTAAAAGACACCTAAAATAGAAGCAGAAACTAAATAAATTGTTGGCTGCTCGAATGAATCTCACCATGATCTGTGTCTACCCACATTTGCAAATTTTCCATATAACTAATTATCAATTGTGTTTTCTGCTCTATTGACCTTTGGACTGTTAGGTATTAATAATACGGGATTAAATAAAACCACATTAGTATACCGGGATCTAATTGTGAGATATATTGAATGGAAAAACACTGGACTATTTAATTCTATATGATAGTAAAGGATACCGCGATTCACTAACAATCACCGCCATCTATCGTTGTAAAGAGGAACCAAAATTTAATATAAGCTTAAGTATTATTTGTGTCATGTAACGTTAGCGCGATTCAGCTCAGTGCAGCGCCATCTATTGAGGAATGGTGAAGATTGACATGATGATTTGTATGACTATGAACAAGTTGTATGTTTTTAAGCTATTATTTAGGAATTTCCCTGTTACTTTTATTTATAAACCACCCCTGAATTAAACCAAATAAAACAATAAGAATTATTCAAATAAGTCAAACCGTTTTTGCGTTTTAGCGAGAATCGAACTGCAATTCATTTTTATATATAGGAGAAGAAGATGATTCATTGAGCAATTTACTTCAACACTTTAGTGTCATTATGATAATGATCTATTTTATAATAAGCTTTCTTATATAGCTTCGATTTTATCGCAGGTTTTAATTTGTTTATAGGTAATCAATCATGTGCTGTCGACGTATATTGCAACACTCTTTCGTTTCCAGTTATTGATTATTAAAATTTATTTCTTATACTCTGTCAGCCTACTTGTAATAATTCAAAAACATTATTATAACAAGTTTCCTTAGACGAAGAAATGTTAATTATCGTCATTAAGTTGCAAAAGGAATTCGATTCTCACGTTTCCATTTCACTATCACCTTTGTATTCGATTGTCGATAGGACGTTCTATTGATTCGTTCCACTTATCGATATGTTGGTGAACTAATAGCTTTTAATAAGGTGATTTTCTGATGATTTGAGATAGTGGTAACTGTTTATGACAGGCAATTTTCAAGTATCAACATTGTAAGCTGCAGAAAGAATGCGATATGTAGGTTGACGATGATGAGGTCGGCGTCTTCAACAATGGAACACATGTTAGGGTCTGGTTTATGGATATTGTTAGAAAATGGAGAGGCTTTATGTTTATTATTTAAGAAGTGAAGAGAATTCCGAAGATGGAAGCGGGCTACACCTGGATTCCTCAACCAAAGAGGTATCTTACCTCCAACTGCCGGAACACAACGAGGTTAACTTAACTTTATTTTTATGACGGCAGACTTGTTGCTATGGTGAGCTATCACCAACCAACCAACTGAACTGAGCAGAAAATTCCTGCCCCTACTGGAAATTGATCTCCGAACCTTTAGATCTGAAGTATGTCTTAGCCACTAGACTACAGATGCGGTTAAAATTGTTTTCAAATGTAATTTCAGTTTGATTCTGTTTCATGTTCTTTATCTATTGTGTATTTATGAATAAATGAAAAAATGAAATATATAAAATCATTAGAATAAAAAGTCTGCTACTTTAAAAATAAATTTTTCCTGTTGATAAAGGTGTGTTCACGATTAATGGGATAATGAAATTAGAATACACACCTTTCCATAACCGGACGACATGAACCAAGAAAGAAATCGAGATGCTTAAGCTCTTTTAATATAGTAAAAATATTTTAAAAGTTACTATCAAATGATATTAACGTCATATCCAGTTTTAGCATTATAAAACACCGAACAGATGTAGAGAAAGCGGGCAGACGGGACGCGACAATTAATTTTATTAGTAGACGGTGTACAGGTGAGCTTTTGTAGGAATATCGATAAAATATATCGATGGTAGTAATATTTTTTTTCTTGTTAACGTTACATTAAACAATTTTTCATACGTCAGCTTCTCTTACGACTTTATTTCGTTTCATTTTCTTGTCATTTACACGCACGCACGTGATAACGTAATTGAAAATAACTTTTTACAAAGTTGAGTTAACATTTACTAATGAAGGATAGTTTCTATTTTTTTTTAAAATGAAGGGCGGTGGAAATAGGTTTATAATATGAAAACAGTTAATCATCAATAAGTATAGGTAACGTAAATTCAATAAATTAGTATTAATAATATATGAACAAACATATTGGTGTCTGTATTCTGATTAGAGTACCCGTAACCACAGAAAAAGTACTTCTTGTGATCTTACATTCAAGTAACAAAATATTAGATATAAAAGGATATTTAATATACAGCCGAAAAATTAAATACATAAGTGATAAAACTTGACGTAAAATGAAATCCCATCTATCGTTTCTATATCGATAAAGCTATCAGTTTACTTTCGGCAACACTAGAGGTGAAAGGATACGATTGATGGTCGATAAGATAAGATAAAATAAAATACGATAGGCTGTGGATATCGTTTTGTTGTGTCGGCCATTTGGTGGCCGTGTCTTTTGGATTTAAGATCAGCGGCCGCCGACCTGTTCATTTCTTTATAAGCTGAGGGTGTCTAAATAGCAATTACAGGTATATTAATATCGCTGTGGTTTAGTGGCTGATACCACCTATCTTAGATCAGGAAGTCCCGGGTTCAATTATGGGGACTTGTATATAGTTAGTTGTAGCTTTTTCTAAGTCAGAAATTAAAGTAACATCATTGTTGTGTTCCGGCAGTTGAAGGCAGGCCTGTCCCTCTGATTGATGGGTGGACGAGGAATTTGAGTCCGCTTCCGTCTTCGACCTTATCATCAGGTGACACAACAGTGAAGGGTGGCTAAGATTTTACAGAAAAAAGATTCCCCCAAAATAAATTTTGTACAGTATTTTCGTAGTGCCTTGTTTCGTATGCACTGTTAAAAACCGTCTTATGCGTGAGATTTAAACAAAAATTTCATAATTATGAATACGTATCTGTTTAGACTAGATATCTTATTATTATGATTTAGTTTAGCTACAGCAATTAACATATAATTTAAAGCTAATAACTATAATAATAATTTTAATACACATATTAATTTATTTTTGGGATTTATACTTCTACAAGAGACAATCGATTTGATTTTAGTTCAGTGAAAGAAAGCTTTGGTATAATTCATGTGATTTAACCTTTGACATTACGTTGGCTACAGACAGAAACTCCATTAGTTTTATATTATATTTATTACGTGTTTCTATTAAATTTGAATTCAATTGTTTTATCAATGATTGATGTTCATCAATAGCGAGAGGTCGAAACGTGCTATCACCTGGCCGCCATATTGGCCACCATTTTGTTTTTGCTTTTTACATGTGTTGCGCAAAGGTAAAGAATCACCTGCATCCTGTGAATACTAGTTTTAAAATGAAAGTGAGAGTTAAGAATTTAAGGCTTAATGTTACATAATATTAAGTCTAAAATTCTTGTCTATCGCACATAACGTAACTTAATCTTTCAATATTTATTACTGTCAATCAGGTGTCAAATATGGAAATGATTAGAAGTTGTAATAATTATATGTGACAGTGTTAATTGAATAACATATGGAGACGGTGTGAAAGCTAATGTAAATTATAAAGCAATTGTTATTTATTGATACACAATTTTAAGAGAGTTATAATATCATTATCACGTTTATTGTCTAATAGTTGTTTTTACACTGAACAAAGTATAATATATATTCTAAAATAATGTGGTTTACTAATTAAACAAAATTAGCAATACATCACGCATCTGGATTTTTAAATTGTTATTATATTGAATACTAGTCGACATCGGTATATTTTATTTCACCTACAACTTGCTAAGAACTCCATCTATGAAAAGCAATCCGAAGCATCGCAAGAAATATCTATTTTGAATAGCACGCATTAAGTTTTTAATAAAAAAAAATTCGTAGCTTTTTCTCAAAATTATCATTATTTTTATTTTTAAATCACCCCCGAATAAAACTCGTTAAAGCGCGGAATTCTTTACCGGCATATGTATTCTTTCCTCCATACAACAAGGGTTCATTCAAAAGAGGCATGAAAAAACACTTTTTGGGCCGGCAAGACAGTCCCCATGATAGATACGAGCATATGGACTGCCCCTACTGATTATCATCAGGCGGTGCAGTCATCTGCCCTGTTTTTTATATAAAAAAAACGCAATAAATATTATTCAAAGCGGTCAAACCATTTTTATCAAGACTATCTAACGAAAGGCTATTCATTATCATATATAAAAAGAAAGACGATAATTGAAAAGATCTAATCAGTCCCAGACAACAAAAATTAAAAACGCAAAACTCTCTCATAAGCGGTAAGTGGGTTAACATTAACGCATTTAAACAAAGTGTTAGGATATTTACAAATAGGTTGAATGTCAAATCAATTCTCAATTAACAGTAGATACAAGCCGGGATGTTTCCAACACTCTTTTCTACCACATATTAAATTACCATATATTCAGCATTGGAACAGGAACCTCAGAATCGAATTCAAAATAACTTAAGTAGGTCGAATTACGAACTCGGAACAATTTCTTTGTAGCAAAAGCCTGTCTGTCCCAAATTCCAATAAAAAAACAGTACGTAGTGACCGACTTTAAGATATTATTAATTTTCTCATGATGCCGAAAATTATTCAAACTGTGGCGAAACATAATTAAAAATTTGAATACTATTTTATTTCATACATAAATAGTATTTATTATGTCCTTAATCTATCCTAAATTAAGTATCATTAAGAGTTTGTGTTATGCATACTAGACAACGGAGATGTATAAATATTAATATGTATATAAATATCAGATGTATATTAAATAAACATACAGACACCCATAACAATAAGACAACAATATGATTGAGGAGATATTAAAAGACATCCAAAACGGTGATGTTAAGCAGTAGGGCACCTTCCGCCATATTTTAGATCGTGTAGCTTAGTCTGTTGCACCTGACCATGTACATGTATATGGACCTCTCGTGTCCATATACATGTACAAAAGGAAATGTTGAAGATTTTACTAAAATATTGTTCCCATGTGGTAAAATCTATCAAATTATAATTGTAGTCTTTCATAATTTGTAAATAATTGCGTAAATATTCGAGTCAATCGAAAGTTGATCCTGGTTGTTACCGCAACTGCTTTCACCCACCAACTGTATTGTGTCTGTCCCACACGTGCCCAACAGTGGGATGCATGAAGGTTGTTTAAATTGGTCAATATTATACATTTTATTATATCTTACCAATCACTCGTATCTCTTAGATAGTGTAGAAATATATTTCTCTCAATACCGTTTACGTTATTTTTACTTTAAGTTAATTTGAAAACCTCGCGGTATTAAATTAATTATTATCATTTAATTATTAACTACCTATTAGTAATGGACTTTGTTGCTTAAATATAGAAATAATTTAACATCACCAAAAGAAAACATTGTATAAAATACAAATAATATTCTAACAAATAAATATATTAATTAATATTTCTATTATTGGTAATGATAGCACATACAATAATCTTTCCAATGATTCCCTTTAATATTTAACTTGTTTCTTCGTTTGCTATTTTATTTATTTATTGTTTGTAACAACCAAGAAGTTCCACTTCATCTATAGCTTGATATATATATAATACTTAAATCACGAGGGATACCAATTTCATTCATTGACGATAACAAAGTGTAAAATTTCTCCTAACTAACTTAAAGATTGGAAGGTAGTGGTCTATTCTAGTTGAGATTCTGTTGCCAAATATTACGTAACATTATTTTTGCATTAACTAGCATAGAACATAGGACCAGCATAACCCTTTTTTTAGTAAAGAAAAATGTATATTGAAAAGCTAATGAATGTTACATTGGAAAATAAAAGAATAACTATTAATAATCCGATACATCAAATCTGACATCTTTATATATTACTATAATTTATAACATCTAAATAGGTTTTATGTCGCTTACAGAGAAGCCCAGAAGGAAATAAGTATAACGTGAAAACGTTAAGTTCATAATGATCCCAGTTTATTCAAACTAGACAATGAACCCAGGACATAAGCACGGGAAGAGGAAGGTAAGGTTAGATGTAGTGTAGACCGCAACCTGTGGCTATTGTGTGGGGTCAATGACTTGCGGCGATAACCGTGACGAGGTGATACTTAACAATGCAAAGTGAAGCATCTGAAATGGCTATAAAAACATTATTTAGACATCGCCGCAGTTGACAAAATTATAATGATCAAATATTTATCTCACACAGAACAATCAAATTTCCCTATTAAGGTATCACCGGCGTTCAAACACGGAAGAAATGTCTAATGTGTAAGTATTATTATCATTTATGATTTGCGTCTACCCGGTCGTTTAAGAAATCTATTCTGACTTGCCACCAATAGGTCCAAGTAATTCCCTGATCTGGGCACTGTTCAAAAACTTCAGGACTTTCCCAGCTTCAAGGATTCCAATTTATAAATTAACAACCTATAAATTTTGATTCCCTTGTGAGTGTCTAAATATTCATATAATAAACATACTCGACCCAATATTTCATTACTTTAACTAACAAGTTACATTTTTAAGGGAATGTATACCTAATTATAAGATTTTAATTTCAACTCAATATCTCCACGCGTTTCCGAGATAGTGTCTTGACAGACAGACGGGTGGACAAGAAAGTGATCCTAAAAGGGTTCAGTTTTTTCCTTTAAACCCTAAAAACACTATAATCTGCGAATAAAGT
Organism: Acentria ephemerella; assembly: GCA_943193645.1. Classification (NCBI taxonomy): domain Eukaryota; kingdom Metazoa; phylum Arthropoda; class Insecta; order Lepidoptera; family Crambidae; genus Acentria; species Acentria ephemerella. Next base: position 8,176,219 of record OW971896.1, on the reverse strand, counting down.
TTGAAGAGCTCGCTTACCGTAAGAGCTTGGCCATAGATTTCCTCCGGGTTACTATGATTAAGACTGATTATAATAACAATGAAGAAAACACAAACCAACTTTAATAAAAGCGTGCGTTTACAATATAAGATTTTAATAGCCGTCATGAGGAAGTCGGCAAGTGTTACACGTATTTTATTATTGTGGTCTCAGTGACAGCGGGTAATGGTAATCTTGTATTCGAGACAGATAATGAATGTTAATTTGTGTAATTTGGCGATGAAATGAGAAAAAGTAAAAGGTTTAACACAATCAAATGTCATGCAATTTATACGTTCCCTGTCCAACAACTAGAAATACAAAAAAACAATAGTTATGTTCAAACAGGGGATAGGTAAGGGGTAAAAATATAATAATTAAGTTCGTCGTGTAGTCAATAGTAAGGACTCCTAGTGACTCCTTTCTCTGTCGCACAAGTAGAGAATGGAATTCCTTACCAGCACACGTATTCCCTCCTTCTTATAACATGGGTTCCTTTAAAAGAGGCGTGAATAAGCACTTTTTGGGCCAGCAAGTTGGAGGTAGCTAGGGCAGTATATCACATGCTTCACTAGCTATCTTCACATGTGGACTCGTCTACTGCTTATCATCAGGTGGTGTCGAGTCATTTGCTGTGCTTTATATAAAAACAAGGAAACATAATATAACAATGAATTCTCTAAGTGGACAAGCTCGCTGGCGTTACCGAATACATAGTAACTGTCGCTATATGGTCCCTGACAGATCAATAAAATTTGTTATTTCGACCTCTTTCGTGATTAGGAAGGCATTGGTCTCGGTTATTACCCTAAATCGCCCACCAACTAGTATTTGACAAGAGGCGTGTAAGGAAGATAAGGTGCATAGGTGGTGGCAGTAGGTCGCAAGCTGCACAAGCTACCTAAATAAATTGACATATAAATTCAATATTTATGAAATATGTCGAGATTAATATGAAAGCGTTTTAAGCAAAACCAGTATTAGTCAATGTTCATTTTTTTAATAGAAAGATTATGCAAATGACCCCATTCCACCTGATGGTAAGTAGAAATAGAGTCCAAATGAAAAGGTGGCTAGTGCTAGTGAAACTACGCACTGTACTAGTTATTTTGCTGTTACCGATCTGCAACATCTTTATTCACGCCTCTTTTAAAGGACCCAGGATTGAAGGAAGGAGGGAAAACGTAGCGTATAACGTTTCGTATGACATATTCAACTCAGTGTTACAGCATGTATGTAACAATGAGCTGTATTACATTTTTTAATAGAATCTAGTCAATAAAACATATAGTGTTTGAATGACTTGAGTGTATGTCGCGGGTAACAATTGTAAAAGAGCTTAGTTATAATTAATTATTTATTCCATGGACGAGCATTGGCTCACGGCCACAGTCAATAAGTGAACAGTATGGTAATGTTTATTTTTTTTATGACAGTGATTTTCTACCAGACCATCTAGTTCACCTGATGGGGAGTGGTACCAAATGCCTATAGATAAGTTCAATATCAATAACATGTCATAACTTGTAGTAACACTGACCCTTTCCTTCACACCCAACGAATTCCTTCACGATCTCGGCATTTACATAAATGACCCTGGTGCTGGGTCCACCAATTTATTTACAATTATTACAATAAAATAAGCTAAATATAGAGCTAAATCTATTTTGGTGAATCCTTATGTTATTTAGAAGCTTTCATCCATTTGATGGACATATCAGCCCCATTCTACCCTGATTTATAATATATTTTCTATTTATTTATTTAACAATTTATGTACACACAAAGACAATTAAAAGGACACATCAGAATATTAGAGAATTATACAAAGGTACTGTTTATTTCTATAAGAAATCTCTTCCAGCAGCCCCATATACATACGTACAATATATTTATATGTTGCAACACAGCAGGAGCGCGCAGAATCAAAGGTGCAAAATATATCCGCTATACATTTAGCAGCGTCAGAGGATGGTTCTGGCAAAATACTTATGAAAACTCTCAAATCATATATGTCAGTATATGATGAACATAATAAACCGAACCACAAATACTTTAGTGTTTCTGTTTCTGGTATTGCTTTTATAAAATAGTAAGTTACCTTACTGGTCACGTCAATTGAGTGTGGTTGCATTCTGACAAATAAATCATTGCATTCGAGAAAAGAGTCGGAAGCTCCCGACCACCTGTTGTTGGCTCATACCACACTGAACCACGTATACAATTCAATGTGTCGTCGAATCAATTACATTACTTATCTTGTTTTTTTTATATATGTTGTCTTGTATTTTATTTTCCCCATTTTTTGTACACAAACACACGGTTGTAGCGTAATTGATCGTAATTAATATTTTTATTTCAATTTTTTATTATTATTCTCCTCGTCATTTTATCTGTTTAATATTCGAAAAGAGAATATGTTATTTTTAATATAGCACTGTTGTTATTTTGTTAATGCTGTTAGTTATATGAATACCATAAAATGTCCTTATCGTATTAGCTCAAAGACTGTTGGAAAAAGTTTTTTATTCACACTTCTTCACTCGTGCATAAACTCGCGAGCTTTCACGGTATCGACTACGTAGAAGCGAAGTAGGCATTTCGTGATTGACTCGCGAGCCCGCCGTCGGTCTCGACGCGATCTCTCGATTATTCATTTAATACTCGATCTGGGAAATAGTAATCGATACTTTTCGGTGTTTTGTGTTGTGTCTGGTCTTTGGACAGATTTCTGTGTTTTGTGATCTGTGGACTTTTAATTTATTTTTTATTGGATTTTTGCGCGGGAAAATGGTAAGTTTTAATTAAAAGATTTTTTTTTTAATTTGTACAATATGTTCATTAAATTGGTTTCATATGCATATTTAAATAATCATTTTTATACAATGATATTTGTGGCAGGATATGCATAAGAATATATAATATTAATTATGGTCACCGTGTCAAATTAATAACTACGATTTCGGATGACTTCCCAGAATCACCTTCTTCAGTAAAACGTCAACAACTTAACCGTCTACTTACTTTATAGTCCAATTTTAATGAGAATTTAATAAATTAACGAGCTGTGAAAAACCCACAGAGTACAGTTAGCAACGACTGAACCGTATTATTTGTACTTGAATGGTTTTCTGCTTGACTTGCTGACGGTTATTTAATTTTGACGAAAACATCTAAACAGATTTTTAACTTTTTCAACCCAACAATGTTACGTAGTAAGTTCTATTTTTATCTAAGTTCAAACAAGATTATCAACCAGCTGTTAAGTGGAAGCACCCTGTATAGGATTGTACAATATCAATAAATATTATACAGGGGGCCCACGGTTATGGCATTTGTAGCAAAGTATCTTAAATAGTGTAGATAGTAAATTTAACTGAAAAGAGACTCGATTTTGATATTTAAAGCAATTTTAACTGCATTCAAAGATTATTAAATAATCGCATATCTGAACTTGGAATCGAAGTAACCAGCTGGTATATCCATATGTTTATTTATTCGTAACGAGGTAGCTCTTAACCTTCATCTCACCTGATTGTGAATCAAGATAAGGCTGAAGATGGAAGTAAACTACAGCCGGATTCCTCAACCACAGAGGAACTGGATATCTTATCTCCAACTGCTGGAACACAACAATGCTGTTAACATTATTGTTATTACAGCAAACTTAGGTAAGATGGCGGCGGCTACCTAGGCGGACTTAGGAAATGCTCATCGACCAACCAAACCAATAGATGAGTACTAATATTTGTTCACAACTCAAATCAAATCAAAAATCAAAATCAAAAATATCTTTATTAACTACACGTAGTTTTTTAGAATGTGGTCTCTTCTTTTAAGTTAAAGAAAACCTGTATTAGAAAAGACCCCTCTCTTTTCTGTATTACAATTATGGCTATAGTTACAGACTAAGGGTTGTTTGTTTGTTTGTTTGTTTGTTATTTATAATATTTATATACTATGTCCTATATTACTATCTATATTTGTCCTCTGTCTAGAATATATAACACAAGCTCTTAATGATGCTTAATAGAGGGGTTGCCATTTGTTTTATGTAAAAATTAGAAAAATAATCATCTTTTGACAAATGGTAATTTGTAATAAAAACATTAAGAGTCAATATTGTTATAATATGTCACTGTATGCGTTTTGTTATTGCACTTAAATATATGTTCATTAAGTTAAGTAAAAATGTGTTTCGATGTATGTAGTGGTTATAATGTATATATGTATAACAAAATCTATAGAAATTCAAAGAGCTTAAACCTGGAAATTAATTGCATTAAAGTGAAATCTCAAATTTCTTGCAAACTTTGACCTGTCAAGCCGTACGATACGACACAACTAAAGATTAATTGTTCCTAGGTTCCCGAGATCATGTCGCGAGCAACAAGAATTACAATAAGTGTTGTTTCACTAAAGACATTTAGAGTCATAATCATAATTATGTTAAATTTAATACGTTTAACATTAGCGGGTTGAATCTATGCGGCGGTTACTTTAAACCATGTTAGCTGTATTACGTAAAAAAAGTCATTAAAATAGCAAAATCAAAAAGTCGTCAGTCAACACTTAATTTCTCTGAGTAGAAAGTCAATGCATGCTTGTAGCGTAACCTGTGCGGGGAGAAGATAAGTTGGCCACGCACGGAACTGGTGTCTCTAGTGTGGACTGAGGTATTCTGAGAGAAAAATATTTAAATTACTGTTCTTGAAATAGGAAACATGTTGAGGTACCTATTTTCTGATTGATCCGATTTCAAACGGCTTTCGAAGGAGAGCTGTGGGAAGGTGTGGTATCTTCTTCGTGTTTGTTAAATGGTAATCAATTATATATTGGACTTATTATGATATTTATAAATTTGGAGAGCATCAGGTTTGTTAGTTGTTTAGGTTATGTTAGTGTTAAAAATAGAAATATCCAAATATATATAATGACTGACCGACTTATAACAACAACACTTATCATATCACTTCGGCACGTATAGAAAAGACTTGCTGAAATTAGGTACACCATTAGTTATTATGACAAATACACCAGCTTTTACTTCTTAAAGAAAGAATTAAAAAGGGTGTAATACGGGTATGAAATTTAAATAAATTATCATAATTAAAATTTCACTTTACCTAATATGTACTCCATAACATTCCCGATAAAAAGATTTTTTGAAAATTCAACCCTTAACGGGGTGAAATGGGATTTATGATGCAGAAATCATGAATTTCGTCAGCTGTTATGATGTTATTACGATGTAACTGTGAGCTTGGAATCTTTTGAAAATAAAAGTAAAAAAATATTAAATTATTTACTCAAAGTAGGCGAAGCCACGGGTGGAAAGCTAGTTCTTTCATAATGATTAATTAAATTTTTCTTTAAACCATTTTAGGTTTTAGTTACACTTAGGCTGTAAGTTATTAACCAAACCTTTTATGTTGATGCTCCGAACAACCATATTTTCAGATGTCTAAATAACTCAGATTTCACAAAGATTACATTGTGAATAGTCATTTGTACAACTGTCGGAAAATATCAAAAGTTTACCCAAGAATTTAGGCAATTTCTCATAAAATCAAATACAATATTATTTATTTTTAGTTTCATAGTTAATTCTAAACATTTAGATCTTATGAATATTGACACTGAGGACCCGACGGGCACAGCACATATCAGATAAAAAGGAGAAACGAAGATTGTAGAAAGGACAAAACTTATTGATAATAATAATACTCTTTATATTAAAGTTAATATCATTAAGTACTGTGTTTGAATTCATATCATGTTCAAACATAATAATCAGTCATTATTGTATAAATATTAATTTTGATGTCATTACATATAACTAGTTGGTAAGATATACAAAATATATATTTTTATACACGAATATCAAATATTATTGTTGTTGCTGTTTATACTATACAGATACATCTAGATGTATAGATGTCTGTTATAATATTAAAATCTTATTTTTGTGAACTTTAAATCAGTCTAAATACATCAGTTGCTCAGGACACACGTTCTTTGTGTTTCCCTCTGTACCCAACAAACCATATTCAACCTTAAGGTCAATTGTATATACTCAAATAAATAAGATATTTGATATGAAAGTGGAGATATAGGTCATACTTATTAAAAGCCTTTTGTACATGTAAAGGTAGTTCCTAAAAAACTGTAAGGTATCTGGAGACAAGTCTATAGACGATAGCGCATAGCGATGTCATGATCATAAACCACACGTTAGATTTTTTTTCTGGGAAGGGATACAAGGTGTAATTTACGATTTTAATATAAAAAAAGATGACTATTTGGTTGGAATTTGACTTAATGAAAAAAGTTAAGAGGTATGCCATTTTTCTCCGCGATTATTGACACCCAATTGTCACTTATAAGGTATTGGTACCATATACGGTGACAAGCGGAGCGTGGTGCGAGAAATTGCGTAAAATTACCAATCTGAACGTTCAAGTGTTTATGATAATTTCCGCGCTCTATTAGTTTGAGTAGTTTCCTGTAAATACGAGACAGAATACATCACAGAATTTAAGGAAGGAGAATACTCTTTCACTGGCAAGATACGATCGGAATTAAATACCTGTGCATGGGCACGACGACTAAGCTATGCAAGTAGGACACGGGCAGCGGCCTCCAACCGTGCCCAGATCCCAAGAGTTGTTATGAGTCGCCGATAGACGTTTTTACCGTCCTACGCTTCGGCGCTGGACGAGAGATGTGACAGTTGCTTCCTATCTCTGCCTTCTCTTACCTCGCCATATTATTCGACTATCTTGGCAACTTCAGTCAAGAGAAAGAGAGGTCGTTCTCCAGTGGCAGTTAAAGCTCTCCGCTCCTTCAATCACACAAGGCCAACTCGAGCGCATGTTGTGTATCTCCAACGGGGAAGACGGGTCTACATCTCATTGCAATTTTCAAATGCCGATACAAGCTTTGGCCAGCTGGTTTTTAAGTAAACGAGGATTTGCTCAGAACGAAGAACGCCAGTAAATGAAAATAGTAAATAAGATAGTAAAACTTCCCATGTTTTTTTGAAAAAATCGCAAGACACTAGGCTTGGTACACAAGCTTATGATACGCTCTCGTACACTAAGCTCCGCTCTCGTCTCCATGGCCGAGGCCTTAGTCTGCCGAGCGCCTCATTCGGATGAGATGACTAGTTTTGCTTGCACTATGCAAGCGTAACGGGACGGACTAACTGTTGCATTTGTTTTATGTGTGTAAACAATGACTGTCGTTACGGGCTTATGAGAATTAACGGATAAAAAACTATACTCATAAAATAGTAACTATAGATAGAGAACCCAACTAATTTGAAAGTCTTTTGGACTTCACCAAGTTTACCAGCTGTCAAGATTGAATGCAGCTCTTGCTGTGTATCTCTTATGAGGTTTTTCCAAAATGTAATTCGAAAAATAACATCTATTTTGTTATTTAAGACACGACTTACAATTCTACATGAAATAGTTTTGGCTTCAAGTTTAACATCATAAAGAAAATTATTATCTGAACAAATATTTAATATCTTGAACCGAATTCGAGATAAAGAGTTCTGTAGTCTTAACTTTACGACCATTACTGGCCTGCTAGAGCTCAGAGTTGGCGTTTTTACATTTTGCTTTGTTCAAAATGGTTAACAAAGTATTTACATATGAAGGATGCATGACATAGATATCTTTACATAAGCACTTACATGTACAATGTTAACACAATGAAAAATAAATTAAATGTTTCTTTATGAATATTAAATAATAATTATACAGAAGTCTTCATAGTCTTGCATTATTTTTTTTATATCAAGCTCAGCAAACGACTCGACAACACCTGATGATAAGCAGTAGAGCAGTCCATATGTGAAGATAGCTAGTGAAGCATGACATACTGTCCTAGCCACCTTCACCTTACCAGTCCAAAGTGCTGTTTCAAGGCCCTTTTAAAGGAACCAATGTTGTATGAAGGAGGGAATACGTGTGCTGGTAAGGAATTCCACGCTCTAGCTGTGCGACAGAGATAGGCGACACAAAATCTCGTATCTCTTATTTATGGATAAATTATGATATACATTTCATGGTACCCGAGCTCATTTAAGTAACCTAACACGCAACTTCTTAATCACAGATTGCCTCCTCACGACATTAAGTAAAATAGCTAATTTGAAACTATTACGAGTAAAAGTAAGTGTGGGTAATGGATCTAATGATCGAGATTATGCGGTGGCAATGATCTGCGCGCGCGCATTATTGCAAATGTCTAGTACAGTTATTGTGTTTAGTGTTGAATTGTGTGGTCTAAGATAAAGCGGGATAGGTGGACTAGAATTGAAAGGCGATTTGAGAGCTTAAGTTTTTTTAAAATATTTATTATGACTAAAACAGTTAATATTTATTTGGAGTCTGAGAATTTAAAACAAAACTAAAAATAACTTTCCTTATATTAGAGTAAAAATATTCATCATAATGTTTGTATGTTTATTTATTATATTTCTGATTTATAATATATGTTCATATATTATTACATATTATGTATATTTCTTCGTTATCTAGTATCCGTAACACAAGCTCTTAATTTTGCTTCATTTGGACTAGATAAAGGTGTGAGTGTGTCAAATATTATTATAATAAATGGGGAATCTATTGTGCCAATGTGATTCGTAGGAACTTGAATAAGTTTGATGATCCTAAGTCGAGGTAGCAAGCAGAGGTACCTTAACTAAGGTTCGCTGTTCACTTCAAACTTAGACCAAGCGGTACAGTCACCACCTGTTGACTTAAATTACCCAAGGTTCTTGACTCCACTTTAGCCTAAAAATGGCGGGCATCGGAATGAGCAACCCATTTGGGTAATTCGACGTTTTTGTGTACCGAGACATTTTTATATTACGGTTATGCTAATTTAGGATCTGCCCTGAGAGTTTGGATCCATAGATCGACATTGATACTTGACATAACTGTTCTATCGAAATTGGAGGTAGAAATCTTTTGGAGTTCCTTACCCGTTCTTCACAGACCTCAGTGACCTCTCAGAAAATTTTTTTAATAAAATTTAAGTGTACATAGAATTGTGCATTAATTTGAATTAAAAAAATTCTTCTCCTTCCTACTACCAAAAGGTTTTTCCAAAAGAGGCGTGAAATATCACATTTTAAAACATGATGGCGGGAGGCTATACGAGAATAGTTAGTGCAGCATGCAGCTCCTGCTGCTTATAATCAGGTGGTGTTGAACTATTTGATGTACTTTTTTTAGGAAAATAATATCGAATGTCTACTTAGCTAAAGTTACAGGGTTCGAATCCCGGTAACGGCAGTTATTAAGGCTTTCACTAGTACATTTAAATGTGAACATTATATCGTATTATAATCTAAGTGCAGTTTTAATTAAAGGTCACGGCGTGCAAAAGTGGGCCTTTCTATTCATAATAATAATATATATTATGTATACAACGTATTATAACTGAATGAATATTTTTTTATTTTTCATTATTTAAGCACGATTCAAAGATGTTTGTATATTTATTAGAATTAGAATATTATTTACTATCTAAAACCAAATTAAATTTTATTCTACTGTTTGCATTTTTTTGTATATAATTAACCGATTTCTCTGTCAATTAATTAAAATAAATATAATAAGAAAAAATAAATAAAAGAATTAATTAATATAATTGAAATAAGTATAATAAGTATAATGAGTAAGTATAATGAGTAAGTATAATGAGTATACTTTAGAAATTATCATAGAGTATACTTCTGAGGTATTATCAAGGTCCGAGGTGTCAATATACAATACATATCAACGTATTTCAACCAGTGACTATCAATCGTCAATACCATCATCCATGTAACTTTGACCATAGAAATCTGTTTCTCAAATTGTGAAAAAGTTTTCAGTGTTTAGAAGACGGTTTTTAGTTTTGTTTTGTACAATATTTAGTAGTTAGTTATATAGCATACTAAGTTAGATATTATAGTATCTGTAGACTGTTTCAATGATAGAAATAGAAAAACATACCAATTGAATTAAGAACCTCCTCGTTTTGATGTCGGTTAAAATGTGATAAGTTAGAAATAGAAGGCATCTCAATCTCATTCAATACATATAAATGTCTAAATTTCTTTTTTCACAGAATGAAATATCAACAAGAACAACCACGATGGGCTAGCGTTACTATCTACCTCCAAAATGAATGACAGTCGCGAGCGAATTCGACGAGAGAGGGAGCGAGAGAAAAATACATACACTTCTCCTCGTCTCGCATTGCGGCGCGTGCTGCTATTGGCTGAGGGCCGACAGTTCCGGGAAGCGGCGGCCATCTTGTCGAGACTTGGCCCTGGAGTGCTACAGAGCGTGGCTGCAGAACTGCCGATTGACATACTTTTGGAAGCTCTGCCACATTCAGCTCACTTGCTGGAGACATTGCTAAGCAGGTCAGTACTTAGTAAATGTAAGACTACAATGAAATGAAATGACGTGAAATTATTTATTTAATCATTTAGGTAACAAGTAGTTACACAAATTACAGACAAGTCAAAGTGGAATGTATAAGGGTTATTAATCAAAGGTTACATATCAAACTATTAATATATTCTACACCAACTATTGACATCTTTCTCTATTACATTTGACTACCCTGACAAAAAGTTATACCTTAACGTAGAAAACAATCTAAAAAATAAACTTAACATGCAATATCACTACAAAAATTTGGTAAGCAATCAATGTATATAGAATAAAAAATAAAAATAAAAAATCTCCAAGATGGCTAGAAAAGCATCTAATAAATGTTGTTTTCCAGATTAATGCACTACAATCGACATATAGATACCATATTAAAATGTCGACGTTATGTCGATGGTAGTGTAACAAATGTATTGTCGTGATGGCGACACCAATATAAAGGAATTATTATTGAGAGTTATATAAAAACGGCATGCATTGATCTACTAAGCAATTTGGACAAGCACTATTTGGTTCTCCAAATGAGTTTGCCACTTTTTGCTAGTACTTGCATTTTTTTAGCTAAAAATGTCGGACCTTCAGTGAAAATCGCGAAAGGAATGAAGTTTGGTATATTTACATTTAATTTTAAAAATTGTCAAGTGTAATTCGCTACATATTGCTTTCGCCGTGGCGTCTTCTAGGATTGCTCAAAAAGCAAGAGTGACTTTGTATTTATTTGATTGTACTCCTTTGGGCTTAATTATATAGTACCTGCACGTTATTCACACAACATTTGTAATTGCATTTTTGACTTTCATGCGCCTCTGATCATTAATTATATTAAAAACAGCGTAGGACCTCAAATGCTACGTACACTCGTATGATCGAACAAATCGTATAGTTGTTTTTGAATACACTAGTTAAATCTAAATTCAAATAATTCGCTCATTCTTCCCTGAATAAATACACAAATGTAAAAACAACAGAAAGCCTTAAAATAAAGTATTTCTCCAACAATATCTTATTCGTGCTAAAGACGACAAAAACCTTTCACGCCGAATGAGACCACACGTCTACTTCCCTAACTGTCATGTGATAATAAACAATTACATTTATCTGTCATCGTGGACTTTAAAAGTATCTCTTTACGGTCCAAAATTACCACATAATTACGGTGTTGGAATTCTATTTTACGACTAGCACCAATTACAGTTGGCGTTGATGACTGGGATGATAAGTCGATGATGGAGGTTAGTGGTGTTATTAATAAATAACTAGTATTAAGTTGGTTATTTGTATCTCGTGATACATATTTACCATTTTTATTCGCACTTCTATATGTATCTGTATAAATAATAACATTTGTTTATACTAACTTAAATGTACCGAGTATTTTCGCCTTTTGCAATCTACCTTTCTCTTTTAGAGTTTATTGTGACCGACAGAGTCCATAGTATCAATAATTGTCTTAAAAACGACATATTATGTAATTATGAACCGCAAAATACAGAATTGAATTGAATTGATAATAAAACTGTAGAAATAGCATGTCTGAACATTGTATATAATCACCAAATATTGGACCACAGTGAGAAAAGAGTAGATTAACACAAAAATCATTTTTTTTGTATCTTTATTGTGTGTCTGTACGCGACAATCTCCGTAAGTACTCGACAAATTTAAGCGCAGTTTTGACAGATAGACGCAGCTTTATCCGGAACAACACCTGCGCTTGGTTTTATTAAAATCGGATAACGGGAAAAAAGTTGTCATTATTTTACATGTTTGTTTATAGAATAAAAAACACATTTGTAGGCCACACGAGCAGTCGCGATAGCAGCTAGTCTTGTAATAAAGACAAAGGAAACAATAATTCAATTTAATACTTATCTCATTAAAAAGTTTTTTAAGAAGTATTAGCATCACTTTCTATAGTTTCTACAAACCAACATCAACCCCAAAAAAGGCATGAAATTGGACAAATATTTAAATTATAATAGTTTTAGTTTTGTTTAAAACCTAATACAGTGGTCGAGTGGTCTACTGAGCTGGAAGTACCAGATATCTGTATATTGAGTATGAATATTTTGTTCACGAGACTTGGATGTTTGTATGTTTTCATTAATTATGTTTCTGATATTGTTGGCGTTGTGTATGTTTTTACCACAAGCTTATAATCGAAAAACTTATTTATAACAACCTTTATTGTTGTTTTTAATTTTATAACAACAATAAAGGCGAAAGTGTCAAAAGCTTATGATAATCTTATTGATACTAAAGCGTGGGAGTAAGTTGCTTAATGACTATTAATTTTAATAACAAATTTATAAATGTCATTAAATATATTGAAAAGCTAAGAAGAGGTTAAGTATTCGCCGATGCGCTGGTAGGGTTACATTTTGACGATTTCAAAGACATACGAGTACAGATTATATATAAGAGTACAGATTAATTGAGTCCATTAGTCCGATATATAGTATTTGGTAATGTAACATAATAGGCTATTTTAACGCAAATTTTCAAAAAAACGCCGATTAAGTCTTTTTTACTTCATATTGGGGCTCTTGAACTTCATCTTAGATGAAAACTACTTCTGGATTCATCAACCACAAAGAAACTGGCCATCTTACCTCCAACTGCCGGAACAAAACAATGCTGGTAACATCATAGTTATGGCGCCAGACTTTAGGTAAGATGGTAGCTAGCCAGGCGGACTAGAGAATATCATACCACCAACCAGGCCCAGAAGAATATTTTGAATCCCGGATTTCCAGATCTGTAGTAGGTGGTCACAGCCACTAGACCACAGAGGCGGTTAAAGTGTTAAGGGTCGACTAACTTAACTAAATTGCAAAAGTGGCAAATAATAGCAGCCATTGTTTATCTAAATTAAAGCTACAGAGGTCCTAAATCTAGCGACTAGATTAGATAAGTCTTACTAACATAAATCAATATTCTGACACTAGCCACGAAGTTCTTCTAGTTTCAAATTCTATCGGCAAGAATAAGTTTGATTCGCTTAATTAGAACGCACCTACCAAGTAACCATAAGACCAATGCGTGCGCACTTTGTACTAGACAAGTGTGATATTATTACTGGCATCAATCTGAACATTGTCTATACATGAGCACCACAAAAACTACAACATGCTCTCGTAAGCAACTCGCTCTAGATATTTTTCCGCGACGCCTGCGCCTGCGCATCACGTATAATTTTTATTGCAAATACTGCATTGGTTTCTTTTCTCATTACGAGATCAGATTAACGACTTTGAGGTTTACGTAATAAAGATGATAGACAATCAAAGTGGTGTGAACAAAGCATAATTCTATACTATGGAGCACAGATAAATATGTTAATGCAATATGAATAATGCATATGTTAATGGAATATGACGCACATTAAAAACAGTTGTTACTTTTCATTATCTTACTAGCTTCGTCAATATTCATCAATCAATTAATTTTGTTCTGCCTTGACGTATGCCTTCAAAGAACCTTTTATTCATTAACTTATTTGTAAACCATTACAGAACCATTTGAAGCTTTGTGATTTGAAAACAATTTCATCTTACATGCTCAGGTAGGAATGTGATTTAGATTATATAATAAAAGAAACGGTTCTAATATCGACCCCTGAGGTACACCCCATAAATATTTGTGCTGCTGAAGTATCCACTTTAAAATTTAATCTTTTCCATTGGATTGCTGTTAACCAAGATAAAAAGTGATGAACAACATCAAATTTTGATACCAATTACATTAATCAAAAAACAATACTACAACCTGATTTGCATTTTTTAGGTCAAATAGTATTCACAAAAGTACAGTCCACAAATGCAGCCGTAAACAATCGCAAATATAGACATATACCAATCCACCGTATTATAATATACTGGAATGACTCGTATCGGGTTGCCGCAAACGATCCTCGAACTGGCACCCGATACACTGGGCCCTTGCGAGGTCAATGCTCTGGCTGTTAAAGATTTCTTAACCTATATTTCTTGAACTTAAAAAAGATTTCTTAACCTTGTGATAATCAACTTTCATATCATCAAATACCACGAGCGAGTGGAAATTTTCTCAAAGCTAAAAATATTATTTATAGTTTTATTGTTTACCATGTTAGTGTGACGATAAAAAAGCATTTTTAAGTTTTATATATTTTAGCTTTCCTGTAGGATGTTCCCAGTTATTTTTATATTTAATCCACCCCTGAATTAAACCGAACAAAAATCAATAAAAATTATAAAAATTGGTCAAGCCGTTTCTTAGTTTTAATGAGACTAACGAACATCAATTTAGTTTATACATAAGAGGAAGATGAAGAAACCTCTATTTAAAGGGATCCGAAGTAGCGGCAGGAGGAAAGACATTTATGAATAGTACGTCAGTAGACGATTTTACATTTTTAATTACCAATTTAAAATACTTTTAAAATACTTTTTATTATTAAACTGTCTCTGAATCAAAGTAAATGATACCCGATAATTATTCATATGAGATGATGAAGAAAAAGAAGATTACGGCAATTTCTATCATTGTTGAACCAAAAATTAAAACTAGAATATTATGTTTTAGGTTTTTAGGTCACGTATTGCTATTAAAGCGTTTACACCTATTTCTTCGCAAGTATTTGTATTCGATCGTTAAAATGATCTTCTAAGGAAACCTACTAGCTTCCTTTTCACATCAAATATCAACTTACATATTCTTTACATTTCATTATAAGCCTAAAACTAAAGACACAAGACTCAAATTAACAAAACTTTGTGTAGGAACACAATTAATCGATATAAAACTTATTTAAAACACGTAAAAGTGAAGTTTGTAATAATTTGTTAATTGTGCCACACTAAAGAAGACTTTGTGAGCGTAAGTATAAAAGTTAATTTCAATATTTTTTCTAGAAGAAAGTTTATTGCGACCGGTTGAGTAAGTTCTGGAGGCTTTCTCGTGATTTACATCGAAGTGAACTTTAACTCAGGTGTTTTTGTATGGGAGTTTTATGGTGTTTATGGGATTTATGAATGGTGACAGATGCGGCTTTTAATCTATGGGAAAGTGTGACGCTAAGTGGGCATAATTTTTGGGTCTTTAGGTTAATCTGAGTCATCAATGTTGCTATCACGTGAGGAGCTTAAAGATACTGATAATCTTATATTTACCAAGTAGCTCGTCTTCTTAAACCCCAATAAAGGTGTAAAGTGAATATATAAATTAAATATTTTGATTGAAGAACTCACAAAGAGAACACTAGACAGAACTAGACAAAATTGATTTATTATCAACGGTTAATACAATTTTACGTATAAAAGAAGTCACACCTCTGTCATAATCAGGTCGCGTTATATAAGTCGTGTGGTAATCAACTTACAGCGACACTTTAGTTGAATAAACACATGCAATGGCGGCTTGTTTCCGTTTCCCGTTAGATAAATATACATAATGTTAAAGCAATTGTGTGATATTTGAAATTTTTTTGGCAGACAGGTAAGACAGTATACTCTGTTGTAACGTTTAATTATGACTTTTAATATTATGGCTTAGAAAAAGATATCTTTTAATGTATTATTATTAATATTTAATATTTTATCGCACATATATAACCAAATCACACAAAATAGCAACAGTCTTTATTGGTTATACAATAATTGAAAATGTATTGAATATAGTGTTATTGTTGTATTTATATTTATATAAATTAAATGAGTGGAAACTGAACTTTTAAACAATATATTTTATATGTAAGATATTTTAGACAATCTGTCAGGAACATAGTGATAAATTTATTTTTAATTCACTGCCAGTATTACATCAAATGGTATGATCTACAGATGAGAATTACAACAGATTTTGCTTATTAAGCATGGTCAAGATCAATGTCATAGGTTCACAGTCACACAGGATGTGCATTGGAACCATAATCTCTCATCCACAAGCGAAGCATTGACCTTTGTTGGGAAGGTTCTTAAATTTATGGATAGTGCCAATCAAGGAATCAACAACAAACACATATTGCAGACATTTATTAGCGGAGTCTAAGCATACAGCAATAACCTATTTAGTCTTGTAATTAGCAAATAAATGAAATTAAAAAAATCAAGTTTATACAATATGCAGACTTATCACTACAAGTGATCCTAAGGCTGGTCCTATGGTTGTTCTTCCAGGAAATCTTCGTGAAGTTATATCATTTATAATAACTTTCTATTGTTTCATGTGTGTTAGCTGGTGCTTCACTGTCTATTGTTTCTGGTAACTTAGCACGAATTCTAAAAATAATTTCAAATTGGATAAGACTTTTGCCTTTTTAAAGTCGGTTTTTAGTTTAGTTTAAAATTAGTTTTCACAAATTTGAGTCATTTTCTTAGGTCAAAGTTAGATGGGTGTCTGTTAGTATTGTCGACTTGGTAGTCTGTAGGTCGTTGCATAGAAATACTCGAATAGCTTTTGATAAAAAGTATCATGGAAGGATCATGGAACCAAATGGTAACTCCGAATCGAATATAAATATTAAGTTAATCGGATCAGAAATCTCAGAGTAGTCATTATATTCATAAAAAAATATAAACTAACAGAAAGAGGGATGTTAGTCACATAGAGTAATCATTATAGAATGCAAAAAAAAACGCAATGCAAATACTAAACGTAATTAAGCAGCAATTTTACGAAAGCTTAAGAGCTCTTTGAAGATCCAATGTATTATCGAAAAGTTATATTTCGCTGACTTTGAGTAATGCGACCGGGGCAGGTGAAAGTGTCTACCACTGAGAGCGAACCGGTCCCGGCGCTGCGGCCACTCTGTCTCCGCCCGAGAGATGGGTGTCGGCGGCTACTGAATGACTCGGAACAAGTGTGGTAATAATAGATTATGGGGTTCCATAGTACAAATCACTTTATAAAGATGCGATAAATTGACGGGAATATGACCACAGATTTGGTATCATTAAATAACATTATATTATGTATAGAATTATGGTATTATTTAACTGAGCCGTCTATATAACTGAGAACCATACACTTAAGTATAACATGTTTAGTGTCTGCGGGGTTGAGATCACCTCTTGAACCGTGTTAGTATTCCACGGCTGTCTCTTTCAGAAATATTAACATAACTATATAATATACAAACTCATAATCTTTACCTTCTTACATAATTATGATAAAGATACGTATTATATGCACGTTTCAATACAAAAAATTGAATTAGGTAGTTTTTAATTTTAAAAAGCGTTATTTGTAAACTTTTCAACGCCATCTATGATAAACCATAGATACTATACAAAGATTACAAAATAAATTTGTGAAAGCTTATAAACAGCTTTTTATAAATTATTGTTTGAAGAACCTAATAATCTCCATTGAATCTTACTTGTCTACCATCATGGTAGCCTTATCTTAATTTAATGCAGTGAGAAAGTTGACCCTCATTTAAATTACTATTAAACACACGTTATGTAACAGTACCTATCCCTTTAATCGCATAATCTGTTACGTCAATCATGAATGTGAAGCGACCTTTGCCATGCGTTGACCTGGATGGGGGTCCGTTAACCTTCGCCAAACATAATGCAAAAGTATTTTATTTTAATATTTATATGTGCAGACACAGAACATAGATGAACCTTAACCTGCTACTAACGCCATCTATGAAAAGAATCCGAAGTAGCGATTCAATAAGCCTATTTTACATACTAAATTACCAATTTACAATTATATTTTGAGCATTTATTTAGTTTCTACATATTATATTTTCTTTTTAATCCAAATCTATTAAAAAATTACAATAAAAATTATTTGATTCGGTCACGTCACTTCGAGTTTTAATTAAACTAACGAACAACTTTGACTTTTTTATGGATTTGTATTTACTTAAAAATGATGGACGTTTTGGGCCATCCCTGTGACTTTGAAGTAAATTGATCTGTTACCTAGTTTGTCAAAAAATAATAGTAAGAAAGAAACGAACTGACATTATTTTATGATCGAATTGGCGTATATTAGTCAGATATGTGTTTGGAAGACACATATTTGTCTAATAATCGTAAAGTGAACAATGTTTTTTAAAAATATTTAAATACTACCTTTCACACACACACACACGCATATATTATCTACCCCAAATTAAGCATCGTTAATAGCTTGTGTTATGGATACTAAATAGCGGAGAAATATTGATAGTAATAGGTGTATAAATATATGTAGGATTGGAGGTGATAGTAAAAACTCGGAAAACACTTAACACTTTATTCTTTTAAATTAATTATCATCTTTCCACCTTTACGTCTTAACTAGTCGCCGCCATTCTCCCCTCTCTCCCTCACAATTCTTCTGTCTCGCTCCCGCTTGAGACCAGTGTTGTCAGCCTACATATATAGGATTCGCATCTCTTTCATTCCCATTCCATTAGAAGGGATATAATGATTTTAGATAGAACTTCAAGTTAGTTGACAATTCGACGATCCATACACTTTTGGCTTATTATAATCGTCGTTAAAATGTGGCAACAATACTTAATGGTCGCCATTTTAGTAAAGTCAAATGATGTCCAATGTCATCTGTCTTTTTTTGGTTGTATTGTAGTGAAAGAGTAATCATGAACTATATTTAATTTAGTTCGAGCACAACGGAATCGGTGCCAATATGAGTCATCGAGTGCAAAAATTTAAAGCGCTCATTAACAGAAATTCCATGAATATTGAGAGCACGCGAAGTTTCGCAAAACTGGCAGACTGCGCGGCGCCCGCGCATGCCCGGTAGATAGTAAAAATGTTTTGTCAGTACTAGCCTAGCATTCAATGTAGTGTAAAAAGAAAATTTTTATATGATTAAATATATAAAGACTTTTAAATAGAGTAATTTGGAAGTGGATAATAAACATCTCTAATAATTCTATTTGTTCAATAAGTGTATAAAATATTTTGACTTTGACTTTGATCATTCAGTGCTGGAAAAGATTTCTTCAAAAGATAATTTCTGTGATCTTAGTATGAATAAATTAATTTTTGAATTTTTGATTAAGTCTTATTATTTATATTCAATGGGTATGTTTCGGCTTAATAGGGTATCTACTAAACACACAATCAAGCAATTATTTCTGTTAAAAATTTGAGTATTTTTTAAATAAAATAAATAAATATAATATATATTCAATTTATCTAAGTAAGACATAGAAGTTTACCTTTTTATAATAGGGAAAGCTTCTCCCACGAAAGAAGATGGGAAATACTAAGAAGCATTTATCATATAAGACCATCACAACATCGTCGTAAGATAAACTGACATGATCACGTGATCACGCATACGGAATGACAAAAGGAGTCATTGTTATCACGACATTCTATTACCTTTGTATTTAGTAAAATATGAATCAGAGAAAATGTGAGTGTAAAAGTTACCGATACAATCTCGCCTATGACAGAAATTTATATAAACACCGAAGTAAAATGTTAAAAACTACCATTGTATTGTTGAAAAGAAGAATTTATTGATAAATCCTATAAATATTTTATAAAGACAGATTCTACATCATCTTCAGTAATACGTCACACAGCTTGGCACAGGTCTTCCTACATGGAAGAAACACACGAGAATTTGGGCCGTAATACATTGATGGGAAAAGCCGTTGCTAATAACAGCCTAACGTTCTATCCGAAGCACTGAGGCGAGATACCAAATTTGATTGACCCATCCAAGGATCAAACACAGTTGCTTTGTTTTCGTTTTGAACCACTACGCCAACGAGCTCATCGATAAGGACTTATGTTGAAAGATATTAAAAATGATCATATCAAAGTCAAAGTCAAAATGCATTTATCCTGACGTAAATAAACGAAACCGCTTGAGTCTGATGTTATTATGATTAGAGTAAGCGGAATCTATAAGTACATTGAGTTTACTTGTTACTGAGGCGATGTTCACTGTATTACTGTACCGCTTTGGCTGCAGAAATTATAATGTGGGAAGCTGTAAGATTTATAATTATAATGAACCGTATAATAGTTTGTAACCTTAGATTGTAGAGTGCATAACGAGGCTGAGTAATGGGAGTATACGTAGAGGTTAAAGCAGTAATTATTTAAAATATTTTAAAATCTATATTAATCAAGATTCAGGCCCGTTTACACCAAAGTAACACATGAAGATATAGCACGATACCAGCTGATTAATGAATGAATGCGGTAGCAGGAACATACGGAACCAACGTCTTAACCTGACTTTAGAAGCATGCGTAGTAACAAATAACAAATTCGATTGATCGATTTACCTTACATAGCAAATACTGTTTATTACTAAAACTATAGATCAAGATACAACGAGATCCTCACTTCAAAATTAATCATTTTACGTACCTTATTAACATTAAATTATTGTCCACAGACTAATAACTCTAGAGATCAACCCTCGTCCCGAAGTTCAATGTGAGGCGGTGGCATGGCGGCTAGTAGGACTCCTCGGCAGCGACCAGGGGTCAGGTCTGCGGGCTCGGACCACCCGGCTGTCTACTGCCTTAGCCAGTTACATGCCTGATGCGAGAGAAGTCATTGACTCTAGGCGGCGGCAGCTGGATGCCGCTGTACATGGTAAGGAATTACATGGCTTAATAACACATATAGAATTGACATGAGAAGTCTGTTGAAGATTTTATCCCCAATCTCATCTTATCTTGATGTAGGGCCAGGATTACTCCCGGAGCACGTCGACCCAATGGGATTTTTTGTGATTCTCCAATCCTAATGACCGCTGTCCTGAAATACCTCCAAGATGTACTTACTAAGTACACCCGGATTCAGTAGCCTTATATCTTCAGGACTGGGATAGCCCAGTCCAAAGAGACCCATTGTTTCCCTAGCAAGAGCATCAGAGTTACATAGGATGTGATCCATTTGTTCGGTGTGCTCCCCCCTGGCCCTACATAGAAGCGATTTTATCAGCAATGGTGGCATAGCATCTAGTTATTCTGCACCGATTAAAATCAATTTTAAGTTAAATGTTATTTATATTACAATTCATCTATAAAAAGGTAATCTTTAACCATTCATCTAGAATTGCTGATTCATCATCATCAACCTATTTTATGTTCGTCTACTGCTGGACATAGGTCTCGTTAATTTCTGATTACAATAAGCTTATGTGCATGGTCAACCAACTTGACGTTTCTTAAAGTCATTCTATCCCTTTCAAACTGAACGAGAGTGAAAGTGAGACAGAACTGAACATCAGGTTCAGAGAATTACATCAAAACTGATACGGCGGGAATAATACAGTCAATTTACATGGCTTTTGGAGCCTGAACCATCTACCAACCAACAGTAAACTTATTAGGCAATTAATGGTTTAGAAATAGAACAGACACGAAATATACCTCGTACCACTTCATTAGAATTGCCATATAGCACTGCAACCGCAGCATTCAGCGTGACAATGGGAATTGTGCAACCTTTTCATATTATGTATTAACTTCTTTATATCCATTATAATCGTTGCCCCAATGCTCCAAGTTGCTGTTTCCACACTCATCAAGGCTTCACAATAAAGGCCGTAGCTTAAAAACCCATCAGTAGTTGTTCTGATAAAGTGTGAAGAGCAAACGCTATGAAACTTGGAACTACGCGTAACACCTCGTTTCCTATTGCAAAATTACACACAGCTGTTAAATTATTTGCCACGCGACTTGAAACTTTATAATCGAGTCAGTAATGGTAATGCGGAGTTAATTTTACTGTTAGAGGTTTGTTGGCGCAGGAAATGAAATGGTAATAATTCTTCTAGCTTCCTTTGTTGATGGAGGATTATGATCAGGTGCAAACATAATTGATGCTATCTTTGACACAACAGAAGTTAGTTTGTCGGCGATTTAATAGTTTATCACTTTTGTTTTGGGAGAGAAAATTCTCTTGGAAGAGATCTTTGGATGAATTTAGATCTCGTTGTTAATAAATTTGTTTACTAAATCCATTTTACGAAGTCCTTTTTAGTTTTACCTTTCACACGGTATGTAGTTTATAAAGACTCAATATATAAATTAAAGATATTGTGGTTTGTTCAGTTGAATAGTTTAAATAAAAAACTAAAGAACATACTAATTTAAAAGCATTTTTATTTATTGAATTATACCAATAATTTATAAAATAGAAGCAACCGAAAACGGAAAGATTTCACTTTGAAAGTAGAAATCACTTAAAGCAACGCGTTTAAGAATTTTTTGGGACTGACTAATGCTGTTGGCCGTAAATGACTTTTACAGCGTTACCGGGGTTGTACGGAGGCGAGAACCTTGGAGAGTCCTCAAGCCTTAAGGGGAGATTCGTCTATAGAAGATTTCTAATCGACAGGCATTACCCCAGGGGAGGTGTCCTGCTGTCTTTTAGAGTCACCAAGGTGCTCGAGCCATGAGGGATTACTTTTAAGGGTTACGTTATGTTGTAAGAAGGATCAGGATTATTGAGATTAATGGTTTAAGATGAATCATTTCTATTACTAATTGTGATTTGAACTAAACTAATTCCATATTATCTTCATAGGGTTAGGAACTCATGGGCTGACTGCAGACACATCAGGGTCACTGATATCCTTACACGTAGCCATGAAGAATGAACTCCAGAGGCATGTGGAAGTTTACAAGCAAGCTTTACACAAACTTGATGAACTGGTAAGAATACCGACAGTGAAATTTCTATTACTGAGGTTTTTGGAGACAAGTAATGATGTGACTCTTCACCACTTAAGCTTTCTGAGGAAACGTGAGTAGAAGGCAAGTTTTTCTAGGTTATATATATAGTGGTAGACAGGTTAGCAGTAACACATGAGCAGACTTCTGTAAATAATGATGATAAGGCAAGCCTAAAGGTAAGCGATTACTATACTATGCCTCAATTTTATAAAAAAACAATAGATAACGAATTAACAACATTGAAAAACAATATCCAGTTTTTTCCAACAGGCAAGTCGATAGTACTGACAGCCACCCATCCAATTTTGTGCTCGAAACTTACCACCTTGCTTCTCTTAAAGTTAAAAATCAACTTCAAAACACTAATAAGGCTAATAAGTAAATATTTTTTGGAGTTGGTGTTGTTTCTAGAAACGTGATAAAGTGAAGCACGGACTACAAATAAATTAGATATAAATTAATGATATATATATCATTAGAAATATTTATGCCTTTTTATTTTAATGTACTTTTTGTGTGTTGTAATGTCTCGTCCTCGAAAAACTCTACAAAAAACTAAGCCTACATGAATTCCACTGAGATAAAGATTAAAAAATCTATGGTGTTCTTTCCATTCAGTCGCCAGTCACCATCAACCAGGACCCAGCGTCATCTTCCCATCAGCGTCTGCTAGCACTGTCCCATGGTGATGTAGAACGAAGGCTGATTGACAACAAGTCCCTCCTGACGATCGTGGATAAGCCAGCATTAAGGCAGCTGCCTACGCTGGTGTCATCGTTGGCTGCGAGGGTGGAGAGTGATAAAGCGGTGCTGGCTTGCGTGGGCCAGATTAAGAGGAGTGATCCTGCACTGGACTTGAGCGATACAAGGTGAGTGATCTATAACTGTCTATTAGCTGCTGCCTGCGGATTATTTCGTTATTTTTATCGCTATGCAAACTTAAATCAGTTTCATCAATATGATACATTTATTACTTGGACTGAACAAGGTACTTTCAAAAATCAGCAAATTTTGTTTTTTATTTATTTTAAATAATTTATATACACACAAAGATAATTAAAAAGGACACAACAGAATAACAGAAAATTGTACAAATGTACTGATTATTTCTATAAGACGATATCTTTTCCCATCTTTATTATCTTTTTTAATTTTTTTAAAATTTGTTTAGCATCCCATACATATGGGAAAAGTGATAACGAATGTTAGAGGAGCGTGTACCAATACAATTATAATATAATTAATATAGAAGTAAATAAAACAATAAAAAAATACGTTAAATACTACTTAGAACCAACTCCAAAAAATAATATAGATTGGATAACTATTTAAATTGAATATTTTTTTCTTCTTTAGTGTATTGAAGTTGGTTTGTTTTGTTGATTAAAATTATTTGTGATAATTTTAAGTTGAGTTTCAAAGTTAGATGGGTAACCGGCAGTTCTTGTGATTTGCTTGTCAGTTTCTCGTTAGTTAAATGACTCGTATCAAGTACATCAAATCGTAAATCTTTAAGTAATCAGTATACAAATAAACAAAGTACCATGAAAAGTACATCACATCATCGGTATATATATATATTAAAAACATACAAATTGAATTGAGAATCTTCTTTTTTTGAAGTCAGTTAAAAATAATAACTGTTCACCGAAATAAACACAAGCTATGGCAAACTTTGTGTAGGCCTTTTAATTTATAAAGCCTTACAATTACACACACAACAAAATTGAAATTGAATCGAAATTACATATATCTCGGCTTAATATCTCAGCTTAATATATTAAAGACCTACAATTATCTAATACATTTTATGCTCACAAGGTTTAGCAAGCGAAAGTAAAAAAGCTCTCGAAAGCAGTAGCGTAACTATTGCTTCACTAAATCTGGCATTTCAAAAATGGCCAACCGTTAGTTGTGGCGTGATGATAAATTAAAGAATTCTGAAGAAATTCCATTGATTGGTATTCAAAGTGCATAACCAGACATGCCTATGGATGGATTAGCTTCGTTGTCGGTAGACTTGATGTAAAGAGTCGTGGACAATGGAAAGTTACGAACCCGTTCCGTTTTTTAAGGGTATCCTCAAATAAGACCTAACAGCCTGATTTTAAGCAGTTACCTTAGCCTATAGACGCTTCATACTCCTATTTTAAAAGTCACTACACACACACACAGAAAAACTTCGTATTGTCTTAGACCAGTGCAGTGAAGATTGTCAGGATATTGTTTTGCTTCTTGGTCGAGTTTCCTCTTCAGACTTCTGACACTGGTTACACAAGATGCCTGTAGCGTCATGGTATTACACGTCTTGTAAAAACCAGGAAGATTAGAAGAAATTCTCGTGCTCCCACGGCTCCTCTCTTTCAAATGAACCAAATGTTAACAGTATCTCATTAGTATATGATAATACGACCACACGTGATTACGGCATAGAGGGATCATTTGTCAAGGGTCATAAAATACAAAGATCACACGCTAGCTAAGACTGTTCACGTAATGCAAACATTTTGTTACGCTTCTAAACAATTACAGAGACAAAAGATGAAACGCAATAAGAAAAATATACCGTGCGTGAAGATTGACGAGATTACGGACTTCAAAATATTGTTACACATTATGATGTGAGTCATGTTATTATGAATTAATTTGGATAACCTTTCTCAAGGACGGACGATAATATCTTCAGGGGAAAAGGAAGTGATATTCAAGTTAGTCTAGATAATGCGATTGGAGTTGAAAAATTTCATTGCCATTTCCTCGTTGATCTAGTTTTACCCATAGAATATTAAGCCAAGAAGCATAGTTTTTTTCATCCTTAACAATGTTACTTTCATATTTCAAATCAAAAAGCTCTCTATTTAAATGGATTAAATGGCTGAGTTGTTTTAAATCGTCTATATTAAACCCACCACCGAGTCTTCGGGACTTTAAACATTTCCTCATGAAATAGTGACCTGTCTTGTAAAGTCTAAAGTTTGTTTTTTATTTCTAGTGTTAAAGCTTTGGGAATTGTACATTCCCGAATTGAATTTTGCTGATTTTGCTTCTTTACCATTAACAGAACTCATGATACTTATTCATAGTGGTACCATCAATGGTACTTATTGATTTTCAATGTCAAATTCGATGCAAGATAACTAAATTTAGGCATTTGAATTTAGTCGTGAGGGAGCGACAAAGCTATCATGCTTTCGAATTCATACAAATTACTACTACACAACCATAATCTACGTGTCGTGTCATTATTACATGTATGTAACGGATAGTGTGCATGTAATATGTTATTGTTATATGTGACATTATGTTTTTATAGTTTACGCAGTTTAAAATAATGACCGTTATTTTTTAACGTGCACGCTCGAAGATTGTTTGACTGCGTCGACAGTTGAATGTAGACGCAATAGATTTTTGATTGTTATTTAAATGGAAGGTTAAAATAAGCATTAAGGTTACGTAGATCACTTATTTGATGAAATTAGGATCATCTTATTTGTCAAAGGAACACAACAGAACATTATCATTGATTCCATTATCTAAAGCTTAAATCAAATCAATCTCCTCTCTTTCATTCAGCTTCAATCTGAAAAGGATAGGAGTCACGAATTTTATAAAAATCTTTAAGGTTGTTATCACTTACATGATCCATATCTTCTTGACTTATTTTAATCGACATGTTGTTATTGTAATCGTCATCAGTCGTCTGTATTTTTCTGGTCGTATTGCAATGAAAGGAAGCATTGATTACAAAATTTAATATAATTACATGCTTTACAGTATCGAAACCATTGGCTATGATTTTCTTTAGTGCTTTCCGGTTCTCAGTTCAGACCCACCAGACTTTTTTGAACTTTGTACCAAACAATTGTCTAGATACTAGGTCTTGTAAGCCATCGTTATCATTGACCTCATAGCATATAATTCCATTGCTGTGCACACACGAGGAGTTTGGGATATAAAAGCATTATACTGATCACAATACAGCTTGGTAGATTGAAGCGGTTGCCGTAACAACCGGTCCAAACTCATCGAGCCTTCCAAAGCATGGAGAAGCTCATGATACTAAATCTATTTGACCTATCCAGGGACCAACCACGTTTATAGTTGCTTGTTTTTCGTAATTGAGACCAGAGCGTTAGAAACTCTACGCCAATAATCTTGTTACTTACTCAAATATATTGAAAGAAGTTATTTTGTAAACCTATTTTAAATTACTGTCATTATCATGTCTGTCATCATCCTGTCTGTCCTGTCATCCTGTCCTGTCTGTCATCTGTATAATGATCATTGGTAATGTTTATAGACCTGGTCAACTAGACTATTGGTCGACCCGATGAACTTTGAATCACCTTAGCTTAGCTTAGACGAGTTGAGGTAACCAGACATAGCTTAGTTTCACCCAATGAGTATAAATACACTAAATTTGCCTGTCACTACTGCCATCTATCAAACGTTATCCGAATTAGAGATCACAGAAACGCCAGTTTTTAGCAGCACGCTAGTTAGAAGATTTTCCATACTAAATTTCTAAATTTTGTATTTTTATTTTTTATCTTTTCATTACAAATTGTCCTAATTATTATATTTTTAAACCGCACATGAATTAAACATATGAAAACACAATAAACAATAATCGGTCAAGCGAGTTTTGAGTTTTGGCGATACTAAAGAACAGCTATATATTGTTATATACAAGAAAAGTAGAATTCGTTTTTGTTTGGATTTTTAAAAAAAAATTTTAAATCTTTTTTACGGCAACGAGCACCTCTGACAGATAAAACAAATTTTAATGAAATTAAATTACATGGCTTTTGAATTCTAAAGTCCATCTAATTAATAAGTTTCTAAAATATTATGTAATATAATATTCACTTTTTTGACCAATATCGTCGACTAAGTGAAAGTTAAAGCCTCTCAATGATTGATAGAACTTCAATATAGTCGTGTTAACATTAATTTTAAATCTGCATTCTAATCAGTTATGTAAGCTAAGATGAATTAAGTTATAAGCAGTTACTTGGCATATTTAATTTAAGTTAGTCGATTGGAAGGTTGGAAGGTGTATTGATAAGCGTGAGAAAAATTACTGCGTGATTTTAAATGATTGTAGCTGAGAAAGAAGAAAAATATTATTGTCGCCTTGGATCTAAAAGTCTAGAGTTACATTCCCGTAGAAGCAGAAACTTTCTGCTTGGCTTGGATTGTTGTAGGGGATTTGCTAAGTCCTCCTGGTTTGTGTGTTCTTGCAATTGCAGGCAAGATAGTCAGCCCTCGAGGAATCCGGATGTAGCTCGCTTCCATCTTCATCCTAACTATAACTTCCCGCGTTAAGAAAAATAAAAAGTTCAACATTTTGACGTCATAGTTCCTGGAAATACAGACCTCGCGTTTAGTGCAGTAATGGCTATGATTGGTTCTCTTGCATCATTAGTTAGTATTAAAGAAACGTATAGTAGACGAGTTGACATTCTACGTATTGCAGCCACTTCTTGGATTGCCCAAGTAACTCTGGACAATATTCGTTAGCGTGATATTCCAAGTGTCGTATTAATCTGGTACTGCGCCAACCCCACACATGACTGCCGCTTAACACACTCCACGCACATGACACGTCTCCCGTGTTCACCCTATAATGAAGGGTTTACTAACTTACAAAATATAGGTAGCTGTTGGAAATGTTCTTAAATAGATTATAATTTTTGATGTTTATGAATACATAGGGAGTCACAGTCGGCACTTCAATGTTGCGAAATAGTTATTGTTTTATTGGAAAAAATATTTAATAAACAGTGCAAATATGGGCATTTTTATTGGGCATTGAATGTTTTAACCAGTGGTAGGGAAGTCCTCTTCGAAAAAAAGGTTTGTTGACATTCCGAAGACAGATTTCATGCCTTATGAGGAAGCGTATCTCAAGCTGCTCTACATGTATTCGCATAGGACTCTTCTTACTATAAGTCAGTAGTATAAGCCCCAAATTAAACCATCTTCATTGTATTTGACAGCTGTCAAATGTTATGTAAATTACGGAAGCGCTACCGTTCTGCAGTATTGAAAATTAATTTTGTAAATTTGCATTTATCAATTAAACAGGAACACTAGATTGAAAATTAATTAAATTTGATAATGAATGGAATAAAAATGATTTGAGACAAATATAATAATGATAAATATATTTTTATAAATATAATTATTGTATACATGATGAAGAATGAAAATTTACAAATTGTAATTTTTTTTTAGTAAATATTTATATTTTCTCGCGGCCGACAGCGTCCAGAAACATTCTTGTCTTGTTTAGCA
Organism: Acentria ephemerella; assembly: GCA_943193645.1. NCBI lineage: Eukaryota > Metazoa > Arthropoda > Insecta > Lepidoptera > Crambidae > Acentria > Acentria ephemerella. Next base: position 8,146,774 of record OW971896.1, on the reverse strand, counting down.
TCATTCATGTACCTACATTGTTAATAACAATAAAGAAATGTTAAATGATGAAACGATTAAAACTTACACTATGGTTGAGATATTTGAGTTGCTTTTTAAAGCTATAAGAAATATACACATATAAATATAATCACACTAATATAGATGTTACTCTTCTTAATCCAGACCGAGAAGCCTGTAGTAGTAAAAGGCACAGAGTACTCGCCAACAGGCCGTCTTTTATTGATATATTTATTATAAAACACAGATTTTCTAGAAGATATTAGAAAACATAACGAGTGTATGCGTTGTGCAACTTCTGAGCAAACAGACAATTTCTATATGTTTCCTTTGACAAGCGAAAGTGAAGTTTTCCTTTCGATTTGAGCCCACTCGAGATTTACACACGGTACTAAAATTTAAACAAATCAAATTTGCAGTAAAATAAGAGAATTTTTACCTTTAAGGCTTTCCTGTTAAAGCTTTCTTTACATGCAATAACATGGTAACTCAAAAACAATAGGTTAATGTAATAAATTAGCTTTTATGAGCCAAGGTTTTATTGTAATAGAATTTGTATGGGATATTTTATGGTGTTTTCAATTACTCACTTTTATAGAGCTTTCCATTGTTTGTTTATAGTTTGAGTACGTAAGATATTTATTTTTCTATCTTTACTATTGTACAAGTATCATGCACAGAGTTGTAATGTCGTAATTTTTTACGTGTTTTCATAGTATTATGGTGAAATCCTGAGTTGTTTGATTAACTATTTTGCACTTCGCCATTTCTTAGAATAATAAGAAAATTATTCGAAATATAAAATATTCCACCTATTAATGTTGCTATACAGTCTATTAAGTTTCCTTTTATTTTAAAGCATAATTAATTCACGTAAAATGTCGTAGTAGTTTAGCTAGATTTTTTATTAAATAATTAAAACTAGACATTTCAGTAAATATCTTAAAGGTATTTAAAACAGATTTCGTTTTAATTTGTAGATAATCATTAATTCATAATTATACATGCATTATAAGAATTGAAATCAAAATGAAATTCAAAAAGTTCTTTATTTAAATGAACTTTACGTACTAAGAGATTTTGTGACTCCTTTCTCTGTTGCACAACTAGAGCATGGAATTCCTTATTAACACACGTATTCCCTCCTTCTTAACATGGGTTCCTTTAAAAGAGGCGTGAAAAAGCACTTTTTGGGCCGGCAAGATGAGGGTGGCTAGGGTAGTATGTCGCATGCTTCACTAGCTATCTTCACATGTGGACTCGTCTACTGCTTATCATCAGTTGGTGTCGAGTCATTTGCTGTGTTTTATATAAAAAAAAACTTATAAAGGTACCTTTTCACGTCTGTATGTAAGTTAGAATATTAACGACTTATATATATGACGCTACTGGGCTTAGGTCATTCTACATTGGAGGATCAGGAGGAATATGTTAGTACTAATTAATTGCTCTCGGTGGAAGCCGGTCTCCCAGGCCGTTGTTGGGCGGTCCGTTGTCGAACTCGATGACGAATTGGTATTAATTGGTGCACGGAGAGCCCGTAACGACCGGAACAGGTGGAGACCCGCAGACATGTGTAATGGCGGTCAGTCCGCAAGAGATTATTTAGTGGGTAGTAAGAGAACTCTTTTACCCCGAGTCCTACCCCCTTAGGCAGCCTTACAGTTGGCGGCGTATTGTAGGGACGATGAGTAAATACATTCGTCTTCTCCGGAAAAAGGTTTAAATATTTTAAAAATGTATCGCAAATTAATTATTTTACAGAAGCAATGAACTCAAAATCTTAGCATTAGAACAAAGGTCATTTGATTACAATGACAATTTAACAAACACAATATTAATTTACAACGGTTAAAACTAACTGAGCAGTTAAACAAAGGCTCTCACGGCATTTCTCCGTTACTACACTAAGAGGAAAGGTATTGTATAAGTTTTTGTAATCAAACGCAAGAATAATAATAATTAATTGTGTGGGAAAGTTAGTTGTGGATACAGTTAATTGGGGTTATTTAACTGTTATATTATTTATTTGTGCTTGGGTATATTTATAGATATAAAATATTTGTGTAGCCTGTTTGTCGTTATCAAATCAAATCGATTAGGTATATAAAACGACACATTTACTTTTCAATAACTACATGTCTCGATACCGCCACCAATATTTATAAACGAGAGCCTACGCCAGCCGATTATTAAAATAAAATCATAACCTCTTTTTGTGTGTTTTCGTCTAAAAAATTATTTATATCATATTCAAAATCAAAATCAAATAAAAAACTTCTCTTTATTAAAATCATTTACAATAGTTTTTTGAACTCGTTAAATATAAACTTACAACCGCTTCGACGAATACCTACTTTAGCTTTGGAGAAGAAGCGGTGCAACAAAATCTTTAGCTTTTAAATGTTAGTAATGACATATACAAATTTGTTTTTGTTATAATGAATCAATATTCTTGTTATTAAGACAATAATTACTTTGATGAATCCTCATTAAACAATTTACAGCCACGCTCAAGTGTCAATAAGGTAATCATGTCATAATCATCATCATCGAAGCTGTCATTCTTGAAACAGTTCTTCATCCGAGAGAAAAGATAACTATCTGGTGGCTGTCTTTAATTAAAAACTGTACTTAATTTAATGTCTATGCTATATTTTTATATTTTTTTTGTTGGTAAGTGTTTTTGTTGCCTACCTTTAAAATAAATAAAAGATACCGTGAAACAATCTGTATAAGCAGCTATCTCCCTTGTTAGGGCATACCGCCGCCCGCCTGTTCCCCCAAGCGATATATGCACATTTAATGAAGCGGTAAGCACTTGCAAAACAAAAGTCCACTTAAAATTCTCACTATCAAATCTGTGTTTTACCGTAGAATCAACCTCCCGGCAGACTCACTCACTGAAACCTCACTGAAACCTCACTGAAACTGGGTTAAAACTAACAAAATTCATGTGGAATTTTAATCGCAGTGCGTATTTGTTCAAATTCAGCGGTAGTAGATAGCGGTAGATTAAAATCGCGCGGTGGGTTTACACAGTGCGGGCTTCGTTTTAATACAGAATATAAATATTACGTCATGTATACCACATGTAATATTACAAACAATATGCAATGAGTTTCATACAGTCCAACTTAGTTTCTCTCACTACCACGGTAGTGAGAGAAACATTAGTGAGAGAGTCATCACTAAAACTGTGAACATAAACCATTTCATAATTCCATGAGTAATCGTTTCGTTGTTACTAATCAAACTGATGGCACACTATACACGCCTTAACTTTTTTGACGCTGAGGAGAAGCTCTACCAGGCGATCCCCTAACCTCTGGGGACGAGGAAGAAGGGGGTGTGTGGTGCTCTCACCCACTAAACTCCTCAGCGACGCACCTACCTAGCCGCTTTCCATCGACAACACGGGATGGCCCGAAGACATTTCGCCGTAGTATCGATGGAGCGGCCCGATAGTACTTTGCGGACTATACACTTGCACCTAAGCTAAGCCGAGCCTGTACTATAGGTACTAGTTTCTTCGCAATTACAAAGTGTAATTTGAGAATTCATTAATAATAATTTCAGTATTAAGTCCTTTCGTAAACATATCAGTACCTCTCGCGTGTTACTGGCGAGCGGTACCAATTGGATTTTCTTTCCACACTGATTTTATTTACACAATAGTTTGTTTACTAATGTTAAATCACTTGCAAGTAAAAATAGTGTATAGGGTGTGGAATTTTCTTCAGAATTGAACCCACTCTGTCCTTGTTTTTGGCGTCTAAAGGCGGAGTCTGTTGGGTGCTGGGTATTTTATTTAGTATATTGTGTTGCAGTGCAATTTTAGTTATGAAATTGGAGTAGTTTCATATCAAAGATCGTTGTACCGTGCAATATATGGAATTCATCATTCAGCATTGATTAGTGACTTACGTGAAATGTTTTCAGTGTTCCATTTTTATTCATTCATTTGTAGGGTATGTTCATTTATTTAACATAAAAAAAACATTTATATATTCTCATTTGCGTATCATTTTATCGTAATTATTAACATACATAACATTGCATTTTCGTATCGTTTCCAAAATTTCCAAAAACTTTTCTCGGAAGCCATTAACAAAATGGCGGACCGTATCATTAGTCTTTAAAACTTCACGGGGCATAGGGATACGTTACGGAGACATAGTTAATAAATAACTACATATGATATAGCTGTATGGGTTGAAACCCATTTCATTCAACACCCCTTTGCCTTCCCTCAAACAAGGAGAAAAAACTGAGTTTTTTTCTCTCTGTTTGAGGGAAGGCAAAGAACTATTATTTTCTTGTAGTCTGTCTGATATTTCTTTTTACACTTACGTGACCTCAAAATGTTGAAATTCATACACTAATTTTCTTCATTCCAGACCGGTGGCAGGCGTCTTGATGAGTTACTCCCGAGGCTGCGCGGCTGTTTTATCCCAGATAACGGAGGGGGAGAGGGAAGGCGTTGGTGGCGTCACTCCCCGCTCGCCCACTGACTCTGCCAGCGATGGATACCACTCTGACAGTGATGACTCACACCAACTCCCGGACAGGTATGAAATGACTATGGGATCAGTTAAGACGCTCGCTCTGGCAAAAGAACAATTGAAATGTTATTTATTGATTATAATATTATTAACAGGGCCCATTAAAATAAGTCAAAAGTGTCAACTAATTAGACACTATTAAAATTAATTTTATCTCTTTCATATTTGTAAAGTATGAAAAAGAGATAATAACTTAATTTTAGTGTAAGAATATGTATATGTCAGCGAAATCTACTATATATAGAATAAATAAATATTGTCAAATACTATATAACACTTACACTAGATGCAATCGGACACAAGATATGCTAGTTTCATAACACGTCCGTCCATGGTAACAGATGACAGACGAATGATCAAGCTGTGCATATATAGTCATACACTAATACGCACATGCACACACACACACACACATATACACACACTGTTGTTATTTTTTTGTAAAATATAATTATCTATTTTTAAGAGCAGTGGCTCATAAAGCTTACAAGGAGATACAGTTAATTAGTTTAAGACTTTTTTATTCTGTTGAAGTCAATAAAAACTTTATTATTATAATAATTATAGTATATTTCAGATATTTACAATTTAAAAAATCCGTTGCAAATACAGGAATTTATGAGATGTTCAAATTTAACTTACATATATGAAAAATTTCGTTAAAAGCATTTTTTTTCTGTCAGTTACCTGTATTGATCATAACATTTTTTTACACCAGCTAAGTATGCGTACTGTTACAACCTTACTCACTATGGCCTGACAGCAGCGTCAGCGCATTAATAACTATAAGTAATTTTCCACTATTCTAATTTGCAATCTTTCATTTTTGTCCTTTCGATTTTACTTCTAATATTCAATCAGTTAGATTCTGGACATCGCGGAAAGCGGTTAAATCTCGCTCCGAGTAAATCGGGAAGTCAGTTAGTGTACGTGTATAAGTTTTGTGTTGGCCTTCTAGCCTAATAAACATTAGTGTGTGCAGAAGGTTGTTTTTTTTTTAAAAGACAACCACCGCAGGTCTCCCAACAGTACCAACTCATAGACAACATTTGGTATCCACATTCAAGCAGATCACGTGTTTTGCTTGGAGCATATTTTGGAACGTTTTTTAACTTGTAACAGGTATGTATTGAATGTCGACATATCTCTCCGTTCCAGGAGCAAGGTAGTGTCTCAGTACGCAGGGGTGTGGGCGCGCGCCGCTGACGAAGTGCTGCCAGCCCTGGCGGCGCTCGAGCCCCTGCGGCACACACCGAATCTCAAATACAAGATTGTCTTCTCTGTTGTCGTTGTAAGTAACTGTCTTACTGTCATTACTGTCTAATAGCTTTGAAGCATATCCTTTATTTCTGTACGAACACGTCATTGATGGGCAGAAATACTTTCTTTTACACGTTAACGTTAGTAACACAGTAATTGAACAAATACAATGTTGCAAAGAAGCGGTCTTATGTCTACAAGCCATATCTAGCAGACAAGAAGCGATATCTAGTAGCAAGAAGAGAAATACACAAAAAACTAAAGTAATCTTTAAAGCAATGTGAACCATTGGAGTAAAATGAACTGGGGATTTGCAATAAGTTAAACAAGAAACGTTTCTTACAATTTATTGTTCATTATTTCGAAAGGCGTTACACATGTTTGTGTAAAGGGCTTTCAAAGCCATAGGGTCACATTAATTGACCTGGTGAATTGCTCGTGAAGAACCCAGGTTACCCCCTTGAAGAGCAATGGAGTTACCGGGGAGTTCTAGTGGGTATTCTCAGTGCCGCTCTATTGAGGTACTGAGTGAGCCCCACACACGCCCGTCGCCAGTGGCGAGTAGGTCCGTAAATGGATTCCTCCTCGAAAAAAAAGGGTCACAATAGTCGGGATAGCCGTTTAAGATTGACAGTAATTTTGTAGATCGACTATGCGCACTATATCGATCGACACATGATTTACTTATGAAGCATACTATTCGTAGATGCATTCATTTTTATTTATAATTACCGTAAAAACCTAAAACGATTTTAGGTTATGTGAGTGGTTTTTAACGTCCATTTTATCAATATAAAGCTGTCGTTCCGCGCGGTAATAAGCCTGCGCGACCGTCGACTGAGCGAGGTGAAGGCTCTGCTGGGCGCCGACGACTGCAGCGAGCCCAGCGTGCAGAGGCTGCTGGTGGCCGCTGCTACCGTCTTACAAGACACTGCGCATAGCTTCCCGCTGGGTGACGCCGAAAGAACTGTCATCAATCAGGTTAGCTTGCTTTCTTTGGCTTTATAGACTCCGGTTTACTACTTTCTTAATTATTTAATTATCCTTTAGTAGTATAGTAATAGAATAGTCTTAAGGTTTTGGATGGGATAGACTATCAGCCCTAGTAGTATACACTCGAGAAGGATTTGTTAACATCGAAATATTGTTTTTGACAATGTAGTGTTGAAGTCAAATTATATTTATGCAGATAAAGAGTGACATTTACGTTAAATTAAAAGTAACACACGCACACTTACACAAACACTGTAAGGAGTAATGACGTCTGTAAGGCCTGAAGGATCGACAATCGAATGACACCGAATGATAGATCTACTGCCTGCTGATTGTTGCAGAATAGGCGTTAACCAGGTTTGATGTAAGAACTAAAATGGGTGAGAATTACTTAGAAGTTTATAAGGCGAGCTCTTTTGCAACAGCAATAGTATTAGCCGCATAAATTCGTACAACGAATCAGAGAAGTAAACAAGTCAGACTGTGACTAAAACCTCTGACATTATTTTGAAATTATTTTGAATTTATATTTAAGAAATTCTTACTCAGTAAACGTTTGCATACTTATTAATCGCAGGAATATAATTCCAATAACTTATAATTTTATTTCTTAATTTAATGTAGAACTACGATGTGTACTACATTAGTGTCAATATTGTGTTTAAGTTAATACTTAAAACAGTAATCTTCATTTATATTTTCATAGAAAAGTCAAGCAAATGACTCCATTCCACCTGATGGTAAGCAGAAGTGGAGTCCAAATATGAAGGTGGCTAGAGCAAGTGAATCTATGCACCACATTATCCATCTTGATCTTGTCGACCTGCAAGATGCTTCTTTACGCCTCTTTGGAAGGACTCAGAATTGTAGGGAGGGAGGGAAAACGTATGCTGGCAAAGAGTTCCATTTCTTGATCGTGCGACAAAGAAATGAGTAACCAAATTAGTTAGTGCGCGTAGGAATGGTTGTTTTTTGTTATGATCTGTTGACATGTCCTGTCCAGGTGCTGAGCACGTTGCGGGAGTACCCGTGCCTGGCGGGCTGCGGCCCGCTGCACGCGCTGGCGGCGGCCGCCTGCCGCGCCGCCTGGGCCCTCGCCGCGCGACGACCGCCGCTGCGCATCGACACCGACTTCACGCCGGGTACCGGCTTTGTCTATCCTATCACACTACTCACATCACACACCACACTCTACTGACACCACACACAACACGCTACTGACACTACACACCACACTCTACTGACACCACACACCACACTCTACTGACACCACACACAACACGCTACTGACACCACACACCACACTCTACTGACACCACACATCACACACTACTGATACCACACATCACACACTACTGATACCACACAACACACACCGTGGTGTGTACGCTTGTAAGTAGTACGTGGTTGCTACATTAATCAACTCATTGTCTTTTTCTCTATTTCAGTGGTGATGAACCCTGAGAAGCACGTCCGGTACTTAGCGGGTGAAGCAAGTGAACGTCGCTCAGACCTGATCAAGTCCTTCGTCTGGCCAGCACTTATGGACGGCAATCGCTGTGTGTTCAGGGCGGTCGTTCTGACGTAGCTAGGAAATAAGCGTCTTTTGACCAAAATACTTTAAGTATTATTTGGATAGGCATCTTTTAGCAAGCAACTTTTGGCTAAAAGGATTTTCAGTTAAGCGTTTCTTGACCGAGTAATTTGCCTAAGCATTTTTTTGTTAAATATCTAGAAAGCTTACATAATATATAAGGTTATGAGACAAATTTAACTTTATTCAATCTTACGTTCTATCTGTCTTGTGATCTTTTATAACAATGCAAAAATTTTGTCAAAACTTTCATAACATTTTATTAACAAATGGAAAAATATATTGTACATACACAAATATGTAAGTGCTTCTATTTCCATATAATATTTTGGACTTGATTCAATTGGTATTTTTAATCGATTTAATTATTCATTAGAAATATCTATTTCATCATCTTCCTGTGGTTTACTAGATGTTTAAATGTAAATTAAACATATTGCAAAGAAAAAAACGTTCTTAAAATATTTTACCGTAATGTGGACTTTTTTTACTTTGATCTGATCTGAGTGCCCTTATTAGCCTTGTACAAATATTAACTTTTCATTAAAATTGTTATAGTTATTTATTAAATTTACATTTCTTTAATTAAGAGTTAATTTAGTTTGTATTGATTATAAAATAAATGATTCTTATATTTAAATACGCCCAGAGTTTTATTTTAAAATATTTTATGTTTAAAATAAATGTCTTCCGTGTCATATTCACATAACTTAAAAAAAAAAATAAAAATAAAAAAAAAAACTGCAATTGAAACAACGGAAAGAATTCTTTTAAAATAAAATCACAAAATTATACTGTTAGGTTTTAAGTTTGATATAGGATCTTGGTCTTAAGAGGCAACTATTATTTTGTCAACTACTACATGTCATTTAAAACATTTTCTACAAAAAAGATCTGTCACTGCTTTTAAAATGTCTTCTTTGGACCTTTGTATCTACATCCTAAAGTTTCAACCCGAGAGAAGTGACAATTCAATGCCTGCATTAAAAGCTATTTTAGCGTTTAAAAAACCGTCTGTAGTTCCGTAATGCAACTGGCTGGTGCAATAACTACCTGGTTTTAAATTTACACAAAAAGTAACATAACTTAATTTTCATTTGATTTTTACAAAAAGCACAGCAAAAGAATCGACACCACCTGATGGCAGTAAGAGGAGTCTATTTGCGATAGTGCTGCATAAGTCATACCTATTACCATTGCCGGCCTTAAATGTGCCCTCTTACGCTTATTTTGTAGGGTCCATGCTGTATGAAGGAGGGGATACGTGTGTCGGTAAGGAATCCCATGACTGAGCAACAAAGAAACATGTCTCGAAATGTCTTTTGCCCTCCTCGTTATATTTTACCTCTCAGTATAGTTTTTACAAACTATAATAGTGCTAGAATTATTCATACCTTACCACCCCACCGGCGGTAACATCCCCTTGAGTCTACAGGCGTTCACAGACTGAACAAAATTGACTGAATGTATAGTATTTATTTGAAGCAGAACTAATCGAAATGCGGTGCGTGCGCACCCCGCGCGCTCTATGTTTATAACATCGGATGAAGAGGTCCGAGCGTGCGGTCTCGCTCGCACCACACAACGCTACCATTAGCAAATAATGTGTGGACTTTAATTCGTAACCAAAATATCCTTAGATGTAAGATTTTTAATGAGTGCTTTACTATTTTTTATTTAATTATTATTAGACGAAAGTTTCTATACATAATAGTTTAAGGAGTATTTATAAGTTGAAATTTATAACATTCTAAAGGTGGCCATTGGGGCTGGCCATTCGGTGTAGCCATGTAACTTTTTATATGTAACTCGTGAGGAAAAATATATTATTCATTCGTCTGGTATTTGCACTTCATTCCACACGAAAGCAACAAAAGATTAAGTCGAAATCATTCCATGATTATTGACTGATTCACAGATCATGTGAGTGTGTGTTTGTGTTGATACACGTAGTATAAATTTGTTGTTTTCCTTATCAGCTTATTGTTAACACAATTATTACAGTGATGATAAATTCTTGTTGCTTCATCTATTGTTGAGTACTTAATAATTTTTTGCCTTCCTTTCACTCGTCAGATTTTTTTCGCGTGACTTACACTCCACTTAGGGAATTATCAGCTAATAGCTAAGGTTACGGGTGTGTGTGGTACTCACCCAGCGCCTGGTGACTTAAGGAATACCCTCACATACTCCCCAGTATCGATACCCAACACGGGGTGATCTGGATACTGCTGTTTATGTCTTAACTGTGTACATTTCCTGTCTGTTAGATTAAGATGAGAGAGTACAATTATTTGAATATCTTAACTATTAGTTAGTCTCACTAAAACGCGAGTGGTGGTTTTTCTGAATATGGCGAAAACCACCGTTTGCCATGTTCGATCGCTGGATGGTTTTCGTTACTATAACCGGAGAACTCGAACCACTACACGTTTTAATTATAAGAGGGTACTTATCGTTAAAGTTACTGTTATGGCGTGATGGTTATTTGTTATATTTATAGAAGATTAATTTTTTGTTGTCCTTTCTTCTTTGTAAAGTAATTTATATAATTCTTTTTTTTAATCATTCCATTTCAATAACCTTTGTAAAATGATTATAAGCTTATTTGAGTAAAAAATATCGGTACTTACGATTAACTTATTCCTTTCTTTGTTGCACAGCCAGAGCATGGAATTCATTAACGGAAGATGTATTCTCTCCTTCAAAAACGAGGGTTCATTCAAATGAGACGTGAAAAGACATTTAATGTCGCATACTGCACTGCTAATCTTCAGGCAGTATCGAATGTCTTGCTATAAAATAAATCAGAGAGAGGACTTGTTCATGTGAGTATCTGATTTCTATATTGTTAATAAAAGTTGTGCATTTGAATAAGTAAATAAATATTTTCATGCCAGCAAATACGTATTTAACTGAATCATTCAAACAGTCACCATATGTTATCAGTGGATGATAAGATTGCGAAGACGTAGACTGATATATAGTGTAACATGGTATCGATATTTTAGTACAGCTTACGTGCGCTGTTGAGCATTTGTGATAACTTCTGGTGATTTCATTTTTTAGACATAATGAGTAACTATCCTCCGCCACCTGGATCGAACCCGCCGCCATACTACGCCCCCCCGTACTGGCCGCCTCCACCGCACCATCCCCCGCCCCATCCACCACACTATGCGCCACCCCCAAACCCAGGACAACCTTCCCCTTATCCGGTTTATGTCCCTGGTGCGTTTATGATTCCCGTTGCTATGCCTCCCCCACTATCCACTGCAGAGCCTCCGAACTCCACTTACATAACCAACTACATTTACCATGGCGAGACGTCTGCCGGACCACCAATAGGAGATCCTGTGCAAGTCGTCGAAACCTCTGGGGATTTCAATTGGATACCGACCACTGCGACTACAGCCCACCATCTGACCGGCAAAGCTGTGGTCGGAGGCCACGAAGGTTGGGACGGAAGTCCTCTTTGGGTGATCAGAGCTTGGCATAACGGAGACCTGATACCTGGAAAGCTGTCAGTGAGACACAACACAGCATCTGTGATGTACGATGGTAAAGAAATACCAGTGCAGAATATTGAAGTGCTGTGCGCGAGACCAGAAAGCTTGAGATGGCTACCAGCTTCGAATGGAAATATACCACCTGGAGCTATTCCTGGAGGTAATACATCTTCAGGAGAGACGTTGTACGTTGGCAGAACTCAGTACCAACTATCTATAACACCTGGGAAAGTTCATCCCAGTCACAAATGTTGCTATATCGGTTTCGCAGGTACCGAAGTCGCCCACAAAGTTTATGACGTGTTATCAAGAATTTAGTGAAATTTGTGACAATGTATTGTGATATTAAAACAATAAAGGGTTTGGTGAAAACATGATGAGGGTTAGATTGATATCATTAATATTGAAGATCGATGGAAGTGTTGTAGTTTCTTCGAAGCTTGATGTATGTTATTAAGTGCACCATGTTAATGTCTGATACTAAATAGCTAGTTTTAAAGTAATTGAACGATTCTTTTTGCAAAACACATTATTTAATTAAATTTCTTTTCATAAACACAAGTCTAAGGTGATATTTTTGTTTGTATTGTTTCCTTTGTCGACAATATATACTATGTTATCTACAATCCGGTTTTATTATAATAAATTGGCTGCCTGATTATGCGTCGGTGTTTCATTTATCAAAATAACTATTTTACTGATAAGGAAATCTATAATTTAAGTCCCAATAGATGCAAATATGATGAGTATGAAACGATTACGTTAATGGTTTTGTTTTATTTTGTAATATTTAAATTAGGTAGTACAAGATGTTATAGAAACAACTTCATAAATACCATCCATGTCTCTAAATGTTTTAATCTAAAATCTCAATCTATTATAGGACATTGGTATTATTTTCTAAGCTATGATATATTCTTCAGTTTTATTATAAGTTGTGAACTCAACCTTATTGTCAAACACCCCAAGGTTAAAATATATATTGTCTCTAATCATATAAAAACATACCTTTTGCAATAATCAAACAATCCATTTTGCAGTAATTTCAACATAATTTTTATTATGTTGAAATTACTGCAAATTTCTATTATGTTTTAATTTTTATTAATTTTAAGAATAAATCTCAATATTTTTGAAAAACACAATTAGACGTATGTTATATATGAGACCTAATTGATCCAGGAAAAATCCCTAGTATATTTCGTACCAATGTTATAGCCACCATCAGATTTACACCTTTGTATAACATTACTTTAATATAATCTGGAGACATGAAAACTGCTGTCTTTTTTTGTGACGCTGAGGAGAAGCTCTACCAGCCGATCCCCCAACCCCCGGGATTGCCGCCCATTGCTTTCCATCGACAACACAGGATGGCCTATCACAAATGCTCACTACTTCAACGTTAAATTTAGGTTAAAAAAATCGCACACTCGACAAAACTACAACAATACGTTAAAAAAAGTTTTAATGGGTTTTTTGTCGTTTTTCCTAACGTTAGGTTCTTATTTAGATAAAACATTTGTATATTTGTAATGCAGACGATACAGGGATTTGCAACCCTGTTGCAATAAGAACGTTGCATCGTATTACAAAATCTTAAGTACATATTTCTACTTCAGGCTAAATAAATATAGGCTAAATGCATTTAAGCATCCAATAGTTTGGGAATTTTTAACGTTACTTTGGTCAAATTGTCTTATAAAAAACATCTATCGCAATCTATTTTATATAACTACGCACAATTTAATCATGTTTATCTCTCTATAAGAGGATATGATAAGATTATGGCAAGGAATGAAGATAAATACAAACCGCATGAAAACGCTGCGAATATTTTGCTAAAGTGCTTTGTTTTGTGATATACAACTCCTACGTTCTGTTGCAAATAGAGTAATTAGGTTTGTTAGTTTTTGTGCACGCCATGAGTCATCATCACCACCATCGGCACCCTCACAGACCGCAACCACCGCCGTATTCACCGCCGCAGTATTCATCGTCATCATGGAATTATCAAACCCCATCATATCCATACTACATGGCGGGTACCGTCATGATGCCTGTTCAAATCCCACCAAGCAGTACATCTCAACAACCCACTCACGTTACTAATTATATAACTACCCCGCAGCCCCATACAGTTACCAATTATGTCAATCCCCCGGACTACACCACTTCTGAACCACAAGCGAAAACGGTCACCCATTATATCACTTCTCCGGAACCAGAAGTGAAAACCGTCACTCATTACATCACACCCCAAGAACCAATAGTGAAAACTGTGACCAACTTAGTCACCACTATAGGATCAGGCGTGAAGTCTGTAACTAAACGGATCATTTCCCCGGAGCCCTGTGTGAAGACTGTCACTAGATATGTCACCTCAGAACCTGTTAGCAGAACAGTCCACGTTATTGAGACTCCTGTTGGGGCTGAATGGCTTTCTACTCATCCAGCCAACGCTGATCACCTAACTGGCAAAGCTGTGATGGGTGGCAATGCTTGTGGGGGTAATCTATGGATAATAAGAGCATGGCATAACGGAAGTTTAATACCCGGTGGTTTGAAAGCAAGCCAAAAATCAGCATCTATACCATATAATGGAAGGGCTGTGGGGGTGGAGGAAATTGAGGTACTTTGCGCCAAACCTGAAAAGCTGAGATGGGAGGCAGCTTCACGAGGCAATATACCCCCTGGAGCAATACCTGGCGGGGTCACAGCTGATGGAGAAACATTATACATTGGCAGAGCGAAGTATCAGGGTTATTTATTACCAGGAAAAGTGCAACCAAGCCACCAACGCTGCTATATTGTGCACAGAGGACAAGAAATATCTATGGAAAGCTATGAGGTCTTGATCTCTACGTAAGCGGGTTTTGGATTTATATATACTGTTGCCAGTACTCTTCTATAATATAGCATCTTAATATTTTCTTTGTCTGAAATATATTTTTAGGAAGTGCTCTAATTTTATTTCTATTGAAGTATTTTTTCGAAGATATAGTTCATGACACAAACCAGTGCCTTGCCCTAGTGGGAGTGTTCTAAAATGGACTTAAGCATCGACAACGAGCAACGCCTTCTATTAGGATGTATCAGAAACTGATTCTGTAGGACTGTAGTAGGACTGTACCGAATCATCAAATAATACTGCTCATCAAGTAATAATACTCAAAATGTCATCAGAGTGTGCTTAGTTTGCATCAAAGAGTATCAACTGTATTAAAAATTATATCATTTTATAGAAGTTTATCTAATTAAAGTTTATATGTTTAATAAAAATATCGTAACAATCATGATTATTGTTTTAATACTATAAAAATCCTCCAGAATACTCCAAGATGACTTGTCACGATGAAGGGGATTGTTCCAGAATAAAAGTTATTCATCGAAATCACTGACTTGAATTATTTTCATTTCGGCTGACCCGTAGTAACCCTAGTGTCTAATGGAACCAGCTCCAGTCAAATTGTGTGCAAATGACAATGTTGGGCGTATTGGAAACTGAGTTTTAATTATGAATTTGCCAGTAAAACGTGCTATATAGCTGATTAACTTTTAACTTGGCGATGAAACAGGCTCTTATGAAGGTAGCTTCTTCGCCTTGTACGAGATTAGCATTATAATAACACGAGCTGACTACGTTCAGGTGGATGTCGAAAAACAACAACATATCGTACGCAGGTCGGTAGGGTACATAATTTTATTTGAGTATTTATTTAGTTAAAGATAAAATCATGCTGACAAAAACTTCTCAGATAGTGATAATGCATTTGAATCAAAAAAGGTTACAGTGAGGCAACCTTTAAAGATACCATTATAGACTATATGCTGTGGCTGACTCTTTTTTATTGATACTAGCATGTTCAACTAAAGAAACAAACTCTTCAGCAACTCTTTTTTCTTCATTAGTATAGATAGAGTGGCTGGCATATTGTGATGTCATCGTTGAGATGAAACGTCACCACAATGACTTGTCAAAAACGTAACGTTATTTGTAATAAATCAATTGTTTGACTTCTTTTCAGTGTAAACTAATACACTTTTGTTATTAGGTTGAGTAATTATTAGTTAGTTATTTTTTAACTAAGATGACATTTGATATATTTTCAAAAAAAATATGTAAAACGTAGCTTAAAATTTACAATATACAATAAAGTTGATTGAATATAGTAACAAAATTGAACTGAATTTTAAAAATTTGCTTGTTTTATGCAAAATTTGAGATGTATCACTTTCATTGAGATTAGAATATAAGTTTGTGTTCTCGTTTAAGTTTCTTCTTTTTCGTTTATATCTTCATTTGCGGGGTAATGTTAATCAGTGATATGGTCCTATTATCACTATGATTGCAATACTAAATTTGTTTATTAAGAATATAATTAAGTGGCTTAAAATTTATTCGCTTATCATTTATCTTTATCGATAATACTTTTGAACTAAATGAATGCATCGCCTAATATACTGTTCTGGATAATATTATTCGATATTTTATTGTTTTACTACGATTCTTTATTAATTTTTTACTTGAAAAATACAATGACAATTACAATTGTTACCGCCAAGCCTCAATTCATAGATCACAGCTCATCTCCTGCAACTGTTGCTATTATATTTAAGCAGGCGTCTTGTACAGTGTTATATTTTTATTGTAAGGTGGTTATAAAAATGGTTCATCCTTTTTCTGTCTTTGAGTAACTGCCTATTGCGCTTGTACCTTTTTTCTCTATTTAAATGTATATTATTAACTAAAGTGGTATATTAATTGAAATTACCAAAAGGAAGCAGCTCTTTGTATTTAAATAAACAACAATAGTTTTGACTGAATTGTTTGTAGTAGGAAAGTAGAATGCAAATTTTTAAAAGCATCGGTTCCTATATGGTAAAGTTAATAAATTAATTTAAAAATAAATCTGACGGCCTTCTGGTCGAGTGGTTAAGTACCCCTGTATTCTTTGCCAGAGGTCTGGCCCAGAGGTTTGCCAGAGGTTGTGATATTTGTGTCATGAGTGCGTATATTTGTACACGAGTTAACTTTTTTCCCCATTATCTAGTGTCCATAACTCAAGCTCTTAATGCTTAATTTAGTCTAGTTAATAGGCGTGAGCGTTAGAAATATTTATATTTTTAAGATCGATCACTGTAAATTTGAAAATGTATGGACTTTCATTAACATGATACATATTTTAATACAAAATGTATTAAAACTAAGTGTCATGGTAATAAAAGTAGATACACCTAAAGACACAGAATGCTATGAAAATAAGAAATTAAAACTTTATACCAACTTCAAAACACGTAAAGCAAAAATGAAATCAATTTGAGGATTCATTCAATTAAAAATTGGTTTAGAGTCGGAGCTTCCATTTATATTGTTTCTGGAAATAGTCTCATCAACATTTAGAATTAGATAACTTCTTAAATTGAATTAGTGGCATTTGTGGTGTTATTTAGTTTATGTTTAAAACCTTTTCTTCACAATTTGGAGGGTAATTTTTATGGTTAGATAAGTAACCGTCAGTCAGTAGTGTCGACTTGCTTCTGTTTGTTGTTTTTACAAAATCCTCGAATAGCTTCGTAAAAGAAATATGAAACTCGTAATAACTGCTTATAAAGTTTAAAGGCTTAGTTGAAGTCGGTTAAAATGAAAAGGATGTGCAGGATCTACGATGTGCAGAATAAGAAGCTAACTAAGGTTTATCCTCTGAGGCCTTTTGAAGCCTTTTTGAGGCACGTGGGCCGATTGATTAGATGAAGCTCTTCAACATAAGTTGATGAAACACAACTTGAAGATATTGATTATAACCTGCTCAGCATCAGATTATTAACCACTAGGTATAGACTGTTGATGATAATTATTCATTGAATTCCAAGTAATACTGACACTGCCTTGACGCTTTCGTAATTGAAGCAGGTAACGTGTCGAAAAATATCAAATAAAAAGTTGTTACCGTACCAACTCTACGTCCTTCCTATAAAGCGCAGATTTGCAAAGTTGCTGTTGTCATTTATGTAGTGTCAACCGTACTTAATCAAGACAATCATGCCAATTAAAGCTTGAGCAAGGATCAGTCACGACAGAGACGAGGTCTTGGAACACTCCAAGATATTGCTCGTAATTTAAAAACAGTGAAGTGTGTAGTTGAAAAGAAAAGGTAAAGCAATATTATAACCATATTTTAAGTAATACTGCGCATGCGCACATAATTAGAAATTTAAACAATTTTAGATCATTCTGTTCGAAACACTTAATGGACAAAATTAGAGTAGATAATTGTTACACACGGCTCAGAAAAACACACATCACTGGTGATGTCATAACTTTCCTTAAATGTCGATCTCAATGCCTTAATTTTAAACATGCCGCTTAAAATAAGAGAATGGATCGTGTTTTTGTCAAAATGACATTGCTAAAAGTCATTATTTCTTTTTCTTATTCAAGTAGAATAAAAGATAACTTAACTTTTAAAGTTTATGATAACAGAATCGTCACCATGCTTCAAATTAAGAAATATACAGCTAACTAACTTTGGCTTACTTCACTCAAAGGCAAGTGATCAAACATTCAAGTAATTTTATTAAAGTAACCGTAGTAATAATGTACAAAATCATTTAAGTGAAGTCTTTTATATATGAAGTTACAATTATTATTATTATTTTTATACAGATTTTTGTAGTTTGTGAGGTTATTGGGGATAATCTCTGGAACAACAGATAGAAATTGAAAAATATATGAGAAAAATGGAGAAAAATTATTTTTCTCCATTTATCGAGGAAGCTGTATAACATTTTGGGTGACCAAAAACTACGCTAGTTTGTTATATTTTTAATAATACATATGCTTAACCCAATAATGGTTTATCCACCTCTCAAGCTCGACAAGGGTAGTTTAAATCGTCGATAACGTTATTGTGCGGCGTAAAATCCTTTATTCGGTAGCGTACTGATCTGCATATTGCAAAATGGGTGATTGCTAGATTTGTCAGTTTTTTATTTAATTTATTTATACACAAAACAAAATATATATTCTTCCGGCAGACCGGCAAATGGAAATAAGTTTGGGAAGGCAAACGACGTGTACACGAATAAAAAGTATATAAATATAATTTATAGCTCTAAAAATAATATAAATTTTAATCAACAACAGAAAGATAGATAGTTCATTACCAGTTAACATCGGTACAGTTTTAAAAGCTCAAAAGAATACACAAATATAAAACTATTCTAAACTGTACTCCAAAGACAAGCATCCTTACTAGACGAACATTTTCTTTGAGTAAAAAAGGAACTATTTAAATTAATCTATAATAAACATTAATGTATAATATATAAAAAATAAATACATTGTATACAATATATGTATACAATACATACGTACACAAATATGGGTTTTCAATCAGCAAACCTTTGAGTTGGACAACGATAGTCTTATAACACGTTTAATTTCGCTGTGTTCTGTCAATATCAGTCTATCAGACCTTTGTGTAACTTGGGATAACCTCACTTGAACTAGAACCACGGGCCATTACCAAGACTAACATATTAAGTGCTTTAAGGGATTCCTCAAGGCTTTTACCGTCTTAGGCTAAGAATGATATATATACATTCGACTATTTAGCAATTGAAAAGTTTAGGGACGCCTTTTGTCTATTAGAAAGAGGATTTATCGTGTGTAAGGAACCCCTGTCTTACCCGAAAACGTTATCAGCATCGAAAAACTGTACTAATACTATTTATTAATTGCCTCAAAACGTAGTAAAGTTTAAAAATAAAACTGGGACCAATTATTTAAATTATTCGTTGCCCCACATTAAACAATAAGCAAACGTAGTGTAATATAAATAATTCGTGTAAACAAATTACATCACCATTATAATCTGTATAAACTCCTAGTTATTTATTTATTTAGGATAATCAACAACTGTACACAAAAAACTAATTGAGAGATATCCTTTCATGAAATTTAGATATTAACGTATTAGCACCGTTATTCACGTTTTTGAGGCACCTACTGCAAAGGTATATTTTCATATAGCGATTTAGAAGCGGAAGTCGTTCTCTGACAATTTGATAGCTAGCCACGTTTGTGAAAACGTGATAGTAACGTTTTACTTTTACTGAAACTCTGCATTAGACCATTATTGGAATATAGTCAAAATTATAGGCCGAAACACCAGGGATACCAAAGGCGAGATGCTGGAAAAGCTGGAAGACCTGGATGTGGAGCAAGTAGCTGAGCTGCTGGGTGATTGGGAGATGAAGGAGTTTGTTGAGTTTGTCCGGGAGAGGCAGCTGGATGGACGAAAGCTTATGGTGAGGTTTTTGGAAATGAACCTAGAAATATAAGTCTTAATTCAAACTCCATTAATATCTGACAAATTCAGCTATTCGGCCGGTTAGTTGAAATCTATTGTTGGTTTAACTTACTGTATCATTAATGAATATCTAATGAAAGAGATTATATGTTAATTTGATTTTTGTTAAAAATATTATTAAGTCGGTTCATTTGTTATGGAGTACGATATGTCATACTTGTTACACCCACATCTATTCTTTGGGGGTAAACATAGAATTGCAACAAATTAATGTGAAGCACGTTAACAAGCTTAAGATAACAAATATTGACTGACCCATCCCGGAGCAACCATAGTGAAAAAATCATGG
This sequence comes from Acentria ephemerella, assembly GCA_943193645.1. NCBI lineage: Eukaryota > Metazoa > Arthropoda > Insecta > Lepidoptera > Crambidae > Acentria > Acentria ephemerella. The sequence continues at coordinate 8,126,189 of OW971896.1, read as the reverse complement.
TTTGTTCTTGGTACAACACATATATTTCAATATCAATCCAATAATAACTGAATAAGAAAGAAGGCCAAACAAAGACATTCACGATTCTTTTTTGATATTTGTCTTTATATTTGAGATTTCATAAAACACTTTCAATATTTATAAACGTATACCAGGGAACTCTATACACTATTTGATCGGCAGCCGATTAGAACGGGTCACGAAGCTAACTCACCAATTAAAAATTAGAAAAACGATCCACAAATAAACTTTTAATTTAACCCATTACTTATTTAAGAGCCTCCAACACTCTAATATAACCTTTATTGCGAACGTCTAAACCTCAAATTCAATCATCACTACTGTTGACCCCAGAATACTCAGATAGCAGAACAGAAAATTTATTTCGGTTGTAATTCACAGGATGTCACCGAGGGATTGGTAAAGTTATGGAGACCGAAGGTAAACGCGAAGAAATTAATTTTATTCGTCGAAAACTTGAAACTCGAACCTGGTAAATATTTTGGTGAAATAAGGAAAGAAGTGGCGGAAATTCAGGTGGAGTGTCAATACCAGACTGTTAAGAAAACGAAATTGGAATCTACAAGTTCAACCGTTGAGGAGTTGTTAAAAAAGTTGGTCCCCGCAAAAAGTTTCCTTTACAGAAATCAACCAGCGCAAGTAGACAGAACACCGTCCTACCTTCCTATGGATGTAGTAACAAAGAAACCGAGAAAGTTCTTTAGACTCAGTTCATATGAGTATCCAAATTTCGATATAATGTCCAGGTTTTCCAAAACAGAAAACCATGAAGACAGAGGTTATTACTGCGTTAAGACGAACAGTAAATATTTCATGCATAAAACTTGTAAAAGACACGATTCTCGAACTAAATACAAATCGCTGCCAACACAGGAAGAAATTTCTGATAAGCTACCCGAAGATCATTTTTATGAAGATTTATGTTACAATGATGTACTAAAGGCCGAAGGAAATAAAGTGAACAGCTTAAGCCCTGTCAATGTTAAACCATGTTTAGTCAAACTACAAGAGTTGTTTAATTCCTTCAAAATGCCTTTCTTCAAAAAGCCAGTAGATACTCCAGATGTTGATGTGAAGACAACTAAAATAGTCAATTCTAAAGAAAATGGTACTCATTTTTATGAGAATACCGATATTGTTGGAAATATGTACGATTCTGTGCATGTTACGACGACAATTGGCGAAGAAAATCGAAATGACAAAGAAGTAAGGAATTATTAAATATTATTTTTGTTGAAATCAAATCACTTGAAACTCCAAAATGAATGCACTTGACTAGATCAAATACGTTTGAATGCTTTTTAAATGAACTCCTCTGATCAAAATTAATTTCAGTTTTTACCTAAAATTCTTTTTTATTTTGGCATATTTGATTCAAAGCATTTTCATTTCGATCAACACAATGCATTTACATTGACCATCAGTAATGCTTCTGTAGAAGACACGTTATACGTGCCAAACAATATGAGGGTCTCTTTTGATTCCCCTCAGATCTTATCATCAGATTCTAATATTTTGTTAATGTGTATATGTATAAGTGTGTAGTCTTTCGATTTTTTAAAAATAATTTTTAAAAACCCTACCTAATTATTATCAAAAAATTCGTTGAACACACGATCCTAGTTTTGATTGTAGGTGATTGCTGTAGAAGATTACCTGGAGCCGGTGAACATAGATAAAGACTACTGCGACGTGAACATCAAGCAGAAAGAGGAATCTTTGCTCGGCTACATCATGAGCCTATTCGAACATCGCTTTGGGATTAAGAGAGGTATGTGTTTTTGAATATATATAAAAAACACCGAAAATGACTCGATACCTCCTGACTGTAAGCAGTCGGAGGATTCCATACGCATCTTAAGATGGAGCACCATGCACCTGCCCTAGTCACAGCGTAGCTGTATAGGAATCCATACAGAACTATCTGGATGTACGACACAGAAACGATTCAAAACACTCAATCTAAATAAGGTAACTAACTCTTACTTTGTAAAACTCTTTCAACAAAAAGAACTCAAAATTTTTTTTTTTAATTTTTTTGGGTTTATTTAAGAAGTCAGGCTCAGTAAGACCAAAAGTGCCTTACTTAATTTTCGGGGACTTGTGCCTTGTGACATTAAATGTAATTTTATCTTTTAAAAATAATATGTTAATATTACATACTGAAACAGAGAGTTACCTAAGACTTATTCATTTATTTATGGATTTAAATATTACTTTTGACCTTTAGTTAAAGTGATTTATATTGCGAACTGTATTTCAATAAACAATATTTTAGAAGTTAATGGAGAGTTAAAAATTATATTACTTAAATTAATAAAAATTTAAGTAGCTTACCTCTCGAAGGCTTTTTGAGGTTTTTAAGTTAATAACTCCTTTATATTCTGTGACAAAGTATATTTTAATATAAATTACATTTACCTATTAAACTCTAGAACATTCAACTAATTATCCATATGTCCATATCTCTGCGCGCATCGAAAATACTCAGTAATACTTTAGTGAGATTGACATCAGTTATAATTAATATTAATCAATGCAAGTCTGGCCTGGACTTGGCTTGTTGCATTGAGTCTGTTACGGGAATTTTAATATGTATTTGTAATAAAATCGATGCTGGCAGAGTTCATACAAAACCGAAGACACAGATAAAAATAAAAGATAAAGAACCTGTTTTCAAAAAACATTGTTGAGAATGAAACTCTCAGTCTGCTTTGTGAGCGTATAATTTTCAAACTGATAGTAAAACAAAATGTATATTTCAAAAACAAAGAAAATATATAAAAATACAAATATCAAATATAGAATTATACGAAAACTAGTTAGTCCGCAACAAGGATGGAAAAAAATACAAAGAGAAAATAAATAAATCGAAAAAATATTTTTTTCGAAAGTCAATTTAGTGTTTTACTTGGAACTACGTAATTTATGGGTGTTTTAATAAAATAAACCAACAGTTTTAATAAAACAAAACTTGCCTTAGGCATTAACTCTTGTGTAATGAATAATAAAAGATATAAATATTAAGTAAATAAATATGTAATAATTACAGTCAGTAACAGGAGTATATAATATTCAGAATTAATTTCAATAAAATTAAATGTTGCAATAAAATGTTATTAATAATTATCATACTTGTTTCTATGTTGTTTTAGTTCTATATCTCCTATTAAATACGTCATATATTCAAATTAATTTAATAAAAACTCTAATAATTATCTAACAATCTCAGTGTGTGGCTATAAAATTCAAACAATAGGTATAGACAAGTCAAAAACATTAAACATCTCTTTGTCTTCAGTCGGGTAAATGCATACCCCATGTTAATAACTTCCATAATTAATAACACTTTCTCATGGGATTATTTTGACTTTTTTCAACAAGTTGCAGTCATGTGGGCGCCACGTGTGGTGATGTAAAAATCTATAACATCGATAAGAAAATATTGTCGATAAAAATTGACTGATTTTTATCTTTCTGTAAATAATTTTAAGCGAAGATAATTTGTTAAAGGAATTGTATTACATTAGTACTAACTATTATTTAATATATTAAAATGAACTTTATTTCAGTAAAGAACGAATTTGTCAGTAGACTGTAGAAACAATATTATATCTATTTTATGATAACAAGAAAATTTTTCTGAGCAATTTATTTTTTTGTAATGTGTATATAAATATAACATCTAACATGGGTAGGTAATATCTTGATGGAGAATGTACCAAACGCGTTGTCTATACAGTGCACTAGTAATGCTTGCTCGTAAATACTTATAGCACTGGCGAGCGCTGTAGAAGCAATTTTTATGTTAGCAATTCCATCTCGATGTGCGCTTCATTCAGAACACTTTCTTTTAATATCGATAGTTTTCGACATCACTACAAGCTGTGAATAGAATAATTTTCAAAAGGATAACGAAGTCATATTACAGACGAACAGTAAGTTGTACAACACTTAATCAGTTTGTGCGCGTTGGTTCTACGATGTACTTTGTTTAAGATAGTGTAACAAGTGACGGGCCGACACGAAAGTAGTGGAATCAGTGATTGTACAAACATTATTTGAACTTTTAATGAACAATATTCAATATAATGTTGATTAGAAATTTATAATTAGGTTTAGTAGGCCATACAAAGCTTTGGAGATAAACGAAGTTGTAAAATACGAATCTTAACTATTAACTTTTGTCATTCAATGCAAAACATATATTATAAATAACTTGCGATGACACAGCAATGTCTTTTCGGGTTCCGTACCTGAAGGGGCCAAACAGAGCCCTGTTGCTGTCACTCGTGTCTGTCGTCTTAAAATATATCTTAAATAGTTATTTAAATATTTTTTATACATATCTTCAGGGCTTCCATACAGTTTAAGAGGGTGATAAATATTTGGCTTACTTCGTCGAGTGGAGTTTCGTAGTTTTGAGGTCATTGAGTAGATAATTGTTGTATTTATTGTTTTATAGGTAGCTACAGAAATCAACTAATTTTGTTACGAAGTATTTTTTTAACTTCCTTTTGATAATGTTTATTATTAACATATGTAGTTTACTTACAAGTACCAAAATATTTATATATCTATTGCTTTTCTATGTTATTTATAATTTTCCGTAATCTACATACATATTTCTACGGAACCCTCGGCGAGGGAGTTTGCCTCGTACTTGTCCGATTACTATAAAATATCTCATAAAGAATCTATCCCTAAGGTTAATAAGTAATTTAAATTAAAATTGCTTATTATGGCGATAACGAGACATCTGCCCATTATCGCCTTTCTTATTATCTCTATTTAAAGGGATATTATTATTATTTTTTGTTCGTGTGATCTTTAAACTTAAAATGGTGATGTCCTTGTAATGTCTGACTTAAAATGTAATGTAGCCAATATTTGACGGTTGAAATAAAACGAAACTCAAAGCTCCTTTTTGGATCTCACATATTTATTTTATACTAGTTTTTGTCCGTGGCATTACTCGCGTGGCCTCCAAGAGACATGACATGTATTATTTCAAAAACAAACTTTATGGGTGATGATATTCATAAAACTAATCTCGGGATTGAGAGTAGTATAGTTTTAATAGAGCTAAAAGCGTTTGTAAAAAGAAGATTTTTGATATGAACCGACTTTCTAGTTTCTTATTCAAGACTGCTTGTGATCTTACTCTGGGTCACGCTACCTATAATTTATCTTTTCAAATATTTATATTTCTTAAACTTTTCAAATTAAAGGTAAATATTTAAACATGGTAATATCAGATAGGGACATATAACAAAGACGCTTGTACCTCAGATGAATCCTACCTACTAGGTAATTACACCCCACGTCTTCTGCTAGCCCCACGCGGGCAAACAACCCTTTGGGCAACGCAAGCCAACAATAAATATATATTTCTCTATATGGAATTCATATATAACTTTGTTAGGTTTGACTTTTAATAATCTGTCGTACAATTGTTTCATAATTTTAATAAATTCAACTTAATCCTTTTTAAGTCCGTTCTCACCTTCATATCAATAGGATATCAATTTTGGGCTCATATAAACAAAATTATTGTAGGGAAGAATAAGACAAACGTTTGATTTAATACATTTGCTCAAAAAGTAGATTTTTCCATGTGTACGTAAAGTTATTCTTATTTGCACTAGCTCATTTTGTTTTCCTCTTGCATATAACATCCTGCAGCATGAAGGAGGTTTTTAATCAAAAAGTTTTCTATACAAAAATTTTGCGTGAAAAAACAACATACACACACACATACAAACACACACGCAGTGTAAACACTATTAATACATGAGTGAAATTAACTAATGTATAATCTAAACCCTCAAAAATTGTTCAAATTGTAATATCAATTATTGCTCGTCCAAAGATTATACTGTCTTTTATTGATTTCTTTTCGTTGTTATATTTTTTTTCGCAAATGTATTGAAAACATCGTTCGATACATGTGCGGAATTGTCATTTCCACAAGTCTTGTGTTGATTCGCATCTTCGGTTTGGATCAACAAACCGGGACTCGTGAAGAAATGACATTCTTTATTCGCTTGTATCGAAATGTATTATTTAAAATCAAAGGTACATAATTAATCTTTTGTTCTTATTTTTTTATTTTAGCTCAACTATTAGACGTCTCCTGTGTTAGCGTCCAGACAATGAGTCAGGTTTGACTCAGAGTCAATTGGAACTAATTAAATATGTCGTGTTTCACAATCGTAGTTGTGTTGTTTATTTCTTTAATAATTTACTATACTCTTGTGCTTATTTTGATATTATTTGATATACTCTGGCTTAAATTACAAAAACAATTGTTAAACTTTAACTATATAATTAACTTATCCATATAAAAAAGCGGTTAATTAGTCATAAATTCTTTATTTCACCAAAATATTTTATTTATTTACGTACATAAGCCACCTGTTCGTAAATCTACCAGAGGGTCTTGTTCTGAAAACAACAGGCAAGAAACTCAGATAGATTTGTCACTTCCTTTATTAATTGTTTAAAAAATGTTAAAATCCACAGTCAATAATAAAACTATGAATGTAAAATCAAGTAAAAAGATTGGGGCTTTTAACATTTCCAATCACATAAATGTAAAACAAATACAATAATGTATAATATGTAATTGTGCTGATGACACTCAATATGAATTTAAATTATATATATATATATATATATATATATATATATATATATATATATATATATATATATATAAAACTTACAATTATATATTCCTGAATCTTATAATATAATTTAATTGGAATAATTTGGAAGTTACCAAATAAATGGACTGTGATTTCTGTGGAATTGTCTTATGGTGCTTCTGCAAAAAGAGCGTCAGTGATGTGACTAGAATGTGCTGGGTGGTGACTGTGAGCGTGCCGCTGATGTGTAACCTGGGCATTAGGCTTGGAGACAGCATCCTGGACTTTGTTTACAAGACACTGCATTGTTTCACAGACGTCATTACAGGTGTGCGATGTTAATATTTTGTTTCTTACCCCCCCTTAAACAATAGTCGTATAATAGCAGCTATTGTTTCTGGATTATCAGCGCAATTCGCATCACAGTCACTACTTCTAATGTACATTAGGTGACATCGGTAGCATTGGACGGCATTAGGTAGCATCAGGTATTGTAACGTAGCATAGGTAGCGTTAGATAGCATAAGATATCATTAGGTAATATGCTATAATTTTTGCGATGAGTTTCTCATTACCAAAACTTTTTTGCATTTTTCGTTGTCACATGTTGCAGCAACAAAAATTAACAATGCAATGTTACGTTAAGCTATCAGTCCTGGTTGTTTTGGAAACGGATTTTATCTATCAAAGCGCAACGTGTAAATGTATTTAAATGTATTATGACGCAATGTCCGTATGTGTTTCATCCATGTAAATAGAGTGATTGATAATGAACATGTTTTCTTAAAGACTGGCGAATTTTAGAATTTTCAAAAAAAATTTAAAATTTCCAGAAACCAGTGACCCGAACCAATCCGAAGAATCTGATACGGATGAAAAATCTATCGAACACAAAAAAGAACGCCATGAAGACGAAAACAAGATGGCGTCAGAGCGTATCTCTCACAAAATGGCAGATAGACCGCTTCCGGTGCCGGTGGAGAATGAACCATATTACATGAATGTGGATCGAGCGGAAGCTGAAAACTTGTTAAAAGGACAACCTGATGGGACTTTTATACTGCGACCTTCCAGTCAGGTGGGTGATAATTAATTTGATAATTGTTTATATCAAACGTTTAAATTACCTAAGAAATAGAGGACCATATTTGGTTGGTTGAAGAGATTATTTCTTCTTCCACTTGGCCCAAAATTTCCAATTTCCTGTCGTCCTGGCTACCATCATATAACCTAAGACTACAGTCATTACAATAATTTAACAGCATTGTAGTGTTCCGGCAGTTTGAGGTAAGTTTTACCACCAGATGAGAAGAAAAAATTCAACTCCCATGTGGCAGTCTAAATCGCCCTCAGGGAGCTTATTGTTAGTCACCTCAATGGTTTCTTAGTTAAGGGATAAATGAACTACTGAATGGCAAGTGCAAAGATAACAATGGTACTTTGATAAATAAAACATTATTATTTAAAAAAAATCGACTCTGAATAACACGACGAACGAGACTCGAGGAGTAAATTCCAACCATACAAAACGCCAATTTCATATGTAAGAACCGAATATATTCTCGCGTTTTAACATCTAAATGGGCACATAAATGAAACAAAGATGTGGAATTAAACTCGACGACGCGTCGTCGACTGCAGGAACAAAGACTGTTAGATAGTATTGATTTGGCTATATTTTAAACAAAAAAGGTGCTTAGCTTCTAAAGAACCTAGGAGATCGTAAAAGTCTAATTTGCGACATTAACTGGTGTCTATAGGCTATGGTTGCCACATAACATCAATCATTCCACTAAACCATGGTCTATCTAACGGCATACGTACCAAATTGCGCGAGAGTACTTACTTGGTCTCTTTCCCCGTCGGCTTTGATGTGTGATTTCCTATAAATATCTTTATCTGGTACTTAACATCAGTCGGAATTGAATCACATTCTTTTAAATAATAACAATTAAAGTAAAGAGCGGTAGGAAGGAGCTAAAAAGCGGAATAAACCATATAAGCCACTCATCAAATGGATAGAGGATCAGCCTCTTAATTATGCAACTCCAATGACTATGATATCATGCAACATGTGAGTGAGATTTATAGCATATTCGTTGTTGCAAAGGATGATACCATGATAAGGTATATATCATAATATATACCTTATCATATCATAATATATACCTTATCATGGTAGCGGGGAATCGAGATACAAGCCATTTGAAACAGTTTGTGGAGAATTTATTTATATATTGTACCATGAAATTATGATAATGAGTTTACTAGGATTTCTATAATATATAGGCAAATCCACTAGGACAGCTGATAGACTTCAAATGTCATTACTTTAAACTGAAGTAGGGAACAGTTCTTCAGAATCATTTACACAACACCAACTCTTACTTGGAATGGCTTCTTCTTCTTACATCACGTTTTTTGAAAATGTTTTCAAGTTGTTCCTCCTAGTAAACTGTCCATTCTATTGTTATGCACTCAAAACAGATTAAGTATGCTCTGTACGTAATGTACATTAAGCGACAACTGTTAACTTTTCATTTAGTATTTTTGATTTTTTTACATTATCTTCCTCAAAGACGTTCACTTCTCCGATATCTTTGATCTTTGACGAATCACCATCTATTGTCAACTTGTTTATAGTTTCCTAATTCATCACGTCAATGTTTGAACATTGTTTTTAGATTTTGGGAGCCGCCATGGTGTTTGCATGTGTGTATATGACTGGCAAAGATAATTTGTTTTTTTACTTTATCTAAGTAATAATTACAGAGTAGAATGGAGTAACTTTACATATAACAGAAATGTAAAATTTAGACTTTCCTTTTCAGTCAAACCATGCTTACACGCTAAGTGTTTCGTGTTCTGATGCTGTCCACAACGTGGGAGTGCGCCGTCGTCCGGACGGTCGACTTGCTCTCGGCTTTGCTCGGAGAGGGGAAAGGAGCTTTATAAGTGTGACATCTCTGCTGCGGCATCACCGACGGCGAAGGCTGCTGTTGGTTGCTGCTGGCGGAGTCCTCGGAGCCACCACGCTAACTGACACGCCACATTACTACCAGACACCGACTAATATACCAATAGGCGCTTGTCACGAAGTTTGTATGTAAAACTGTTGTATTTATAGCAGTAGTTAACTAATAGATAAATGTATCATAAAATATTTTTAGAAGCCCTCGGTATTATGTTTCCAATATAATAGCGATAACTATCGTTGTTAATGCTTACCCCTAATTATTAAATGATAAGAGTTATCGCTAATGAATTTTTTGGTACAGGATTAGAGTTAATATATTATTTTTAATAAAATATGATGTCCTATTTCTTTCTTTTAGCAATAAGCAATAACTAACGCGAAATAGTGTTGTGAAGTGCTATTTTGAATCTGTTGAAGCATTTTATCACCAATTTTTTATCGACTTTTATGTAACGTATGTTACAATATTGAATTCTGTTTAATTTTTCACCAGCTAAAAATCTGTCACGCTAAAGCCTTTTTAATTGATAAAAAAATTAGGCTACCGATTCGATACGTGTGCATATAATAATGTCAGAATTGTAAAGTCAATTCTAGCTATGTCATAAGTGTATCAATATGTGTATGTTTCTAGATGTTTGTCTTAAATATTGTAAGACAGATTACAAACAATCTTAGTAATTAGATTGGCACTGATTAAAAAAAAAAGTTACGTATTCATTTGTCATTTTTCAAAGCCAAACCAAAAAGACAATATTATTGATTCCTCTTTTCTTTTTATTATTACTTCAAGAAGTTTTTATGTTATTTAGGTAAAACTGCAAAATTGTTCATCGTGTGTTTTAGTAGAAAATAGAAACTACTTAATGGGATAATTTTTATATAACTTTCTTATTGGTTTCAACGATATTGATATAATTTCCTCTATTGCAGACAATTTTAAATATTTTATTACGGAAATATTGCTAATTTAAATTTGATTAAGTTTATTTAGTTACTAATTTCCACTAAATTTATTTATTTTCATGTTCCATTCTGTTGTTTAAGTTTATTTTGTTGGCCGAGATAATTTGAATTTTTAGTAATCTGTGGGCTCTTGTCTGTGGTTTTTAGTAATTTGTGGTGTGTATGTGTGTGTGTCGCTGTGGACTGCATTATTGATAAATTAGTAATTAATACCTCTAGAATTAATCACTTATAATGTAGCTGTTTGATTTTCCTTGATAACTAAAAAAGATATATAATGTTGGTTTATATATTTTCTTAATTATTACTTAAGCAATATTCAATTATTATAATTCAACATGAATACAAATATATATTATTTTTTAAACTTACTGTAGTCTACAAAGAGCCTTAACTTTTTCAAATGGCTAGGCTTGAATTAATGTAAAACCTTTTTAGTTTTAACTATTTTCATTCAAGTTATGTAACCAAGTGCCATCTCTATAATTTTATAAGTAAGACAAAAGTTATGGTAATATTTGTTATTATTTTATTAAAATATTCCTAATAAGCAGTACATTTTGTTATTTTTATAGAATTTAATTAATATTTTATAACAGGTTTAATTTAAGTTTAGTTGCAGTGAAGCAATAAATAAATATTTAAGAATTTTCCTATTTATATAGCATTTCACTAAGTACAAGATACGCGTGCCGATCTATTAAGTATACCTTAATGTTTGAACTCTTAGATGGTTGCATTAAGAGTCATTTTCAAGTCAATTAACGAAACTATTCATTTTAGTAATAGAAAACTTAATTCTGTCATTTTTTAATACTGTAATTAATTCTATGCCCTTTTTCACTATCCTTCAATAAGTTATAGAGTGAGTTTTAAGAATGTCAAGATTATTGTGACATACTCGATTCCTCTTTACATCGTTTTAATAGACATGTTTTTACATATACATAATCTGTGTCATTAAAAAACGGCAAATGACGTCATCAGCCATCATTTTTTGAATCTTCCTTATGAATAAAAATGAATAGCTGTTGGTGAGTCTCGCTAAAACTAAAAAACGGCTTGACCTATTAACATATAATTTATTGTGTTTAATAAGTAATAAGGAAACTAATAATAAGGAAAACCTGGAAGAGGAGACAAATAATAAATAATTCAAAGTTGGTAATTTAGTATGGGTAATCGTCTGACATGCAAAAAATTATAAATGTATGGACGTTTCTTCGGGTTTTTTAAATAGGAGTTCACCTGGTCAATTGAAATAAAATATTAAAATTAGATTTATAATAAAAGAATGAGTGTCCTAATTTAAATATTATATTTACCAAAATGTTTGCAATTGAGTGTAAACAGAAAAAAGTCAAACTTGCTTTTGCTGCTAAATATTTCCTTCCAAATATTATACGGCAATAACACAAGTACACATATAAGATGATTAAAAATGTGTAGGCACTTTCATGTTACTTCTACGATTTGGTAATATATGCAAAATTAACGCAAAATGCATATGCTACTTATATTAAATGTCTGATACGTCAAATATAAATATTTGAATTCGTCAAATTGATATCTGCGGCTACTTAAAGCAGTTCTCAAATTTTAAGGGACCGTTTTGTATTCTGTAATATTACACCTAAGTCTGTTTTTACACGGTAGATTGGTTCCAGAAGAAGCCGTGTAAAAAAGACATTGATCTTATACAAAAATGGGTGATTTGTTCCTAATCTCTAAAACCTATTAAAATTAGAGAAAAACAAGAATTTTTAAGAACAAGAATTCATGTTTATTTTATTAAATCAAATATATAATGCTTATTTTCACAAGCATAGTAATTAATGATAAAAAAGATATGCACTCTAATCTTAAAAGTACATACATAAAATATCAAATCGTGCTAAATGGAATAAAATCGTGTAAAAAAATTAAAAATATTCAATTTTCAAAGCGTGTTATATCAAAACCGTGTACAAAAAGACCGTGTAAAAACAGACTTAGGTGTATATTGTTAAACTCTTGATATTTATTGATAAAGTTTTTGATTTCATTTCTATAAGTAATTGAAATCTGTTATAATTTTTAAACTAGGGTTTTTCAAGTCTAGTTTAGTTACTACAAGCTAAAGGCAAACCTAAAAATTTTTTAGCGACCTAGTTAAAAGCTCAACTGTTGTTTAAAAAAACTATGATTGCGGATTAGTTACTAGCACGTCTAATATTCTTAAACCAATTAGAAAAACCTTTTTTTAGACTAGGATATCGAACTAGTTGAAGGCCTATCTGATGGTTAGCGATTACTGTAGGCTAGATCGACACTTGTAATGCCAAGAGTATCTAGCTTTACACGAAGGGTACGTAGTAAAAATAAAGCGGCCTTTCTTGATTAGTTGAACTTACTTATATTTAATGTACAAAAACTTACCCTTCAAAGTTATAAGGCTGATAATTTATTATATAACGTTATCTGCAGTCTGTACCAGTGGGTTTAATTTTCATCAGATGTAACCATTATGCCGCACATTCAATGAACCATAAAAATATTAGGAAATAATTTTAACGAGCCTTCCTTTCACAATGGGATAATGGCGTTCAGTAGAACAATACATCCTTAAACTTAATCGCGTTGAACTTAAAACCAGAAAGGGCCGGAAACGTCATTTAGTTAGAGGGACTGCATACGGTCAAGTTATTTCTTTTAACGAAACGTATAGTACTTTTATCGTATCTCTTATTATTATATTTAATCTTTTCTGACCATATGTGATTTGATCTGAGAGAGAGAGAGAGAGAGAGAGAGAGAGAGAGAGAGAGAGAGAGAGAGAGTTGAAGAGAGATAAAGTGATGTCGGCGTTGATGGCAATGTTAATGTTGGAGAATATTGTATTTTGTAAGTGTTTAATTTGTAAGTAATAAAATTCTCAGTGCACGCTGCTCTTCAATGACTATGTGGATAAACGGGATTTATACCATGTAGATATCTATTTTTGAGTCGGATATTTATTTATTATTGCAAAAACCATGATCACGGAGATAACTGGTGAGATGTTATGAGCAGAAATATCGAGTTACCACTGTCTAAAACAATATATAAATAAAGTCTATTCTTTTCTTCGAGTTCATCTTTGATATTGGTCCGTCTGGGACCGGCCTTAGAGCCTTAATGAGATTAATTTTTCAACTTTTGTTTGTTAAGGGTCAATAGGGATAGAGTCGACAAAGGCAAGAAGTGTTATCATTAAGAATATCTTATTGTTTTAACTGTTATTACTCGGAACATTTTCTGTCACCTTTTGTAAATTGAAATTTTTTCTGAAAATTGTGAAGTGTCAAAGAATTTCGTCAGAACGAGCCTTGCGGGAATTACATAATGGCTTAAAATAGAGTCGACATATGTCTGTTGTAGAGTGTAGAGATAGGTTGACATAATGAAAGCTACACAATAGAAAATCGCGATTTCGCTGATATAGTGTTGGAAAATGGTAAAATGTGACATAAGTCATTGAAAATCTGTTTTATTATTATTAAACTCTTTTTTACTAACAGATATGTCTTACGCTTACTCCGTAATATGTCGATGTATGATCATAAAGTCGAAGTAATAGTCAAGTGGTGCCCACTGTTGGGGGCGCGATGGGCATGCCCAAAACCCTAATGAAATTGTAGCGATACACTTTCAAGGTTTATTCAGTGAGATTAATAGGCTGATGATAATAATCCCATAATTAATAATATTTCTCATACTTACATGTATTAATCTAGCCTAAATGAAGCAACTAAACAAAGAAATAGTAATATATAAATAAATATGAGAAATATACTAAATAAACATCCATGATTCGTGAAAAAATATTCGTTCTTATCACACAAATATCTGGCCCTATCCAGATTCGAACCCGGGACCTCTGGTTAAGTAGACAAGGATACTGACAATTTGACCAGACGGCCGACTTGTATTGGAAAGAACTAGTGTTTGCCACACGAAAAACCTTGGTCAATGCGACATACTTTTGTAAGCATCTCCTTTGTAGGAATGAACTATTACTATCATGAGAAAGTTCATACTGCGACTCGCCCTTGGTCGATTTTTGGTGGCTGTGACCACAACCTTATTTGAGGACTGGACCGCGCCTTGGTCCCACCAAAAACCCACTATAAGTCAAACTCGTCACATCTTTTATTTTTTATTTCTTCGATTAAAGTTCTTACTAAAACTTTCCTATTAAGATAAGTGTTTTTGCAACTTTTCAAATTTATTAGATAAATACGTAGTTAAAAATATTTTAAAAAAAACATACAGTCGAACTGAAAACCTCCTCCACCTCCTGGGACCACTTTTTCGAATAGAAAAAGAATTTTGAGAACCGGTTTTCTATTGACATATCTTGTTAGAAACCAGGCCAGGCCAGCCAGTATATTATAAAGTTATTTTAAAAAAAGTTTGGTCTAACAGAAAAAAAAACAAAAACATACACTCGAATTAAGAATATCTTCTTTTATTAAAGTCGGAAAATTGGTTATGTTACTGAACTGTCAGAATGGCCAGCTTGATTATGGGCGGGTATTCCCCTAACTCATAAAAACCAAACGAAGCAATGAGTATAAATTGATTCTATGTCGTGTGACTTAGGAAGTGAATAAATTGATGCTCCACGTGAAAATATGGGATATCTTCTGCGGAATCAGAAGATTTGTGATTGTGACATTAAATAGTCTATGAGTATTACTGGTAAGTTATAACTTACGTGGGAAGTGAAATGAGGTTGGATATTTATGGCGAGCGGTTTTATTTCCTTGTCCATATATTTTGGTTATGGTTTTTCTGATTAAATACATCTATTTATGTCTTTTTTATAAACATTTTATATCAGAGAACCAGTTATTGTTTATATAAAGGTTTAACGACAGTTCAATGAAAAAATTATGTATTATTAAATGCAATTAAACTTATTAGTTTAAAAAAATAACGCAACTTAAGTCTTGATTTCTTTAAAAAAGGTGTATATTTTTTAATTTAGTTAAATTTATTTAGTTAACAAGATAGATAAGAATCCTAGTGTCAACCACGAACTAGATATACTGCGTATAACAACTTAATATTAATACTGTTACAGTTATGATCCAGATTGCAATCCTTTTATTATGTTAACTCATCAATATTGGACGTAAAGGTTCATTTCAGGAAAACAGTGACTCTGAACTAAATCAATTTTAAATTCAGCACTCATTCAGTACAATACAATCAAAAAAAGATAAATTACCGGTTACGTCATTTGACGTAAAAGTAAAAAAATAACTGTAAAGTCTAATGTCGCTTGCTCAATCCTTTTCGTAAGGTAACCGCTTTAATATTTTGATCCTTACTAGCAATTTGGCATTTTTCATTAACACTAGATTTACCAGACCAGTCATTTAGACTGGTCGTGCAATTTCAATTCGAAATTCCTACTGTATTACACATATTTTTTTTCAGAAATGATGTTATGACTTTTGTAGCTATAATTAGAGAGTACGTTTTATAAACTTAATGTTATTTTATATACATTAGTAACAGATATAATTTTTGTTGTTGACATATATTCAAATCGCTGGTATATCTAGTGTTAATTGAATATTGCTAGTCTGGTTGGTGGGTACATTAAATAATTGTACAGATATTTCGACAAGCTTCATCAAGTAGTCTATACTATTAAATCAGCCTTAGATATTAATGAAACTAGGATTAAAATTATGAGATGAGTAACTGTGCTAATACGCGTTAAGCTATATTATTAACAGCATATATATTATATTATTTTATTATTAGCGGTTATTGGCAGCATAACGGAAGGTTTATGACAAATATCGTAATTTAACGACAAGACATTTTATTACATAATGCAACCTACAAGCTATTTCTTATAAATAAATAAATGTACTTTCACTGATTTTCTTATAGTGAGTGATAAAAAGTGTCTACCACGGGAGCAACTCTATTTTGAAGCTTGAGCGACGTACTTAGAATCTCCGCTAAAAATATTTTTTATTTCTTTGCTCCCTTAGTAAGCAATCTACTATTTTGAACTCTATCATCCGTCAGTCTTCGAGGATTAATTATTTAAATTGTGTATTCATGTTGTAACAGCTTCTTCGTTTATTAACTATATATAATTGATTAATTTAACCTATCAAGATGTACAATCTAGACATAATTAATTTTTAATTATCTCAAGTTTAAATCAGGAGTATATCGAAGCCCAATATATTCGGATAGAAATGGATTAGTAGTTAACATATTGTGGTTGTTCAACATCTTTATATGTTCAAAGATTGCAATATTTCCAATTATTGCCAAGTGAATTTCAGTACGTCTGTTATTCCATTTAATAGTTTCTCTTACCACTTCATTATTTTTTCATATTTTTGTCAGCGAACTCTAATTTAAGTAATGTAAAAATATTAATTTAATGATAGGTAGTAGCATAAAAATTCTTAAAAATTCATTTGTGATTTATCTTGTATGTATGGATGTATACTGTCGTCTTCTCTTCACAGAAGGATAATGTAAAAACGTATTGAAGAATAGAGACTACTCTATGACGACTACTCTAGAGACGGAACGGACGGGTGTGCAGGTGAAAGAAGCCGATTATTAATTTTTAGTTAATGAGAATAGTACATATCTTAAAATAAAATAAAAATTACATAAAAAAATAAAGACTACTTACAGTTTTGCATAGTATGGTATTTTATGAAATAATCTCCAGGATGGAGATTATTTCATAAAATTTAAGAGAATTATTAATTTAAGATAATTAGAATTTAAGAGAATTAGGTTTTCCGGAACAAGTCTCAAGAAACCATTTTTATTGCACACAGTACAGTAACCATTGTCCAGTTTAGCAATGAAGTGGGGTTTGTTTTCTAATCAGTCCTCTGCATCTAGCGTACTTGGCTAATAGCCATTTTAGATTATGTGTATTTGCAAGGATTTTATGGTAAAATAAAAATCATAAATCAGTCATGTTAAAACGTGAAATGAAATGTTTTTTAACGAATAATCACCAGAAGCGACTGGCATTCAACAAATGAGTGGTTAGGTATAGAAAAAGTCTACTTTCCTATTATAATTACATTATTCAGTTTAATATCTACAAAGTTCAGTATTCATTTCAGTGCTAGAGTTTTGTTTGATAAATCCACATGAAAAGATATTTAAGTTCCATCAAAGCTCACTTTTGTCCGATAACAAACGCATTATCTTGGGAGTTGCATTTATAGTCTTTATATACTGCGATATTATACGATTGATCCGAAAAGTTAATTTAAAAAATAATATTTCTCACATCCAGACCTATTATCTTGTTCAAAGTAAGAATCATTACGAGCTTGTGTTATTGCAACTAGTATGCTAAAAAATTGATTGTAAAATTTCTTCTTTCTCTGTCTGTCTGCTCCTTTTTGTATGTAAATATGACGCAGCCAACTAGCGTAATCTGAATTTTCATTAAGTCTCGTTATTTGCTAAACAGCGCTGTTTAATTAGCGGCCTGAATGATGTTCAACCATTTAATCAAATACATGACTTGTTTCAATAACGCTTAATGATTTGTCTAGCCGAGATTAAGAATAGAATCGAGGAGAATATATTTATTTGCTTCTTACATTTCAATATACTGTGGCGACAGAATGTCACGATGCTGATATTCTGTGAATATATTAAGTCATCGGATGCTACAAACAAGGTTATTTCTTGTGATTTATATATTTGACATCTTAAGTAGAATAAATAGTTCTTTATATCGTGAAGTGAATTTGAAATTGTAACATTTTTCAACCGACTTCATAAAGAAGGAAATCGTCAATTTCTCTGTTAATTGTTGTTACACCAAACCTTTTTATAATATAACTTTTTAATATACAACACCCTGGCTGCATAATTTGTGACATATATTTTTTCTAATAATATTGTATTCTTTTATTATGTCGCATCTTTTTGGCTTGATGAATTATACACTGCAATCTCTACTTTTGGAATTTCATTCCTTATTTTTAGAAATTGTAAACTTATTTTCAAAATTCTCTTTTAATTCAATAGAGTATACTCCTGAAGTGTCCTGAAGTCTCATTCAACAATCAACAAGTCAGGATCTAATGGTTGGATCTCAGGGAAATCTTTTACGTATTTTTGTGTAAAGTTTTTCGGGTATTTTTAACCAACGACAAAAACATAGGCAAATCGACGATACTGACGGTCGTCCATCTAACTTTGACGTTGGAAACTTAACACTCAATATTCCAGAAACAGTAAAAATGGAAGTTTCCACACCACAAAATATTTTTTAATTTAATAACTTCATAAATTGTATATTTTGCCTTTTCAGTGTTTTAAGTCGTTTTTTTTCATTATATTTTTTTGAGTTTATTTTTGTTGTAATTTCAATTTAACTGGCAATGAAAGTTATAAACTTTACTAACATTATTTTATCTATTGTAAACAACACATTGGAGTATGAACAAACACAGGTATTATTATTATAGCGTACAAGCCCCCAAAAGTTCTCACTCATGACGATCTATCCGACAAATCGCGTCGTAACGTCTAAAAAGTATAATTAGTTTCATACTTATCTGCAATCTCTTTTTATTTACGCAATCGTTCTAGGAACCGTTTCTTTTGTCATTATGAAGTCTGAATTTTATTTGTTTTTAATGGAATATTAAAGATGTTCGATATTGGCAGTTGAAAATCCCCACGATGAAGTTAATATTAAATGAAAGCTTATGCTCAGAAATTCTTAAATATACCGTTTGTATGCCGCCGTCTCAAAAGTCAAAGTCAAAATATCTTTATTTAAATAGACTCATTTATTAAGTTCTTTTAAATATTACTTCGCCTTTTTACTCATAATAATTAGTCAGGTAGAAGATCGAAACCGACTTGCGTGTTGTTATTACATTAAAAGAAATTGCATAAAAGTGGTAGGCTGAGCCCGTGTCTAGTTATAAAAAATATTTTAACAAGATAATTACAATCACGTTATTGACGATTTGTTATCTGTCTTGTCTTTCGCCTGTGTATTTTGGAAGCTGAGTAAGATGCCGTTTTTTGTTAATTTGCGAGTATTTTCAATTATAGTTTTGTACCATGATATTTTAAAAAATATACTCTTTCATCTCATAATTATAACTTATGGGTGTGGCCGACTAACAACCTCTATACTTATTCGGAACATCTTTAGCTATTTCACCTATATTTATTTTATAATATAATCTAGAACTTGATGCTTATGCAGATAAGTTATCACAATAAAAGAAATTAAAACAATAATTTTTTGTTCAAGCTTAGTTTTTATATAATTAACTGGAAGTATAAATTTCGGTAGCTGTTTAAATACTGTTTAAGACTTACATATATATTATATCTCTTTTCCTTTTTTCCATGTGACATAACTAAAAAACGGATTTGCCAATTTGAATGTGGTGTTTAATTGTTGAGCTATGAATTTAGTTCAAAAAAATTGTATGCACTTAGTTGATAAAGAAGAATGTAATAGCTGTTAAATAAATGAAAGGAAATGAGGAAATAAAAAAAATGAAATGATAAACTGAGACAGTTGGACACAAAACATCATTGTCAGATGTTACCGATAGCAATTAAAAGAGGGAGAAAAAGAGGAATTAAAGAATAAAACAGGTTCCGAAGGGAGAATTCAGTGACAACTATCTGTATTTTTTAACGTCATATTTTCAAGGCGATATAATAATTGAAAGGTAATAAATGAATACAAAAGAGAGCCGAATAGGCACAGTAGACTGTATAAATCCCATAGCTGGGCGAAATCCTTTAAGCACTGTTTACGACACTGTTGACCTATGAACTGATAGGTACTAATAACACGAGATTAAATAATCTTACAATACTGTACCGAGATCTTATTGTAGAACATATTGATTATAAAAACACTGGACTATATAATTCTACTTTTAAGTAAACGATACCGCGATTCACAAACAATTACCGCCATCTATCGTTGTAACCACAGAACCAAAATTTAATATAGGTTTAAGTATTATTTGTCAGATTTAAGGTTAGCGTGATTCAGGTCAGTGCAGCGCCATCTATTGAGGAATGGGTGAAGATTGACATAATAATTTGTATGACTATGAACAAGCACTAAGCCTTCTTGCATGGGTGAAACACATGAGGAATTTAAGCTATAACACCATTGTTTTTAAAACATGCTGTCATTGTTTTTACAATTTTTTTTTTGCGAGGAGGAATCCATTTACGGTTCTACCCGCCACTGGCTAAGCGACGGGCGTGTGTGGGGCTCACTCAGTACCTCGATAGAGCGGCACTGAGAATACCAACTAAAACTCCCTGGTAACTCGATTGCCCTTTACGGGGTATCCTGGGTTATGCACGAGTAATTCACCAAGTCACCTCCAGGCAGCTCAGCCTTACAACTGGGCTTCACGCCAATGGATATTGCCCAGAGTTACTTGGGCAATCCCAGATTACATTGTTTTTACACTAACATTTAACACATTTATATATAGCACGCGGGCGGAGCTGCGTGCAGAGCCAGTCATCTATAGATTACGGTAAATACTCATCAAGATGAAGATGTACTCATAAATATACTTATTGTCTTGTCTTTGACGAGAAGCAAAACAGTGTCGTTAATCGAAATAGAACTGGATACTGGATACTGTTTTCTTATTCAAATACACTTCTAAAAGGATGCTAATAGAAATCCTACCCTCCAAGTTTTTCTTGCGACAGATAAGTTAAATTGACTCCAGAGTTAAATGCAGCCCAAAAGAGTGATATAGTAAAAGTTAATTCAGTAGATTACATTTCAAATTTAATTTTATATAGTCATCGTATTTGAAGTTCGTATAACTAATTTTCTTTGCTTACTCAGCACACCAATTTAGACAATAACAATGTGGCTATTCAATCATTTCGTATTGGGGAAATGTCACTCAACTGTCAACTTTTCGAATTATAAAAGCGTTATGAAACTATCCTAAGACAGTTATTATTCTGATATTATCTATTCTTAAAATTTTGTCTTTAAATAATGTACTGTTTAGATTTAACTATTTTTATGTCATTATCTATCTGATTTTTTTTTAAATTGAGGGAAAGGCAAAGAGAAATTTGAGATCTTTTATATAATATGGACATCATTACATACTAAATGTGTATGTGTGTGTCCCATTTACTCGGTACATAGTTTCTTACATAGGAAAAGCAGAGTAGTTCGTGCCACAACATTGTTGCCCAGTGCGGCTTGGTGATTGATATATTGATGTTACAGCCTGGTATAACGGCTTACTAGGTATATGATCTTGTTTAAATCTAACATGCTAAGTCAAGCTAAGCCTTTCGAGACTAAATCTACAAATCTGTATCTGTAACTATGTGGGTAGATGTTAAGATAACAATTCCATGATCGAACATGGCGAAAGTTGCTTTGTATTCGATGCAGAGCGCCTGAACCATCGCGCCATCGAGGTCCGACACTTGCAAAGTCGTCTAAATTTGAAACCGCCTTTTTTACTTTTTCTACTACGTTAAACAGTTTTGGTACGAAGAGAGAGTTAGCCTAAGTAATTACAGTGCATGGGGCTATTAACATCTCTTGTCTCCAGAACCAATTAAGAGCGAGGATCGTCAAGTAGGGGTACCTATTGCAATATGCAAATATTTGCATTTGATGGCCGCCTAGTCACTTAAGCAAAAGTCCCGAGTTCGAGCCCGGTAGGAACAGATATTTGTACGATAAGCAAAATATTTGTTTAACAGTTAAGGATGTTTGTATGTTTATTTAGTATATTCTGATATTTATATACATAGTAATATCTTTATTTCTTCGGGATTTGCACCATGTACCTTTTTGTTTTGAGATCTTGATATCTCGAACCTGTTGCAAGCGTCATGATCATTGACGATTTTGTGGGTTTTTTTAAAATCGTCAGCTTTTATAAAAAGATACATTGAATAAATAACTATCTATTTATAGACAATGAAAGTCTAAAACAATATATGTGTCTCCGTTATCTAATATACATAACAAAAGCTAATAATGATGTTGACTTTGGCCTAGACAATAGGAGTCAGTGTCAGATATGTTTTCAAAATCAAAATATCTTTATTTAAATAGACTCATTTACTAAGTTCTTTTAAATCGTCATAACAGGGAATATGTATCAGAAATAATAAACAAATGTAATTAAAGGTAAAAGTGATAATTTAAAGTGGGTATTAACCGGGTGTTTACAAATTGTCCCAGTTATAGAATTTAAATTCGTATTAAATAAATTATTTTAAAATTTAAACTAACACTAGTATGCATATTCCCAATGAACCCTACTACCGCTTCGACAAATTAGTAGCTGCAGAGAAGAAACTTCGCAAGAAACTCAGCCTTTAGTATTTATTATTACATTTACAGTATTAATAACGATAATGTACAATAGAGCAAAGAGTAGCAAATACGATCATTACTTGTTGTACCGTTTGTGCATATATTATACTTAGATCTAACTTATTATATAACTTATTTGGGTTTTAAGGCTCGATGTTCGATAAATCAGTTTTGAGTTGTGAAGCGGATAAAATAGAATTATGTTACGCAAAAAGTTTTTTAAATAAAGTGTATTATTAAATTATCTGTCTACGGAGGAGTCAAGTTTGTTCGACATAGAAACAGTATTAGGGCCGTCTTCAGATATTAGAATTGTAAACTTTTTTCCATGAAATGAAAAATACCAAATTTTTCGGCGAGATGGCATAGGTAGGTAGTCTAAAACAGATTAAAAGATATACTAATGCCTGTCTTTACAAAGTCAACTGTATCCAAACGCAATAGTTTCTAGTACACATATTATAATTTTGAAAAGTCTTATCCAAGAAAGATCCAGTATTGCAAAACTGTTTTGTCTAAAAAAATATAATGTCACTTGTTACCAACAGGTCAGAGTAGCTTCATAATTTCGGTACTTCATAAATTTAGGATCTCACCAACTTCAAAGTATTTTATTTATTTATTGGGAATAGTAAACAGCATTCACAATAGATCTTATGATCTAGCTTTTAGTTACAGATAATGATTATTGCAAAGCCCTCACCATTATCTTGAACTTAATATTTGCCGTCGTTTTTTGGATAAGATAACTCTTTATTTGCCAGAACATTGATAGTATAAATTAAGCAATAAGCAGTTCAATATTCTGCCTACATGTAGGCGTGCAAATTATAATTGTAACAAATATAGAAGTATATATATATATGTATATATTATATAAAATGTCATTATGGTTTAATAACAATATTAGTATTAATAAATAATATTTATTACACTAACACCTTATTACTATCTAACAATTAATCCTAAACAAATAATTTTTAAAAATTATAAGTTAAAAAATATATCAGCCCCAGGGCTGCCGTCAGGAATGGTGCCTAAAAGGCTAGCAGCATTGCCACGTTGGATGGCAAGGCTGATCCGTTGACCAAGATAGCTGCCAGCCTTTCGGTCACCAGACACCTCGGTGAGTCTCTTGGATATTTCTTTAAAAAAGGAACGAGCACTTGGACCCCATGGGCCCATAGTTTCAACTCCAAATGGCACAAATATATAGCTCTCATTGAGAGCTGAATATTTGCGCCGCTTGGAACACTCAGCAGAAGTCGCCGCCGCACCTGCAGCAAGTGAAGTACTACCTATATGGGACGGTGCAAGTGTATCCGCACAAGTCGCGTCCCACACAAGAGGACGACCCTGCTTCCAGGGAATGAGCGTCATCCCGTCAGGTCTCCTGCCATCGTCACGGAAGATGCCGTTAGGCTCTAGGACTGATGGCACATTGACAGCGACAAGAGCTCTGCGAATGACGTCATTGATGCAAGCGTGGCGGGAAATTCGACCAGCGCTCATTTGGCATGACAGACCATGGTGTCCTAACTCACCGACGCGAGTGCCACAACGACAGAGATGAGGATGATTAGTCCTGACGCCAAGTCTAGTAGTAATTAGTATTATTATTTATTTACTTATATTATAAATATATATAAACATATATATGCATACTAGTGATTTAATTTTAAAATAATTTTCAGAACTCTGTTCAGAAATAATACAACAAGTTAAAATATCACTATTAAATAAGCGGTAGAGTTTCACAATAAATAATTAAATAAGCACTAGATTGCTCTCTATGACATTAGGTGTTTCACTAGGTTACATTGATTGTCTTTGGTTAAAAAAAGTTGAATTACTGAAATGGATTTTAAATAATCAGTAAAAGAACTTTCAAACTCTCAACCGAGCGACGTGGGCTACGAAACCAAATCAAATCAGTCCAATGCACATATACAGAGACGTTCAAGATTATTTTCCGTTCGAGATTTTATTCTCTTTATTTGATACATTGCAATAAAATCAGACAGAGTTTTATGCTGAACTACATAACCCTTTAGGGACTTTTGAGTTGTCGCAAAGAACATGTAATAAAGATAAGTAGTAATAAAACCAAATAAATAATAATGCAAAAATAAAAAATGCCTTATTTGACTACCGGTGGGTTGTTTTCAGCGTAACTTAACGCACACGTGAACGTTAAAAATGGCATACACTAATGTCAAAACAAACAAAGCGTTGTTTCACCAAATGGGGACCTTAATGTACTTAAAAAATAACGTGTTTGAACAAGAATTTATTGCCAGATACCGTCTCGCAAAGGAAGTAACTGATTTTAGCAGATTTAATAGAAGATAGAATAAAGGCCTAAAAAAGTTTGTACCTATATCAACGCAGAAAGGCTGAAATACATTGTTACCTGGAGAAAACTCTAAAGATTTTAGAAATAGAAAATACACATTTACTATTATGTGTAAGTGCACATAGTAATAGTAAATGTGGCCAACCACTTGGTTGGCCAAGTTATTTATTTAGCATTTTATTGTATATTCGTAGCAACATCATACAAAAAGGGTTTTTTATAGAGAAAGAATGAATGAGAAGAATATTTATGCAATAGGCGGCCTTATCGCTAAGAGCGATCAGTTACAGGTAATCGGGATGGTCTGGTTATACAAAAGAGAGAAAGACGGATGTTAACGACGAAGGGAGATTACAGAAAGTTAATAATTAAGAAAAATAGTTGCAAGATGGCTGTTATCGTGTCAAATTATCCATAGAACCAGTGTTGTTTATGGCACAAATTAAAGATTTGAATGTTGCCAAGACGTCGCTATGCAGGAGAAAGAAGAACTAAAAAAAACCTTTTAATGATCATTGACTTTTGACATGATAATAAAAATTTGACGTAAGCGACCAAATGCTGCCATATTAGAAAATGCTCCCCACTGTGTTTATTGGGGAAATATGATGCTTTGTACTAGTATCCCGGATAACTTTAACCATTGGTTTTTATGAAGTAAATCAAATTATTATCAAATTATAAGAAATTTGTTTAGTATCGTTCGTTATTGTTAATTTTAACGTATCTGTGTTAAGTTTGTCTGTCTAATCAACCGAATGAATTGTTTTTTCACAATTTTGAGTGTTATGTTTCTAAGGTTAAAGTTATTTGGGATTTTTAACCAATGACAAATATCAATTGATCACGTGAATGTCACAGTGCCTATAAAATTTATTCTGACTTGGAGTCAATGGGACCAACTCAGGAGTATACTCTATCGAATAAAAAAAATATTGTTAAAAAAGATTAGGAAAAATCATACAAAAAATAACATACAGTCGAATTGAGACCTCTTACTTTTTTGAAGTCGGTTGAAAGTAAAGAGTATATATGTTAGAATCTAGTCGCCAACAACTATTGATTGAGGTTATGTTTTATAGTGATTTGCCCTGTAATGAAAAATTATAAGTTTATACCCATACATGTTTTTATACATGATCAAATATCTTTAATATGAAAGAGCCGGGGGTGACTGCTGAGACGGGTGGACTGCTGAGAAAGGTGGACTGCTGAGACGGGTGAACTGCTGAGACGGATGGACTGCTGAGACGGGTGAACTGCTGAGACGGGTGGACTGCTGAGAAAGTGAAATACACGGTCACTGTAAAATCGTTCTTAGCTTAAAGAAGGTTCCTTATTTTGTCTTTGTTTGTTTCTCTCTCTAAACGTTCAGAAATATTTCTCGATCGGAATATCAATATGTCGTGTTATAACTATCAGTACGTATAGATGTAGATAGCTATATCACAGTTTGAATGGATATGAATAAGGCCAGAAATGAATACAGATAAACAATGTTGTAAAAGATATAAGGACAAGCTTATAGACTAAACAAAATATACAGGAAGATTCATAATGACACGTGAGGCAATATTCTTTTATAAATACTTTACATCTGATAAAACCGAAGGTGGAAGCGGCTATACCCGGATTCCTGAACCACAGAGGATCTGGTTTACTTCCAAATGTTTGATACTCTAATTTAATATTATCATCTATAGTGGGTTTCTCTTGTGCTAGAAATAAGCCTGGAAAACTAAGAAAAACCTCTCTATGTGACCTGACAAAATGGGGTTGACTGTCCCGACAGTGTAAGCGACATAAAACCTATTTACATATTATAAATTATAGTAATATCTAAAAATATCAAATTTGATTTATAAAAGTTATTCTTTTATTTTCCAATGCATTATTCATAAGTTTTTCAATACACATTTTTCATTACAATTTATATTTTCATTCATTTCATTATCCAGCAGTCTTACGCGGGTGTTTACATACAGAATCGTTTGAGTTTAATGAGTTTTGAATTGGCATATTTTTATTTATTTATTCATTCTTTATTGCACAAAAGCACTATCGGTGGAATTAATGCCTAAGCCATATTCTACCAGCATACCAGTAGAAATCGTAAAAAGGCATGTATAGCGATTGAAGGTAAGAGAAAAACAATTGTAATCATGAATTAATCAAAGAAATACGATACATTATTATTTTTGGGAATAGAAACCATGTGACACTTACGACGTGTATATTGAACCACTAAACGATAGAATATATAAAAATATAAAAAATATAAATTCAAAAATTATAACATACAAGTTTATACAACCAGCCAGTCAACAACATTTTTGTATTATAACAATCGTTCCCGTCGTATTATCTGGCGATATATTTGTCACTAATGTTTTTGGAAACACTTCCAATTTAATGAATATTGAAACTGATATGTAATAATCTGGATAATTGGAAATAATATGCACAAGACTTACACTAACTAAGCATTTGGATATTTTAAAAATTACCAAAACAATATTAAATAGAATTTTATGCGTAAAAAATGCGTACCAAAATTGTTACACTGATAGAGTGATTTATATAAATTACATCAGTTTTTATATTAAGCTCAGCAAATGACTAGACACCACCTGATGATAAGCAGTAGAGGAGTCCATATGTAAAGATAGCTACTGAAGCATGCGACATACTGCCCTAGCCACCATCACCTTGCCGGCCTCTTTTTATTGTTCCAATATTTTTAGTTATCACAAATTAACTTATCTCAACTAAAATTAACTAGTTCCGTAATCAGTGACTTTGTTCTCACCTTTACAATCACTTGTTTACGAAATAAGTGTTTTAAAGTATTATGTTTATTCAATAAAGCAAATTATATAAGTTGGACCTTACACCTTTTAATCTGTTACCTAACGACAAGCTATTGAATCCATTTCTGATATTAAACTTGTCTCACGGCAGTATAGTATATACAACAAGTTTGATCAAGTTTCCTTGCTTCTGCGTCGTCTTGAATTTTGAGTTTGATAAAAAGTATCCTATTTTTAACTTTTGCCTACTGACTATATGGTTGTTTTTTGGTATCTGTGTGGATGCATGGTGACAAATTGATAATTCAGCCGTTACGTGATTGATCGAAAAAAAATGATAAATTTTTTAAAATATTTGTAACTCGTGAAAAGAATTTTATTAATTGTAAAAATTGGGTTTATTTTTTTATTATGACCACAGTATAATAGTGTCTTCATCAAATTTCACAGCATGTTTATAAGAAATATAATATTATTTTCG
The DNA here is from genome assembly GCA_943193645.1 of Acentria ephemerella. Taxonomy (NCBI): domain Eukaryota; kingdom Metazoa; phylum Arthropoda; class Insecta; order Lepidoptera; family Crambidae; genus Acentria; species Acentria ephemerella. The sequence continues at coordinate 8,097,516 of OW971896.1, read as the reverse complement.
TTTTTAGTTATTTATATTACTACAGCCTGTATAACGATGTAAGTTTAGTTATATATGTGAAAATGTGACTGTTCGTTGGTCCTTAATTTATTTCAAACACATATATTTTTATCTAGTTTCTATAATTCAGTGGGATGGAGATTAAACTCTCATTATTGTCAAATACAATGATATAGATGGCCCATATTCTTATTACTCCATAGGCGCTTACTCCAAAGCAAATACATCCTATTGTTAACGGTAGATAACAATGTCAAGGCGGACGAGTTTTTATAAAATAATCAGCTGTTCGATTACAGATTCGATACAGAAGATTAAAAATATATTATTGTAAAATGGTTAATCATTAGAGAAAGTATTCTAATTGACATGACGATGTGCGATTGAAAATTATCATTTCTTCCAACTACTTCTAATTACTTTTCATAGATGGCGCTTTTGCGCAGAGAAAATCCTGAAGAATTGCTGAAGAAATGATAATTTGCAACTAATAATTAAGTATAGATAATCCTGAATAATACAAAACTGAAATTTTTTCTTCGTCCATTGTCATTTCGGATTTTGCTACAATTTGTGGCAGGTTGTAGGTGCTATAAATTCTACCCGGACAACTAGTTATTAGTAAAATGAAGCGATCAAGTCAAGAAAGTGTTAATTAAACAAACACTTACTGAGAACCAATATCAAGGTAATACCGGTGAACTGTCTATAAAAGTGAATCGAAATTTTGTTTTATACTTTCATGTTTATTTGTGCGAAAACAGGAAGATTCCAAGAACAGAAAGTGTCGTTTTGTGATCGGATACTGTCAGTAGTGTGTGTCGTGAACAAGTGCGTGTGAAGAATTAGTTTATAGTTAGTGGTACCGGCGGAAACTGTAATAAAACATGGTATAAATCCGATTTATAACTCTCTCTTCTATAACTAATATAACTTATATAATAGTGTCGTAATATAACAGGATTGTGTTGCCCAAAGGGTTTTATTAAGCATTGAGTTTTTTTATCATATTTTATACTTTTGTGTTATTTTAAACCTTTACGGTCATGAATATATAAAGATAGTTTTAGGGATTTATACCATATACCTGTTTGTTTAAAAGAAGTAAGATAAAAAAAGTAAATTGTATAAATCTCGTTAATAACTATCTTTATTTATTTTCATTTTTTCAACAATCTAAGATCAACCGAATGTCAATTCATTTTTATATTATAAAATAAATGTAATTGCTTTGTAGTTCTGTTAGCGTTTCGTAAAGGATACTTTTATAGTGCTGATTACAAAGGTTTAATTACATTTGCATACATAAATAACGTGATGGATGGAAGACAATCCGATAAGGCAATAAATTATCTTGTTTATGTAATTGTGATTAAAGATAAATATAGACATAGACGAAACGAAATGTTGTTGCTAATTTCGTAACGTAGTCTAATATCTGTGTTTAAATTCCCAGATTGAGAGCAGCTTTGGACCCTCATCACACGTTATGAATAGTGATGATATTAACATCACCTGATTTTCATCTCATGGTAAGTGAAGATAAGGTCGTAGATGAAAGCGAGCGAGACCCGGATTCCTCAACTGCCAGAACATAACAATGCTGTTAACATTATTGACATGGCGGCAGACATAGGTAAGATAGGGGTAGCTAGCCAGACTTATTTAGAAAAATCCTATCACCAATTTTGGGACTTCGGACCTTCGGAAACCGGACCCTGAGGTGGTTTCAACTAATTGACCACAGAGACTTGACAGAAATTTGGCATAAAGACTAAATGTAGACTGAGTCACTGATGAAGCTTGTACAAAATCTTCTTCCTCCCACGCAAATGCCGTAAGTGATTTAAAATTCAAAGGGCCAACTTGTTATATATATAATAATAATATATAATAACGTCTTATATATATAAATAAATAGATGTTCTATGTCTCGCTAATAATTAAGAACGGCCTGACCTATTTGAATTATGTGAGAAAGATTCGTGCGCAAATTATATTTAGCTCGTGTGATTCTGAACTTACGTGAGTGATGTGTATAACCATAATGTAATAAAAAGTCTAGAAATGTTTACATTAAATCTTCAAAAACAGCTTTACTGTATTCTTGTATCATTTTAAACGTGCTCAAGAATACGTTACGTCTATAAATGGCATTAATTTCAACAAAATTAGAATAAATTCTGTCAACGATATTGTATTAAAACCATCCCGCCTCATTATTCAGGCGGACCTGTCCGTACTCGAGTGCCCTGTCGAGTCCCTTATTAGACCAGCCAGTTATCAAGGTATGCGTCGACCCGAAATGTTAACCGTATTGTCTAAGGGATACGGTCCATTGTTACTATTTATAATGTTTAATTTTTCTGTATATAGAGCGATTCATTCATTCCGTCTAGATCATTTTTATGAATCTCGAGGATTTTTAAAGGCATTATCACCAAAGGAGTTGCCGCTGTAGAAGCGCCAGAGTCATTAGGCAACGATATACCAGAGGATGCTTCAGGTGTAAAAACTCTGACAGTACGTGTTAAAAAGCTTACCTTTATTTCTTGAGTGCAACAGTCATTACGATTTAGGTACCTACCTAAACCGTAATGACTGAGGGAAACGCTAGCAGTTCTCATGCCCTTCAGCTAAATTAAGACTAGAAGTTCACTTTTCTTTGCATAGCATTTAACCATATGCACTTCAGCGTAGCTCGCACAGTTTTTTACCAATTTTATCAATGCACTGATAGAGGAACTCAAAAAGACCATATTGCCAGAGTACTTATATTATTGATACAATGGAACAGCTGATCTTAGTTCTGCTAAATCGCTCGATTAGGGCATTGTCATAAAAATTAAGAAGTTGAGGAGAGCTCAGCTCCTCTTTTGCCCACATATGACACAATATTGAAGACTTTATAAAGTTAGGAAGCTGGTATAGACTAGCAAGACGCCAGTCAGTCTGATTGCGAATGGCTCAAGACAATATCTATATATAATTTTATATTTTTTATGAATCCATCGATTACCTGGCCTGAAAATCGAATTGTGCGTAATCAACACATTTCTGATGATATATACATATTAAATACATATTAATATGTATATACATCATGCATAATGTCCAGAATCTTTGCTATTAAAGAAGCCAATCATGTTGGGTCTATTAAAGTTAAAGACAAAGACAAAATATTTTATTCATTTTTGGTACATATACTAATTGAGCGTCAATCTAAGTTATATGTTCGTAAATCTTGTCTTGTCCTTATTCTATAGTTGCCCTAATCTGAAGAGAACACGGTTTAACTCATCATGTAATAATTATTGTTGTTGACTAAATCTACATAATATCAGCCAAGAGACGTTCGCTGCTGGATATAACACAAGGATTACTAAGCGAATAGGTCTTGCGCTGCTCGTATCTAGTGACTTCCCACGACCTTAACCAAAACCAACCAAAACGCATAACAAAAAAAATAATTATGGTGCATATTTTTGTAAAAACAATATAAATTTTAGTTTGTACTAAAAAATATATTTTGATAATAAAATTTATGTTCTAATGGATTTTTAAAGACAAAATATAATGTCATTGATTAAATAAACCGGAAAGCTATCTCCAGGACTATAAGGGTTATCTGCAGGAGAAAAAAGTGTCAGTTATCTGCGTTCAATACACCAACAGCTTTTCTCTAAACAAAACGAGATACCTTTTTTTTAATTTACTTCGAGATAGTAATATTTTTGCAGTTTTATGCTTAAATACCTATTTGTTTATTGTTTTTCTTAAAATAGGTTAGTTTTTTTTCTAGAAAGCTCAGCAAATGACTCGACACCACCTGATGGTAAGCAGTAGAGGAGTCCATATATGAAGATAGCCAGTGAAGCATGTGACATATTGCCTTAGCCACCAACACCATTTATTGCAACATAAATTGAGAAGCCTTCTTGTGAATACTTAAAATAGATATTTATTCGTGCACACAAGACAAATAAAATATGCAATGCATAGCATGGAACGTAAACCCAAAGCAACTATATTTCCTTCAGTACCCCTAGTATAACTTTTAGGTGTATCGTACCGTAACAACCTTAGTTGCTTTTAGCTGAGATATGCACTTTTAAAAAGTAGTTCCCAATACTTCGAAACAGGACCCCTATTGTCTCCAGTTGTCAAATTGTATGCAAACGACAGCAGTGCCTCTGCTGTGAAGTATTGGAAACAATTTTTTTATATGCTATTCAATTCAATTCTTCATTTTGCGTTCCATAGTTACATAATATGTAGACCTTAAGACTATTAATGATACTATGGACCCTGTCGGGCACAACATATTTTAGGATATACAGGAGAAAGGTAGGTTTAAGTTAAATGTTTTAATTTGTATTATGGTCAAATTCAAATATATTCATATAATTCAATATATTCAAATAGCTGAACGTAACTACTATTGAAACGTCTCATTACGATTGAAACTCACACTAGGGGTAGTGGTGTGTAGTTCTGGTACCATGTTAATGCTGCGACACGTCACAGTCTACGCATTTGAAATATACGGAACTATAGTGAGGGCATATAACGATATAACTCTGTCTTAAGTAGGTATCTGGTCCACAAGTATATGAGTTACGTTGCGTAACCACCCAGATTGATATTAGCTTCGATTCTGTTATGCTCGAGCTGAAATTAAATGAAATTCAGTTCTAATCTTTCATAATAAATTGATTTAATTATATTTATGTAATTGAAAGATAGATAGATAAAGAATTTATTGGCTTCATTAAGTGTGTCATTATAAACAAATTGTATCACTGCGATGCGAAATAATTATTTTAATTTCGCATCGCAGTGACACGATTTTTTTAACTGAGTTAAGTATTTGCCCAATTAAAGCAAGACGCTGATTTTGCCCAGACAGCTTCTGCCCAGGTCACAGGTGCGAGGATAAGTTATAATATTAGTAACATAACTAGTACGTTATTTACTAACATAGCACACTTATTCATTGCGTGTATATAATAATAACTATTAAATACTACATATTCGCGCATACACCGTGCAGGTTTGCTGGAAGAAATCTCGTTGATAAATAAGCAGACTCTGTGCTTACTTACTAACCTATTACTTGAATTTATTTTTGTCATGTGTGCATAAATTAATTAAATAAATACAATCCAACTAGAACAACACACGACGTAATTTGACATTCCTAAATCGAGTTAATTTTGAATTGGAATGTTACAGAGGCAAAACACAAAATTTTAGATAGTGGTAATACCAACAGAATCACCACCATTATCTTCAACATTTTTATTAGTTTATAACCTTTGCTGGTTAATTACTAATTAATTGCTAGAAAGTTGATACGAGCTTTGTAAACAGGAAACAATTAATTTACTAAACATGTTTTGTATCAATGATGATTTCTTAATGAAAACTTATTGGTGCAGACGTTAATATATGAGGTGACACTTCAGTCACAGCCACACTTCAAAAGGCACCTTTATTTTGAAGGGAGAAAGGTCTTTCACATCATACAGTCACACTTTTACGCTTACAATAGAATATTACACTTGTGTTGACTGTAGTACGTCTAGGTACGGCCAAGACATTAATTTGTTGAATGTAATGTATTTGGCGTTATTACATATTATTGATTATTTAATTAAATTTAAAATTTTAAAGTAAATAAAGGTTATTATCATTATTAATTCAAATTATTGTTATTAGTCTGATTTGATTTAAAGTTATTTTCCTTGTTTATAGAGCATTTAAACTTTGTGAAAACATATTTTTTTACCTTTATATTTTATTATGGCTGTGAATATTTATGTGTATATTTTTATACATCAGTTTAACCATATTATTTTGATGAAATCTTTGTATTAGATACCGATTTCAACAAATAAATAGTCCGCCATCTTGCAATTTCCGTCTTATCGGATTTAGAATGACGTTGCTTAGCTAATCATGCATACTTATATAATTTAAATATCTATACAAAGTTTTATCTTAATCAGTTGAGGATAAATGCATTTAAAATTCATTGCAAGATTAAATAAAGCTGGAAAAGCAGTTTGAGTTTCTGATATTTCTACATTTTTCTCTACAAAGTATTTGTTTTGTACAAAAGTGTGGTTATAAAAAACATTGTTTGAATGTCAATTGCGACGATTTATAATTAATGTGTCGTCTCCAATCACGACTCAATAGATAACTATGTAGGTGAGCGTATCCTTAGATAGGAGGTCAGGTGTCACGATGGGCTATCATTGCAGGGAGGACCAACCCATTCGCTTCTAAGTATAATTATAATTAAAATAGTTAAGTAAAATTGGAAAATCAACCGCTTATCTTCTAGTAAAAATGAAAGACATAGTTAAATAGGTAACAGTAATAAATATATATAATAATAAATATATAGATAAAGATAATGCCAACTTATTCTGTTGCCCAAAGTAAGCATCTTTAAGAGTTTGTGTTATGTATATGTATATAAATGTACATAACTCGTGAATTAAATATTCGTGCTCATTGTTTTTATTTATATAAAGCACAGCAAATGACTCGACACCACCTGATGATAAGCAGTAGAGGAGTCCATATGTGAAGATAGCAAGTGAAGCATGCGACATACTACCCTAGCCACCCTCACCTTGCCAGCACAAAAAGTGCTTTTAAAAGTGCACTTAGTTTTTGGGAAATTATGTTTATTAATCCATATAATTTACATTACCATAAATTAACGAACGAATATTTACTTTTTTTTTGTCTACTTAGGCAGGGTATATACTCTGACTAGACTGGTGCTGGTCGACATATAATAATGTAAAAAAATTAATGATATTCAACATACAAAAGATTCGCCTATATTCAAAATACACGTAGAAAGTTAACACTTCACCCTGCATATGAAAACTGGTGTAAAACAAGCCATATATTTACATAAGGACGCAGTTTGTTTGGATTCAGAAGGTCGGGGTGAGCAAACAGTGGGTTTTTAGCATACGACGCGTAATGGCAACGCGACGGGGATTCGTACAAAATTGGCATCGATTCTAAGATTTGTCATGATACGTTTTGACTGAAGTGTGATAATACCTCAATTGGAAGTAACAAGTTGATCTTGTGACTTTATATTACCATCAAAGTGGCACTAACGCCATCTATTAAAAGACTCCCGAAGTAGCAATGCAAAAAATAACCGGTTCAATGTTTTACATATCAGAGATTTTGTAAATAACTCTATATTTTCAGCTTTTTTTTTTAGAAATTTGCCCGTTATTTTAATTTTTAAACCGCCACTGAATTTATTTATTTATTTACATAAGACACACCAACAGCATACACATTAATCTGTACAAAAACACAAACATACATAAAAATTTCCTGATGTGTTCACCTATTACAGGCGTGTACAACATTCTTTACATCGCCAAATATTTACTAAAGAATAAAAAACAAAACAATATATATTAATACATGAAGTTAATTTCCATTATATAAAAATAAATTAAATATATTATTTATTATTATATACAGGTAATATATTTCCAATTTACATTGCATGTGATCCCAGAATGTTATGCTTAAAGCGAGCGCCAAAGAATCATGAAAAATATCCAAATCGTCCATAGTAGTGTTTAACTTATTGTATTCATTACATATCCTGAATTGAACCTGAATAAAATTTATTCACTAGGTCCGGCGAAACTAATAAACAGCTATACATTTTTATATAAATACAGAAGAAGATAGTCCCAGTGCTCTAGTTTCGAATATGCAACTAAGCATCTTCCTCCATGGTTGGTGTCGGATTGATCGGAAAAGGCATTTACGTTTACTTTTCATCACAAGTGCAGAGTTATTTGGTATACCAAAATCAGTCAGACTACAGAAGAGATATCTGCCCGTTCTTTTCACCGCTCTGGAACATTTTCCAGGGCATGCTGTACCGAATCCTGGCTGGTCCACAATTGTGACAAACCAAAGTTCGTTCTCTCTTCGCAATGTTACACTGGTGCCTCTCAAAACATCCTAGGCTCAAAAGCACCTACACTTATCAAGAAGAGAGTAAACCGCCTCCTATTGACCCATCAATTATGGGGTGCCCAAATCTGGGATTTTCCAGCTGTTGTACCCACTGAGCCAGATGAGTACGCGGGCTTCAGTCTTCATTCCACAATGACTTTGGGGAGTGGTTTACAACCCTCTCCTTTGACAAGCGAAGACTTTATGTAAACGGCAGCAGGAACCTCTACGGATTTATCATCCCTACACATAGTCCTGCTATTTCATGACATACTGAGTTAGAAGGGAGTGTTAGCATACTTACTTTGGCTGTCTTTCTCATTCTGCGCCAGTCTGTCCATCCAGTCATCAAAAAATATTAGCCATCAATATTGTGCTAACTCTCACCCTTTTGTGACGACAATATGTGATTTTACGTCAGATTTCTCTGACAGATTTCTCTTCTTCTGACTCTTATTGATGTAATCGTCAAATTGTGTTATGAGTGCATGAACTCGCACTGAGTTTCTCAATTGCTGCGACTGCTGATGAAGCCTAGGTGACACACCGATCCAGGTTATGAGTGTAAACGTTTCAATACATCATCTGGTGTTCGCATACAGCGTACATTCCTTTAGTAAGTGATCTCGGCTCTCGTTTACTCGTATAGATCAATCTAGGAGTCTTACTAGCATTGACATTTATCTTATATTACCTTATATTGTCTTATCTTATCTTATTTTGTTTTGTCTTATCTTATCTTATATTATCTTATCTCACCTTATATTATCTTTCTTAAAGTCTTGGTACGTGAAAGGAATTTAATTATGGACAGGTGCACAGTCTATCGCCTATTTCTCACCAAGAAATTAAATACATGAGTAAATTTTAAGACATCTGGTTTTATTTCATTGATAGTAATCCGTCTAAGAAAACAAGAAAAACTATCAAAAAATATTGCTTATAATTATCTATAATGCGTTACTATGGAGTTTGTAATAGTACAACTAAGAAGAGTTTTTCTATATGAGTAAGACTGTATGATATACTCGTACCATGTCAATAACGTTAGATTCAACTTGCTGCCAACTTCATCGTATTTTAATTATTTTTTTAGCTATACTGTAACTCCTATAATTAAGATTGCATTTAATTCTTATTAATTGTATTTTTTTTTGTGCAAGTTAAAATGTAAATCTTGTTGGAGTTAATAAATAAATAAATAAAGACAGAATAATATGACAGAGAAAAGAATCTGTGTTAAACATTAAAAAAAAGTGTCGTTTTGTTTGACATCCGCCGGTATTATTATCTTCGACCTTAGTTTATCACTTCTGCCAGTTATTTTTGAATCACCGCTCAGTTATCGAGATTATGTTGTTTAGTTTGACCGCTGTCGCGTTTAACTAAAGTTTAATTTTGTGTTAAGGGTGTAAGTTAATTGGCAGGAGAAAGATAGTAAGTCTAGTTTATTTTTTTAATTTATTTTGGATGCACAAGAAAAGTAATTTAAATTTCAAAGCAGTTTCAATGTCAAGGAGAGCTTTGAGTTGTGCGTTTGAATTGTCCCTAAGATTTATAAGTGTTGCCTTTGTTAATTTTAATTTTATCACACATATTTATGAGTTTTTTATATTTTAGATATAATCATAACTGTTTCTATTCCCATTTTTTTATATCTAGATTGCTAGATATAAAAAAATGGGAATTCACTATATTTACAGCTATGATTATATCTAAAATCTAGCAATCTAGATATAAAAACTCATAAATGTGTGTGATAAAATTCAAATTAACAAAGGCAACACTTATAAATCTTAGGGACAATTCAAACATTCAACTAATTCAACTAATTAAGTATTAATATTTAATCTATTTATACAATTTCTCATGAAATTGTCTTTGACTAACAAACCATAATGCTAAACAAATACAAAAACCTAACAATTAGGGTAAGGCAAGATGTTAAGGTGGTAAATTAAATTTGAAATACAATTTTGATGAAATTTAAAAATGAATTTCATCAACATAGATCAGACTAATCTACTTCCATTCAGTCCAGTCAATCAGCCTTGAACTCGCAGATAAAGATGGTTGCTTCAGAAAATAAAACAATAACACGTATTTACAACTGTAATGTTAAGTCACGTATACTTTGTTATAAGGACGGCGATAAGAACGAAGCTTTCGTATGAACAGTTATCTAGGAATAATATCAAGCTTATGAAATAATAAAAATCGTCTGATTTTAAAAACATTTAAAGAATTGTATTTGAATTAATAAAGAAAAATATCCAGCCCAGTGATTCTCAAACTATTTTAGAACTTACCCCTTTTTAAAAATGAACCGATAGCTCAAATCCCCATAGCAAATTATTTTAGATATCTACATTTATCTCACTGATAAAAATACTTACTTACCTTACTTCGTTTATGTTTTTTTTTTCATGAAAAGCTCATCAATAACTAAGCACTACCTGATGATTAGCAGTAGTGGATTCCATATGTGAAGAAGCTAGTGAAGCAAGTGACTTAGCCACCTCCTCCTTGCCAGCCCGAAAAATACTTTTTACAACTCTTTTGAAGGAACACATGTTGTATGAAGGAATAGATATCTAGCTCTTAGGGAACCCCTTATCTAGCCCCATAGATTACTCATACGAATGCACTTGCACCTAATATGAAGCCAAAGAAGAAGGTTTTGGCTTGTTTTCTTACTTAATAGATTTTATCAACATTCAGTATTAAATACTACTGTGTCTAAATGTCTCCGATAATTTAATTAACCGACATCCAAAAAAAGAGGTGTTATATTCTTCAGTGTATATTTTCAATGATTTTTCTGTGATTTGTGAATAGATTTTCAAAATACTTTTTTATTCGATAGAGAAAGCGGAGAAAACTCAGTACATGACTAATAGATACAAAAACAAAAAGATAACTATTGCTATCTCACCCTGTCGTATGTGTACTGTCATCCACCCTCTCTTTCTAATACTTTTGCTAGAACGGACGGTCTAACAAGGAGTGATATTTATATAGCTATTTAGAAATATATAAACATTTTAGTTCCAGTAGCATAATTTGTAAGATGGGACTTCCCCAGCTACGCGCAGCAAATTCTATTGCAGAGAAGTTACTTTTTATATTTCTAGCTTACTATATGCACTACCGTTTTATAGATATTTCGTTATTAATAACAGCCTCAAATTCCATTAAGCTAGTATAATTATACTGAAGCGTACACCTGGGCCTGGTTAAGCCACAATTGGATAATTAGTCATTTTAATTTAACATTATTATGAAAACTTCGGCGTTCAATATTAAGACAGAGTTGTTGAGAAAGATTAGGGTGTTCATCCATTAGAGTGTAACTCGCAGGATTAGTGTAAAGGTTGGTGCTTACACAAACGCGAATTTTGACGTGTTTATAAGTAACCAAATTAGCTTTGTTTTCTAGTTTTCTATTAAACAAAAGTTATCAGTTTTTGACAAAACATAACTTTTGTAAAGTTCTTCAACCAAAACCATTAAATGAAAGAACATGAAGTCTTCCTGATCTTAACCAACTAATGAATGAGGGGTAGTCAATCCCTTACTAGATACCTAGTTCTTTCATCATATCTCATCCACTAAATGAGTATCATAACATAACTTTTTATCGGGGAAGCCGTGGTCAAACTGAGATAAGTGTGTTTTCATGTTTTTAGAGGTCCGATAAAGCTGAAAATAAAAATTTACGATTCATAAACAAAATTTATGAGAGGTTGTGATAGTGTCTTCAAGGGGATCTTAAGTGTTATGTGAACTAACACAAAGTGTATCGTGTCCAGACAATTATATGGATTAATAAACATAATTTCCCAAAAAATAAGTGCACTTTTAAAAGCACTTTTTGGGCCGGCAAGGTGAGGGTGGCTAGGGCAGTATGTCGCATGCTTCACTTGCTATCTTCACATGTGGACTCGTCTACTGCTTATCATCAGGTGGTGTCGAGTCATTTGCTGAGGTTAATATATAAAAATAGTGGCAACAACATCGATACTTACCTGTCATCATAAATAGTATCGTCACTTCATAATTTTCCTAATTTAAAACATAGTTAACGTAAAATAAAAGAAAATAGACACAATATTACGACGGTGACTGTACTAAACTCGAGATAACAATAGAAGAAACCATTACAGTATTATATTAAGCTCTTCTTGAAACTAGTTCCGGTTGTTACGGCAACCGTTTGCACTTAGCGACCCACGAGCCAATTGGTTTCTGCCAGACAATAAGGTCTGTGTCCAGAACCAGGATGTATATAGGCTATTGATTATGATGGTATCATAAAAATTGTTGATAAGAAATAATATTTTTCTGTTCCACAAATTTTGACATTTATCATATTCTGGCCCCAATTCTGTTGTTCACATAATAAAATTGAATCTATATTCAGTTCTACTCTTATATTACAATCCGACCAAAAATAGTGGATTTTCACAGAGCTTTTAAAGCACAAAAGAAACGTATTCGTGCCTTATGCGGGATAAAAGAAAAGGAATCAAGTAAACCCCTATTTCTGAAACATAACATACTCCCTCTACCGTGTATGTATTTACTAAAATTATTACTGTCAGTAAAAAATCACCATGAGTACTTTGTAAAATGTAATGAGAAAAAATAATATACCCTGAATTGAGAAGGAACAAATTAGCAATATCCAAACGCAAATTAAGTTTATTTCCAAAAATGTATATTATACGGCAGACATAGTATTTAATAAGTTACAGCTAGATAACAAATACATATATTCAGAAATAAATTACTTAATTAAATCCTACAGCACGGTTTCTGCTCTCCTAGAGAATATATGAAAAATAATGACATCTTTACAAATATTTTTGACATATTATAACAATTTTGACATTTTATTACCTCAAATATAACTTGTTATTAGCAAGTTGGTAACCTTATAACATTTGCATGCCTACAGACATGAGACCGAACATTTACTACAAAACTCACATTAATTACAATTATTTAGTAAATAAATATTCTTAAAAGACAAACGAACGACGTCATTTGACGGTATTAAAATGGCGACTGTAAAGCATAGTTAACCTTACTATAACCCGCATCAGAAAACATTCATTCGTCAAGTACGTAACTAAAAGTTATTCTGTCCCTCTCATATTGAATTGGGATGAAAGAGAGGCAAATATTTTATTAATTTTAGTCTAGGATGCTAGCAAAATTGACACCACATACTTGCCTGGAATTGTAAGCAATCTATTCGGAACAGCTGCAAAGATGAATGTTATACAAAGCGAGCTCCGCAATCTGTGGCACCTTGTGGCCACACCCTGTAGAGTAGCTTGCGGTATAGAGATGCGTATTTACAATATCGAGTGAAGGATTTAATGTTTTGAAATTACCTTAAAATGAGAATTTATATTGTTTTAATAACATTACAGCACATGATAAGGTTATTACAAAATTATATTAAATTTATGAAGAAAAAGAAAATAGACAATATTCCTGCTGTGGCAGAATGATTGGTCGCTTGTATACATTACAGAAACAAAAAGATACCAGTTATAATTTGATAGAGTTAGTTCTATCCCGAACAGAGTAACAACAGAGTGCTAACTATTTGATGTATGTAGTTGTAAAGTATTGAGCTGGTCTCTCGCCCTATGTTGGGTATACTCAGCAGCAAGTGCAATAATATTTACTGATAAATTCATTTATACATTTGAAACTATCAGTTGGAAATAAGGTTTTGTGATAGTTTTTGTGATGAAAAGTGATGTAAAAGGAAACTATGTACGTCCGGTCTTGCCGTTTGAAACTTTTAGTTTGTAATAAGGTTTTGTGATAGATTTGGAGGTTTTGTGATGAAAAGTGATGTTTAAGTGAAATTTCTGTTCATTGTCTAGATGCGTTATCTCCACATCATCTTCATAGTATCCTACGATGTAGTGCGCAATACTGTGTTTTGAAATGGTTGTTTAGAACATCTATTGTTTTTTATTGAAACCAACACTAATCAAATTTTAAATTCCAAGTCGATCGTATATTTATTTTGAAGATAAGTATTTTCCGTTTTATAAAACTTACATTCAACAACAGTTAGCCAATGAGACGTCCTCACACGTGTAATAAGGCCTTGATCATAAGCTTCCTTGAAATGAATAAACTAAATAACTTATTTTAAAAATAGAATTCGATAGAATTATCAGCAAATTGTTATAGTGTAGACATAATCCTAACTTCAAACGAAAGGTTTGCCAAAAATGTTGTAGCAAAATTAAACTTTTCTTTTAAATGATCATGTTTTTAATTTAATATCATGACAATATTTTAATTAATTCTAGAAATACGATTAGTATTCATCGAAGATCGGTTTTTTGACTTTCCTCTGTGAAGTGAATTTCTTCAGAGGATCTTCTTCTTATTTTAATGGTAGTACGTATTTTGTAAATCCGCAGCAGAATCTGAGCGAGCGGCCAGTGTTGCCAACATTATTGCAATCGTGGTCACAAACAGCACTCTACCAAAAGAAAAGAACATAAATTGCTCTGTGGAATTAGAAGCTTACCTTGAATATAGACGAGACAATTTTTATCTAACAAAACGTTGAAATTTTTAAAGAACTATAGAAAAACTGTAAATTTTCTGAGTATATATTAGGAAGAAAAAAATGATTTTAATGATATTATAAAAATAAATCATAACATTGTATAGCTTATAATGTGACCAGAATTGATCATAGCTAATGAAAATCCGTGATAGTTTTGCTTTATTAAAAATTTGCATAATATCTCTGTCTCTTACTGAGACAATTAGTCTGGTGAAATATTATTTACGGTCGTATACTTTGTCGTCTCATAGTATCTCTGTTCTTCTTGTCTAGTCTAATTCGTTATAAGGCGGGTATTTAATAATATTACTAAAAAATGTTATGAGATTTGTTATATTTACTGAATTCATAATTTTAAAACCAAATAATAGAAGAGTATATTGATTTTATTACTTAAGATAATAAGAATGCATGTGTAAATAAATAAATAAATAAACAGAACTTAATTTAACTAAAATTTAAGTTTTTTTTAGTAGATTAGTCTATATTCACAAATTTTTCTTGCGCTTCCAGTGAACGAAAACCAGTCCAAATCTTTGGACGTGGAGCTAGGCGACCCTTCAGCTTATGATGAAGAGCAGAAATGTGATACTGGACCCAAAAATGGGAATCCCAGAATCTTGCAGAGGATCGAAACTGTCCCGGATATCAAGAAGGACACTTCAGGGATAACCACACAGTATATAGCTACCGGAATAGGTAATGGAATTTATCCTAATACACAATTTATAATCTATGGTAAACTTAACCTAAATTTAATCAAAAAGGCGATGATTAGCTTCAGGTATATATTTACATATATTTAAATATTTAATAATTCTATTTAATATATTCACACTTAGTTGATATTTATTACAAATACTTAAATTTTTACTAATATTTTGTAATATTTATTTTTGTGATTAAAATGTTAAACACTCTAATAAATTTCATCTTACTTTTCATTAATAAGACTGAGGATTTTATTATTTTTCAAACAATTCTTAGAGATGTATACAAATGTTGCTGGGTTTTTCACTGATCTTCTCAAAAAAACGCCTCCATAGATTTACGAACAGATGGCCTAGAATGGCCTAGATCATATATTTCTAAACTAGAATAGTCGCAAAGTGCGCGACCTAAGCAAACTTTTTTGTATTTCAATTATTAAAAAACTAAATTACAAATTACGGCGAAGTTTGGAGCTAGATGGCCTAGATTGATGTTCAATTACTATATTTATTTTCTCACATGTATCCCCTATTTTTAAAAGAACTTAGTAAATGAGTTTACTTAAAGATATCCAATATATTATTTGCACCTGGACACAACCGAAGGTACTCCACCTTCGGTGTTTTTAGCTTTAGAGTCTTCCAGACGTTGCAGCACAAACCTTAATCTCATTCGTGTGTTACTACTAAAGTGTATGAGAGTAGTAAAGGTAGTCATGAAGTGTATATGTATGGGATTGAACGTTGACTGACGTCTGTTGTAGAGTTATTCGTTCGTTCATTAGAAATTAACGATGGATTCTATTAACAATTAATTATGATAAATTGATAGGCAAAATCTGTTTCCCCTAGATACAAATACAGTAGACATCAGACAATACGCCTCAAATTATATTAAGATAACATTACGTTGATTATTCTATCGCGAAACCAATATATACACAGCCTTAGTAATATGGAGATCCGATACTGTAATGCTAATGTAACGATAATAGATGAGTTCAGAAGGGAATTAGTGATCAGCTGAAATGGTTGATGTTTTGGTGAGATTGGGATGGGTGACGGGTAATATTATTATAATTTAAACATTGGTTATTCATAATGATAACAAACAGGTTTGCAAGTTGCGCTTTAATTACAGACACTCGTTTTTTTAGTTTCTCCGGCCAGGATATGCATCAAATTCTTGACGAAAATGTCATTGTTTTACTAAGATTGTCTGTGGTCATTTTATTATACTTGCAGCAATAGTTAAAATTGTCGCTTAGTGCAATTGACACAGATAATTTCCATAAATAACATCTGTACGGTACAAAACACCGCACAATGTCGATGCAGCACTTTTCCAACAATGAATCGAAACCGGAGCACGGGCCGTCGGTCAGTTCGCCATCAACTCGCGACTCGCATACATATCATTATATGTTAATGTGTGACAATAAAAGTATATAGATAAAACTAATATTTTCATTTATTCTGGTGTAGCAGCTTAACTCCTACATCAAATGGTCATTCGAGCCGGAGCCATAATATATATATAGACTGAAGGCCCAGGATCAGTATAATTTCCGTGAGGCAAAACACTAACTTTCATAATTGCTAGTTTAAGACACCGTACCGTGATAAATAAGTTTTGAAATACCGGTATTTTCCCCCTCGGTTAGACAGACAAAAATGCATACATATTATATACAGAAAATTATTATTGAATAGATACGAAATATATGTAAAGTTGTATATTGAAAATTGGAATGTAATTCATTACGTTTAGTTCTGTTTTTGCTGAGCAGATGGCGTGAAACATTACGTATTAGAACATTCTACTAGTTCCTACCGTTAATTACATTTATTTCTTTTTCTCATACATATGCCCCGATATGGCGATTTTAAAAGGACTAAGTAAATGAGTTTATTCAAACAATAACGATATTAGCTCAGATTTAAATCTTCCGTAGATTATGTCATTTGATATGTAACCCAAACTCAATTTTAATGAAAAAAGTTCACATGTTAATTCTGTTATAGCACAGTCATATTGTTGGGAATTAATTATACTATAAGCAATACTGACGCTGACGTCACAATATCCCAGCCGCACTAACTACTAAGCCTGTTGATTAGAAATCCTCCAGAGGCGAATCGCCCCTTAAGGCTTGAGGACTCCCCAAGGTTCTCGCCTCCTTAAAAACCCCAGTAATGCTGTAAAGGTCATCCACTGCCAACATTACTACTTTCAGAACGAATCTTGAGGCTTACACTGTCCGGGTTGTCGATTAATTCGTCTTATTTAGAACGTATTTTTTATAGTTAAGATTTTAGAGTTAGCATAGTTATCTTTCGGCGTGATTCGTAACTAATGCGAGGACATCGTTCCTTGTCATTTAATTACTAAATGCTGGTTGATCTAAAAGTTTCTTATTTAAAAAAAAATTCTATTCCTGACGTTAAAAATACAATAAATAAAATACGTTGTACAATAATTAATAATTAATTAAATGTTTGCTTCATTCCAGTAAATTTGGGAGCTTTTGCAGCAGGAGCCTGCATCGCTTGGTCATCAGCAGCGCTATCTTTGCTGCATCCTCTAAGACCTGAAGTAAGTATCATTACATAATTGATTGTATTTGTTGAGTTCAATATATTTGAATCGTTAATACCAAACTTTTGAGTAGTAATGAAAACAAGACCAGTTTTTTTTATAAAAAGCACATCATAACTCGACACTGTCTGATGGTAAGCAGTAGTGGGAGTCCCAATGCATGTATAGCTAGTGCAGCGTCATAATGCGGCATACTGTCCTAGCCACCTCCACCTTCCCACCAAAAATGCCTTTTCCCGTCTCTTTTGAAGGAACTTGTATGAAGAGAAAACGTGTTCCTGTAAGGAATTCTTTATATGTTTGTAAATGGAATACATTACTTTTTTAACCGACTTCAAAAAGGAGAAGTCTGTATGTTCCATTGTACGGATTTTTTTTGTGTAATTTTTAAAATTATTTTTTTATTGTCACCAAGTCAAGATCTGTGAATGGGATCTTTGGAGAGACAACTTTTAAATGTAATAGTCGTATATATCGTTCTATGGTTTTTTTAAAAAGCCCTTTTTTAGCCAACGACACACAGGACGGACAAACGGTCCATCCAACTTTTACTCAAGAAACTTAACACTGAAAATTCTAAAAAAAAACGTTTAAAACAAAACTAATCAAAGTCAAAGTCAAAATATCTTTATTTAAATAGGCTCATTTACTAAGTTCTTTTAAATCGTCATAACAGGGAATATGTATGAGAAAAAATAAATAAATATAATTAAAGGTAATAGTGATAACTTAAGTGGGTATTAACCGGGTATTTACAAATTGTCCCAGTAATAGAATTTAATTATGTATTAAATAAATTATTTTAAAATTAAAACTAACACTAGTATGCATATTCCCAATTAACCCTACTACCGCTTCCACGAATTAGTAGCTGCAGAGAAGAAGCGGCGCAAGAAACTCTCAGCCTTTAGTATTTATAATGACATTTACAAATTACCTATGTCATTATAACCGACTAAGTACAACTTCAGGTAAGTTTTCAAAGTATTTTTTGAAGTTGGTATTATTTTTACAAGTTGTTTCCAGAAACAATGGAAAATAATTTTAAATTAGATAACTTCTTAAATTGAATTATTGTTATCTTTTTACTGTTTTGTCTTAAAGACAGAATATTAAAATACTTAAATTGTTTAAAAATGAAATAGAAATTCAAATTCGTTTGAATTAAAATTGATAATACATACAATTTTACTCATATTACGTGTTTAATATCACTAAAAGAGCCTTAAATTTTTCTATTCTATAATATTTAGTAAGCAGGTTGTAACTAAGCCGACTAAACCTACTAAAGCGCTAAATTCAAAGTGATAAAGTGATTCAGTTGTACGCACGTAAAAGTTAACTAGAACACTTATAATTATAACCCTCCAGCGAGGTTGGATGCCATAAATAATGCTTTCATTAGAACCCACCGATAAATTAACCCCGTGGCTGCTGCCGTTACTGTCGTGTGGTGTTAGGGTTGCCCCTTTAAATTCAATAAAATATATTTTTATGTTTGCCAAATTTGTATTATCTTGAGAATTATTTAGACATCTCGACATTTTAATTATTTTATGTACAACTTCAAAGTAGTTCCTACAGAATCTGAACTGTATGGTTTAAAATTTTATGAAGTCTATCTGTAAGAGAATATACAACAAAAATGCATTAGCTGACGTGAGATGTTAAACGGAATTATTATTTTTGGAATGCAAAGAAAAATATTAGTCAAATTTGACAAGATACGTCAAAATTCAATACACGGATGGTAATGCATACTTTTCTTACGGCTCTTGCCAGAATGCCAATGCCAAACAAGCAGATGACGTACCTGTTGGTAAATGGTTAATACACAAGTCTAAATACACGACATTCTAAAGACAAAATATTTTAATACCACCAATGTTCTCAAATAACTCTAGTTACATTTCTTTTCATACCAAAACTGAGCGAAATGAAAAAATGTTTTATTCAAACAAAAAAACGAAAAAAAAACGAAATGTTTCATTGAAGAAATAAGATCTTCTGTGAGTACTAGAACCAAAGCTCCATGAGAAAGCGTCGTGTCTTGGGAGTTAATCTCGATAAAGTGTATTCATCAGATACAGTTTAAGATAAAAATGTACTTAATTAGTTAAGTTAGAGTGTATTTATTTTTTATTATCTATATGTAATTATTATAGTATTATAAAAAAAATCCCCCGTTCCTTCTGTCTGTCGGTTTATCCGAGATAAACTCCAAAATTATTGCACGGATTTTTATGCACAGCTTAATCAATAGATAGACTGATTTATGAGAAAGATTTAATTATACATACATACCCTGGGTGAAGTCAAGGCGAGCCACTAGTCTAATATAATATAAGATATTTGTTTGTATAACTCTTCACCAATAGGATTAACAATCTAAGTTATTAAGGTTAAACATAATTTTTATGTTAGAAATAATCCTATGACAAACTGGTTCCTATAACAGGTTTTGGAAATTCAATAATACGTCCCTGAATTGTTAAATTCAAAAAACGAAGTCAAAGAATGAAATTAGATTCGCCGCATATACAAAAGGATCCTATTTAATTTTTAATTATTTTTGGTAGCCCTAATCCAAGTTAATATTAGGCAGTTTACGTGCGGAGGGGGTCTAGGGTCATTAATGGTGTTACCTTTCGTTTGGGCAGCCCGCGTGCGAGTTGCCCAACTTGTGTGTGGGTTTAAAAACAATCTATTGCAATGGTAGTTCCTGGATCCTGGTACATAGCTGGTCTTAAGATTCATGTCACCTATTGGTGGTAAGTCACAATATAATTTCCAGGGCTTGTACTTTTCAGTAAAAACAAGGCTATATACAATTTTTTTCATGTCTCTATCTAATTCTATCTGAGTAGTTCTTCTTACTATCATATTCTACGCTTAGTGGTTCAAACGCTCTGGTTTCGATTATGTAAGTCATACTTTCTTTACATCAAACTTCCTCAGTCTCGATTCTAATTAAAATTCTATCTCCAAAGAGATATTCGTAGAGCTAATGCTTCCCTTGACGCTGTTCGGTTGGAATTCAACAGATAGATACTTTAACTTAGATGAATTCATTAGTAAAGTTGGTGTATATTATGCATGAATATTTAAATTAATTAAGAGGAGCTGCTTGTCGTGCTGGTTCAAGCGTTCTGGTATCAATTACGGGAACAAAGAAACTTTCGCCATGATTTCCCCCCCTAATACATTTTTCGTGTAAAGTTGAAAAAAAAACACACAAAAATGGAAGCTAGCTTTCTAAAAATAATGAATGAAATTCCTAAAGTAGAGATCACAGTATACAATTCGACAAGCCATAAAGATGTGACTTAATAAAATAATACAATATTATTAGAATAAATATATGTCACAAACTATGTAGCCAGGGTGTTGTATATTAAAAAGTTATATTAAAAAAAAGTTAGGTCTGACATAGCTAAACCCAGAATCGTTAACCACAGAGAAACTGTCTATCTTACCACTAACTGCCGGAACACAAATACTGATAACATTATTATGTTGGCAGACTTAGGTGAGATTGTGGTAGCTAACAGAAATAGCAGGCAGTATTAAAAAAAGCAATATCTTTAGCAGAAAATTTATGCTCCTACAGGGAATTAAAACTTAGGCCGCCTTATCTAGGGCAGGTGGACTCAAACATTGCCGCGGAGGCAGTTTAATAAATTAACTTATCCATTAACAACCCCAACATTACATTTATTTAGAATGGCTTTAGAGGCTTGCAGTACCAATGTTAATTTTACTGCCAAGATATAATATGATAGTGGCGTCCCATTCTGACGACAGGAGCATTAAACTAGCAGTATACAAGGCTGGCCCGCAGTCATTATTTAGCGAGAGGACCGCAGAATAAATAATAACTAGATGTAGGTGCAGAGGTAGCAATTGAACTTTTATTTAGGTATTGAACACAAATTTACACGTCTACGAATCAACTGCTTCGGGAACCCCCTTCTATTTAATCTAGAGGCTTGTAGTATATAATACCGAAATAAAAATACTGCTACCTTCATTTTTTATTTTTTGGAGGTGTTTTCAATACATTTCTTTTTGTTCTTTATATTTAGTGTGTAAATCAATCAACAATTCAAACAATTCATTGTTTTTTAAATCGTGGTACTAGTAACTTAATCAAGAAATCACTTATTTAGCACGCGTGTTGACATTGTACCGGCTAGTTCACACCGAAACAAAGTGAAGTGCTTAGCAGCCAAATTAAGAAACATTTTGAAACAATTTCAGATGAATCTGCAGAGGAGATACCACCTTGTACGTACTACATCAAGGACCGATATATCATACACCAATTATATTGATAGAAATATAACTGTGACTAACAAAAATATGGTCCGCAATGCACAGTTCCGAAGAAAATGTACAATATTAACATTTAAACAAATCACCATTACAGCTACTTATTGTGCAAAATTGACAGTTAAAATAGTTTCTTATATTTAATAGCTAAAAGATTTTCTTATAAGTGACAATTTATTAGATCTGGACATGAAAATAAACATAAATGTGATATAAAAAAAAATCAACCATTCCATTGCTATTACTAGTCTGAATAAAACCTGACAGTTTGAAATTTTAAAATAATTTTTTTAAGACATGCGCTCCTTAATGGGATAAAACTTAAACACAAGAAGAAGAAAGATAATGTCAGAATCAAATTGTAAACCTCACAGATGTGATTTAGAACGCTAACGACAACAAAGTCCGAATTTTAGAGCGTTCGCGGCATGTTCGTAACTTGTTCGTTGATGTAAAAGAATTTTAACCACCACTTTATTACTGGGAGAACTTGGCAAGACAACATTGGCGTCTTAGGGTGATTACACACAACCTGTCATAGTTTACTGCGAAACTTAGCTAATAAGTAGTTGCTTATATTACTTGTGGCCGAAGTTTATAGCGTAACATTAGAAATATCTGTGAATTGTAATGTATATATAGAGAGAGAGAGTCGAGAGTGCTCTGAAGAGCTCTTCGACCTAATCCCTCCGTCTCCTTTTCTACTCAGGAATACGCGTGCTGTCCACGCGTATCCACGTCTACTTTGCGCACTAAGAGATTTTGTGACTCCTTTCTCTGTCGCACAGCTAGAGCGTGGAATTCCTTACCGGCACATTCCCTCCTTCATACAACATGTGTTCCTTTAAAAGAAGCGTGAAAAATGTTGTTGCGCCGGCAAAGTGAAGGTGGCAAGGGCAGTATGTCACATGCTTCACTAGCTATCTTCACATATGGACTCCTCTACTGCTTATCATCAGGTGGTGTCAATCATTTGCTGAGCTTTTTAAAAAAATCTATTTTATCAATTCTTCATACTTTCTTAACCTTCGTTCTCCTAGGAACTGAAATCTTGATATTAATCAACATCACTCTATTGTCTAACGAACTCTTTCACGCTGACAGCCATTAAGCCTTTGAAATGTCTTGTCTTTGCATGTACAAAAGATTCCTAATTAGTTTGCATTCATTCATTATCTCAGATCTGGTAGCACATGGCATCTAATAGTATATATATATATATGTCATGTATTATATTTAATTAATTAATTAATTTCTTATTCATTTATTTAACAATTTATTACTGCACCGCTGAGCACTGGTCGACTGAAAGAGAATGCTGTATAACATCAATTCCGTCATTTATACTATTTTGTGAAATAAAAATCGGTAATGAGGAGCTCGGTGGGATAGTGTGTTTCACGTTCAGTTTTCGATCACGGAAATAAAGCAACTTTCCTAATGGTTGGTCCCTGGATGGGTCAATCAATATTTATTATTCTCATTCCGTGCGTTGAAAGGCACGATTAGCTGTTAGTCGGCTTTGCAACTGATTTGACCCCAAGCCGCATTGGGCTAGTGTGGTGATGTTTTGGCCCAACTCCCAGATAGGAAGGCCTGTGTTTATTTTTTAATAACAACGATTAAGATCGTTTACTCTTTATACCTACCGATAATAGGATTTATTTTTACGCGGAATAAAATACTAAATACATTCTCGTTTATCCTACTCTTTTCTTATGTAAAGGAAAAGGATATTAATAATTAGAATTGTCAAATATCTTGAAGCATACATTTTATTATATTTTTTATTGTTCAGCTTAACAACAGCCATAATATTTTGAGACTAAAACCGAACAACCTCGGCCAGAGCCGTCAACCACAAATAACGATTTTAAATTACATACGACATAAATTATATGATAAATAATTTGTATTTAGTATGAAAGCATATATTACAATAGTTTTAAGGTCGTAAATTGAATACACCTTTTTTAATGTCACTATAAGACAGCTAGCTTAAAATTACATTGAAAGGATTAAATTGAAATTAACTGCTGATTAGGTTTAAACTTTTTTTTTCTTCAAATTCATTTGTTCCGTTCCATACGTATGCACTCAGCCTTAAGAATATGGAAATAAAGTTTATTTTATGAGCTTCTACGAGAACTAGTAACTTTGGCAAAGCGCATTGCAGGGTGATTTCCGTACCAATGCTACTACTATAAATGAATTATTGTTACTATACGAGTATATTGCGTTTTGTTGGTTGGTATAGTCAACAAAAAAATTTGTTAAGCACTCCTGTAATTAAAGTAAAATTGTGCGATGAATTCCTGGTATTTATAACTCGTTGATATCAGATGCAGATACTCGATAAATGGTAACATCGTTTATAATTTCTTAAGTTATTATTAAAGATCAATTTGGCTTGGCACAACATCGACATAAGGGCATATTTTGGTAGCTTTAATATCGATAACGCAAACTTACATAGACTATATGATAACTGCGAGGTTAAATAATAAAAGATAAATAAAAAATCAGTCTTTATTTATTTACATTATTATTAAAAAAATCATATTACTTTCTTAAATATACCTTTTCTATATTTAAGAAAGATATATGTCTTTTTATATATTTCTCAAATTACCAAGTATTTAAAGCATTTTGGTTTGGTGACAAAGTGATATAAGGTGTCTGGATATTAATTCTAAATATGAATATATAGTCTGCCCCGGGTAATACAGTGGTAAAAGTTGGCTTTGTATTTTTGGTACAATCGGTCCTTAGTGTATTAGAAGAACTGTTTCACATTTTTATTTCACTATTTCCCATTAAAAAAGACTATTGGTAAAGATACAAAACTTTATCAGTCAGTCATCTGTCCACTATCGGATTATTTTGAGTAAAACTTCTAAAGGGACTATGACTGCACGAAAGTATACTCGTACATCAAGATAGAAGCATTGGTGTCTCACGTGAAACTTGCGAAATATACATTTTATAGCCGAAAACGCGGTTATAGTTTAATACGCTTATATTTTTTAGGAATCTGGACATAACTAACGGTTGCAGTTTCTATTGTAAAGGCGTTAATAATTAGAAATGTAAACGTAAATAATGTTTACTTGAATATTGCAACAATACAATTTAAATAAATCAATAATATACAATTAGGTAAGCCGGAAAATTATGTTTTTATCGATATACAAGTAAATAGGAATTTTAACGAAAATTGACGGTTTTTTCTTAGATGTTGGAATATTGATATTTTTACGATATTACCCGAACAAAAAATATGATATAAAATTAGGCAATTTCTTATTAAATATATAAAAAATCCTATAAAAGATAGTATATTCCCAGAGTAGATAAAACCTTCGAGTTTTGCCAACCACATAATACCAGCAAATCCATTAATATCTATCAACTGTGACATGCTAAATTCCTAATAACCACAGATGATGACGTGAACTGACTCAAGACGGCTTAAACCAATCCCTGTGTAGAACATATCATAATTACGTCACAGATCTGACTCTTAGGTGAATTATGTGTGGTATATTAAGAGATTTGTGAAATCCTGTGAGCATGGGAAGCTACGGGATAATCTGATATGATATATATACCATAAGACCTTGGAGTACGAGATTTAGGTGAGAATAGGGAGTGTTTATTTAATTTATTAATTAACAGTAATATAAGAATTTTGCGCGTTATATAAACTCAAGGACGTGATTCACTCCGGGATTAATTTAATTAAATTAATATTGCAACTATAATACAATTATGGGTATAGTAGGGTGTACTGAAAAATCCTATCTATAATTGCATTTTTTAATGTTTATTATATTGGTGTTTATATGAATAAATAAAACGAAGACTTATAGCTTTAACATAATAGGAATAAAAACAAACTTGGTATTCCATACTTTAGACTCTACAAGACAGGTCACTCTATCATAGGGAAATATGTACACATTTATAACAAAGTCCCGCCAAAGGTAACAACTGCCTTTACAGAGATATAAAGTTTATGTTAATAAAGTTTAAAGAAAGATTTCGATATGGTTCAGGAGTTACTTATTTCCTTTTATTTAACGCGGCTTCACCAATAAGGTTTATCTAGATGACAAAGATACGTGGACAAATTGACAATATTTTATTATCTAATTGACAATTTTGATTTTATAGTAGTGTAGTGTGTCAAAAACACTAAAGTTTTATTAAAAACTTTTTTATTGTTTACTTTATGTGAATTAAAAATGTTAAGAAGCACAATATTTACATCTGTTTTTATATTCAAGGTTTTATTATGGACTGTGGATTTTAATATTTTTAAAAGGATTCTTAATCTAAAGTTAGGGACAATTCTAGCTGAGTTTCGTGCCTGTTCTTCTCAGGATCCCCACGATCATTCATAAATCTATGGGGGGAATCCTGTGAAGGTAGATCTACGAACAAATTGAACCAAAGTTGACTTAAATATTTTGACTTTGATATAAATCTTTGTGGATTTTTTCGTAAACTACCGTATTAAATATAAGATAGCTTAAATTGTAGAGCAAGATCATTTTATTCAACATATCAGACGTAGGTAGGTCATGAACAAATTTAGTGGTAAGCTCGTCTTAGTATTGTATATAATAATCTCTATACAAAATGCCTTTTGATACGGTTTATCTGTCTTCAACATTATTCGGTTTGAAGACTGCAATGGTATTAAATTTTTACTGGTACCTTTTATCTTTTAAGTGAGGAGCAGCATTAACTTTATTCTCTTTCAAGCGTATGCTCTTTTTAACCTGCAGAGAAAATATTAATAAAAATTATAATATTTCTACCCCAAGGACTGTCTAGTCCCGACTTGTAGGCTCCTAGGATAAAATTTTAAACTTTATAAAACCAATAAATAGTTAAAATTTAACATCTGATCAAACCACAGACCAAAGCTGCCTCTCAAAATGTACTACGTCACGTTTAAACAATATGCCGACATGAAAATTGATTGACGCGTAATAAACCACTAACCGTTTTCATGTTCAAACAAGGCAGATGTTGCCAAATTGTACTTTAACAGCTGGCTTAACTTATGCCTTATAACAAAGACTCAAAACCTATTTTAGTTTAACTCTATACGCGGTATTACAGTAATCTATATATTGGAATGTAATTTTATGATGTTTTAGTAATATGACTCGCTTTAGGGTCATTTTATTTAACGCTTTATGAACTTTAAAACGAGCTTATGTTAACGTAATAGGATCCATTTAAATCTATCGGCGTGTTTTTAAGCTGTTGAATTTTGTTTGTAGAGCAACTAATAACTATTTTACATTAAACCTGATTTATTCGCTAGTAATAAATGCCCAACTATGACTAAGTTCGTTCCCCTACAAAACGCCACACGAAAAACATCTTAGACAAAACGCCGCATAGCCTTCTGAAAAACATAATTTCATAATGTGTCTTTTGGGTCTTAAATGGTCATAAAAATAACATTGAACCATCTTCTATAGACATACTCTGCCCATCTTTTATAGGCGTTGTGTCTGCGATGTTTTTTCGCGATCCGGCGTTTTGTCGGGGTACGCATTTGTATTCTGATGGTTCATCACTACACCAGGTCTATAGATCAAAAGTTTAATTCTGTGGGAAAAGAAATGTTCTATTTCTTTTGTTGGGAAGGGCTTTTCTTAGTCCACTTTTACTTAAGTCTGTCGCATTAACTATATAGTTAACAATTTTGTGTTTTTGAGATTGGAGGGTAGATAGCCATTGTTTTTAAGAATCCGGGCATAGTTCGCTTCCATCTTCAGCCTAATCATCACTTACTATTAAGTGAGTTAAAGGCCAAAAACCGAATTACCTATTAAGAATAAATGCACCAGTATTTAGCTAGTCAGTGGACTTTTTCTAAGGCCATCTCGCTATCTAGCATAATTTTACCGAAGTCAGAAACCATAAACCATAACAATAACGTAAACATCATTGTTGTCTTCCAGCAGTAGGAGGTACGATAACCAGTTCATTGTGGTTGCGAAATTGTGAAATGAAGGCTAAGGGCTGGAACGAAGGTCCAACTGATCCTAAGTACCAGCATAGTAAATGACTCGACACCACCTGATGGTTAGCAGTAGGAGGAGTCCATATGTGAAGATAGCTAGTGTAACATGCGACATTATGCCCTAGCCACTTCCATTTTACCGGCACAAAATGCCTCTTCAGGATCCTTTTGAAGAAGCCCATGTTCAATGTAGGAGAGCATACGTGTGACAAAGAAAGGAGTCAACATATAGTTCTCATTGGCTCTCCATTTGCTCTTTCAAAAAGAGCGTAAAAGGCATTTCATGTGCTGGTCACGTGCTGGTCTATACTTTTGCATACTTTTGAATAGGAAAGGAGAGGAAGGGATAAGGTAACAAATTCATCAGAGCACTCTCCATGGTACAACCGATAATAGGCACTAAGCGATGCTATGTCGCGCAGCAGTTGCAGAGGCACTAGAATGTTCGTTACGTCTGCATTGATAATTAAGAAAGGCTTTGCCCAGCAGTTGGATGATTTTAATATGTTGATGATGATATCTTCTAATTTATACTTCTAATAATCAAATAATTTTCGTTTGTTGCAGACAGTATCTGTTCAAGGCAATTCCAATTTGACTGCATTTAACAACACCCATCCCAGACTCTTGGTAAGCTTATTTTACTCAAGTATTCTCGAAATTTTAAGCTCTACATCGCCTTATGGTAAGCTGTAAAAAGTTTCTTTATGGGGAAATAGATAGTGGAGTATGGGATATAGCCAAAACAATCTAGTCACGTTTTTACGCCAATGTTTACGGTTTCACACGGAATCCTGGTATATCTAGTCGTTATTTTCATCAATATCAAAGAAATCATTAAGTTAAGCTTTTATCACATCGCTTATCTTATTTTTTCTACAGCTCTCGGATTCAGAAGCATCATGGACAGCATCCTTACTTTGTTTTGGAGCAGTATGCGGGGCGATACCAACCGGACTCATATCACAGTACTTTGGAAGGAAGAAGACGTTGCTTTACCTAGCTCTACCATTAGTGGTATCTTGGCTGCTGGTTGCTTCGAGGTAAGAATGAAGTTCATATTTTTTAGTAAACACATCGGAATATTTCGATCACCTTGTGGTACCTTCGCCTTTTATATTTTATCGGGCACTAGTTTGTTATTTCGGTATGTAATTATAGGAAGGCATTAAAATCTCATGTCTCCAAAATTACAGAGTACTATTACGACGAAGTGATTTCATGATAATTCTGGTAGATTAGGCGATGGTAATTTCAAACGTAACGATGAACTCAACTTATTCAAATTGGATTTTTCACTAATGTAGTGCTGTACTTCTCACAATGCCTATTTATTTTTTAGTTATTAACTTGAGGGATACTTTTTTGAATTGTACGTATGAAAAACTATATTTTTCATTTCCAAATGTTGTCACCAAACACAATGGTTTATTTGACCATGAATCGTGTTTCAAAGTGGTGGATAAAATTAATAGTTATGGAATCTAACTACGGAAATAAATAAAATTAATCTGTGCCAGTGAAACAATTCAGGATTTGATTGCTAAAAATTCACGGCAAGTTCTAGGTAAGCTTAAGAAATCGTCAGAGTAAAACGAAACAACCTTTTACTTTATGATTAGATTAGCATCAGGAGCCCGATATCATAGCGGTTGACGGCACGCGACATGCCGGGTAGATTTCCTGTGACGGACTCCGTATTTAAAAATAGAATTGTTTCGGTATGATTTCATTTATTGAAGGACAAATGACAAGCGCGAGTAACTCCCACAGGTGTATTTGGTACAATTGCGAGATTTTCATATAAATAGTTGATATTTGATATATGGTTTCATCACAAAGGTCTTTAAAGAAAAGTATGTAAAGGTCAATACGCGGAATATAGCAAAGCGAGGGAGTAATCCCTATAAAACCGTTTCTGTGTTCGCTAAAAATAACTCCAATCACTTTTCTTCTAGTCCGAACGTGTACGGTCTGTACGTGGGAAGGTTCGTGGGAGGCATAGCAGTGGGTGCCTTCAGTGTGGGAATTCCGCCTTACGTTGAAGATATAGCGGAAAAACAGCTTTTGCCAACATTAGCTAATTTTTATCATGTACACTTCGCTTGCGGTGTTCTCTTTGGATATGTTGTTGGTGAGTACGAGGGTCTGGATACAATATTAATGTTTCTTTTCTTTACACGAATACGATGTCAACTACGAAAACATTTAAGTACTACCTATTGCAAGAGACGTCATTTTTTATTGGCTGACAATAAATACAATGACGGTGACAATAAATTCAGAGACAAAAACAATTTCCTTGAAAAAATTTGTTCGAAAGCATTTCACAGTCTATGTGACTGTTCTGATCGCTAACAGAGCTACCCAACTTAGATGAACTGTTTATTTGTCGAGTAAGAAAGGTCTTTCTCAAAGTGTCGAAGTTATATTATTTCAAGATCCAAGGATAAGTAAAAGGCGGGTCCACTTTGTACTTATGCTTTCTCGAAATTTTTAAATTGTGATTTAAAGTAACCACAATAAAGTAAATTGTATTGAATCCACTTTATATGTAATTTATCCTTATTAATTTATCAAAATGTTTTTGATAAAGTATTTTTAGATAAAAATTTAAAACAAACAACATGAAAATATATTTGTAGTTCATATTTTTTTTAAATAAACGTCTTTCCGTCTACATAAATGTCTGACGCTACATTTCATGATACAATTTGTTTCGCTTGAAGACTCGATAATATAAGTTACCTCGAATTATACGTTGTTTATATCGCTACGATAACTTAAAAATTATTTTGTTTATCGATGGATATCGATAATTTTTTTCACGCAATTACAATTATTTGTATAAGTATACAGATCGTTTACAGGATTTAGTACTTTTGAACATTTTGTTGAGCAAATTCGACTAGATCTGAAGTTACGTTTTAAAAATGATTTCCGTTTTACTTCCTGTATCCTTATTTTTATTATTATACCATTAAAATTTTTTCAGATTCTCTGTTTAGGTTTTCATTTAGTTTTTCATTCAAATGAGAGAATAAAGATATTTTTGACTTTGACTTTGACATTTAATTTGCAGATATTCTGTAGCAAATATTGTCATCATTCTTTTATGGATTACATCTCTTCGGTTACTGGTAGTTTTATTGAAGATAGTATTTTACTTTTTTAAAAAGCCAATTTTCATATTTGTTTAATTTATATTTTAGTTTGATACTAGCTTGTTCTTCTATGTTTTTATAATTTTCAATATACATGATAAGAGAAGAGATGAGATGTATTGCGTTTATAGACCTATCCTAAAATAAAGGCAAGAGACTCCCAATATATTTATAAAACTGGTCAGTTAAAATATTTTTTTTTTATTTTGGTGTGTAAGGTTTCTTCTAGATCCCGTATTTCATTTGGTACGTTTGTTTATTTATTAAGAATATTTTTGTTTCAGGTATGGTCTCGAGCATAGCCTGGCTCTCATTCCTGTGTGCAAGTATCCCCATATCTTTCTTCATTGCGTTCATCTTCCTCCCCGAATCACCAGCCTATTTAATGTCGCAAGGGAAATACAACGAAGCCAAAACCGCCCTACGTTACTTTCGTGGTATTGACAATAATATTGATTCAGAAATCAAAGAGCTAAAGGAACACACGAGGAATTACGCCAAACTGAAGGTGACATTCCGAGAGTTATTCAGCACGAAAGCTACTGTCAAAGCTCTTATCGTCTCTTTCGGGCTCATGGTCTTTCAGCAGATGAGTGGCATATACCCCGTCCTTTTCTATGCTCAGTACATCTTTAACACCTTCTCCGTCTCCCAAAATTTACCTGGAGCTGCAATTATTCTTGGTTTCTGTCTAGTATCTTCTACTTATTTTTCTACAATGCTTTTAAAGACTGTCAGAAGAAGAGTTCTTCTTATGATCTCTTTTGCAGCTATGGCGTTTAGTTTGGGAACTTTTGCCATTTACTATCATCTACAAGTCTCGAATATCTTTGAGAACGGTACTTGGATACCCCTGTTTACTCTCTGCATGTTTGTGAGCGTGTACGCAGCTGGAGTTGGACCGATACCTTGGCTGATGTTAAGAGAGATATTTCCAAAAGCAGCGACGAGAAGAGCCACAGCGATAACTGTAGGATTCCATTGGCTACTTGCTTTTGGAGTGACCAAGATGTTCCAGCATTTAGTCAAGAAGGTGGGACCTGGTTGGGCGTTATGGTATTTTGCTTCCATATGCGTAATCGGCTTGGTCTTCGTTTATTTCTTCGTGCCTGAAACGAAAGGAAGGACATTGGAAGAGATTCAAAATGAATTCGACGGTATTCACAAAAAACGGAAACACAGACACGTTATTGAGGTGGAGAGTGTCTCTGAGGGGTGATTTTTATGTAATTGGTGATAAGAATCAAAATACTTAATGCATCAGTATTTTGTCTGGTTTTGACATTGGAGTGCTATTTAACTAATTGTTGAACTTTGAGCCTTATTAGTAATCCAGAAAATACCTTTTCAAATGAATAGCTACTTTCTGGGTAACACATTGATGATGAACATTAAGTAAAATGTAATCAGATGCTTGCTAATAACGTTATAAAAAAATCTCAAAGATATCAAAACGCCTTTCAATTTTATTTCAATGAATTTAAGTGTTTTCTACTCTAAAGTGTATGAATCAATTTCGGTGGTCAGCCTTCTCTTTCTAGCAGCAGTATTAGAAAAAGAGGTTAGACCACGGCATCATGCATCCAGGTATTACTTTACTAAATTTCCATTTATGGTTTATTTGTATTTATTTATTTCGGACAATTTTATGACCTTATAATTAATATTAGTATACGAATTTGTTAGGGAAAATTATTTCTTATGTATGTATAGGTTTGTCAGTATGGAAATATCACAAATAAACACAATGGCCTTTCATATAAACGCTTATAAAACCTATTAGTTTAAGGAACTGTTAAATTTTTGTTTCTATCACTCTTACGACAAATGTAAAAGACAATAAACAAGAGATATGTGATGAGCGTTTAAAAGTAAGGGCCTGAATTTCATTGTTATTTTAAATAATTTCATTGTTAGGTATATAAGTAGGTACTTAGTTAGGTTGACTAAAGAATTGTATATTATAAACTAACCATCGACATTCTTTATTTATTTAGCTAAACCATAAGTATTACCTTAGGTTGGGAATTGTTTTCGGTCGGAATGCCCGGCCTGGTGAAGCCAGCCAACTATGTGCTGCTCAGCGGCTGTTCTCTCTCACTACCAACCTTAGTAAGGGCTATGGTTGGTAGCGAGAGGGTATGGGAGGCAGTGTAGAAGGAGTGGGAGTTGAATCCATTAACCGCTCCTCTCCTGTGTAGATAGGTGGGTGCGAGAAAGTGGGTGATCACCCATCATCCTACGCCCTAAGCGCGGCCTCGTGCATGCTCCCACGCACGCATCACACATCGTCCAAATCACTATCGGCGTGAATTCCAGCATTGCAGTCGAGTTGCCCTGAGTGATCTGGTATATTGTTTCGGTACAACTCATTCACCTTCGCTAAGGTCAACGGAGTGGGGTTTCTCAGTACCGTTCATCAGGCACTGAGCGAGCTCCACACACGCCCCTACGCTGAGTGTGGTAAAGCGTGCGTGTGTCGGGGCAGTAGCGGGTAGGTCCATAAATCAATTTCTCTTGGTATGATAAGAGTTAGATTTTGTTAATAGATTTTGGGAATCATTTTATGAATAAAATATTTAAACTCAAATTTTTTACATATCTTAAGTTTAGCTATATTTTATGATAGTTTTAAGTGGTTAGTTATCAGGGAATAAAAACACGATGATCAAAGCTTACTAGAGCAGAGCAGAGCGTGTTATTTGTGTTGATTACTTATTGTTCTTTACTTTGTAGTGTTGTCTGTTTGTGGGAAAGTTGCCTGATCTAATTAAGGGAACGAAGAATAGGTAAAAAGGAGCCTTGTATCCTATCTCGTCAATGTTACAATTTCTTCTAATTTTAAGGGAAGGAAAAGTGTCTACCATTACAGTCACAAGTTTTTGTGTAACACTCTTTCTGTAAAACAATAAAGATTTTTTTACCATGACTTAAGCTTACTTTCTCGCCAGCCCACGACATCTATTAAATTGTACATATCCGACCTGACCATATTTTCTGGTAATTAGTCGTATGCTATTTTTTACACCTAACCCTAGCTAATAACGGTGGGACACTCCAGAAATATTTTGAGAGATCTATATATTAGAATACAATATACAAATATCTGCTCCAACCGGGTTTCAAACCCGAGACCTCTTAGCAGCTTATTAACGTCCCACTACTGAGCTCGTCTTCGTCTAGTGCTTCCTCCCAGTCATGACATACGGTGCTGAGACGTGGACACTCGCGGCTGGACTACTACACCAGTTTAAAGTCGCTTAGAGGGATATAGAAAAGGCTCGGAGTATCTCTGAAAGACCGTATCAGAAATGATGTGATCCGACAGAAATCTAAGGTTGATCAGAACAAACAGAAATGGCAGTGGGTTAGTCTTGTTAGCCGCAGAACTGACGACCGTTGAAGTCGTAAAGGTCTTGAGTGTAGACCTCGTCTCGGGAAACGTAGTGTAGGACGCCCTGCGATAAGATGGGACGACATTCGGATGCTGGCTGGAGTGGGCTGGATGAGTCGCGGAAAATCGGGAGCAGTGGCGTGCGTGGTAGATCTTTGTCTAGCTATGGACGAGTATACAGTAGGCCGATGATAATGATGATGACTGGGCATATATCTTCCTGCATGGGAGAAAGGTATGAATGAAAACAAACCGTGTCGTACTAATAGTTTTCACATCAAAACTGTTCTTGTTTTTAAGTTTGCTTACGTAAGCACAAACGCCTACACCAGCTTAAAAAACACTAACAGCGAAATGCCCAACACTGTCTTTGGGAAAGTTCTCTACCTAATCTCATTCCAATACGTATAAAATACACCGTAGAGATTCGCAATAAAAACCGCTTTACCCCAAATCACCTGCAATAATGTGGGTGATCGTCAGGACTCGGGACTATTCGGGAAAGGGACGTGAACTAAATCGGGAAATTCCGGCAATGCGACTGTTGAAAATGAATTTGAGGTAACTGGACTTTTAATTTCTTTATTATAACAAAGACTCAACTAGTAAAAGCGATGTATAATAGTTTTAACATTTATATATTCGCTTGTCTTTATCATACACCGCTTACTTCTGTATTTTTTATTGTTGTATATGTCACCTGCAAGATAACGCTCTTGATAGGTCTTATTATATTTTTGTAATATATTACTATAAAGTTTAAAATAAAGAAATTAAGAACCAAATAACTCACCGTAGTCGGTAGACAGCACCAATTTCAAGGAAGCTTCATGTTAGTTGAGCATAAATATCCTGGAGACAGGTCCTGGAGGTATTAATGTCTACCACGCCTTGTAAATACACTAGCTACCATCTCTTTCACACTAACACATAGCGCATTACTGCATGGATAAAGGTAGGTAAAGGTAGGTAAATAAAAAAATCACTACCATAATCTTATGAAAAGGAAACGGTCCCTAAATTTAATTTCATTGTTGTTTTGTTAATATATATTAAGCTCAGCAAATGACTCGACACTACCAGATGATAAGCATATGATTGTACGTAATATTTATCGTTGATACTGAAGTATAAAAAAAAATATGCCGACACAGTGTTTTTGTTTTGAATAGTGAATTTACTATTTTTCTATTCTCAAAGAACACGGAGCTCAAGGTTTGATATTTCAGCCAGCGCGGAATTGTGTGGAGAATTCTGTCCAGCCAATTTACTTCTTTATAACAGACACGTAGAACAAAGACATGAGATTCAATAATGTTGGATATGTGTAAGTAATGTAAATAGCCTTCTTGAGCAGGAGAAACTGTAAGCAAGAATTGAGAATAGAATAGGATAGAATATATCTTTATTGTACATCAGCCAATTCAAAAAGAGAAATACAAAAAAAAACTTTTAACTAATTTCGTACAAAGGGCGACCTTATCGCTAAAAGCGATCTCTTCCAGGTAACCTTAGGATGGACAGGATTCAAGATAAAGCACTTGAGATAAATTATTTAGGTTCAGTCTATCCGATTTTCTCATTATGAATAGGAAAAAGATATTGAAAATATATAGAACTGTAAATAAGATTATACTACATTTAGACATATTTAAGGAGGTTCCTCGATCGAAACGAACGCTGTGACAAATTTAAGTTAATATTTTCATATTATTTCAAGTGATTATCATCTTGTGTTTAAGTGACAGTTTCTCACAATATGCTTAAGAATAAATGGTTGTATCGTTTATCTGCATAAAATGACATCCGTCAAAAGTACTTAGTATTATTTAGTTACATTTGGGCCTCATATCCCACTTCCACCAGTGTTGATCTTTAGTGGCAGCACTTTAGATTTCACTGCCTAGCCCTGCGATCCCAGGAATTTCCAGATGCTTTGGGCAGTGATATGTGCATACTGTCAGCAGTAATACAAAATCCAAAGCAGTGGAAGAAATTAAAGTTATACGATTTTAGGTTTTCTCAAACTAAATTATCAATTTAACTAAAGCAAACAAAACAATGAAAGTGATTTCGTTCGGTTTAGTGATCATTTAGTTTTAGCAACACTAACGATAAACTATTCATTTTCAAATTTAAGAAAAGAAGATGAAACCTTATATTATTCCCCTGTAATTATTTACTAGACGTAGATGTTATTGGCGTTCATTTTAAGGAATAAGCTTAAAATAATTACAGCCCAATGTAATGAATCTTTCAGAAAAAAATAAATTTTGTATCTTACAAGTTCCACGTTTAATATTTCATAAACATTAAATCAACTCTACCGCAGTGCTAGTTTCGGTGCGGGAACTGCCTTAATAAAACCATGGACAATTTATGATATGTACGGAGATGATTCTAAAAACATTTTGGTATCGCGGAAACAAATAAATGTTCCGTAATCACAGACTCGAGGCAACAGATTTTTATTATCGGCACGAAGTAAATAAGCGAAAATTGACATTAATAACAGAAAAAATGACATTCTCAAATTAAAATAGACATAATTTCAACGCTTTTATTACAAAAACAAAGGTCTCATCTAAATTAAGTCAGCGAATTCCTGAATTTGGTCCTTAGTTAGAGAAGTTTCCTGTCATATTACAGATGATTGATTGCCGCGATAATGAACCTTGCGTACGTTACCCGTCGGCGGTGTGTTACAGGATTACGAAAATTGGGATGAAAAGGTCAAATTACGGATAAGTAACATTGATACTTTGTATGTGTCATGTTGAGTAATTGGCTAACTCGAAGATATTACACACATATCTTTTTACGAGGAATATTCCGTTTACGGACTTTGTACACACGCCCGCTACTTAGCCAGTGGCGGACACAACATTGCAATACCTAGCCGACTAAAATGTTGACGACTGATTTCTTTCATTACAATTTAACTAAGCGAAAGTGTGCAAAATTATTTGTACGAATTAAAAATAGTAGTTGATGGAGTTATATACTTTAAAAGGTTATTTAAAAGAAACAAAAACTTAATTGCGTTCCTCTGTAACGATAAAAGCTTTATTTAATATTTATTTTTACAAAATTTAAATCAAAATAATAATCATTTATATATGTAGGTTTCTTTCGACGCATTAACAGTGAAGGAAAACATCCAGAGGCCAACTGGGTAGACTCAATTCGGTCGGTGCAGAAATTCATAATAGAAATTCACTAATCTGCAAAGAAAATAATATTTTGAACATTTTTGTAGGGTTCTTGGTGCTGGTAAGGAATTACACGCCTTGAAAAAAAACCTTGAATAAATATATAAATAATATTGTCGGGGACAGCAAGGGAAAAGGCGGATTTTAGGAGGAAAAGGTAGTATAATAAAATATATATAAAAACAGAGAAAAAGTGACTGATAGAAGACGTAAAGCAGAAGTGATAAGAATAGACTTAGGAGTTAACATATATATATATATATATATATATATATATATATATATAAAGAGGTCTGTCCTTCACAAATATCTTTGTTAATTGGAATAGAACATTATTGGCTATTATTATTCGCAACAAAAAGAATTAGGTACGTTGACTTTGCAATTTCCCAAAGGATTCAATTTTATTTAGAAGTCCGCTTCTTTATGAATAAAACATTTCAAGACATCTAAGATATTAATCAAAGCCATCACGAGAATTGATTGCTATTGATCTGTGTCATTTTTTCGGACTCGAGAATACGATGGACCGGCTTTTTGTCAAATTTTTATCTCCGGTAGTTTGACTGTAGGAAGTTGTTGAGAATAAATTTGTTTGAGCGTTCAGTGCCTCGGCTAACTAAGCTACAGGTTAACGTTTTGAATCCCGGCAGGGACAGATATTTAGTATGAGTTCGAATATTTTCTCACGAGTCGTGGATTCTAATAACTTTGTATATATTTTTTATTTTCTGTTATCTAGTATCGATAACACGAGCTCTTAAATAAGCCTAATTAGGGACATAAATCGATGTGAGGTTACTTTTGCGACATGGCACAGATAAAGCGAGATTTTAATGTTGATATCAATTGATACGTACTTGTAATTGGTGTATATATATGCTAGAGTTGTTGAACTAATTTGTTGAATATGTATCATCAATATATATTACTGCTGATAAACTTAATAAGTAAATAAACAAATATGTCTTGTATTTCTTAAAGTTTGTCATTTTTTGCAGAAATGTTAAATTTTTCGCAAATAAGTTAATTAAAAAAGAATCGTATCAGCTGGAAAATAGATAGATTATTAAAATATAAATATACTATTCAAAATTGAAGGTGAAGACGTTTAGGCTACAGGAGGTCTGATCTGAACCCAAATACAACCCCATAGAGATAATTATGCGTTAAAAAACAAATCTACTTCAATGTTGGTAGCTCAAAAATATTATTGACCGCATTGACGTAAAGGAAATGAGTGAACAAGTCGTAAAAAGTACGAAATCAATTAAAAATTACGCAAAAAAAGGCAAAGCAAATTAAATTAACATTCTTTGTACACACCGAACTATTTCTATTTTCTTTGAAATAGCGAGACAAATGCTTAAACTGCACCAGAAGTACCATTTACATACAAAAAGTACTTAGGAATTGCCGGACGAGCATCTGAAACTTCGCTTTTAATTCCAGGAAGCCCTAAACTTGGTGTTATGTAGAACACCTATTGAATCTAGATGAAAAAGCTCCTGAGATACACAGGGACGTCTATACTGCACTTATTTATTATATTTTGCAAAATTAAAAAATAGATTTTTAATTGCACTGTATAACAAAACATGTATATGTTTGTAATACTAATACATAATGTCATAATGGATTTGTAAATGTCATTATAAATACTAAAGGCTGAGAGTTTCTTGCGCCGCTTCTTCTCTGCAGCTACTAATTCGTCGAAGCGGTAGTGGGGTTAATTGGGAATATGCATACTGGTGTAAGTTTAAATTTTAAAATTAAAAGTAACAATTTATTTAGTACATAACTGGGACAATTTGTAAATGCCCGGTTAATACCCACTTAAAGTTATCACCATTACCTTTAATTACATTTGTTTATTTTTCTCATACATATTCCCTGTTATGACGATTTAAAAGAACTTTGTAAATTAGAACTATTTAAATAAAGTTATTTTGACTTTGACTTTGACTTTGACTCGTTTCATATAATTGTAGTCCTGCCGTATTTCTCGTCATCATCATCGACCTACTGTATACTCGTCCACAGCTAGATCTCCTACGCACGCCACTGTCCCGATTTTCTGTGACTCTCATCCAGCCCACTCTCCGAAAGCCAGCTTCCAAATGTCCCCACCCTATCTTATCGCAGGCATCTTACACTACGTTTCCCGAGTCACGGTCTCCACTCAAGAACTTAACGACTCCGACAGTTGTCATCATACATCCGTATTTATTATTAGCAGCATGACATATATCGCTGATGATCTACAATTGATTTAAATATAGTGTAAAATCAACATTTATAATTCTCTCTTGTATTGTAACATTCGATAGTACAACATTGTACAACATAGTAATGGATTTACTTAACATGTACCCAATAAATATCCTCATATTTGAAGATTGTATAAAGTTGAGAAACTACTATGATCTTGTGAGGGCTTAAAAAGGTTCTGATTTTATGATTAGGGAATCAGTAAGTTATGTTAGTTTTATTGTAGTTCTATAAGACAAACGTTTACAGGGAAAACATCGCTGATAGTTATTTTAAAACACTTATTATGGTCAAAGATAGATTCGGTATCTAAGAAAATCGTGTTTTATTTGACTAATACCAGAAACAAGCGCCAAGCAGCGTTTTATTAAAAATAAGTAATTTTAAATCCAGATCAAAATATTCAAATTACTACATCAAGTATAATTATTTATTTTATATATAACTTGAAGCAGTGTTGACAACGTAAAAATTTAATACCAAATTATGTTTTTGCTCATGGTAACACTATAAACTCTCGGTGTGTTAACGTTGTGTGCACATGTATGTTTTACCCCTGTTGCATGGAAATTAGTTCTCAACCCAACTTTTTTCTTTGGAGTAAAAAATGTATCCCATTAATTTTAAGGCGGTTAAGGCTTAGGTATGTATACGTTTTATTTTGGTTAAATATATAAATGAAACATCTACTCGTCCGTGTTTTGACTAAGGCTTGAATTTTGAATATTATTACATAAATGAACGTCTCCTTTGAGTTTATTTACTTATTTGAATGATTCTCGTAACAATACAATATTCTCACTGTTGGGGACAGTAAAACCTCCTTTTTATTAATTCGATTTTATTAATGACCGCTTTAGTTTTAAAAAAAGAAGATATGTTTGATTGATTATAATTTTGTTTTTTGTTTTATATTGCTTGTCATTGTGAAAATTTCCACTTTTTTTAAAGTAATATATTTTATTTTTATTTCACCAATTCTTCCTTTCTTGCACCCATTACGTCACCTTTTAGAACACTCACCATCTAAAAGATTCTAAGATAAAAGTGGTAAATATACAATATCGATCGAAAAGTAGTTGCTAAGTGTACCAGTTAAAGTTTGTTCTAACTTTATCTCAACATCGCCATAGTTTAGAAAACAGAGGCTCGAATATAAATTTCAACTTAAACTTAATGGGGTAGAACACTATTTCCCATATCAAAGTTTAAAGCTCACTCGACTGAGAACGTGGTTGTTGTTAGCTGGGTCCAAGTTGTTGGCATAGTGTAGACAGAGATCAGTAGATAAACTCTGAAAATCATAGTGAGTAAGGATGAATTTTTAAACCCTGTCGGAAGTTGACTGTTTACAACTATGTGGATGTCATCAACAATCTACATACATAACAACCTGCATACTATCTAGCAGTAGGCTAGGCTCAGGTCATCCTACAGCAGAAGCACGTGAGGAGTTTGGGAAATAGCATTACGTCGGTGGGCCGATGCGGCTTGATAGGTGAAGCTGTTGTTTAACATCCAAGACCAACAGCTTAACGTGCATTCAGCACGGAGGAGGTCAAGATAACAAACATTGATTGACCCATCCA
This sequence comes from Acentria ephemerella, assembly GCA_943193645.1. Lineage (NCBI taxonomy): Eukaryota > Metazoa > Arthropoda > Insecta > Lepidoptera > Crambidae > Acentria > Acentria ephemerella. The sequence goes on along the minus strand of OW971896.1, from coordinate 8,055,564 downwards.
GGGAAGAACCATAGCGAAAGATGGTTTGATCTCGTTATCGAAGCCAGAACGCCTAAATAACGAGCCAATGACCTCTTCGTAAATACTTGGAGGAGGGAATACATATTAAATTATTTTATTATCATTGATTTTTACTATCCATTCAATATTTTATCCATTCGACTAATTCTATCTATTTCGATCGAAATTCAATACGTTTTACATGATACTACTTTAAAGCTAAATAAAATATTTACATTTTTTGTCTACTTGCTATAGCTCCACTGTGCTTCAATCGATACGTAACTTTTTCTCTGGGATTTATGCGGTTAAAGTTAAATTAATTGTTTAGTTTCCTTTAACTTTTATTGCCCGCAGTTAGTTACGAGCATCTTCTTTTTAGCTCCAGACCTGTTTGATTTATATTACATGTTTATTGGTTGAAAGGTAATTGGGTCTATTACTACGTTTATGTTAATATAACTTACGTTGTCCAAAGCATAAGAATAACCTTAGGAACCTTATGACTTCAGGTTACTAGTAACCATCTAATTGTAAGTAGTAACTTTAACATACTTAATCAATCATCGTCATCATCAAATATTATTTAATAATAACACGCTTTAATGGTTTTAAATAAAATAATTATAAAATTTATCTCGACTTCGATGCATCTTTAACGAACTACATATTTTTATTAAACAAAGTTTCACTTTATTTAATGTGCTTATGAAAGTGTATCAAGAAATAATAGGAAATGTATTTGTTCTGCACCATAAGCCTTAAGTACACTGAATACTTTTGTGTTTACAAATGAACACAAAATTTTGGCTTATGTATACTAAAATAAAGGTTTGAAAGAGAAAGTTAGTACCTGAACTATGATTAGTATAAAAATTGTTACGTAATGATTATAATGAGGACGGAACCAAACTAAACCACCAATTAGCAAGCTACGAGTATATGAAGGTGGGTAGTCTTACAAAACTGTTGTGTCTCTGCGTTGTCGTCAAGTCTTTTTACAATTAATCCTCTTTGAAGGGAGCTTATTTAAAAAGTTACCCAACCAATATGGTTATCCAACGGTTATCGTTTAGGTCAGATTTTTAAAAAGGTAAACGTACATGAAAATTAGTGTTAACGTCAGCAAATGATTGGTGACTCTCAAACTCTTCTATACTGTTCTTGTTTTAATAATTTTTTTAACGAGTTGTTATTTACTGATAGACGTCTTGTGGTTTCAAAGTGTTATTTAATTGTTCGTATTGCTATCTCTCTAGATCATAGGTCTCAACTTTGAAGCCTTCGGGCCATAATGATTTTTCAGTTTGTTCCAAGAGCCAAACCAGTTTTAATTTTTCTGCCCTTAACTATATTTCTAGTCTAGAAGTACGGGTGCTGGTCTACGGAGTCACTTCTTTACTGTAGCTATGTCTTCTTTACGCACTAAGAGATTTAGTGACTCCTTTCTCTGTCGCACAACTAGAGCATGGAACTCCTTACCAACACACGTATTCCCTCCTCCTTATAACATGGGTTCCTTTAAAAGAGGCGTGAAAAAGCACTTTTTGGGCCGGCAAGGTGAGGGTGCCTAGGGCAGTATATCTCATGTATATCATCTTCACATGTGGACTCGACTACTGCTGACGATTTAAAAGAGCTTAGTAAATAAGTCTATTTAAATAAAGTTATTTTTGACTTTTGCTTTATGTATAAAAAAAAATAGTCGCAATGTGCGCGACCTAAGCTAACTTACGCTTTTCTTGCATTTCAATTATTAAAAAACTAAACAAAATACGGACCTTGGTTTTTGGAGCTAGCTGCTCTAGATTATCAATAAATTCAGTAATATCGGTATCATGTTGTTTCCATCATCACGATTAGCTTGTTTATTACAGTCCACTCTACAGTAGCTATCAGTAAGCTTATTGCTTTTTATATCTTGTGACATCGAGAACATTCTATTAGAGTCTATATAATTTAACCTAGTGTATTCAGTGACTAACGGGCTTTGTAGTGTCATGTAAAGCACAAAAGTTCCCATTGAGTCGACGTGCTCCGGTAATAATCCTGGCCCTACATCAAGTTAAGATGTTGTATATTTTGTTGGAATAACTATATAGTATACATAAAATTAGAGGTTTTATCATAAAATTATACCAAACTGAAGACAATTTTGAAGAACCAAAAAAATACTCAGTTAAAACCCTATCATCCGGCTTATAAGCGCAATAATATGACGTATGCGCTGTACATACATATTAAAATGCCTTGATCATATTTTTACACTTCAATGTAAGATTAAATAAGGAGTTTCAGTAAGTGGTAAGTGCTTATAAGAATAAATGTATTTATGTCGTTGGGAATTATTTTGTTTTTAGAATCAATTGTTCCTTAATTTTTCTCTATTTCAACGGTAACCACACCACAAGTCATAAACCTGTACGCATCGTGTAAACACCCGCGTAAGACTGCTAGGTAATTAAATGAATGAAAATAGAAATTGTAATGAAATTGTATATTGAAAAACTTATGTATATTACATTGGAAAATAAAAGAATCACTATTATTAATCAAATCTGACATTTTTAGATATTAATATAAATTATAACATGTAAATAGGTTTTATGTCGCTTACACATCGGGAGAGGAGAGTACTAGCGTACTGAAATACAGGCAAAATACTTGCCTAGTTCAGACTCCAGTCTCCCACTATCTTATGCACCTGTGTCACATGCATATGATGTCAATGTAATTGTTAAGCTTAAGATGACGAGAGAATAAATAAACGTTTTTATTATTATTATTATTTTGAAATCAATTTTAAATCTCCCCAATCCCTCGACGGCTCGAGCGATGGGAGAATACCCCTCGACAGAGGATGCCAGACGGCCGAGGGTCAGGACGACAGAGAGATGAATCGGCGGACAATTCTGGCGTTATCGAGTAAGACTGCCCGCTGGAGCCTCGCAATCATTGGTCCATCAGTCCCAATCTCTTCAGATGGTCGCGAAGAGAAGTTGGGACGAGACCATTGGTTGAGACTACGAGTGGTAAGATCTCAGTGGATGTCACACTCCACATATTTATTATTATTATTAATTCGTTAGGGTAACTCTATGAACGAATTTGGCTGATTCTATAACAGTTAAATAGTCTGTACGAGACAATTCATCAAACCCCTTACAGATACTTTAAACATTGTATAAAATACTACGCCTTTTATAATGGCTTTTAACACTACATAGAATACTTCCTTTTTGATTTAGGATAATAATAATTTGACTTATGTGCTCTTGAACTGCTTAAATCCGAGAAGCGTCAGGCAAAATAGATTTTCTATAGTATATAAAGGTCGGCTTCTAAGAGATGCCAGATTAATACATAAATTAGTTCAGTCTGCCAGAAACGATTACCTAACCATCAATTTAATGTAACAAAACTTATAGTACAAAAATACCTAAACTAACAACCTAAATATTACTATTGCGATTACACGTATAAAGGAGAGGAAACTCCCAAATTGTTTGACATAAATGTGACGGTTGACGACCGAGGAAATTGTTTACGAAACGTGAATTTCGGGTAAAATTTAATTTTTCCTGTATTGAGATAATATCGTAGAGTTCATCTAGGCAGGTAGAATTGGATTGGGTAACGTATTATGTGCTTGCTTGAACTGGGGCAGTATGCATAGTTTTTCGAAATTATTACTAAAATTAACCTGTCGAGTTAATGTTCAGCTAGTATGGTCAGAGCCACATTAACTATAGCGCAGAAAACATTATAATTACATAACAGCTTTGTTAACAGTTACATACTTATTTTTTTCATCGTTATATTATTATTATATCTTGTATTATATTATCTTATCACGGTGACGTGCTGTTGAATTTGAACGTGAACGTGAATTTCTTTTGTGGCAAAATTAGTATGCATATTCCCAATTAACCCTACTACCGCTTCGACGAATTAGTAGCTGCAGAGAAGAAACGGCGAAAGAAACTCTCAGCCTTTAGTATTTATAATGACATTTATAAATCAATTATGTCATTATGTATTAGTATTACAAACATACACATGTTTTGTTTTATAATGCAATCAAAAATCTATTTTTAAATATAATTAATAAGTGCAGAGAAGCAAATTATAGTGGCCACAAATTTTTATCTTTAAAATAATCTTCCACCTTGTAATACCCCTTTTTCATCAAACAACTTTTAATAGTTGACTTAAATTATGCAGAGGCACGTCAATAAAACTTTGTGGTAGCATATTGTACATTTTTATACTTATTTCTATAAAAGAATTACCGGTCTTGTACAGTCTGTGGCTTGGAAAGGCGAGCTAATGCTTATAAAATGCATTGTTTAACATATGTTTTAATATTATTTACGTAGATGTTCTTCTATAGTATAATAACATCTCTTGATATCCCTTGATATAGCTAGAATATATAACATATATCATTAAGTAGACCATCATGCTTGATATTTTGCGCCATAAAAAAAACTAAACGAAAATTTATTATTTCATAATTTCTCTCTTGATTTTTGCTTTGAAGGTTTAATTTTCAATAACAGTTGTCGTCTCTTGTGTATTAATTTATGAACTATTGACACCTGTGATTATAATACTATGAATAAACTTTTTTTTTAATTTTGATAAGTTTAAACATTTTAGTAATCTACATAAATAACTGATCGATGCTTCTGTCAGAAACGCTAACCTAAATTCAAGATTTTACCTATTTATATTGCAATTTGAAACTATGAACACCTGTCCACAGATCAAGGGAAACACTGGTAATATATACCTTTACTTTACCCGTTGCGAGAAGGGTAATTTTCGTCTGACGTGTCACCATGTGCTGCCGTCTGTACCTCACGCAGAAGGAAGGTAAATGAAAATATATTACTACGGCTGTAATGTCGTGCAGTGAATTGCCAGACTTCTGCTACATAATATATCAAACTAATGGTGTTTATACCGATAGCGACTCCGGTCGTTTCGTGTAATGGACTGCGGGAATCACCCTAATCAAACACTGATGCAATAACTTCGGAGGAGACCTGTAGGAGTGGTAACACATAGAATTACTTTCGGCTGAAATACAAAAGTTAATTCTTAATGGTTAAGTACAATGGTTTCGTAGATCTTTGATCAGGGAGACTTTTCTTGACACAGAGATAGATAGATAAGGTACTCGTACTATAATTTGCTTCTCTGCACTTATTTATTATATTTTGCAATATTTAAAAATAGATTTTTGATTGCACTGTACAACAAATCATGTATATGTTTGTAATACTAATACATAATGACATATTGATTTGTATATGCAATTATAAATACTAAAGGCTGAGAGTTTCTTGCGCCGTTTCTTCTCTGCAGCTACTAATTCGTCGAAGCGGTGGTAGAGTTAATTGGGAATATGCATGAAAGTGTACATCATCATTTAGTACATCTTTAAATTCTATAACTGGGACTGTAAATACTCGGTAATTTGTAAATACTCGGTTAATACCCACTTAAAGTAACCACCATTATCTTTAATTACATTTGTTTATTTTTCTCATACATATTCCCTGTTATGACGATTTAGAAGTACTTTGTAAATTATAACTATTTAAATAAAGATATTTTGACTTTAACTTTGACTTTGTTATTTCCATAAGATAAGGCAGTACGTATACACTGGTACTCAAAACTTTGTGTGCCAGTATAGAGCCCAATCGGGTATTTTGAGCACAGAATTGGTATAATGGTAACTGTTTTAGTGGTTCGTCTCGGCCTGGCCCATCTTTGGCCGAGATGTGTCACATAGCTGCATCTTTCTTTCCCTGTGGTGCAAGGGATGCGTAAAAGCATATTTTCCCCACAAATAAAAGGTACATTGCAGTTTAAATTGCTACCCTTTTAACTATTTGTTTTAAAATTATAAAAGATTACTTTTGTTTTTTAAGCATTTGACTAACTGACGCTAAATTCTTAACAAGAAATCTGATATGAAGCAAATTGTGTATAACGTAAACCCTGGACAGAACAACAAGTGAAACACTTTTTCATCATATATAAATGTCATATAACTTATTCAACATAAGATATAAATAAATTCAATAACATAGAGATATATAAATTCACAATGTGTAATAGTCACACTAAATTTTGACGTTTAACAAGAATCATTTTCAGTTTGATTTTAAAATCACAATATGGCGAATCAACTAAAGTCAATTTATTGGATTTAATATTTGAGGAATTTTAAAGTATTCTATTGAGTCACTAAAATCTTTCCCTTTTAGAAAAAGCTTATTTAAAAAATAATTTCATGGATAATATTAGAAATATGCTATGAAAAAAATAATATCAACTTTTCTTTTATAATATATAAGAAAAATTCAGTGTTTAATCAATTATTGGGCCTCCAATAATATCCCCCTCTACAATGTATAATTATCTACAAAGAGTCTGGTAAAAATAAACTTTACAAGGAACATATTGGAATTTAATAAATTACCAATGGAATTTAACTAATTATTTCAATTATATTCTATTGAAAATATTATATGATATATATTTTTTCTTCGTTTTACTCCGTTAGCAAAAGTTTTTAATTTTTTAAAATAAGTATTGTTAATATAAAACTGAGATGACCAAGATATCTTAGACATCATCATAATGCTTTTTCCTGATAATAACTAGATGAGAAAATACATAATGAAAACATAACAAAGGAATTGCTTATATTTGCCAAAAATTCTTCTAGAAGTGGTACGACTAGGAAAGAAGATAGCTTAGTTTATCAATTATGCTTATAAGTAAGTAATAAAATTAAACGTTTCCTAACTGATGGTTAACACTTAACTGGTTCTCTATCACGTGTAGATATCTATAATATAAAATAATTTCTTATCACAAACTTCTCCTTGTAAAAAAATCACCTAGTTAATGAACAAACATGTCAGGTTGTATATGCAGATATATCTTAAGACTGAGGCCATTGTTGAGATAGGTGACTTTTGACCTTGGAAGCTCTTGTGACGCGGAGCGAAGTGCATACGAGAGGGTGCTTGGTAAGGAGATGGACAGTTTTAAAATTATCCGTCTAATACGGAGTTTCAATAATCTGCTTCATAGATGATTTTGCTTAGCCGATGAATTTTGACATTTAACATCTGTCAAATATATCATAATTCAAGAACTCGTCATCGAAATCCTCTTTCCTTCTTTATAAATAGGTTATTGAAAGTCGATATAAGTAGAATTGTTTAGACTAATTAAAAATCACTTTCATTGATAAACTGATATGAGTGAACGAATATTCGTTGCCATGGTGACAGAATCATGGGTTGGAATATATTTCTAACTAGCTGCTGCCGGAGGGTTTGCGCGGTTAGCCTATATGAAACAATTTTTTTTTTCATATATAAACATTATGACCGCTTTCTCTCTCTTAATTGAATATATAAACATCATCATCGTTATGTCAGCCGGGATACTTCCACTTGTTTATATGGACAGAAGAAAATTGGTTATTCAATGAAATAAATATGTCAATTTTTCATGATAAGCAGCATTTTCTTGTAATTTCCTTCGTCCTTGCAAATATTATATTATAACGTAACACAGATAGCGTAACAGTTAAATGACGATATTTTTTTCCCAACATCGGATTTTGATTAAACAAAGCTTAATTGTCGCTCCGGGAAAAGTTGCATCTGCCAGTTCAACCTGCATCAATATCCGTTCATTCGTTTAAGAGATTATTGCGTACAGACAGACACAAAATACTTTTTTGTGTTTTCTTACTCTTCTTTTGTAGCTCAACTTATATATTTGCCTACCTATATCTGCCTTGCTACCTGACCCGCTCATTTCATTACGTTAACCCCCACCAATCTACCAGTTCCTTCCCAACGCTTGACTGGTTGACATAGGTACCCGCGGTGTGCACCTCGTTGTCCCGTTTTCTGTGCCCATCAGTGCTATCCTAGTGCCATCAGTGTTGTGCCTACCAAGTGAGACCCGGGATACACCTACATACCTGTATCGGCGAGAGGGTAACGTAACTAAATATACCGTAACTATACAATACACTAACTTAGCCCAGCACCTTCCCTAAACACTCATTTATCGGAAATTATATTCAATCTACAAATTCTATTTGAAAAATAGTTTTAATATTTTCGAGTATATGTGTTGTTTATTTTTGAAAATGTGTTGTTCTGTAGTGAGCTTTAAGTAAATTATTTACTGATCTATGTATTTGTTTTTTTATATATAAAGCACAGCTAATGACTCGACACCACCTGATGATAAGCAGTAGAGGAGTCCACATGTGAAGGTAGTGAACCATGCGATATACTACCCTAAACACCCTCACCCTTGCCGGTCCAAAAAGTGCTTTGTCACGCCTCTTTTAAAGGAACTCATGTTGTAAGAAGGAGGGAATACGGTAAGGAATTCCACGTATTTGTTTGTCACAGTATTTCACGAGTCTGCTTCCATATAATACTATTACGACATTGAATTGATGAGGGGTTTTAATGACAATCTAAGAAAATTGAGGGTCACCCCCATTAACACATTCGGCTGCGAAAATAACGAGCTGTTACTAGTGAATGATTCTGATAATCAACCTTTTGTAATTTAAAAGCCTACAGGAGTCTTTAAACGAAGTTTTTTGTTTACACATACGAAAAAAGTAGTGCATATCTTATTAAAGTATTGGGGTTGAAGTCTAGACCAAAAGAAATGAACTTTCAAAGTCAACAAAACCTTACAGGCCCTCTGCGATATTTGATTTAATTATTTATAAGGTTTTACCTCTTATAATTATTTATTTGTAATAATAAGAAATAAGAAAATAAAATAGAAATAGAAATAAGCAGTACCTTTGTACAATTCTCTAATATTCTGTTGTGTCCTTTTAATTGTCTTTGTGTGTACATAAATTGTTAAAGAAATAAATAAATAAAACCTAGGTTTATCTTAAACTGACTTCAAAAAGAAAGAGGTTCTCAGTTCGATGGTAGGTTTTTTGTATGTTGGTTATGCAATTTCAATATAGAATATGAACCGATTTTCAAAATCCTTTTTTTATTAGATAGAGTCTATACTGCGTCTACTAATGCGACCTTAGGAGTATTCCTGAGGAGTTCCTATTGTCTCCGAGCCAGGATCTGATGACGGGATACCAGGGATATAGAGAGCAACCTTGAAATTTGATAGACTCTTGTTTAATATTTCTTTTCTAATGTTATTACAGTATATTTAACAAACGACAAACAGACAGGAAAGTGGACAATTCTGGCGATCATCCATCTAAATTAAACTTTAGAAATAAAACTTTACAATCAAAATTGTGAAAAAAGTCTAGTCAAAACTAAAAACGATATTTTTTTATCACAATCATAACAAAATTTCAAATATCTAGGTAAGCAAAACGTCCCTTTGACTCAAACGAAGTGACTTTAGTGTTGTCGCGTGAAAATAACGCAAAATTTATTCATGAAGTGAAAATAATATAAATGATAAAAAGTGAAGCGTGGCAGTGTACGACGAAAGGTTATAGCAATACTTGAACCAGTAGGTTTGGTTTATTAGCACGCGTAATTAATGACAAAAGACTTATTAAAACTTTTTTTAAAATATGGCTTTGGAAGATCTCGCCAGAGATTAGTGATGTTTTTTATTTAGTGTGGTATTTGCTGAAGTAATTCTGAAATTAAATTAAATAGCTTATATATATATCCTATTGCTATAAATAAATAAAATAACCAACAATAACAACTAATAATACTACTAACCCTAACCCTACCCTACTATTCCTAATTTAATATATATTGTTACTTATTTGTTAGCGCTCTACAGTAGAATTTATTGAAGACTGTAGTTATGTTTAATTTTCACTATTATTTATTATTAATATCAAGCTTACAACTCAATACAGAAGTAATAATAATTATAATCTTATCTTATCTTATCTAAATTATTTATTTTCTTGAAATTTGACTTTTATCAGAGTACGTTATATACTCGGACTGAATAACCGATAGCAAACACCGGGACAAGAGATTTTGATTTTAAATATATGTCCCACATTAGGTTCTGCATCTATTGATTTCCTGTCATAATCCACGAGAGCTCATCTCCAAGCTTACAATGCGGGTGTGAATGACGTCCATTAAAGTTATAATAATTTATTATTCTATAATGTAAGATGAAGCTTAAGACGAGCAGCTTAAGACAAGCCTTTTTAGCGGTTTTTTAGCTTTCTCTGTTACCCATTTACCCCAACACGTCAAATTTAGTGTTTAAAAGTTTTACTTTAACATGGAGTAAAGAAGCAGAACTTAGTTCTGATGACAATACATTTATAAATGTTCAGTATTATTGTAAATTCAAGATGGATGCCACAACAAAATGGCGGATTACATTATTTTAATTATTATAACAAAAGCTTTGACTGGTAGAATATTGTGAGTACAAGTAAACTTCCAAATCCAATGGTAGATTTCATAATTATTCCAATTCTCTTAATATAGAGAGAGACAGAAATAGGTAGAATTATAATATAGAATGAGGTAGAAAATTACAAAGCTTTACAAAATAAAATGAGTACAGTTGCAGATCAAATAAAAATTTGCGGTTTTAATAAAAACTAGAAACATAAAAGAAGGTATTATTTTCAGTGAAAAAGTTCCATTAAAAGAAAATAAAGTAGTTAAAATTATACTTAAAACTATAAACAAATTTAGGTAGTTCTAGGTCTACGATATCATATCATTTCCTCATTAATTTAGGGCATTGATCAAACCAAAAAATTTATAATACAGTGAGCTGTATTATAAATTTTTTGGTTTGACTTGGTTTTTTGGTATTAATTTTTTTTTTAAATTGTTTTGGTTTTTATTTTTAATCGCATGAACTTTCTATCAACATTAAATCACTAAAATCATTATAAATTTTATATTCATATTGACTTAGGTTTCGCTAAGGTCCATATTTTAATCACAGCATTTCTCTCGTAAGATTTAGCGAATCGCGGATGAATTTACCTATTCACCGTACGAATACAATACTACTTTGATCTTTTGCAACAACACTTACATATTCCGAAAGAATAAAGAACTACATTTTATATTATAGAATATGTCGAGTATTATGCTCCAAAATATAGACGTTCGTCGCGATAGACGTAAACACAAGAACACAGCCAAACACTTTGTTTGTGCGACATATATCTTTCGTGTCTGGGAAACGCAGGAAAAAACCTAAAGTGGAACGGTGACATAGAGATACAAAATTATCGACATGGCATGGTAAAAATGTTTTGCCGCCTTTTTTTATTTCTGTAATAATATTGTCAAAGTTCTTTAAATATGATTTAACACTGGGTGAGTTTCATCAACAGCTAAGGTACGTCTGGGAATTTACTTTACAGTACAGAGCCTGCAATGGACAATCACATGAATTTTGGTCTGCAATTTTTTTTATCCTTAAATAACATAATCTTTTTCCCAGCATTGACGTCGAATGGCTAAAATCACTTACTTCGGAACAAAGTGTCTGACATTTTATTACCAGTGGGTGTATCAGCCAGATTTTCTGCTGAATTTGGCTAGAGTAGGGCTGTTTCAGTCCTAAAGCTAGTTCCCAGTCTATCTCTCTCACCTGATTCTGATCTACCTATCTCACCTAATTCTGACGTCATAACAATAACGCTTAAAACACTGTAGTGCTCTGGTACTTGGTTATAACAAAAAGTTAATTTCGCTTTAATTTTGAGGAATCTAGGTGTAACTCGCTTCTGTCTTCGGCCATCTTTGTGATGATAAATTACTAACCATTAGGTAAGATGAAACTCGGTTAAAATCAATAAACGGTAGTTTTATTATATTAGCTTTCATTGTATCTCTCTCTGTCTCAATCTGATTGGCTAGAATATTATGTCCCATGCTGCACTAGTTATAATAATAATATTTCTTTCAGTCAAATCTACCTACCTACTTTCTATAGCAAACTAAGCATCATTCAGAGCGTGCCTTAAGTAAATATCAATATCAGAATATGCTAAATAAATATTTAAAAATCCGTTCTTCTCATATAACTGTCTCTATCGAGATTCAAGTTATCTGCACTAACAAACAATTTTTTTCTGATTTCTATCAGATAATGATGAGGAGTTGTGTTTGCTAAGCTGTTAAAAAAACTAACCTTAGGTCCAAGCACAAAAGTAAAATTAATCGTGTATAGTAATCTCAGATATATTTGCTTTTCTTACGAAATCTCTAAATAATATATTGTATGTCATAATTCAGAACTTTGTTTATTTGTACGCCCAAGGGAATGAACAAGACCTCATTCCAGTAAGATCAATGGCTCCCAATTGACTGAGTTATGTTAATATCGTATTAGAACGAATAACAAAAGAAAAACTTCGAGATTGGTTGCCAAAATAAGTTTATTATTATTTTAAAAAATAAGGTTTCTATCAAAACTGACTTCATTTATTAATTGATAATATACAATGTACATTAACAATAACTGAAGAAAAATATCACAAAAGGTGTAACTTATTTTTTATCAAAATAAAATTCAAAATTGATCAATTTGCACTCAATATCTTTAGTATTAAAATAAATTATGAAATGGAGACAATCGGCTGGCTGAGTGTTCAGTACTCCTCTAGTAGGCCCCGGCCTGGTGTCCGACCCAGAATTCCTGGCCTGGTATACCTACTTATACGGCTGTTTGTCTAACAAATACATGATTCTTCATACTTCTGTGTAAGTATGTTTTTTTATATAATATTTAATATATCTAAACCTTATATAGTATCCATAACACAAGTTCTCAATAATGCTTACTTTGGGATAGATAATGGGTTTGAATGTAAAAATATTAGTAATATTAAAACATATAAATTTAATTGATAGCTCGCATTGTAAAAGATTACATTAAACATTTTAGGAGGATAGCTTCTACTCCCGAGCGGTATGCTTTAGAGTAGAAGCTTTGGATTTTCATTAGCTTCAGCTAAAAGCTTACTTAAATAAACTAGCGTTAGCTCACTTAAGTAATAAAATACAATTTTTAAATCATGATTTCACAAAAGATTTATGTCAATCCCATCCTTGCTAATGTAAAAAATGAGTTGAATTCAAATGCTTTAGAATTTTTTTACTATCGTATCTATCTATTCATAGCTCTATATTTCTATGATGTACGGCAGAGGATAAAGTGGTGTGTTCACAAAGAAATAAATTCATGTTTAAGCGACATTTCTCTTTGCTTTACAGACGGCAGCATATCACAACTTCAAGTCTTTTGTTGTGAAACTACTCTTATTACAGGTGGGTAAGGTTTATCAGAAATTTAAAATGGAACTCCGAATGTGTTTACTATTGTAAGTGTAATAAAGACTCACACAGAAGATATTGATGCACTCTTTTAGATTACATCAATTATGGAAATGATATTGTGGAGTTGAAATATATATTGACCCAATTTCAGATCTTTACTGGGTTATGCCAAGTGGATTCTCAATTTACGAAGTAGCTTCTACTCACGGCTTTGCTCGCGTGAAATTATTTAGTATCGCATCTCTCAGAATAACATTATGATACTACAAAACATTTCAACTCATACGGTTTCTAATGATTATTGCCGTTTTGAATTGGAATGTCATAGTTAATTATTTAATTTATTTAGTTTAATACTGTGTTATACAGATGTTGGTATAGTTATATTTAGTGATTAAAATCTAGGCTAGATATCTTGCCGTAAGGTGGGGCTGCCTGGAGATGACCTGGTGCTTCGGCAGAACCCGGGTCACCCCCGCGATGGGCAATAGAGTTACCGGGGAGTTTTAGTGGGTATTCCCAGTGCCAGTCTTATGAGGCCCTAGGTGAGCCCCACACACGCCCGCCGCTTAGCCAGTGGCGTGTAGGTCCATAAACGGATTCTTCCTCGAAAAAAGGCTAGATATCTTAATTGAGAAATTCATAAGAAACTTTAAAAAAAATATCATATCTATTGTATTCTTGCCAATTCTTCAAGTAACTTTTCCCGCCATTAGTTATTAAAGTACTACGAAGTCTGCCAACAAATTTACCTACTATCAATTGCACACAAATATAAATTCACTTTGCAAAACTCACTCTTATAACAAGCGCATAAAGTAGTTTTAAAACTGTGAGTGTCTCGTATGATGTTTTATTCATTGTACTTGATCTGAGTCATTCCATTGAAGATCATATCCTGGAGCTCCCGGGCACGATTCCAAAACTAGGTAAACTGACGTATCATCTATCAAGGCCATTTGGTTCTAGATATCGTCTACTGTAATTTTGAACTTGGGAAATATTTTAGGCAAATTTCAATCCAACGTCGTTTTTCGCTCGTAAAGCGAAACATATATCGAAAATTTCAAATTTTGTTATTCTTAAGCTCCCAGTAGATTAAGTTCAAAAAATGTCAACTATGATCTTTTAAGATAAATTTTATCTATCTTCTATATTTTTTTAAATTGAGGTAAAATCTATCTAAATCTAGTCTTAATTTAACCTGAAGTAGTGAAGTTAATATCACAAATGAAAGCGAGCTACATCAAGATTCCTCAACTACAGAAGAACCTCTTCCACCAACCAAATCAAGTAGAAATTATTTATTATTATTATATATATTTTTATTCATATTATTTTAAGACTTTTTAGTTTTAATTTTGCTTTGCCAGACCAGGTCCATAATGATGCCAGAATATTATCTTAATTTTATCTATTAAGATCTCGTCAAGTAAAATTATATTCTATCATAAATTATTGGGCCTCAGTTTGACATTGCCTTTGTCTTGTATCAGCGGGTAAATAGTTCAAATAAAAGTTGTTTTTTTTTTACATTACGCTCAGCAAATGACTTAACAGCACCAGATGATAAGCAGTAGAGGAGTCCATATGTGAAGATAGCTAGTGAAGCATGCGACATACTGCCCTAGCCACCCTCACCTTGCATGCCCGAAAAGTGCTGTATCTGTAAATAGTACTTTTTTATTCAACCTAACTCCGCATACTCAGTGGTTAGTCTATTAGAGGCGTTTTCATTGCCAGAATCTTTCCCAGCCTTCATGGCGCCTGCAGTCGAGGTTGTCTTCCGTATAACCCTTGTGACCTTGACGTGACCTTGGGGTGACTCCCCTAAATGTATTATTTTAGGCTTTGTTAGCCAAGTTTTTGTTTGGAGAATAAAACTTATTGACGTGAAATATTATTCTGTTTGTCTCATTTTGGGAATATTTATGTATTTTGGTGTATTTTTGTCGAGAAAAATCATCGTTTTTATTAGATATTATTTTAGTTGCTGAATTTGTCGCTTTTGTGTCCAACTGTGGGCATCTCTTGGCTGAAACGAAGATTGTGACTTAAATTTGTGTCAGAGTAGATATTGAGCTGCGGAACTCGCTAAAAATTTACATAGAATTAAATGATTTCTAAAATGGTTTTTTTGTAGTTTCCTTTTTGACTTCTAACTACGGTTACAATCAAATTTACACATTACATTCACAAAACAAGGTTGATTTTACTTTGAAAACATTCGGTAGTTACTAAGGCCTGTTTCTTTATTTGAGTAATATCAACAAAGCGTTGATATTACTAAGCTTGCCTGACCAGCAAATTAGACTTCTATAAATCTCACTTTTATTGAGGCCATCGATTATATAGTGTTCTAATATGGTACTTAACAGCAAAATCAAGAAAATACAACAATCTTAGCTTTGAAATAAAAATATACTTGACAGTTTTCAGAGAATGTTTCTGTATTTTGTAAAAACGTGATAAAAGCGAGTTTTCTCAGATAGAAATACAATTACCCAAAAGATTATGAATATTGTTTGTTGAAACAATTATTCTGTGGGATTTATAATAAGGGTCAAAATAGCTGGAGCAACCAATGACGTCCGATCTTTTAGATGTTAAACAAATCAAAATTATCATATTTGTGCGTCTCTTACTTAGTTCATTAGGCTCAACTTAGATTACGCCATTTTTTCAAAACTGGTCCTCTAATTGTTTGGCCAACTGTACTGAAAACAATCTTTATTTAGATTACCGGGAAGAACCTACCTGTTATGTATATAGTGATACCTCGGCTAATTGTCTATGTTTAATTTTTTTTCCATTGCGATAAAACGATTACTTTTACTTTTGCCAAATAACTTTTTTTCTCTTAAATTTGTCGATCGGAATTAAATCTATTAAATAAAGTGATGTGTTTTATTTTCCTAACCCAAGACTTGTAAAATTAGCTATCTTTGCCGCCATTGCAATAATGTAAACAGCATTGTTGTATTCCGGCAGGTAAAACCTCTGTGGTTGAGGAATCCTTCATTTTCGACCTTATCTTCACTTACCATTAGGTGGGATGAGGGTGAAAAGCTATCGTGTTAAAAATAATTAACACTAGATTTACCAGACCAGTCATTTAGACTGGTTGTGCAATTTCAATTAAAAATTCCTACTATATTACACATTTTTTTTCAGAAATGATATTGTGACTTTTGTAGCTATAATTAGAGAGTACGTTTTATAAACTTAATGTTATTTTATATACATTAGTAACAAATATAATTTTTGTTGTTGACATATATTCAAATCGCTGGTATATCTAGTGTTAATAAAAGAAGTCTGTACTTCGGTTTTTGTTACCTGGCATTGATTATAACATATTATGAACGCGAAACATATCAAAATTAACTCCTGGAAGCAAAACCTTCCGAAAATTATTTTCTTATGTATCTAGTCTTATACGTCAGAGTATTATGTGTCTACAGTTTATATAATGAGTAGGTATCAACGTTATATGGAGTCTATTGCCATTATAAGGCATTGAGGGTTATCAAATGTTCGCAATACACTTAGTGTTCAATATCATCTGGAATTTCCATTTCCATAGAGATCATTCTAATTCTATCCGCCAATATTTCGGGTGATATTATTTACCCATATCACGTAGAAAATATCTGAGTATCTTTACAAAGTAAGAAACAAAACTCCCCAAAACCTCAATATTCTATTTCAGATCCTTTGGCGCGTGGCTGTTCATAGATTTTGCTTATCAATCTACCGCTGGCCTCGACATGTTACGACTTGATTTATAAAGGTTAAAGGCTAGACTTTACTGAACTTCATGAAGGCGTAGGCAGTATTACTTTGAAGGATGATGTTGATAAAGATATCTTAAGACAGGGCACGGCTGGGGGCCGTTACCTGGACTGCACAGCCCAGTCGGCGTACCTGCGCACGGTGCGCCGACTTTAAACACCTGATGGTTTGGGGGTACATAGCATAGTACTCCGAGATGGGACAAAACCACGGTCAGGCCGCTCCATCGATACTACGGCGAAATGTCTTCGGGCCATCCCGTGTTGTCGATGGAAAGCGGCTAGGTAGGTGCGTCGCTGAGGAGTTTAGTGGGTGAGAGCCCCACACACCCCCCTCTTCCTCCTCCCCAGAGGTTAGGGGATCGGCTGGTAGAGCTTCTCCTCAGCGTCACAAAAAAAAAAAAAAAAAGATATCTTAAGACAGATGTTGGATATGCGAGATTTGAAATAACTAAAACGACAGTATAAAAATACTTAAAACTGATCTAAATCGCGTACCTTGCCCTCTATTTGCTAGTTTTTTTTAACTGAGAAATTTTCTTATGCTAGCCAATATAAAAAACAACATATTAAAAAAAAGAGTATTATGGAATAGACAAAAAGTTTCAATTAAACCCACAAATATTGGTAGTTTTTAAAAACATAGAAATCTCTTCCTGTAGAAATATTGACACTAATGTATGTTAAACTGATGACAAATCTGCATCATGGATCGTATTTTTAAGTCCTTTACATTCCGAAGTCCAGAGATGTTAATGTCACCACCGAGTTATACCAAATAAAACAGGTTACATAGTTACTGTTTGGTGCAATGTAACCGAACATCATAATAATTTGGGGAAAAAGTTTCTTCGCATTTTATATGAAAATACAAGACATTTTTGTAAAATTTAACTTACACTTAATTACTGTATACATAATATATATGCACTGCATTAGGTCCTAAAACGTCACAATTTTCTTTCACGGCTTGCGTTGCATTTTTCCTTTTTGTAGTAAAATTTAAAAAAATATCTAATTGCTTTATTCGATTCGCTCATTTGGCAGAAAGAAAACAAATGAAAAATACTGGGAAATAAAATTTTCTTAATTTGATTCTTTTTTTGAAATGTAACCTTTTTAAAATAATGAAAACTAGGCAGATACAAATATTACATTCAAAGATATTTTGTTTATACATATTTTGTTTATAATTACTAAATATTTCAGTCAATAACGTTAATAAGTCAGTCCGTAATCAGCTATCAATCGCGTTTATTAGTATTAGTATTACAACCATATTTTTTGTTATACATTGCGATATTTTATACATCGGTATGTATCGTTATTTCTGGTTTGATTAAGTTTCAATTCATTTTTTAATTCCATTTTTAAATAGTCCATGCATTCTTATCGCCTAAATATTCCTGAGTAGTAGCTTTTTTCATTAAATTTTGTTTGATTGAGAATGTCCTCCTTTAAGTCTGTTAATTAATGAAACAGAAATATATTTAGACAGTAATTTAAAATCAATGTTAAAGCTTACTTAGTAAAACTCAAAATACAACAAATTCAAGACATCAATCTCCCAAGTTAGATTAATCCGCCCGTGGTTCCAGTGTACTGTTTGTTTAAACTTTTGCGTCATCCGGATTCCCTAAGGCGGCACTATTCAAATCTTTGAAGGTTGTATTGTCGGGAATATTTGTTGGTACGTGTTCATGCTCGTATCCCGCGAGAGCGTGAGATCATCACTCATTTAGTAACTAAGGGTATAAACTTACTTTGTATGTGACAAGAAGACACTAAGGGGTTTATTATGAATTCATTCATTTTTAAATTTTTCATATTTTTCATTCAAGGACACTTAGAAGAACGCTTGCTTTGCCAATTCAGCAGCCAGTAGCTAAAAATATTAAGCGTAGGCCCTCTAGTAACTAGCAATATTGGGAACAGATTCGAAAACTATTTTTTAAAAGCTTCAAACGTACCATAGCAAACTAATTAATGCACCTATTCACCGCCATTATCTTGCACCAACAAAAAATATTTTTAAAGACAAAATAAATGACTTTTACTGGCATGTTAATTAAAAAATATTAGACGAAAAATTCATTCGAACGAGAAATAATAACTAGACAAAGCAATAACATTTGTTAACAGCTTAACACAACTTAACAAATAATTACGTAAAGACATTAAATAAATCAGATGTTTACGATATTTAAAAAGAAATTGCTTTATGACATAGCAGACTGCCATTTTGAAACGAATAAAACGCACAGCGAAACATATTAAATGTCAGCAACGAGATGATCTATCAGATTTTTTTCGAACGCGTAATAATTACGCATAATGTTGCGACTAACAGTGATATTTTTGGATTGAATTTGTTATTATATCTGTACTCTGCGTAAGTTAATATATAAATATTTTATTATAAAATATTGTTTTGTCCGTTATATTAAAATGATGTGGATTTCTTTTGACGAATTAATTTTTAAGCCTGATACTCGAATGTTTGCGAGAAGCAGAAGGAAAAGTTGCAGTTGTAGTTGGAATATTGTGGAAGAGTGGGCATGTCTTGTCTCCCGAATGTCTCACGCAATATCTTACAGTCAATTTAGCAAAATTTATTCGACTTAACGCATTGTTTGCCGAACAACAGCTGCCAAATACAACGTATCTTTGGCGTAAATGTTGCTGGAACAATTATTTATGAGTGGAATTTGATGATTTTTATGAATGAACATAGATCGCTGTTTCAATCCGGCTCGAAGGACCATATGTACGGGGATGCCGTACCACTTGATAGAGGAAGAGAATAGAAATTAAATGAGAAACGTAAAGATATAATGTAAAAGCTTACTTATATTAAGATGGGTCTAATGGTAAGATGAGAACGCGCGACTGACTCGATGTATACGAACGAACTGAGCAACTAATTAGTTATTATGTAAATGTGCATTGAAATTGTGCTGATATGACGAATTAAGTACAGAATTACTAGTTTATACTAGTCCTTCTAAATCAAACTTCTCCATATAGATAAATCTGATCTTCACTCATTTCTATTAAAAGTTTATCATTAATTTTTCCCATATTTCTTAGTAATTATTTATAGCTATAAGTCAAAAATTTTGCAGAAGCCAGGAAATATCACGTGTAATTTGATTTTAAGGGAAAATGTTTTTTTAGTTGGTATTTGCAAAAGTTCCCGGAAGCCGTATGATATCTTGAGCTTGCTGTTTTGTGACCTTCATGCTATTATGACGTTGGCTACTTAGCTATGTTGTGTAACTTAAGTAGAAGTTTGTCTTAAAATGATATACCAACTACTGAGACGTCGTTCAAGAGATTTCAACGATATTACACTACTTAATAACGTGCTAACAAAAATGTAATATTTATCAGTACTTTAATTATTAACTGACAGATTTCCCAATATGACTAACAAAATAACAAAAGTATCTGTATACGATTCGTTATCTGTCGAGCTTGATTTTATTCCATTTTTCGAGTGAGAACTCGAATAATCATGTCAGCTTCGTCTTACAAAATTGTGGAAATAAAGGTTTTACATCAAAATTTTTATATTGTTACCAACACACCAAAAATTTAATAATATAAAAAAAGGTTAATATATCGCAGAATTACTTAAGAAAATTCCGGAAAAGCTTTGCCATTTATTGCTTACTGAATTGACATTTTTTTTAAATATTTGAGAAGCTGAGAACGCCACATAGACCAGTTGATATCGAGTAACAGAAGTAATGCAATGTAAATGATTCAGACTCAGCAGAGACATGACATTGAAACGTCACAATACGTAATCTAAAGCCTGAATCATGCTTACAAAGTTTGTAAGGTACGTCGGTATGTATACAATGTCCGACATGAAACAGTAGAGCCGCGGTCCCTGAGCGAAGTCAGCCACACTCCAACAAACATAAGAAAAACAATGAACCTTTTACTAATCGTTCCAAAATCAAATATTTATATACACTTACGGGTACTTTTAAAACATGATTATTGAAAAACGTGAACCTATTCTGTGTAACACTTCAATATTTTTTTAAAGGCGTCTATTATCTTGAATAAAATATAGGACGGTATCACGCGAGGGTTTTTGTAAAAATAGTGGCGAGAAACTGAAGTAATTGACACGAAAGCATTTGTGGTAAGAGCCAAATAGTTGCGTTCCTCTTCCTCCTTACTACAAGTAATAAAAAACTTCAAGTCTATCAAAAAAGAAAAACACTTCAAGAAGTTATCCAAGTAATCGGTGAACATACATACAAAAAAATACACGCTGTATATAACCTCCTTTTTTCAAGTTGGATAAAAAGTACACAAAGTCACCTTTTGTAGTCCCCTGTTTCATTATCAATTAAAGAAAAGATTCCGCTATGTTCCTTTGTTTTGCTTTTTTTATAATCTCGTCAACATTGTTGGCCGGATTTACGACCACTTTGACTTTGACTTTGACCTAGATATTGATAGCAAGCTGTCTGAATTATCTGACATTTTTTTCTCTGTCTTCTTTAATTGTGAAATTTATGATCATAAGAAAATAAAGATACTGAGGAATAAAGATATTGTAGAAACTCAACAGTTTTTCTAACAGTGATATCTTAACTAGTTCTATTTCTTAAATCTAAGGAAACCTGATCGAAATCAGATCATCTGATGTTAGATGTTACTGGTAGTTTGTATAAAGCCTGTTTTGTTCATGTCACTTTACATTTTAATATATTTTGATACTAGATTGTTTTTATGTCGATTGTTTTTGTTTTAATTGTTTTTTTTTTATGTTTCGGAGTTGTCAATTTACCGGTGACGAGTCAAGACGTGGTTTCCTTGTTTTCCCACTTTTCTCCAAAAATATAGTCCATAGGCTCCACATGCTAACTAGCAATTTTGACTATTTTTCTGTAGTTGCTTACCAAATTTGCATGGAAAAACACGCCATAGTGTTTCCATCAAATTCATTGGGAGTCTATTTACCCCGCCATCATACTACGCGAATTTAACTAATTATTTTTTGATCAACTAATGGTAGGTATCATTTTGAGCTTTCAAACTTAGCTCCTACATAATTTTAATTTTCCATTTATCTTGTGGAGATTAATTAAAACATTATCTTTGTAATGCTGATTTAAATTAAGTATAGATAATTTATTCTCGAAAAAGTAACTCTATAGCATTGGACTTAAATTACTGGTAAAAAAAATTATATATTCTTTACAATTCAACGCGATGCATGCTGGATTAGTGATATGGGCAAAGGTGGACAGGGTATGAGCCCAGGAAATGATCTAGAGGCACGCCGAGACGGCTAAATTCAACTGATGAAGTATAGAGTTAGTAGGAATCATCACATATGCTAGAATATAATCGAATTGAACCGTCTCGATTGCGTTTGTCGTCAACTATCAAATTGCATGCAACAGCAGCTGCTCTGTTGTAAAGTATTGGAAACGATTTTTTAAATACGCGATTATCAGCTGAACACGATATCGTATACATACCGTTTTATGAGAATATGTTTTTTAAATTCTCAAATTGTAAAGAAATTCACAGGAGCAATGGATGATATGAACAAAATTATAACGATGCACGTCAAATATAAATATTAACCACTTATTATTTCTATATCATGTCTTATTGATCTTGTATGTAAATAAATAAACGTACTTTTCTTATACATTCACAGTTGCATTTACTTATCTTCTTATAGATAGAAACTAGTGTTCACCTCGGGAGCAAAATTTTTAACCTCATGCGACGTACTTTGAGTCTCTCAATGTACTCAAGATTCAAATATAGAATACCTTGCTCCACTCTGGATTCAATCATCGCTTTCGCCATTAAAATAGTTCTTAGCTGTAATCAAAATATACAAAGAATCCTTTATTAAAAGTTCAATTGTATACATTGTGAATGAGATTATTTCTATCAAGCCAACTCGTATTAAAGGAGCCGTCTCTTAAAAATTCTCCGTTAATTTGTTTAGTTACGTCAATCGACCCGAAGTTTCGTGTCGACTGTCATATCGGAGTATTTATGGGCGATAATTTTGACACCTGGTGTGACTGTAAGCTATTTGGAAGTGTAATTGTTGACTACTTTGTGGCTTTAGTAGTGACAGTAATATTCTTTATACAGTAATGTTTTATGATTGAAACGTGGCACGCTATACTTAGCACATTCAAAATTTATGTAAGATTTTATCTTGACTAAAAATAGTCAGATTTTAAGTAGTAGAAGAACTACATTGTTCTGTGTATCAATAAATTAATATAATCTATCCAAAGAAGAAATCTCCATATTTTCCCCAATAACCTAGTCACAATTATTATTTATAAAGAAACACAAATGACTGAAAATTAATAAATTGGTAAGAGATATACGAGTCACATAGAATTTCTTATTAGTTTAAACACCACTGATTTTTTTTAAATTAACCCATCATTTCTTACCAGCCCGCAACCGCTCACACGCAAAATAGTGTATGTAGAGTCTGATATGTAACATCACATCACAAATCATCAATCACCATCTGGGCTAGGGTCGTGCAGAGTCCCATATATAACGCGTTATCTATATACATAATAAAAAATATTCCCCCTTAAGATAAAAGTTGCCTTAACTTACGAGGGTTGAAGAAGAAGTTGACACTCTCATAAATTTCATGACGTCATAGCACTCCCACGGTAGTAAAACTATTTTGGTATGGACGAAACCAATTTTAAGTAGATATTATAATAATATAAGTAAGCAATCATGGTTCTTAGCTTCTTAGGGCACAAAACGTGAAGATCTGAGCTTTTAACCTTGATTTTTACAAATATTTGTTATTTCATTCTCAAATACTTTACGAATGAAAACAATCACGTGTATGTCTTTTTAATGCGAAAACTTTATTATCATAAGTAGTAGAGGGTTACTAGTTCAACAATTTTTTTTTGAAAAGTTCAGCAATATCTCGATATCACCTGATGATAAGCAGTAGAGGAGTCCATATGTGAAGATAGCTAGTGAAGCATGTGACATACTGTCCTAGCCACCCTCACCTTGCTGGCCCAAAAAGTGCTTTTTCACGCCTCTTTTAAAGGAACCCATGTTGTATGTAGGAGAGACTACATATTATCTAACCCAAGTAATATAGAAAATAAAATATATATTATTGGAAAACAAACAAGCGGAGAAAGCCTATTACTCTATTAACTGAATTATAAAACTAGAACAATTAGATAAAATATTTACTCAAGAAAAAAACACAAGAAAACAACATAAAATCACTTTGACGTATTGACATGAAAAAAACCATAAATAGAACCACAAAGAGGTTTGTAACAGTATATAAATATCAGATATAAACTAACACCCAAACAACTATGACTCTTGAACAAACTTTCGTACTCGTCATATAAATATCTGCCCCTACCGGAATTCGAAACCGGGACCTCTGGGTCTGTTTATCTCAAGTCAAACTTATCTTCTGACAGTTTTAAATTCTCACAACTACGCTCACCGTTGCCGCTCTAAATAAGTAAGCAACTGTCACTATGACAACATAGTTCCGTTATAATTATCTGTTCTCAGTAACAATAATTAATTAATTATGTTTTAAGCAAATTATTCTAAAATATAATAATCTCGTGTCACAGTGTTGATTGTCGAAATCTTCCGAAAAGGCTTGACCGATTTTTATGCATTTTTTGTATATATTTGGTCGGTTTGAGAATAGGCCTTATTTCTTATATCCCTAAGTGCTAAGGGTGGCATTTTGATTTTATGTAAACTGTTGCTGTGTGAGCCAGTAATAATGTAATCATGTATTCACTCATCACAGACTGGCTTAAAATAAATTCCTAAGTTAGGTACTTTAGAAGATATCTGCATATATGATTGTTTGACAACAAATATAAAATATATTTATTTATTTTTTGCTACCCTTGTTGTAGCTATAACACAAGATATATATTTTTTAAATATTCAAAGGAATAAAGGGAAAAGAAACTCCACTATCAATACCCAAAAATATAATATTCTGTCTTCAATCTCCGACCCCGATAAAGTTGTACTTTATATCTCAAGCTACACGAAAACTACCAGTTAACAAGATAAGTTACTTTTTGACTGACACACTGAACTGTGGATAAAGCAAAAAATGCTTTTTATATTGTTACTGTGTTACTAACTCCGTCGAATAAGGATTCGGGTCAAGTAAGCAACGCTTTTAGCAATTGGTTGTAAATCACTGTTACTGATATAATAAATTTAATTTCAAATATTTCTTGAGAAATATATCATTATCTTGATTCAAAGTAAACGATTGCTCAATGTTGTGTGTCTTCCTAATCTCTCTCCTTTCCTACGCAGGAGCATGCATTGCTGATCTACGGAGTCACTGTTTCCACATCTAATAATGAGATTTGAGCGATACGTAGCCCTCCTTCATACAACAATGGTTCATTGAACAGGCGTTATAAGGCACTTTTCTGGTCGGCAAGGTGGAGATGGCTCGCAGTCAAAATATGTTACTTAGCACTTTTTTTTATACAGCGAAAATTAATTAGAAGAAATAAATTATTTAAATTAACTTTCACTTTATTTTCATAAGTGTTGTTGGACAAATTTTACATTCAAAGCCTTCATCTTTAATGATACAAGACGTAATGACTTTGGTCTTGACTACTGAATATTTTGACTTTGGTATGACAACTTTTGACTTTGGACTTATCTGTATGACAACTTTAATCCAAGCCCGTTTATAAAAGCATTAATTACCACCTATAGTTTTATTAAGTGAAAACGATCTTCAATAGTTTTTATTGAAAAAATTTTTTTTAGAGGTATAGAACACTGGTAAAGTGAATAATTAAGTTTGAAATAGCAAGAAATTCACGCTCTAAAAATCATTCCTCTACCAATTCCCTTTTTTGTATTTCTAATTCCAAATTCAATATAAAGATTTATTCCTGAGAATCCATTACTTCAAACTAATCTGGCACAGTTAAAACAAAATGGAAGGTATTGGTGAAAAGTAAAAATACTGGAAATATAAATCGGTACCTTAAGGAAATAAAACTGGGTAAAAAGGAATAATTAATGACTACCTTCTATTGAATAGCAAAATTGATTTAGGGAAGAATCGAGTTTACAATTACGTTTTCCTAAGGGTAAGCATCAAAGCTGGGGAGTCATCATGAAATCAAGCAGTTTTCAGTTTTTAAATGTTGCAATTTCGTTTCGATGCGATTAGATCTTTAATAGTGAATATGCAAGCTTTTTTAAATATCTTTACAAAGTAGCAAAGACAAGTTCATCTGATTGTATTATTGATTATAATATATCAGAAATTATGTTTGTATACACTTGTAATTATACCTAAAATATATTTTAAATAAAGATTATTTGTTATAGAAATAAGTGTCAGTACCTTTGTATGTACAGTTTCTTTTTTTTTGTCCTTTTAAATTATCTTTGTGTGTACATACATTGTTAAAAAAATAAATTTTATTTTTTATTTTTTTAGAGATGCATGCTTGAGGGTTATAGTTTGGTGTACAATTATAAATTAATTTAAATATTAATCTTATTATCTGTAACCTGTTTTGTGTCTTAGTTGACAGATTTAAGTTCTTTTGCAAGGCCTATGTCCAGCCGTGGACGTCTCTTGGCTGAAATGATTACATCTCACATAAATGAACAATTAGCAGTATTGGAATGACTCGAAATATTTTATGATAACACAACTGTATTACTATTGTGTTACTACACAGATGAGAAAAAAGCTTCTATAGAAATAGAAATACTTATATCCATAGGCTTCATAGAAAAGGAATCGTAACAAGGTTATAAAAAAATATGTGATTGCCATATTGAATTTACACAAATCTGTTAAAGTTGATGTCATTTCGTTGATAACGAAACTGACGGTTTGACATCGGGACACAGTTCGGATCTACAGAATTATCTTTTTGTGTCATTAACTTCTAAGGTATGTGATCCAGATACTATGCGGTGATGCAGTGAAACGATAGCAATTTAATATGTAAGTGATATTCGATAGAGGTCAAAATTTTTGGGTTCGATACGATGTCATCTACTACTTTGACACATCAACTCACTTTAGTGGGATGTAGCCAAGACCACACGGTAGATTTAGGAACTTATGGCTGATGGATGATCTATGTTGAATAAATGGTGGAATAATGGACCTTAGGAAAGGGTCAATGATATTTGGAATTTTGATAACTAGTATTGAATTAAAGATCTCGAACTTTCAGTTGAATTGATACTTCTTGATGGTGATATACGGAGGGTGCTCTGAACAGCTCCTTGAGCTTATCCCTCCATCACATAAGCACAGGACAACAGACAGGCCCTAGGCAGGTATCTCAAAGAACCAGGCCATGCACCTTCTCATGGGCAAACTCTTGGTTATCCCCTTAGAAAAGTGGCTAAGGACCTGAAAGTCTTCAATACAAGGCTTCTGTGGAAAATGCACTAAAAAGAATGAAAAGTGGGGTTTTTCAACCACTAATAAAAATATATCTCCTTCAGACATATAAGTAAGAATGCTTAAGAGCACGAGTTAAGTTATTAATACTGATTTATACATAATAAAATATTTTACAGGTAGACAGGGTAGCAGCTTAGTATGAACTAAACAAAAGACGAAGAAAATTACATCTATACTTATTTATTTGTTATGTCAGCAATATGATCAGTGACGTAGACCTCAATAAACAATTGACATTACTGACTACATCTAGTCAGAAATGTCAACTGACAAAGCGGAGTTTGAGGGGTTCACTTAACTCACGGGTCATCCGTCTAATTACCCATTCATGTCTTCACCTTATCTTCACGTACAAAGTGATTTGTGGCACAGTTTGGGCCACAAGTTAGATTTGTCTAGTGCAGTATATAGCATGCTGCTTTAGCTATCATCACATCTGGACTTCTACTGCTAGCATTAAAAGAAAGTAAAACAATGAAGATGTTTTTCAGAAATTTTATAGCTTGATGTGGCTAACTCACTTTAGCTTTAATGTATTGGAAACCGTCTACCCTCGACTTTTCTAAGCTCTTTGTCGATTTTTAAAGATTTTGTTGTTTGAATTTCCTTTGTTTTCGTTTCAAGTTATCTTGACAAATGAAGATTATACATTCATTTATACATAACGTTATTATGCCGAGTAGATTTGGTAATCACTTTAAATGTCAAAGAAAACGAGTGAATTATGCGCAATGTTACTGCTGCCTTTGCACAAATTTAGTTAGTCACTGGTTCAGACATTAGATCATTAAATGCGTGGACGCATTGAAAACGCAAAATGATTTTTGATTATTATTTCTTGTACTACCCCTGTATTTAATTTATGTAAGTTTTTAATGATGATAACTACTTCAAGATAAATCATAATAAAAAATCCAAAAAGTAATGCGAAACCTCGAGTCCTATTAATATTAAACTAGTTGACCCGGTGAACTTTGTATCACAAACTCCCACTAACGACATCTATTAAAAGAAACACAAAGTAGTGATTTGTAAAATTAGTGTTGTTACAATTTTCATTTGTAAATTTGAAGCTTTTCTTCAGGATTTTCCCAGTTATTTTTATTTTGTAATCAACCCTGAATTAAACCTAAGAAACACAAATAAAAATATTACAATAGGTCAATTTTTTAGCAAGACTATCGAACATCAAGCCATATTTATACTTAAAATAAAGTCCCCAATTGCCATCAGACTAAATTCTATCCTCATTACCTAAAAAGCGGTCACAGTATTGTCAGGTCATACTAAAGCTTCAAAAGATGTATTCATCAAACAGACATGCAAATTTATTCATAGCTTTGTGAGAGCGTGTACAACTGTGGAAAAATCGTCGCATCGAAATCTTCTTTTAAAGTGAATTGGAAATATTGTGAATTGTTATGTCATTTTTCGTTGTCGTTTCATAGGATTTAACAGCTAAGGCACTATCGTACGGCTTAATTACAATTTCCTCGAAGGTTTAAAGATATTTAACTGGAATTTTAAAGATATTGAAAAAATTACGTGATTAAGCTATCATAAATTCAAACGCGAAGTAAAGGAAAAATTTAACTCGTTTAGTAAGAGACAAAACCTTGGCAAAAATTTAATAATAATAAAATATAATTTACCAAGACAGAAGTCCCGAGTTCCAATCCCGATCAGGGCAGATATTTGTATTATGAGTACTAATATTTGCTTACGTGTATTTAGTATATTTCTGTTATTTATATACATATTGAAAAATTAAAAATACAATACTTATATTTCTCCATTACCTAGTGTCCATAACATAAGCTTTTAATCATAATTAATTTACTTTGAGCTAGATAATAGGCGTGAGTGTGAGAAATATTATAAAACATACGTCATACATCCGTGACTCATGAGAAAATATTCGTAGTCATCCTATAAATATCTGCCCCTACTAGGATTTGAATCCAGGACCTCTGGCTAAGTAGAGGTTCTGACTACTCGACCTTGTCTCGACCGTCAAAAAAATATTGTTTTTAAATATTATATAATATTGGCGCATATTCCACCATTAAGGAGGTTTTAGTAAGCTCCTAGTAGTGCATCGAGAGCTCTTTCGCAAAGCACCGTTCGCCATGGTTGCTCTTTGGATGGGTGAATCGATATCTGTTAATTCAATCTCCTTCAACAACCACGTGATGTCTTTGGTCGCAGTTGGTAAGGCAACCGCTTTTATCCACCGCGTTGGGCCCGTGTGGCAGTGTTAGGGCCCAAACTCATGTAGGAAGGCCTGTAGCTAACATTTAGATGTATACCTATAGACTATTAAGTCAAAGTCAAAAGTCAAAAATAACTTTATTTAAATAGACTTATTTACTAAGCTCTTTTAAATCGTCACAACAGGGAATATGTATCAGAAAACAAATAAATATAATTATAAAGGCAATAGTCATAACTTTAACTGGGTATCAACCGGGCATTTACTAATTGTCCCAGTTATAGTATTTAAATATGTACTAAATTAATTGTTAAAAATAACACTAGTATGCATATTCCCAATCAACCCTACTACCGCTTCGACGAATTAGTAGCTGCAGAGAAGAAGCGGCGCAAGAAACTCTCAGCCTTTAGTATTTATAATGACATTTACAAATCAATTATGTCATAATGTATTAATATTATAAACATATACATGTTTTGTTTTACAGTGCATTAAAAATATATTTTTAAATATTGCAAAATATAATAAATAAGGGATTTATTGTTACTCATGATAATCCAACTGTACGTTGTGAAAACGTTTTAACCATTTTGGTGCAAAAAAATATTCTCAATGAGTTATTTTACCTATTAAATAGTAATATAATAGCGTAAAACAAAGAATCTAAAAATACCCTCACTATTTTCTGCGATGGTTGCGTTTTGTCGAGGGACGAGTTAAATGTCTCGGAAGAAATGGGGCTAGGTTTCGGATCGACTTAAGCAAACCCATAAAAGGCTGAGGCGATTGTTCAAATCGACTCAAATGGATTGACGGCGTGTTTAAAGGCCTTGCGATTTAGCAGACTTCAATGAAGGGGGAAGTTTTATGTGCCGTTAAATATTTTTAACGTCTGTTCGCTGATAATTTTGCAATTTTTTTACTTATTTATTATTAATTGTGCAAATTATTTATAACGAAACAAAATATTTCTGATTCCCATGCAAAAAAATGTTTATGCGTTGTCGACTCTACATTGGTCATTAATTGTTGGGGGAATTATACATATTTATGACAAACTCCCACAAATTTAAAGTCTATGTTAAACAAAGTTCAATGAAAATTGTCTATTATACGGTTCAGGAATAGTTATATGATAAGAATGCGTGGATAAATTTATTTGAACTATCATTTATTATACATTATATTATGTGGATGGTAATATTAAGAACAAAATCATTGATTTTTTCATTCATTGCGATATTCACAGTTTTATTATTGACTGTAGATTTTAGCATTTTTCAATCGATTCTCAATGACGCCTCAAGGGAGGGACAAACCTTGTTGAGTTTCTTGCCTGTTTCAGTTCTTGCCTGTTCTTCTCAGGACAAAACCACCGGTAGATTTACAAATAGAAGGCGTTCATTAAGTATATATAGTACTAAAGTCGATTAAAATATTTTTACTTTAATTAATAAACAACAAATATTTTTGTGAATATCGTTACAATTATTACATTGCTTCGTGTTTTGACATGTTTTGTTTTTTATTTATTTTAACGACGAACATATTAAAAAGTAAAAGCTTGACATGCCAGAACATGAATCAACACATGCATTGTAACGATACGCATAAAAATATTTAGTTTAAGCAAATAAATCCATGAATCAATTTATTTATTTATTTATTTACTAACTCCAACAAGATCAACACTCCAACATGCACAAAAAAAAATACAATTAATATGAACTAAATGCAATCTTAATTACAGGAGTTACACCATAGCTTTCCATAATATCAATTGAAAATGGTTTCCATTTATACACCGCCAATAAACTTCATATTTATCTCAATATTTTTTATTACCAACAGCTTCATAAATACACGCTAACGAATGAAGTCTGTTATCTGTCCCACGCAGACAACTCACAAATGGGGAAGGGACGATAGAACAAAAGGGCGGTACCTTGTGATTTGTCACAGGATATTTTTAACAGCGATTTTTCTATTGGAGCTCCACAAAGCAGTTATAACTCAAACATTGTGTAATACGGTAACATTTGTTGGTTTTTAATGAAATCATGATTAGATCACGTCTAAATTGCTACTAAGTAATAAATAAAACTAATTGTATGCAGAAAATTATTCAAATATAAATTCAAACGTATATGTACATAAAATGTTTATACAAAACAATATTCAGCAGAAAATGTGATATTCGTTACTAATTATTTAACTTTATGTTGAACAAGCTTTACTTTCCAATATCATACAAATTAATGTTGTGTTAAATTTTGTTATAGAATAGTCACTATTGCAACTGTAAGATTTTGTATAAAGTTGTTATGCAAATATAGTCTTTAACTTGTTAAACTAAACAGACATAGTGTCCAGTATGTTGAGGCTAAATGATTTTAATTTTAAAAGAAAGTTTCATCATTTCTAGTAACTTTAAAGTTTGTTTCATTGTAATTAATCTTTTAGTTTAAAATATTTTTATATAACAGGGGTCTCAATATGGTATAAAAATATTGAAAATGCAAAAAAAACCTTTTTTAAAGTTAAATTTTAACATTTTTCCGTAAATGAAAATTAAACATAGTTTCTAATTTTGCTAATATTAGCACACTATGAAGAATCACTATATAATTTAAAACGTACATGAAAACGTCAAAGAAGTGTTTTTGGATTCAATCTATTGTTTTGGTGATCCCGCTTTAAATTACTCTTAATAACCCACCGGCCCTCTTACACAGTATTGAAATAAACAATCTTAACTACAAGTATCAGTTCTGGGTTTTGTATTGATTTCGAAATTATGTGATATTCTATAATAAATAAGCTTTGATAAGTATATTTTTCTCGTATGCTTCCAAAATTATGTAACAATGTTTAGTAAAAATTATATTTGTCGAACGTTCATTCTAGGTATAGTATGCACAATAAACGCGACAAATTTTAAACGCATTTACTACAAAAATATAATAAATTTAGTCTGTTTTTTATTTTGACATAAAGTTTTTTTAAAAACTTCACAACATAACGATAATATGTTGCATATGTAATATTTCTTTATAACAAACATAGTATTTCTTTATGAACCTAAAAAATGTTGTCAAATACCTTATCATTACTTTCTTAATTTTACCTGTGACATTTCTGGATGAAATTAATGTTTAGACGGCTAGCCAATTGGTATATTATCCTAGCTATACGCTACTAGGTTTCGAATCCCAGCCGGGACAGATGTTTGTGAATTAAAAATACAATATAAAAATATGATAAAAAAAATATGTGTTGTTTATTAAATAAATATGTTGTTGTTGTTTTTTATTAATTAATTACGTGTTCTTTATATAGTACCCATAATACATGATCACGTTTTGAGTTAAATGTAAAAATATTGTTATTGTTTGAAATGTGAATACTGTGAATAGATATACCCAAATCTGGATAACAAAATTAATGTTAATGAAAAATAGCACTTGTCAAGTATATTGCTCTTCCAAACTACGAGCCGCAATCAATCCCAATCATGTGATATTAAATATCACATGATTGTGATTGATGAAGAACAACTTCAACAATTCAACTTGCGTTACTGCTCTAAATCCGACTGTCCCACCAGCTCAGTTTATGGTCAAAGCACGTGCAGGCTAATTAGTATTATCTAAACACTAATTAAATGTGGTTTAAATTATAGGACAGATTAATGGCGCTTACCATAAAGTAAATATTCGTATTCATCTTAAACAAGATTCAAGATTTCATGATAGGAATTGAAAAAAGTTGATAACTATTTTAAAACCTTTATTTATTTTAATGTATCAACAAGTAAATTAAAATTTGGTTCATGGTTGCACTGTAAATATAATATAATAAGACATCTTATTTACTGTTACAAATATTAAATTGGAATTTCAATTATCTCTGGAAATTCTAAATAAAACATTTCTGCGAGGTCTCCATTAAATGTAGGTACTACGTCATCTGTTGCTAATCAACAAGCGATTCGTTTTAACATGATTTGTCAGTCGAACGCAGATACCCAAGTAAAGTTTTGTAACTTTAACAATTATACAACATTCTTCGTGTGCTAGGCATAGTTGACAATGTTTTAATTGATAAGTATATAAAAGGTGAATATTTTATTTAATTCCCTGTTAGATTTTTAATGATTTAAGAATATGTACATTTAATCAATTTTAAACGAGTGTCAATCATTAAATTGTATTAACATCACACCACAAATCTGTACGTGAAAATTCCCTTCACTGTCTAAACTTTGCGTTTATTTTAGAGAATTTTAATTGAAAAATATAATTCTAGAGTACAGACACAATGTACAGTGTGTTTCTTTTCAATTGCCTTTGAATAATATGTCATCAAGAAAAATGTTTAATAATACAGTTTCAATTACATTTTGAGACTTTTTTAAAGTGTATTTATTCCTTTTTTAATGATTTTTTTCACAATAATCTATTTATAAAAAAAAATTAAGTCATAATACTATACGAGTACTAACTGATAGTAGACATGGATGTTTGTATATTTTTTAAGTATCCATAATAGAAGCTCTTAATCATGTTTTTTTCAAAATAAATTATATGCATTATAGATTAAGGAGGTTATGAAAGATGCTGTTAACGGTTGCAGGTTTGTAAATGATAATAATTTTGAATAAATACTTTTTTGTTGGGATTCAGAGCCAACAACAGTGTATCAACGCGGGTAAAAATAATATATTAGGTTAAAGTTTGCCGTTTATTCCATTTTACATAGTATGACAAATCAACAATAAACAAGTCGGTATCCTAGATACATTGTACATTGCCCATGCGCATATTCGTATATAGTGTCACAGTAATCTCTATGACTAGATACAAATTTATAACATAAAGATCTCACATCTTACATTTTTCACTAAGCGGGGTAGCTTCTTTTTCTAGGCTTAATCTTATATGATTTATTTATTAATCAGGAAAGCTATAGAAAGTTAATCTCGCTCTCAAAAGTAGGTAAACATTGTGTTGCCATTACTATGAGCCTTACAAATTGATGCATCACAATAAGTAATGAATTTAAAACAGTTAACAGTAATCAATTATGTTTACTCATGCAGATACATATAATTTACATAATCACACACATTTATACATAAAAACGCATATAAATAAACAATAGATAGCTACTCATTATACTTTCATGACGATCATATCGACAGACTTAGGTACAATTAGCATGGCGGATTTAGAGAAAGTCCCAGCACCAATCAAACCTAACAGAAAATATCTGCTCCCGTTGTAAATTGCACCCTGAACTTACAGATCTAAGGTATCACTTACCTTAGATCTGTAAATTTAGATAATAACTTATCAAAGTCAAAGAAAATTAGGTTATAAATAAGATGAAATTATGAAAGAAAATGAAAGTCTTGTTTACATATGTTTAAGGTATATAGGGGTTAATTTAAATAAGATCTTATCATAAAAGGAAATTCCATGCGAGTGATGAATTTTCTATGCTTCTTCTCTTCTATTTAAATAGAACAAGAGGCTACCCGTAAAGTTAATTACTTTTATAAAACATTAAATGCTCCGCAGAAGGCAAACATTGAACACGCTTAAGATGTTGTACTATTGTTCTTTATCTAATTTATTACAATGAGCAGGAAATTAAAAATACGATAGCAAACGTACGCCGTACTGAAAACACTTTAAGAACTAATATTGCTTGAGCATTTCTTTTTGTGTCCAGGGCTTTATCCAGCCACGACTTTGGCTATCAGCTGGTGGAAAAACCGAAGGCATTTTTTTACCAATATTATCAATATTAAGTTCAATGCCTTAAAGTTCTTTGATATGAAGCTTGTCATTTTTTTACAGTCGATTATCAATTATATAATTTGAGATGGTTTCTTAGGAACCATTTAATTTTGACCATTTAATTTCCCATGTATTATATAATGAGTATAATATAATAAGCCGGTATTATTCGAAAATTATATTTAAACCGCTTATCAAGCTAATAGTGTAGGATTTGAACTATAAAAAAATATTTAACTGTCTATATTTAAATTTATATTATGTGCAAAGTCAAATATCTAGTATTCCTATAAAAGGAAAGGCAAATGGATCTTAAATAGATCTATAAAGGCGTACAGAGCTATGTTTTTTGTGATTTAATATCTTTAATGTGGCTATGGAATACTGGTGTTAAGTATTCTTGTGTTGGAGTTGCTGACGACAAACGGTATGCGCCATTTTGTCGACGACGAAAGCTTCCAAACTGACGCTGGGTTTCGTAAATCATATAATGCACTTTGCAGCGATCCTTTTAGCCATGAAACTACACCGCTTAACACCAATAATACGTTCCTTTTCACTGGTTTAATTATTAATGCTAATTGTTATGCCATAATTAATTTTACCTCAAGCCAAACCTCTGTTACTATTCATATAAACTCGTTATGCAGTGTGTAGGTTACCGTAGGTCTCCATACTAATTCAATGAAGAAACCTTATATTTTGCGTTAAAACTGTTCAATTCGTATTTTTACAAAAAAATCTTATTTAAATCGTATAGAAACTCGTATGCTAGTCAAAAAGATCGTCTTCTTTCACAGGCTTCTTTCAACGTTTTTATCTAGATCATGATAGATGGCGTTAGTAGTTTCGGAATCATCTAGATCATCCTTAACATGCAGCATACTTTATATAGCATACTTTGTAACTATTTAAATGATATTAGTATAAATAACATAGTATTTATTTAGAAAATGTGCTCCAACAGAACAGATGCTTAGTTGAAGCAACTCATTCGATAATGGATGTATTCCACTCACGGAAACTGTTCTTTCGTCTTCACGCTCTTGTATTGTATACTTTGCAGCATTGGCTCGAACTTCTAAATAGGACACGGGAACGGTCGCACAAGTGGAATGTAAAGTTTTCAAAGTGTCGTGTACAAGATCTTATCCAGTATTTTTAGCTTATTTTCTGTATTTTCTATTTGCGATGTTATGCAATTACGGGTGACGTGAAGAGTTTTTGCAAAGCCTAAAAATAGAGGTTGATATTTCTTTTAAAATTTAATATTATTAAATAATTGTTAGTTATTGTAATAATAATTTATGTATGATGTTCACAAAAATGACAACCTGTTTAATTTATTCTTTATCAGATCCAGATGAAATTTATATGAGACTGATCTGATAGTTACCCAAATATAAGAAGAGATAACAAGCGAAGCCATCATTATTGACGAGGATATTTTGAAACGTCTCTAAAAATTTTGTCTATCATAGAAGAT
The DNA here is from genome assembly GCA_943193645.1 of Acentria ephemerella. NCBI lineage: Eukaryota > Metazoa > Arthropoda > Insecta > Lepidoptera > Crambidae > Acentria > Acentria ephemerella. The sequence goes on along the minus strand of OW971896.1, from coordinate 8,018,403 downwards.
CTTCATTAGAACCAAACGAAATTTGAATGTAACCAATCTGAAAGTTAAAATGTCAAATTATTTAGTTCATCGATCATCGGACGTCTATTCATCTTCATCATCATCATCCCAGAACAATCCAAAGTGCTGGACAAAGGCCTCTCTAGTGACATGCCACTGGCTCCTTCCTCGCTAGCACCAGTCACTTTAGACCTCTCAATGAAGATTGTCACTCCATCAAGCCAGAGGACGTATTAAAATGCATCTACCGAACCCGTTCCTCCACTCAAGTTCTAGAATTTCGTTTACTCCAGCGGGTATCAGTTCTGCGGGTGATATGGCCAGCTGATTTAGTCGCCTCAGCTTACAGATTTGGTGGACTTTTGTTCAATAGGGGTCACTTTTCGTCTTTCTGAGAAATTCCTACCTCAGCGAGTATCCAGTTTAGATTCAGTTAAAAAAGTACAATGTTGCACGTCATGTAAATAGATATTTACTGACTCATAAGAACATTGTGTGATATTTTGTTAAAAATAGACTTCTTTGAACGTTCGACTTCATGTTTTCTTCAGAAATATCGTAATAACAATTTCCTCAATTAAATTAACAGCGTGTTAATAACCTCTTCTGAAGTTATGGAGTCATGAACGCTCAGAAATACTTGTGTTGTTTACAAGCGACCTTAAAAACCGGGGCAAGTGCCGGTTACCTCGAGCCATCGGCTATTAAGAATTCCGGCCATTCTATGTTGAACGGACGTCAATAAACAAGTAAATATTTTGGACGCCATAAAATTTATAGATTTACTTTCATGTCCACAATACACATGTCCCATAGAATATATTTCTATCACACGCAGACTTCATGAATTCAACTCTTTGAAATACAAAAGTAATTAATATCATTTGAAAGTTTAGTTTTATTAATATGTTCTCGTGTTCTTACTGTTGTATATAAACGTTTCCAAGTTATCAAAACGAAATTCAAGAACTAAGAGAAAATGTTTGTATCGATTCGTCTCAATTGCTCGAGTTTGTTTAGGAACTACATGGCGGTTGATTTGTTAATTTACACATTATTTACTTATTAGTTTATAGTACATATACGTCTGTAATGTCTTTATACATATACCACTGCTGGGGAAAAGAAAATTATGTATTTTTACTGGTTTGGTCTTAAATCAATCCATAGCAATAGCAAAAGTAGGTGCATATATATAAAGTAGAATTAAATATATTACCATTTACGGATTTTCACTATTTATATAATGTAGTTAAAGTATATTCGAAAAAATTCGAAATATCCAGTTATTGAAATGTAATGTATCGTCATAAAAATAATTCTGCGCGCATGTGCATGTGTGTGTATTTTTTTATATCAAGCTCAGCAAATGACTCGACGCCACCTGATGATAAGCAGTAGAGGATATGGACTTCTGTGAAGATAGCTAGTGCATTAAGTGACATAGTAGCCACCCTCACCTTGCCGGCCAAAAAAGTGCTTTTTCGCACTTCTTTTACAGGTTATATCTTTATATATATTCGAGTAATTTCGCATCCATTATTTATTGTTATCAACTTCCTTCCCTAAGGTTGTCTCTTAGAGATCACTCCTACTCATAAGACCGCCTTTTTATGATATTGTTAGTTTTATCTCTGCATTTATTATGTGCTAAAGAAAGAATTTATATGTATCTTTCCTTCATATGCCAAAATTTTATTTGATATTCCAGACGGTATTTTTAGTATATTATCGAGAGACTTAATGCTTCTATAACAAATTTAGGAAAGGCTGTGAAACATTCCTCATGGAACAAAAGATCTAATTTAGGGACTAAGGATATCTTATTAATTATAGTCCAAAGACGAATTAATCCCTTTGAGTAAAATATTTTTTTGTACTGACATATTCTGTGTCAAAATGTAACCGCCAAAACAAAACGTATTCATAAAAGCAATACATGTCGTGAACGTTATTTGTCATGGCTTACCATATATTCGCGTACGCTCACGACGAAACGGTAAAACTGCGATATTTGGTCGCAGTTGACATAGAGCTACAAAAGTATAGAGATGTACAATGTACATTACTAATTATCTTATAGACGCTCTCTATTCTCTCTCTTTCGACCTAAAAATTATGTTTTCAAATAAATTTAGGCTTTACTTTATGCATTGTTAGATTGCACAACATAAAATTAAATAGTTCTGAGGTCCGCTATAATTTGAATAAACAAGTTAGTTTTATGATAGATTATGTCACGAGAGGGTTGTGTTGGGGTAAAGGTTTTTATTTGTTATAGTGTATCGTGTTTACTATTACGAAAGAAATTTAATCGATGTATTTTTTTCATTTCTTTACCTACTCGTACGAAATATAATAATAATAATGGTATATAATATTTTTTAAACTCACGCCTATTACCTACCAAAATTAAGCATTGTTAAGAGTTTAGATAACGGAGATATATAGACAGTATATTCAAAATATATACCATGTGCTGAGGATATTAGCCCTGATAACTATAACTTGGATACTTATTATCAATAAAAACTAGACTGTATTTAAAGGTTTACTCCAAAGCAATAGAACACAAAATAGCCTGACTTATAAAAACCGTAGTTAGCAAGGTGGCTACGATTATGCGAGTGGTCAAGCGCAACTGCGTCCTCTTTAATCCCAGCCGGTAGCAATGTCAAAAATATACATATTTAAACATCAGAAATATACTAAATAAACATACAAACATCCATGACTTGTGTGCAAATATTAGTACTCATCATACAAATATATGCCCCTATAAGGATTCGAACCCGGGACCTCTAAGAAGACAGGGTACCGACTACTCGACCAGACGGCCGTTGAAAATCGATGAAAGAATAGTTTGTCTTCTCAATTTACAATGGATTTGAATTCACTTACCAGAGAAATACAAAATATACTTAAAACTAAAGACGAGAGTGTGCGTTTAAATTTATAGACTAGAATTTGTGTAACAGTAACAGAAAAATTAAATAAAGTAAAAAGCCCTGTCTAATATTTTGTAGCTCAGCGAAGGTATTGAGCTGGATGCCTGTTGCAATATTGAAAACTTTGCATGCATAAGTCACCCTAATACATAGAGAACAAGCTGTCAGTAGGTTGAACAGTTAAATAATAGCTTATTTAGCTTGCAAGAGTTGCAATTAAATATCATCCAACTCAGCCTTACATGTGAATCCACACGACACTATTGTTTTCAAGTAGTCTTATGGAACTCTAACGTTGAATATACATTTTATACTTAAATATTAAAAATTAAACTTCCAACTATATCTTATCTTAATTTTAAACGAATGATAAATATCTTAACCTAATTAAATAACTGCAACACATTAATACTAAAACTAAACCTATATTTGCGTGCTTAAACAGTATATATCAAACGTACGGAAGACATAATCTGAAATTTCTTAGCTAAATAAATATTAATATTAATTGTACCACTTAATGTGTGACTTCTGTACTTGATACTTGTCTCATTGTTTCCATGCCTGTTTATATGGTGTTCATTTCATGTTGGTGACGTTGGGGGATTAGTAAGCCCAACCCCAAAGACCCCAATTAATGAATGGTGGTTTTGGACTAAAAACTGTACTACGCCAAGGTCATTGTAGTATTCTGCCTCAACTATTCCATACTCAGTTACTCTTCTGGGTTCCCAAATAAAACTTATCAGTCTTACTTATCTTAGGGCAAAGAGCTAACAGTCTTCTGGCTTTGGATATTCCACTTCCCAGAACTTTCTCTTCACTTACATGGTCTAAAATATAAAAATAATAATGTTTCTCTCATAGTCCTATCTTGACACCCTTTAAGACATCGCGATAAATAGTCAAAGGTGAATAGAATTCTTGCTGGACATCACATGCACTGTAAAATTGTGTTGGTGTTAAAAATTGATCACAAATCCATGGATTTATCATGAGTAGTGCTACTGACTGTAAATAAAAAGAGAGCTGGTAACAGGGAAGAAGGGTTTATTTTGTAAATAATAACAAGAACTCAGAGCAAATATATATAACAAATCAAACACACAAATCGAAGTTGACAGACTAGCTGTCCAAAATCAAAACTATATACATAAACAAAAGGAAAGTAAAAATGCGTATTAAGCTCATATTTAGCCAGTTCGTAGCAAGTAGTATCAAGCAACGTCACAGTATTAGCCACTCTTTTTGTCTTTTAAGACTGTACTGCCCTACATCAGACATTATTTGGGTCACGAGGAAATTGGAATATCAGTGTGAAAATAACATGTTGATGCGTGCGGTGTCTTAATTGTGTCTTTGCGTGTTTTTTAAATACCATTAGGGACAAATTAAAATGAAATAGAATAAAGTTCTGTTTTTATAATCAATTAAGGCAATATAAATAATTAAATCTTAGAAAACTCAAATTATTTACAACCAATGACTTCAAATACTAACAATAGCATTAAAAAACAAAACGATATTACATAAAAATGTTTTGGGATAAGAAATGCATTCTTATCACAAAATAATCATCAGCCTATATACATTTCATTGGTGGGCAGGCCTTCCTACATGGGAGAGAAACATGACCGGTTTGGGTCATAATAGAACTGCGTGGTCCACTGTCGTTTGGTGATGAAAGCAGTCGCCATAAGAAGCAGAATAAAAGCATGGGAAAGTTCGAGATGACAAATTTTGATTGACCCATGATCATTTTCTCATAGCGCTCAAATCACTACGCCGACGAACTCTTCAGTGAAATAATAAAAGCCTTTACATAAAAATTATTGTGATTCAGGGTTTCAGTTTTGTATTAAAGTGAGTGACCTTTTACCATTAGAGCTACTAACACAATTGAATACAATACTCAATTTAATGTATATAAAAATGTTAGATTCTACTTTACAAGTACATATAATGTATGTATACTTATTGTATATGAAGCTTAGGTTCAAAAACCACCACGTACCAATGTGCTTTCAAAATTTGAATTCATATTATTATCTACATTTATTCGATGCTTTTACGGTGAAGAAAATATAGTGAGTAAACCTGCACACACCTGTGAAGAAATTCTGAGGTAACGTGCGAAGTTCACCAACCCGCACTCGGCAAGAAAGGTGGACTTAGGTCTGATCGTCGCAATTTATGGTAGGCTCGAGCCCCTGGTTGTCTATGTATATGAGCTGTTGATGACGATGATGATAGTTTTGGAATTTGGAAGAAGAAACCATGAAGTCAAGGGAGGGTTCCCTTCACATCAACATTAATATTAATATTTTTTGATATTGCTGGTAAGCACACCATAGACGAAAGGGTTTTTTACTTATTTGTTTTACTGTCTGCGTGTACACTATACCAATATATTCAACATTTTTATTTAAGCCATATCTTCTAGATTTCAACATATCTTACAAAACGTGAAATGTTTTAGGAAACCGATGTAAACATTTTAACGTTACCAAAAAATAACACGCCAATATGTTAATTTGAAGCGCTCGTTGGCATAGTGGGTTTAGCGCTCTGATTTCTGACCACTAAGCAACTTACACTATGGTTGGTCCTTGTATGGGCCAATCAATTGTCATAGCTTTGAAAGTTGGTTCCGCTTGCTATGGTTACCGCTTTTAATCACCAAGCTTTTGACATATGAAGTTAACTATTAAACAATCAAACGTATAGATTTGAAAAAGGTTTCAGTTGTATTTAATCATCATAAGCTCATGATTAAAAGATCTCATTATAAAAAAAGGCCTGGCCTTGCGAGGGAACTGAGTGGATATAAAACTCGTAGAAAATTCTCAAGAGAAGTCGTTTTAACTCATAAAACTTCATCAAACCATTGGAGTTGGTTAACAGAATAAATCAAGAAGTTCGACACCACCTGCCGAGGTAAACTCGTTAAGATCTGTATTGGGTTTGGATCTGGGGAAGTTATTTTAATATTTATAAGGGCCAGTTTTGTTTGCCGCTTTTTAGAGCCATTCTCATGGAATCCTTTAGCGTATTAAAAATGGACACCATAGAAATTTGAAGTCGCTCCAGAAGTTGTAAAAATTCTCAAAATCTTTTTAACATTAAGTTGGGATCGGAATAAGATTGTTTGGCTCAGTGGACCTCAGAAGATATTGTAGAAATAATCAATTGCTCTCTCACTTTCAATTTAAGAAACAAACTCCCAAACAAAGTTCCAAAACAAGCAATACTTACTAATAGGTAAATTTTATAATAAGGAGTTTCTACGTAAACTAAAACCCCCATTTCACCTTATTAAGGATAAAACTTTGAAAAACCCTGTCATGTCTCTAGGACTAGCAGCTTAGACTAAGAATCGATAAATCAGTCAGGACTTTAAAATTTATATATTATGCAGACTGTGTAAATTTTAATGTTGCTGTCTTTGATGTATCTGGTAATTGTATAAACTATACTATCAAATCTCATGGTTTTAACTGATAATGATAAAATATAAATCTACTTCTGATCAGCCTACGATTGGCTGGGGCTAAACTACAATTAGCTGGACCAGCTTATACACATTAATATTTATTTGGTCTTTCTGGTCGTAGGACTGGTCCATCACAACTATAGGATAGTTTGGATCAGAATACAACTGCTTGGAACAATATTAGCATCTGCTTTCAACTTGTGCCTGTCTAGATCCAAAAAACTAATGCTTGGTAGAATAATTTAACGCCTAAACCCTACCACTATCCATTTTCTTCTTATTTTCATCATTGTTATACTTTTCTTTTACAGTTTGACGTAAATTAAATATATCATAGGAATACATCCCCACAGCAGGATTGATTTAAAGAAAGACCCCCGTGGCTTTGAGATAACAGTTAATACCTTCCGCACCAAGAAGATATATATTGAAGCCATTAATATCGGAATGAAGTAAATTGAACGGCCATAAAAGACAAACTCCACAAGCACATTAACAACCTATCCTTTTTAATAGAAGTGATCATGAAATAAAAAATATTTCTCGTTTTCAATTTTTTATTAAAACAAACGAACATGACTCATCGAGTGCTTTTTCTTTTATCTTTATTATTTTTTTTCAACTTTGAACCTTACATCTATTTGCTTTTAAAGCTATAAATATTTTCTTACCTGCTATCTAACATGCGAAAACCAAATTCATTCGTTATTCCTCGTTATTCTTAACCTGAAAGTTACTAAATTCCAAGAAAATACTTTATTCACGTCTTGCCGCGGGAATGAACGTCAAAAGGCACACTTGTTGCGTGATTCTGAATTCTATTGCTCTTATAATAAGGTGCTCTCTAAGTGACTACACTCGTGCTTAGTATTGTCACGACTACGTCACGTCTTCTCGTATTGCAGTTTTGAACTCTTAAAAATAAGCTTTATATTTATAAATTCATTACAATTTCCCCTACAACCTTTAATAATTTTAATTATTTTATTTTGAATTTTGATCTCGCGTGTTTCACCGTATCAAGAAAGAAATAAAGAAGATCTGCGCTCAGAAATGGGAGGTAAATAGGCTCTTAATGATGGTAATGATGACGTGCCTGATCTTGAAGGCATATATTAAATCTACATTTGCCTATCCTATTCTCTGATTGTATTATAAAAACGACAAAAATATTATCCTTGATTAATACTTTAGAAGATTTAATAGGGAACCAAAGTCAACTTTAGAAGCCAAATAACAACTAATTAGTATGTGTTTTTGCAAAACTGAAGTAGTCACTGTTCATTGAGATTTTGGGAGTAAAAAGCGTCATCTCTTAATGTTTTCACTCACCCTTGTCGCTAAGATTTTAATTATCTAACTACGAAAGTGTTTTGCTTACGAGATGTTGATTTTTCACATAATTACTATTCCTATATTTCAAATTCCAAAGCTTCGTATGCAAAATCATCAGTAGATAGATAACGTTACCAACTGTAAAAGAACAGCATCGAAAACAATGGAAATAACTAAAGTGCAAAAGTAAGTGTATCGCTACCAACGACCACAAATAGTATTTACAGCTCGAAGTCAGTTTGGATACGGGTCTCAGCATAAACTTTAAGACGGTTTACTTTACTTCAATGGTTTTAACGTGAGAACAGAAAGTCTTATTGAAAGAGGCAGAAAGCAGACAAAATGCAGTTGTCTTTAATAAGTCAAAGCATGTTAAAAAATTAAACAGACGCCTGTTGGCAAGTCATCAACAGCAGCCTAAAGACCCACAATTGGACAGAGACTTCATAGATAGGAGAAACGCAGACCTATGATTGTTTGTTGCTAAGTGAAAGTGATTGAAGTTATAAACGTTGTCTAAAGACACAACTGGTTTGGCAATTCCGGATATGAAAATATTATTGAAGAACGTTGAATCTAAGGTAAACACCTTATTTATAAAAACAAGAGTGAAATAGTCTAGCAATACTACTCACTTAGAACTAATGTGTCTGAGGAACATCCCACAGAACGAACTAGCTAAAAAGAAATGAAAAAAATACAGTTACGTGATTAAGGTTGAAACGGGGCTGATCGGATGCAAGATGAAAACAAATAAAATTCTAACAAGAAAAATCACTGGCGCTTTGAAAACAAAGCGCACGTTTCTATTCGATTGTAATGTGGTGCTTTATTTTAAGATGACATTTTGACGTTGATCGTTTCTTGATGGGTCGGTGTGAGACTAGTATTTGCCTATTTCTATAAATCAAAAATATGAGTTATATTGACTATTCAAAAAATAGGATCAACGCAACGTCAACTATTAAAAGTTGTTTGATGAAAAAGGGGTATTACAAGGTAGAAGATTATTTTAAATAATACTAATAACTATTTTAATTTGCTTCTCTGCACTTATTTATTATATTTTGCAATATTTAAAAATATATTTTTAATGCATTGTAAAACAAAACATGTATATGTTTATAATACTAATACATAATGACATAATTGATTTGTAAAAGTCATTATAAATACTAAAGGCTGAGAGTTTCTTGCGGCGCTTCTTCTCTGCAGCTACTAATTCGTCGAAGCGGTAGTAGGGTTGATTGGGAATATAACTTATTTTAAAATTAAAACTAACAATTTATTTAGTACATATTTAAATACTATAACTGGGACAATTAGTAAATGCCCGGTTGATACCCAGTAAAATTATGACTATTGCCTTTATAATTATATTTATTTGTTTTCTCATACATATTCCCTGTTGTGACGATTTTAAAGAGCTTAGTAAATAAGTCTATTTAAATAAAGTTATTTTTGACTTTGACTTTGACTTTTCTTCAAATGCTATTTTCTTTTATTTTCCCTTCTGTTATGTGACAGTGTTGTTGACTAAAGGTCTAATGTTTGGGTTTTTTTAAGGTATATTTATTTCGTATAAATTTGAAGTTATGGCCTAAATAAATATTGAATTATTTGTTCAAACATTTATAGGTAATATTAGTTCACCCACATAGCACGTTACAAATGCATGAGAACGCATTAATAATATAGATATCATTAATTTTGTCCACGTGCCCATATATTTTGGTAGCCAGATCCTTGGCAAGGCACATGCAAGGAGAATTTTCTATTGAGCGTTTTTTGGCGACTGGTAACATACCCTCAAACAAATGATATTGATTGCAATATTTCTTTATTAATTTTATTCGCAACAAAGGATGGGAGTATTTGAATACTGCGATGACATTTGAGTCTTTAAGTTAAGTAAAAATATTGTAAATTACTTCTCTAATAATAAGCAGTTAAGATCCATATTTCAATCCACGCCAACCGATGATTACGGAACCTTCGTTTGTGTTTCCAAAATTCTGCTGAAGAGGAAAAATGCTTTTCAATTTTGGTCACGTTTGTACGCGCCCAATCAAATTATATGGAATCACTTCGATTTTCCTTTGGTCAAGGCATTTGATCATCACGAACGGTTTTTATAGCAAAAGGTAAGAACAATTTAGCAATGGGTTACCAATGAGATCTGAAGGTAATCTTTGAATTAATTTATATTAAGTCAGTGATGATATCTAATGATTATTGTCAATTGTCAAAAGCTTTTGTTCCCATTTGTCTTTTCCTAATTTTCTACGGATTAAATTTTCCAAAACTTAGTAGCGTTTAGCCTTTAAAATGAAGTTAAGTGAAGCTGATTCTAAGCGAAGATAAGGCCGAAAGATGAAATTAAACTACGTTTTATTACATATTATTTATATGGTGGCAGACTTACGTAATTTGGTGGTAGCTAGATAAGAGGACTCAGAAAAAGCCCATCCACCAACCAAGCCTCCGACTCCAGATCTAGACCTCCAGATCTGGAGTCGGTGGTATGAGACACAAGACCACAGTGGTGGTTAAAATTTATAGTTAAAATGAATATTTTTTTGGAAAATCATCTGAGCCATTTATTACAGATAGATCTTCCAAGATTATCAGTTTTAATGAAAAAGGATTTTTTTACGCGATTCCTGAGGTAGTTATCGAGCAATTCGTTAATCTTAATGTAACAAATTAATTGTTCACCCATAAAAACAATTTGTGTAACACTTTTCTGGTTCATGTTCCATTTTCATAAAGAGCACGCTAGAAATTTCTAGAATTAATAAGAGTTTTCTTTGTTACTTAAAACATAGTGAAGCATTCAAGGTGTTTATATCAGGCACTCTAAGAAATACAAAGCTCTCCAGTAGTGCGCGGAGGCGCTCGGGAATATAGTGCATTCACTACACGAGCTTGTGTAAGTACAGGTGGTGGGAAAAGTGTAAAAATTAAATAATAAAAAGTTTTTAATTATGTAGTTTAGTAGATATACAATAAAAGTGTTAACCTTCAGTCGCTGCTTAGGATTTCCTTTAAAAGATGGCGGTAGTTTATATAATGATACGAATTTAACCGTGACAAAAAGTATAATATTTTTTAAATACCTAAGTAAAATAATATGATCTTAATGAGATAATATTCATTATTTTACTTGATGTGTAAATTTTATCAATACTTGTAATAATTTTAACAAGTAGAAATTTTATTAGTTTTACTCCTGTATACTTAGCCAAAGGTCCAAATATAAATCCATATTGAATACAACTCTGTATCATAAAGAGGTGTTATCTTTCCCAATTTTTCCATTTTTCATTTTCAAGCAGTTTCCCTTAAAGGAAAAGTGAGCCAGTGTATCGTGTATATTAGCCATTAACAATCTCTTGTCTCTAGCAACATCAATACTGCATCTGCAATATCAGGTTAATCATTCTTTTCAACGTTACGCACAAAGAGTTCCAGTGATTCGTTTCTTTGACACTCTTATAGGCATACTGCAACGGCATTTAAATATGGCTTTTCTGGAGCTACAAAAGGTGGAGGTGAATAGAAGATATTGCTCTATCCTACCCTAGCTATCTTCGTATAACTTGTAATATCATACCGCCACAAGAACGGGTGATTAGTAAAATATACAACGAATCAAACACACGTTATCACTGAATGACATAGAAATGTCAATACAAAATCATCATTATTTATAAGTAACGACGAACTACAGTCGTATTGCGATCCTCGAGCTTACACAGCTTGGCGGGAGATCTCTTACCGCTGATAATGTGGCGAAACCAGCAATATTCTACATATCTTTTTGTATATAAAAAAGTTGTAGTTCATATTGCTGATCTTTTAGGCGATAACTCAATCACCCTATGTTAGATTTTTTTGTTTTAAAAACAAAAAACTATTGAGTATTTAACTTTTTGACATAACAGTACACCACAATACAAGACGTGCTAGTAAATCTCTCGCAGCGGCTAAGAATCAGTCGGCACAAAAGGAGACGGTACACGAAGCAGGTTATTTGTATTTCAGACATGAAAGTAAAAATCTTGGGTGAAAATACTCTTTTTACACGGAGCTGCGATTTGTGGGTCGAAAAGAAAATAAGGAAATTGATTTGTTCTTTTCAAAGTGGCAGTGAAATTGTTACGTCAAACGGGAAAATTACATTATTTTCTGCTAAAAATACTGCTTGCTTCTAATTTTCAATTCATATTACAGCGTACTAATGATATTTTTTTATGTATTTTGTTAAGGGTTAGTATTCTGTTCACTAAATTTACCTAAATTGGTCAACCATAACCCTAATATTGATCTACCATTGCATTGCTTGGAATGAATGTAACTAATGCTTACGATAGGTTGGGGGAAAAGTTTTTTCGCATTTTATATGAAAATTAAGTTACAATTTATAATTTACATTTAACTACATTATATACTCGTATCTGCCATTTTGTTCGTACACTTTCTGCTATCTTGTAGGGAGAGAAATGATTTCGTTGCTGTAGAAATTTTGAGACTTGACCAAAAAAACGCAACAAGTAGTTTTGGCTCTCTTCTCTTGATGTTAACCTGACACTGCCTCATGAATTCTGAAGAGATCAAAACAGGTGGAAATCTGGAGTTGCGAGGTGTGGGCTAAATGTCGAATGCATTAACACCTCTCAGCTAAACTAGTCTAGCGTTATCGTGATGAAAGACCACACCCTTTCTACTAATAAATTTCGGCCACTTTCTCTTAATTTCTTGCTTTAATCTCATCAGCTGTTGGCAGTAGAGATCCGAATCGATGGTTCTGCCCAGCAGTAAAAGCTCATAATGAACTCAATGACCTCATAGTGAGCTCTTCCAATCCCACCATAGACACAGAATCACTTTATTGGGAGTTAACCCATGTTTTGTCACAGTCTGTGAAGCCTGACCGACATTTGACCACGTCGTGATCAGTGGATCACGCTCGGTTCTATTATATCGCAATAAAGAATCGCGAATGAGTAAACGGTTCATTAGGTGTCTTTCAGTAAGCTCGTGTGGCATGTAAATATCAAGCGTTTTTGTATACCCAGCTTTTTCAAATGGGTTGAAACTATTTTGTGGTCAATTCCCAATTCTTAAGCTATGTCTTAACTGCTGATATGCTTTTGTGATCAATTCCCAGTTCTTAAGCTATGTCTTAACTGCTGATATGCTTTTGTGGTTAATTCCCAGTTCTTAAGCTATGTCTTAACTGCTGATATGCCGAACATACTCAACTTTTTAAAAAATAGCATCCATTTTATCTGTAACATGGTGACCAGAGCGAGGTGCATCTTTGACATCGAAATTCCCGGATTAAAAATGCTTAAACCGACTTTGTCACAAATTTATTTCGCGGCTTTTGTTTCATTTTTCCTTATTTTAATATTGTTTCTTCATTCGATTCGCTCTTTTTGACAGAAAAAAAAAACAAATGACAAATAGTGGGAATTTTTTTTTCCTAATAATGGTAACTGTATCTGCATCTACACTCTATATTCGTGTCACTGCTGGGCATAGGTCTTCCTACACGGAGAAACATATTAAGAGTTTGGGTCATAAGCTGTAGGCTGGCGGAAGAAAGCGGATGTCCAACGGTTTTACTTATCATTGTGTATATTCTTCTTCTATTTACGATACTATAAACGCGTATCGATAAGGAATTGTTAATTTTATCCAATATATCTAGCAATGGGTTAATAGAGTTTTATTTCGCCTGACATAACCGATGGCGCATCGTGCAAATATCATCCAACGCGCTGTACATTCATTTGCAGTTTTAGAGGAGTAAGATTTTGCATATGTTACTCCTCCAAACTCATATTCTATTTCTTGTACTTTTTCTTCTGTCTTCTGAGGGAGTATATAAGTATACACATAGCGCGATTACATGTGGATGGCTCAGTATATCAGGTGGATCCGGTAGCTAATATTGAGTTAGAGCACAACAAATAGACTGAACTGTGTTAGGAAGGGCCAGGGGATTAGCGATTCTTATGAATATAATGTCTTGTTCAGTAATAACGAAGAGTTCATCGATACAGTGGTTCAAACGGTTTGGTTTCGATAACGAAAACAAAGCAACTTTCGACATGGTTGGTCCCTGGATGGGGCAATCAAAATATATTTTCCCGAGCTCCTTCATGCTTCAGATGGCATGTTAAGCCATTGGTCTCGTTGTTACTGCAACCACTTTCACTCACCAAGTCACATAGGGACAGCGCAGTGGTGTTATAACCTAAACTCCTCATGTATTTCTCCCATCTAGGAAGACCTTTACCCAACAGTGGACGTGATAAGCCGTTAATGATGATGATGAAGTATTTTCACCGAATTCATCAGCATATCCCAGTTTTATTGATACAAAAATAACCAAAAAATTTTTTAAGTTCCTCTAGTTCTCTTCATGTCACTAGACTTAAAAAATAAGTAAAGTATCCATTAACCATATAAAAAAAGTTTTATTGTTCGAAGAGACTCCGGAGGGCTAATATTGGATGGAAATTAAACTAACTACTAAGTTTTTTTATGTAAGATCCATCATAAAATATCACTATCTCAGTGTTATTTATCCACAACAGATAAGGTATTATCATAAAGTTTTTGTGCTACTTGCCTTCTAAGGCCGCAATGGATATTTAAGCAATTCGCTTGGTGGATATTACTTTATTTGAAAAAGATTTATCTCCTATTATGTCAAAACATAGTATAGTGCCTTAAGTGTAATAATAATAGTTAAAATTTACAATTCAAAAACTTCCAGCAAATAATACTATACTTAGCGGTCAATCAAACTTTGTATATTCTATACACAAATTATTATAAGAAAAAACAAACAATTTTACAGCCATTCAGTAGATAAAATGATAAGTTATCATATATGATTAAGAAGAAAGAAAAACCCTCGCCTATTTAATGGCCTCAATCAAGTTCCGAATACTGTAACTGTAGGTAACTACGAACGAACAAGATGAAACGGATACGTTTTGTTGCTGCAGTCCTTTGGCGTAATTGAAGGCTCACTCATTTGATACAGTAGATTGTTAAGTAATAGCCATACAATGGAAACTGAAAAAAGTTATAAAGTGGAAAAAGTCTGGAATTAAAACCAACTAAAGCCTTTAACAGCGTGGATAGTTACTGTAATTCTTTTTAATATTGAAAAACGAAGGCATAAGAAACAATCACAGTGAGCTATTCAGCTAGTCTAGTTATTTTAGTTTCACCTTTATTTTACTAAAAGATACAAATATATTTATAAATGTATTTTTTTCTAAGAAGTTCAATAATTTTCCTTAATGTACAACTAACCTACAACTAATCTAGGTGGGCGAATAAGACACACATCTGCTTTTTTATGATGATAAATCTACACTTAAAAGAGCTTTTATGGTAATTGACATAAAAGTAGTTCGTAGTTTTTTTAAAATTTATTTATGTATACTAACAATGGTACAATATATATTATATTACTTAGATTAATCATATAAAGACAGACATGATACTTCCACCAGCAGTTTACCACATATTACCAAAAATATTACAAAAAGTGTCATTATAGGTATTGGCCATCTGAGGAAACGGTGACCGTCTTCCTGCATCAGATGATGATGGGGCAACAGCAAATCATTTACAATTTTGACGGCAATGTGTTCTAAAGTCAAAGTCAAAGTCAAAAATAACTTTATTTAAATAGACTTATTTACTAAGCTCTTTTAAATCGTCACAACAGGGAATATGTATAAGAAAATAAATAAATATAATTATAAAGGCAATAGTCATAATTTTACTGAGTATCAACCGGGCATTTACTAATTTTCCCAGTTATAGTATTTAAATATGTACTAAATAAATTGTTAGTTTCTCTTAGGAATACTACAGCTCAACTTACTTGTGAGTCATATTGTTTGCGACATATGTCATATAGGAACAAAACTTCTTAAAGTGGACGTATATGTTCCATTTTTATGCAGTTACATTTACTAAGAAGTGGCTCATATGACAATTTACTACGACAGCACTTATAATGCAAACAGCGCAAAAGAACTTTCTCGGAATATTCTGCAAAGCCTTAATATATTTATTGTAAAAATGGTTCAACAGGAGTGCAGCTTATTAAGTTGACACTGAGAAAAATGTGGAGTGACTAGTAAAATCTTTTAGTTAACGTAATACTGAGTCACAGGCAAGGTGGGGTGGAGGGTAGATATGGTACAGTAATTTATGGTGTACAGTAACTTATGGTGGACAGTAACTTATGGCGTACAGTAACTTATGGTGTACAGTAACTTATGGTGTACAGTAACTTATGGTGGACAGTAACTTATTGTTGCGAACTCCTTCTAGTTGGTTTTGCTATATTATATTTTTTTATTGTTTTTACATTGCCCTTGTCATTGTCACCTTGTTTTATCTTTCCATATTGTCATCTGTGTTAATTTATAAAACTATAATTATTATATGTAAGTACCGCTATATTTTGCCTTTTACTTTCGCACATATCACATACAGTCTTTCCTATTTATCCTTTTCATTTGGTCCTTCTCCGTAATTTTCTAGCGTACCTTTTTCCATTTCATTACGTTTTCATTGAACTCAATTTCATGATCACGCGTAGTAAAAGCAAAATCATGACATCCGCACCTACACCACAAATGCTAATCCAATCAATTGATGATAACAATGTGGTACCTTCGACCACTGCCGATCACATGTTAGGCACTCACTCTGTAAGCGAGTTTTCAGCCAATAGGTCTTCACATTCTTCTGCCACCGTAAAAGCACGTAAGGCTGCCGCGCAGGCCCAAATTTTACGCCAGCAGTTAGAACGTGAAAGGGACATCGCTCGTCGGGAAAAGGATCTCGCTCAACGTGAATTAGAGCGCGAACGTCATTTAGCTGAATTACAACGTCAAACGGAGGAGCTTGAGCTTCAGGCCGAGTTGGCCTCTATTGACGCAGAAGTGAACAGTAGTAGAGGTAGCCGTCATGGATCCAGTCGGGTAAGTATGGAGCGGACTAATAGGTGGGTACAAAATAATAATAATATATTGCATAATGAGAGCCTTTTAGCAGATGATTGTGAGCAACATGTTGCACGTCCTGACCATTTACCGCTACAACGAATGGCCTCTAAGGATACTGCACCTCTCATGAATCGCGATACAGAATATGTTTCTAACAGCAAAGCTGCCGAGGTGGTAGGCCTTAGCCCTCCACTCCATTCCACGGAGCTTAGCAGTAAACCACAATTTGATAATATTTTAATTAAAGCTGTAGCTGATACTGCCGCTGCCGCTAAAGCTTTAGCTTCTCAGCCTAAAAATTGTCCTAAAATGGATTTGTTTCCATTCTCTGGAAACACCCTTCAATGGCTACATTTTAAAAGAATTTTTAAAATAACAAAGTCTTCTTTTTCTCCTCTAGAGAACATCGGACGCTTAAGAAATGCCCTACGCGGACCAGCTTTTGATGCGGTCGCAGCGCTTCTAATGTCTACCGAGGATCCTGAGGAAGTGATGAGCGCTTTAGAAGAAAATTTTGCGCGCCCTGAGCTAATTGTTCTACAGGAAGTATCTAATTTGCGTAATTTACCTCGTTTAAGTAGCGATCTCAAAGAACTCGGCACTTTGTCAAACCGGGTACGTAATTCGTTATCAACTATTAAAATGCTCGGTCAGTTAGAATATCTCTATTCTCCGGAGTTATTTCATTCTATCTTAGGTAAGCTGAATCCTGTCATGAAATTAAGATGGACAGATTATGCAATGCAGGATACGACAAATCGAGCAAAATTAGAGATACTTTCTGATTTCCTTAGACATGAAACTGAGCGATATTTTAAATTTGGTTTATCTCCAGAATTATCTATGATAACTAATAACTATAATAAGTCACACTCTGATAAAAACACCAGCCCTAAGTTTAACAGGCGTGAATGTGTACATACTAATGACGCTAAAACTAAAACACATACACAGCCAAATTGTGCTTACTGTAAAGGCAACCATCACATAAAGATTTGTTCTGACTTTAAATCTCTTCCCGTTGACGACAGATGGATCTGGTTACGACAAGCCAGAATTTGTTACAAATGTTTAAGAAACACCTCACACCTTTGGAAGAGATGTAAGGTCAGTGCTTGTGGTATTAATGGCTGCCTATTACACCACCATCCGCTTTTACACCGTATTCAAAATTATGACTCTAATAAGGCTGTTAATAATTTGTCAGTCGTAGACACTGAAAACAGTACACCTACAACATCATCTCATGATACCTCGAATTTAGAAAAAGTTACAATCTCTACTACATTGACAGATGAAAATCAAAAACTGTCACATAGCAATGCACGAGCCTTTCTTAAAATTGTACCAATAACTGTAACAGGTCCGAAATCGAGCTATAATACATTTGCCCTACTCGATGATGGTAGTACTATTACACTAATTGATGCAAACGTGGCTTCCCGAATTGGAGCTTGCGGTCCCCATCAGACAATTTTAGTGAACGGCGTTGGTGGACTTACTAGGAAAACAACAGTTTCTTATGTAGATTTTCATATAAAAGGAAGGCACACTCACGAATCATTTTTAGTTCGCAATGCCAGAGCAATGCCATCATTATCACTAAATGCGCAAACTGTATCAGAAGAAAATATTAGAAATTATAATCATCTTTCTGACTTAGTAGAATATGTAACTTATAGCGATGCTATTCCAACCGTGCTTATTGGTGCAGAACACTGGTATCTGTCAATAAGTCATGAAGTACGTAAGGGTCATAAAAATCAACCTGTAGCATGTTACACCATGTTAGGCTGGACGCTTTATGGTAGCAGTAATAGCAAAACTAAGCCTGTTGAGTTTGTCAACTATTTTTCGACACCTTCGCCTCTTCACGATAACGAAAATTTAGAAAAACTTATTAAAGACCAGTATAGTTTAGATTCATTGGGTATTTTCAAAGGTGAAACGTTACATAGTAGGCAAGACCAGCGTGCTATAGACATTTTAGAAGCTTCTGCTAGACGTTTGCCGAATGGCAGATTCGAAGTTGGTTTACCTTGGCGGGAAGGTATTAGTCGTGTGCCTGATAGTTACCCTCAAGCCCTTTCACGTTTAATGTCGTTAGAGCGACGTATGGCTAAAGAACCGGAGTTCGCTTCTGCTTATAAGAATTTTATTAATAACATGTTAGCCAAAAATTACGCAGAGGAGTGTACTCCAGATTCATATCACACTTTTTATAAATATAATAGCAGTAGTAAAACTAGGCTCTATCTGCCTCATTTTGGAGTTTTTCATCCTCAGAAAAAAAAAATACGTGTAGTCCATGATGCAGCAGCCAAAAATGAGGGCATTAGTTTAAACTCTTTGCTGCTTCCCGGTCCCGATTTGTTACAGTCGTTACTTGGCATTTTGTTTCGTTTCCGGGAAGGCTCAGTAGCTGCCACGGCGGACATAAAAGAAATGTTTCCCCAAATACGCATTAGACACGAAGACAGGGATGCACTCCGATTCCTTTGGCGGGATGGTGATCCGAAAGTACCAATTAAGGAATATAGAATGACGTCTGTTATTTTCGGAGCATCATCGAGTCCCTTTACTGCCCTTTTTGTTAAAAATAAAAATGCGCTAGAGTATAAACAAGCATATCCAGAAGCAGCTGAAGCCATTATAAACAACCATTATATGGATGATTATATCGGCTCGGTTGACAAAGTTGAGGATATGGCGAAATTAGCAGCAGATATAGTGACTGTACATAAAATGGCCTGCTTCGAGATGAGAGGCTGGCTCTCTAATAATGACGAGGCTCTTAAGCTGGTGTCAGATGATTTGAGAGCTGACAGAGCATCTGAGGTCAGCTTAGGTCCTGTCAACACTACTGTTAGCGCATTAGGTTTAGCTTGGAACCCTAAAACAGATCTTTTAGGTTTTCGTACCGGTTTGGGTGATACTTTACCAAGCCCTTTGAACAAACGCAAAATCCTATCGCATTTGATGCGCGTTTACGATCCTTTGGGGCTGTTAGGACCTATCACTATCAAAGGGCGCATACTTTTCCAACAGACATGGCGCACTAAAATTGATTGGGATACAGAATTTCCTCCCAATATTTCCGAAAGATGGCTGGAGTGGTTTCAAGAATTAATGGCCGTAGGCTCGTTAAAAGTCCCTCGTTATTTAGGTTCTAAGTCTAGGGAACCACTACAAAGAGAACTGCATATATTTGCAGATGCTAGTGAACTTGCCTATGCATGTGTTGCCTATTGGCGTTTCATTTACGACGACAACACAATCAAGCTCGCTCTCATTTGCAGCAAGACTCGCGTCACCCCATTAAAGCCATCCTCAATACCGCGCCTAGAGCTCCAAGCAGCACTAATCGCCTCTCGCATGGCAGCTACTATAAAGGACAGTCATAGAAAAAAGCCAACTTCTACCTTTTTCTGGACTGATTCCATGACTGTTCTCCAATGGCTTCGTACTGATGCACGCACTTTCAAGCCTTTTGTAGCCCATCGTGTTGGAGAAATTATTCAAAATTCTAATGTGAGTGACTGGAGATGGGTTCCAACAGACTTGAATGCTGCAGACGATGCCACTAAGCTGCATCCACTAAACTTAAGTATGAACAGTCGATGGTTTGCGGGACCTTCTTTTCTCTTAGGTTCACAAGAAAGCTGGCCTTCACAGCTAATAGACTCATCTTCTAACTGTTCTGATGAACTTAAGAAAAAAGAACTCATATGTTTTACTCGAACGATAGCACTACCTGTACCAGTTACCGCAGACATCCAACGTTTCGATAATTGGTTACGTTTAGTACGAGCAACAGCGCGAGTGCACCAAGCCGCTAATATTTTTAAGTTGCTTTTGGCTAACTCGAGAAACCGATTAAATTGTAATTTTTCTTGTCGCAGGCCCCACTCTTCAACGTTGCATGCTTCTACGTCTACCACTCTTACCCCATTGACTGCGGAGTTAATGAAGTCCGCCGAGACCCATGTTTTATTAAGCACACAGATAGAAAGTTTTCGTGAAGAAATAGAGGCCATTCTTAATTCACAACCGATACCCAAGAAAAGTCGGCTATTGAAGTTGTCTCCTGTTATGGAAAAAGATAGATTATTACACCTGGCTGGTCGGATAGCTGCAGTTGCTCACGTTCCAGATGATATCATACGACCGATTTTGTTAGATGGACGTCACCCGATCGTAAGGCTGTTGGTTGAAGACATGCATCGCAAGGCAGGGCACGCAAACAATGAACTTGTAATAAACGAGCTGAGACAACGATTTTGGTTGCTGAGAATGCGTACTACTGTTCGAAACGTAGTCAGCCAATGTTTTATATGCAGAATGAAAAGGTCCAGAACGTTGGTCCCTGCCACCGGAGATTTACCTGAGCAAAGATTAGCACACCATCGCAGACCATTTACCTTCACTGGTCTTGACTATTTTGGCCCGTTAACAGTCACAGTAGGGAGGAGACATGAAAAGAGATACGTGGCACTTTTCACGTGTATGACATCCAGAGCCGTGCATTTGGAAGTTGTCCACAGTCTCTCATCCGACTCAGCAATCATGAGTATTAGAAGGTTCATTACGGTAAGGGGCACCCCAAAAACTATATTTTCGGATAACGCCACTACATTTGTTGGAGCGAACCGCATGCTGAAAGCTTTTTATGAGACAAATGTTGCAGAATTCGCAGCGAATCGTGGTATACAATGGAGTTTTATTCCCCCGGCTGCGCCCAATTTTGGTGGATGCTGGGAGAGATTAGTCCGGTCAATAAAAGTAGCTCTTGGAGCCGTCTTGAAAGAGAGAGCACCCAAAGACGAAGTTCTTCAGACCTTATTACGCGAAGCAGAAGCTATCGTTAATTCAAGGCCGCTTACGCATGTATCCGTCGATCCAGCAGATCTACAAACTCTCACACCTTTCCACTTTTTAATCGGTGAATCTTCATCACAGCATGTGCCTACACTCGATGATAATGACTTGCTCCGAAGATCAGATTGGAAAGTAGCATTAAGATTGGCAGATCATTACTGGAACCGCTGGGTACGAGAGATATTGCCAACCCTCCAGCCACGCCAGTCAACTTCCTCCGACACAATTTCAACAGGAGACTTAGTATTGATAGTGGACGAAAATCTACCGAGAGGAGTATGGCCTAAAGGAAGAGTGTGTGCAGTACATCCGGGCAAGGATGGAATTGTAAGGGTGGTCGATGTAGCAACTCAAGGAGGAACGTTACGCCGACCCCTTAGGAAGTTGGTTAGGTTATTGACAACAGAACAGCCTGCGCACCTAATCAACTCTGTGCTTTCAGCACAAAGGGGGGAGGATGTTGCGAACTCCTTCTAGTTGGTTTTGCTATATTATATTTTTTTATTGTTTTTACATTGCCCTTGTCATTGTCACCTTGTTTTATCTTTCCATATTATCATCTGTGTTAATTTATAAAACTATAATTATTATATGTAAGTACCGCTATATTTTGCCTTTTACTTTCGCACATATCACATACAGTCTTTCCTATTTATCCTTTTCACTTATGGTGTACAGTAACTTATGGTGTACAGTAACTTATGGTGTACAGTAACTTATGGTGGACAGTAACTTATGGTGGACAGTAACTTATGGTGTACAGTAACTTATGGTGTACAGTAACTTATGGTGTACAGTAACTTATGGTGTACAGTAACTTATGGTGTACAGTAACTTATGGTGTACAGTAACTTATGGTGGACAGTAACTTATGGTGTACAGTAACTTATGGTGTACAGTAACTTATGGTGTACAGTAACTTATGGTGTACAGTAACTTATGGTGTACAGTAACTTATGGTGTACAGTAACTTATGGTGTACAGTAACTTATGGTGTACAGTAACTTATGGTGGACAGTAACTTATGGTAGACAGTAACTTATTGTGTACAGTAACTTATGGTGTACAGTAACTTATGGTGTACAGTAACTTATGGTGTACAGTAACTTATGGTGTACAGTAACTTATGGTGGACAGTAACTTATGGTGGACAGTAACTTATGGTGGACAGTAACTTATGGCGTACAGTAACTTATGGTGTACAGTAACTTATGGTGGACAGTAACTTATGGTCTACAGTAACTTATGGTGTACAGTAACTTATGGTGGACAGTAACTTATGGTGGACAGTAACTTATGGTGGACAGTAACTTATGGCGTACAGTAACTTATGGTGTACAGTAACTTATGGTGGACAGTAACTTATGGTCTACAGTAACTTATGGTGTACAGTAACTTATGGTGTACAGTAACTTATGGTGTACAGTAACTTATGGTGGACAGTAACTTATGGTAGACAGTAACTTATTGTGGACAGTAACTTATGATGTACAGTAACTTATGGTGGACAGTAACTTATGGCGTACAGTAACTTATGGTGTACAGTAACTTATGGTGTACAGTAACTTATGGTGTACAGTAACTTATGGTGTACAGTAACTTTTGGTGTACAGTGACTTATGGCGTACAGTAACTTATGGCGTACAGTAACTTTTGGTGGACAGTAACTTATGGTGTACAGTAACTTATGGTGGACAGTAACTTATTGCGTACAGTAACTTATGGTGTACAGTAAAGCATATTCTATCAAACTTGATAAATTTTTCAACATCGTTCTACTGTGAGCGTTCTTATATAATTGTTTTGCTAAAGCATTAATTCGATCATTAAGAACTACTGTAACGAACTCTATAGTTACGCATTATAGATAATAATAAATAATATTTGTTTGATAGATTTTCTTTTTTTTAGACAGATTACTTACTGTCAATTAAATAAATACCAGTTTAAAATTTACTCATGTAATTAATTTCTTAGTGAGAAATAAGCGATAGACTGTGCACCTGTCGACAATTAAATCCCTTTCAACTAAAGTGGAAGATTTTTTTATGAAGAAAATAAATTCCTTTCTTGCAGGTTTAAATTAAAAATGGTATCAGACAGAACCATGCCGTTAAGTATTAAAAGAGCCTAATTCAATATTTGCATCCGTTACAAAGCAACGATAGGCGCCATTGATTGAAGTCATGTTAATTAAGCGTTTTCTGTCTTTGGGTCGTATATTTCGTAGTATTTCGTTAAATGTTGAGCAATTGGAGGTATGTTCAGTAGCCATTATGTTACACTAACACACACACACACACACACACAGACGCTACATATGCCACATATACATATATATATGCAAAAAAACGATTTAACTAAAGTAAAATATTGCATCTTTATCGTTTTTTTCCTTAGTTAAAGAACAATATATCTTTACACATAATTATGAAATCGTTCTATTGGAATCACTACATATTATAAAACAAAGTCCCCTCCAGTCTCTTATCTCTAGAATGTAAATGGCTGGTGTGCATTGTGGATAACTAACAAATTTGATTTTAGCGGTTCGGACATTTTAATGTCAGAAAATCTCCATGCAAATTGATGAAATATGTAGTTGACCTTAGTTTTGTGAACACTAACCAACTTAGTAATACACTTTAGCTAGCAAAGGGCTGCTTATTAAGTCTACATTGGCAACTAACTATTCACAGTTTCCAACAGAATTTCTAAAAAGTAGGGTCGTTTAATTCAACTGAAACCACTCAGGGCGGTTAAATAATTCATGGGAATTCTGGTGGGTATCTGCTATCCGGTAATGGAATAGTGATAATATTGGCGATCGTGACTTAGCTATACATAGTGGAAATGTCCATAGCTCGGCTGATAAAAATAACAATGTGGATAGAGAGAACCCTGCTACCATTATCATCAACGATGACGCTGCTAATTATACAGAACTTCCCATTGATTTTAATTCGATTGTAAAGTATGTTACTCGAATTCAATTTAAAAGGACTAGGTATCTGATTCGTAGAACTTGTATGTAATTTGAGGTGACTACTATTTATTTTTGAAATGTTAAATTTCGTTATCATTTTCTTGTTGTACTTATATAATAAATAGTAACGAAAAATAGAATGCTTAAATTTGGTCAAGATATGAACCTTTAATTTTAATGTATTATTAAAACATAAAATAATTTTAAACACAAAGAAGCCATAGTTCCGTTATGTACTGCAGATTACCAAACTCCACAATCTGGGGCTGCTATAATTTTGAGCAAGTGAGCATCGGGGGAGACTAGACTAGAGAGTACAAGTTTAATATATAATTTAACATTAATAAAAAAACACGAATTAGTGGCTATTAACCGGGTATATACAAATTGTTCCAGTTATAGAATTTAATTATGTATTAAATTAATTAAAACTAACACTAGTATGCATATTCCCGATTAATCCTACTACCGCTTCGACGAATTAGTAGCTGCAGAGAAGAAACAGCGCAAGAAACTCTCAGCCTTTAGTATTTATAATAGCATTTACAAATTACCTGTCATTATGTATTAGTATTAAAAACATATTTGTTTTGTTTTACAGGGCAATCAAAAATATATTTTTAAATAATGCAAAATATTGATTGAGCGATCACTTTCTGCTTGATTGTTTTTTGAATTAAGTCAACGAGAAGGGTAGATATAGGAAACATTTTTTTAAATGGGTAAGCTCTTGGCTTTCATTTTACCTGATGGTGAGTTAAGATTATTCCCAAATTTCTTAACCTCAACTACCGTTTTCATATTAAAGCCCATTTGAATAAAAATGAAACATGAAACAAACACACTATGATGAGACAAAAGCAGTCTTTTTCTTCTTCCAAACTTTTCTTTAGTTTTAGTGCGAGTATAAATTAGATGAGCTTGTCGACGTAGTAGTTTAAATGTTGTGGATCTGATAGCGAAGCAGCTTTTACTATAGTTGGCTCCTGGATGGGAATAAAAATTTGGTAACTCAACTTCTTCCGTGCTTCGGGATACCATTTGACCTGGTTGTTTCGGTAACCGTTTACATCCATCAAATCTAATTGGAGTAATATGGCATATCATGTGTTACATGTCCTGCCAAGCAGAGAGATGTATATATGTCTGTTTATGAGAGGCTTGACTTATAAAGTCGAAGTTAAACCTGACTTAATAGAGATGAGAAGAGTAAACAAAATCGGCCGTTTGGTCCAGCATGGTTATAGCGAAAACTCACGTTTTTCTCCTATGTGCCCGTATATTGTCTGATGATGATAAATGAAGACCGGCAACGGCTTTAAGAGTTGATGCTGCTATTTTTAAGGCAGTTGACAAGTTATTAATCTAAAAAGAGGGAAACGATTTGTTGAAAGATTTTTAAAAAATCGTCCGATAAATTTACGAATGGATGGCAATAAATCTGGTGATTGACGATCTGTTTTTACTCCACAAATGGAAAACGATAGGGAAGGATCCTTCGCTAATGAGACTCAAATGATGATATCGAAATGATGCTGCAAAAAGTTTTAATTCTATCTGATTATGTGTGTGTACAGTATTAGCTGTTTACGCATTTTACTAAATGACACTCGTAAAGGTATAAAGGCCTTTAACTATAAAGATCGTTACTAAGTTTAAACAGACCAATATTTTATAAATTTCACCGCGATTCCCTACCTCTGATTCTATAATCTTTACTTCTTTCTCATTTGAAATTAATTATAGCTCTTTAAAACTTCGAACTGCCTTTAAAATGTAAGGGACAAATTAATTAATAACCACTCCAAATTATTACATTGGAAAGTAATATTTTATCTTCAAAACCATCGGAGGGAGGAGACGAAACCTCGCTAATTGCATCTACTTTTGATTCTGTGAAACTTTATGACTAATTATTATTGAAATTCAGGATGCTACAAGGGAATCGAGAGAACTTTTTAACCGAATTAAAAAGAAGCTCCGTTGCCTCTGAACTCCATAATTTATTCGCGGATGAAAATGTTCATTTTCTTTTGTGATAATATTCTTTTAGATTATACCACAGAAATTGCGTCTGAATCTGTTGCAGATCTTATGACAGAGAAAAAATTTCCTCTAAAAATCATAGATAAAAGCTAGCTGAAAAATATTCACATATACAAACCTGTGAATAAAACACTTACAAGTCCACAAAACGGCCACCCATCATAAAATAGTCAATAAAAAAATAATTAAACCACATGCTATCTACAGTTCAGCGTTGAGCAAAATTGGTTCTAATGTTAATGAAAATAAAATCTTCTTTCCATCTGTATTATTAATAAACATTAATATGCACAATAATTACTGTTAAAGCAAATAAATAAATAAAATTCATGTCACTGACTTACTAAAAAAATTTAAATACTATTTTGACATGCTAATGTTTAATTACTTTTAAATAATCGTGAGTGTAAAGTTAATAAAGCAGTTGCTTAATACAAAGTAAAGTAAATTCTAACGGTTTCATTGTCAAATCCATCTCAGTAAAATTAAAATGAAATCAACGATAAAAAGTATTTAATTTCAATATCCACAAGTGAATTGATTTTTTGTAGTATTTTTTATTCAGTTCATTTTTCGTATATAAAATTTATCATTGTAATATTGAATATACTTTAATATACATAAACAATAATCATAATGCAATTAAGAAAAAAGAAAAAAGTCAGAACTAATTATAAATATTTAAAAAAAAATGGAAAGGAAATCAAGTTCAACCGTATCACCAATTCATCAAAATAAATGAATTTATGAATCCGACACACATTTTTAGTTTAAGTGTTTAGTTTCTAGTTTCAAACAAATTCTTGTACAAAATTGAGTCATTTTTCCAACAAAAACGTTTTTAGCTTAATCTAAAATATGCCTTTATATGCTAGACTTTAATTCAATAGGGAATAGGTTTAGATTCACGTGTGTAAGAAGCGATCAATAAATTGATTCCACGATGATATTATCATATCAGCTGGGTGAAGTCCATTGCTGGACATATGCCTCCACTAAACCAGTAGGAGCTAGTTAAGCTCCAACGTCGGACCATAAAATTCTGACATCATGCTGAACTGTGTTTTCAGGATACAAGAAAACTGATATTATACACAAATATTGATATCTGCTGATATTGACCCTTTTGATGGTCATATTTTCAATTGAAAGTACCAGTGCTGTCATCTGTTAGCAACTTGAAGAAAGCCTTTGGTTACTATTGAAAGGCTTTCACAACTCGAAATAATACATATTTATCCATTTTATCGTATCCCGCGAATTTGAAATACATTTGTTTTTCTAATATTCGTCCGTTAAGTTTTTTAATATCTATATTGCAGTCTCCTTGGGTTTGTACTCTTTACAATCAATTTTATTATTTACGTTAGAGACAGATTTAATTGTCAGAACAATGTTTTTTTGTCACCGAAATATGTTAAACTTACTGAACTTTGCATCAAATATTTTTTTGATTTATTTCACGAAAACCTTAGTAATTTTGTTCTTTTATTTGTTGTACTTCAAGAAACGTAATGTCTTAAATTATGATATAAAAAAATCAGTTACATTATTTTGTCACTAATAGTTGTCAATAAGAAAAGTCATGTTAACTTGGATGTCCCTGAATCTGAAAATGTGTGTACCTAATGGAATGATTATACTTATGATTAATGGTTCTAATGACTGGTAATTGTGTTGGGATATCGATTATCATATTATTTACAATACAAAAATACTCTATAAGTTTATGATCTTTATCATATACTAACATCATGGCATTGGTGCCAAACTACACACACTTTCACACACATGCGACGTCCCCCCCCCCCCCCCGCAGGTATAATTAAATCGCTGTGTATGATTCTATGACGATATAAACTTGTTACGATATCCGGCTGACCAAGTGGTCAGTGTAACTCAGTGTAACACGAGCTGCAGGCTATTCAGACGGGTCTTGGGTTCAAATCCCGCCCGGGACAGATTTTTGTGTGATAAATGAGAATAATATTTTATTCTCGGGTTAGTAACTAGTAGCCTTAACTCATAAGCTCTTAATGATTCAATCTTCAGTCTAGAGAAATATAAGTAAACGTAGAAACAGTACTAATATAATAAATTAATCTTACACTTTACACGTTTTATTTACCAAGGTAATTGCTGTGGACGATCCAGGCTCCACTAATGAGCTCCTCGCGGTTCGTCTTAAATACAGCAGGCTTAGTCTTGTCACGTTCAGTTGTTGAATTTAGTTAATACGGAAGAATTAGAGCGAATCTATTTAGATTCAGTTCGAGGAACTTTGTTGGAGATTAGAACAGGTGGAGAGGAAATAGATGTTTCCAGGGTAGGCAACATGCGTCACGTCCCTGCTATTCCCAAGCCGTTAACTATGAGCAGGCAATGTAGGCTTTGCCCAGTAGTGGGGTTTTTACTAGCTATTTAATGAGAACAGTTAGGATTTTAAAGCGAAAAGTGTGGCTAATTGGATCTTGAATGTATGGATAAAAATTGGATGGATATTGAGATGAGATATATCTCATTTTATCTTATCTTATCACCTTTCAGTGCGCTTCGACCCTTTGGAGTCTTTCAAAACATACACCTCGACTGTCACTACTTCTTCTACTGCCTATAGATGTTTCACTGTTTCTGGGCAGGAAAAGCTTGTTGTCTTCCTTCCGGCTTTGGGTACGCCATCCCTAGAAGGCTCATTCTGATTCTGCCAGAACTCACTTCGACTCAATAAATGCTCGGTACATTGGGGAAATTTGCATTTAATGTAGCATGTGAACTGAAAACGTTGCTGTATTCACTACATTCTACTACCTCTTCCTCTAGGAAGATCCTATTTTCAAACAATTCCAATGACGTGTAAAGGGAGGGATAAATCTTGCTGAGTTTCTAGCATATTCTTCTCAGGACAAGACCCCCCGGTAGACTTACGAAAAGATGGCTTAGATTGACGTTATATTTTGATGTACCAAAGTTAAATAAAATGTTTTGACTTTGATGAATTTCGAGTAGTTCAAACCCAGTAACATCTTTTTCTTCTTAAAAGCAAAAGCAAAGGTGACTGACTGACTGATTTTTCAACGTACATCCCAAACAATAATCACAATCACATCACATCTCAAACTTTTAGTTATTATGATATAGACACCCGCTAAGAGAGAGAAAATTCTACCCTTAAGGGACAGAAAATGCTTTTTTTAAAACAAGAAACATGAATTTTGTCAACTAGTTTGTTTTTATCACAATACAAGTAACTTTTGGAAATTTAACCCGAAAGAATAAAACAGTGGTTGTAAGGTTGTAATGTGTATTGAGAAATCCAGGTGTTCTTCGCTTCCATGCTCGTACTTATCTTAAATTTAAGCGAGACGTAGGCCAAACGCTTCCCCGTTAAGAACTAAAAAAGGTGTGTATTAAGGATTAATTAAATCGTGTAATCATAACTTGTCACAAACGTTATAAATAGGATTCAGGTCTGATTCGGGCTTGAAAGGCGCTATAGTTGTTTTTTCACTGAATGATCTAAAAAATCATATATTCCAAACTGCGAGCGGAGAGTTAGTGATATAAAAAGTGTTTTACAATGATTTTCCACAATTAATACATTTATATATCAAGGAAATAATACAAAAACGTAAACTTCAAGGTTCCACTTTAATTTTCCCGGTCATGGCTAACTTGATTCCAATTATAGCATCAAAATTATACCGGATACCAATATCCGCTTCCAAATAAAATCGACCCTTTGCCGAAGGTTATGGGTTGTGTTAAAAACAAATCAAAGCAAGATTAAAAGGCTAATTAATGTCAACACATAATTTAAGAAACTCAGTACAACATAACTGTTTATATATGTGAGGGTAACTAAGATATATATTAATTTTTATGTATTTAATTATATTAGTATTGGTACACGCCCCTCTACCTTTCGATGTCACTTTTCCCATATATGGGGCTGCTGGAAGAGATTTCTTATAGAAAGCAGTACCTTTGTACAATTCTCTGATATTCTGTTGTGTACTTTTAATTTGTTTGTATATAAATTGTTAAATAAATAAATAAACACCAAAAGAGCAGGGTAAAATTATGGTACATCTGTCTCTTTCATATTGCACTTTACGTCCTTGTCGGGCAGTAACACTAATCTTTCTCACGAAGAAATTAGTTGGAACATCAGTTATTACAGCACCACGTGTACGTTGATGCAACCATCAGGACCGACGGGATAACATGCCTCCCTAAACAGAGCGGAACTTAAGAAGGACCAGCAAGGGTCTAACCATCGGGAAAGTCACTTTGCTTTCGTTATCGAAGCCAGAGCGCTGGGAGTACAACGTCAAACTGCTTCAAATAACAAATTATGTTGTTGAGCAGTTTGTTTCGTAGACGGTCAGTAGAATGAACGCGCAAGGATAGCTTAGCTCTAAAAGAGATCTCTTTCAGTAATACATAAAGCAAAAGGTTTAAACAAAGACCAAGAAACATGTTCTTTTTACTGAAAAGCTTATCTGATGAAAATAGTTCACTTAAATAAAATGAATTTGCTCAAAATGAGTTCGTCTTTCAAGTGTGCTCAGAAGTATTCTTCGACTGAATTAGCTATGTGTCGCCTTTTATATAGAGTTGATTGAATATTTAAAATATTAGTTCCACTTTTCTGTGAATGGAAAGTAATATTCGTATTGGCCGCTTATGGAAATAACGTAATTGCTTATTGTTATCTCTGCACCTGACTTTTCTTTTCCTTATAATCAGTTAAATGTCAGAATAAATCTGTGCATACGTGAAAAGGGTAGTATTTTGAGCAAATTCATAAGTTAAGGGAACATTTCTCTTTAAATTGTGAGCATTACAATCAAAAAATTCTTTCGTTGGCTTTCGTTAATTTAAGATACTATGTTGTTTGATACTAATTGATCATCATAAATGACTAGCACTATCTGTTGGTATCACAAAATAAAATATGTTATTTTTTCACATTTCACCGGATTGTTCAAGCAGGTAATTTTTGAATACAATTTCAGTTATTTTTTAGTAGAATTTTCCATATTTTCTATAAACATGGTCTTTTTCCCACCTGGTATACAAATATAATTAACATAAAATACATTACTTAAATAGTCATGTTTAATTAAGAAGGTAGGCTCTTTTAATTTTAGATGTAGAGTTGCATAGAAGAATTCCCACGTACTTACTGCAACTTACTCGTATACCGCAGTCCCAAAGCACGCTCAGAATAAGGACTGGCATAATATTAATGAGAAATATAAAATATATTTCTATATTTCGCTTAAATGTAAGTCCTTTGTAACTTGGTACTATTTCAAAGTACATAATATTCTCTTAATATGTAATTGGTATTGTTACAAAATAGTTTAATGTTGCAGTTTGTGGCACATATTTAATTCCCAAATCTTCGGGATAAGGACTCTTGTCTTTCTATTCATCTTATCTGATTTAGCATCGTATAAATACCCTTTGATAAATACAGTTTTATCTTATTTCGTCACTCAACTGATCTGCCAAGTTTCACGTCTTCAGCTAAAGAAGGCAGTAACAGATTGCGTTTGAAAATGGAAATTTCTTTAAATGAAACTGTACTGTTCACGTTTTCTTTTAACTTAGATGGAAAAAACTTAGGAACAACTTTAAAGTATATTCTGGGAGTAACGGTGTCGGAGCCAAGTTGTCTGCAACCTTATGCTTTGCTGATGTGATGGTACTATTTCAGTAACTTTTAACGGAAAATATCCAATACCAGCTAATTTACGAACTACTTTGAACTGGATATTTTCCAGTAAAAAGTTTGCTGGCGTGAAAATCATCGTGGATAGTGAAGATCTTTGTAACTAGCGTTGGATAATTCCGTGTATCTGACAAAATTTAGCCAATATCTTAAATTAGCATAAACTCCTTCAAAATAAGTAACTTATCGAAATTCAAACTTCCTCTGTAAGACTAAAATTTGTGCAGATAGGCGGACTTTACCTATAGTGGATTGGATTTGCATTGTCCCTGACGAAATACTACCTGAGTATTACCTGTACTATGATTAAATTTGAAACCCAGTTCATTGAAACCCGCAATCACAGTAATATCAGGCAGATGTCTTGCCATGTGAATCAGAAAGAGATAGGCAATAAACTATCTTATTGTCTTTTTTACTCATTCAAGTCGTATCATCCAGATACAATAAATTTTATTGGTTTCGAGGTATCCGTTAACAAATTGACCCACTTAATATTTTGAATGTTTTTTTATGGTCATTAGTTAAAGATTTTCTTATTTAATTATGTTAAAGCCAATAAATAAAAATAAAGTGAGAACTATTTGTTGGAATTCAAAGGAATTTGAAGAATACTTCCCGAGTGATCAGAGGGTGATAACTCGGAGATAGTGATGAATTTTTACAATGGAGTTGTTTAATACAACTAGTACGACTACTAGATACTACTTTAATATAACTACTTGATACGTAACGCCTACTCTGTGCAGGGCGTTTGATGTATTACTAAGGGCTGTTTGTATTACGTTTGCTTGTTGGAAAAGTTGGGAGACCGTAAATGGTTTATTAATTACTCAACATAGAACAACAAATCGAAAATGTGATAGGATGCCTAAAAACCTTTTCATGCATTTATGAATTCTTCCCAAAGTAGCTACTACATTCTTAAAATTATACTCTGTAATATAATTGGGAATATGCATACTGGTGTTATTTTTAATTTTAAAATAAATATTATTTTAAAATTAAAACTAACAATTTATTCAGTACATATTTTAATACTGGGACAATTTGTAAATGCCCGGTTGATACCCACTTAAAGTTATGACTATTGCCTTTAATTACATTATTTGTTTTTCTCATACATATTCCCTGTTGTGACGATTTAAAAGAACTTAGTAAATGAGTCTATTTAAATAAAGTTATTTTTGACTTTTGACTTTTTTAAAAACTTTTAATCATTAAATCACAAGATTCTTGACAATAATAATGATAATTAAAAATAGTATATACATAAATCAAAGAGGGAGAAATCCCCCTGAATCGATCAGACCATTTTTAACTAAAACATCGATAACAATCCCTGCTAATTTGACATTTGTTATTACTATAATGTTTCTCTATAAATATAGACCATTAATAGACTTACACATAATGTCTGATAGGACTCTCTAAGCATTGGATTAATTAATAAGTTAAATATTGGAATTATTGACTCATATGTTTTGTTTTGTACTAGATATCTTTGCTTATAGACTTCTCTTACCGGTTACCATCAGGCTGTGTCGAGTCATTTCCTTTGCTTATTATAAAACAAATAATTCCTTAGTCGGTATTTTAGGTAAAATTATGTATAAAGTTAAGTTAAGTTTTGTATAATAATGTGGGACAAAATCGATGAAAGTAATTAAGACAAAATTTTCCATGTTAAACAACTTATCAAAACGCTTTTTACAATAAAATCGTGTTACCTCTTGACTTAACGTAATTGTTTTAAACTCATTAGCTTAGTAATTTATTTCTGCGAAACGAATTAAGGAGGTTTAGCTCTTACGGAATATTTTAGTAAGAGTTCTAGATCGTTAATAGATATTCTTAGAACACTGAATATATTCTAAGTTGAAAATCTCATGACTTGCATCTGAAGTACCATCAATTCTAATTAGATACGAGTACAAATTTTAAGTCTAATATATGAAACAGTTAAATGATTAAATATATATATGTAAAGGATTTTTATGTTACTAACATATTCTGATGCATACTTTAAAAATAT
This sequence comes from Acentria ephemerella, assembly GCA_943193645.1. Taxonomy (NCBI): domain Eukaryota; kingdom Metazoa; phylum Arthropoda; class Insecta; order Lepidoptera; family Crambidae; genus Acentria; species Acentria ephemerella. Next base: position 7,983,886 of record OW971896.1, on the reverse strand, counting down.
AGTCCAGATAAATAATTCTGGATGAGTTCTTCCATAACCTTCCATAATAGTTTGCAATGTTGGAGTAAGATAGACAATGTAACTTACAGTTTCTGGGAATCATAAACATTTCAAGGCACCTGAATGTAACCCTGAATTAAAGGGTTATATTACAATAACTCAGCTCAAAGCAGTTTCATTAGTAGCCAATTTTATACATGCTGATTTAATTGTTAACTTAACTAAATATCCGCGTAAGCATAGGAATTATTGCGTTTCAGAAAATTGTTGTTTATTATATAAATTAGCCAAACCATCTTGCATGTGACTATCTGTGGTAAGCTTTCAGATTTGCACTATCCCTTTCGAAAGGTATTGGTTGTGATTTTATCGGTCATTAGAGTTAAACAATAAATGAAATATTAAAATAAATATTCCTAAGCTTACCGCAAATTATTGTTGTTGCGTTTAACTTCAATAAATAATTTAATTTTAAATGTAATCCACGTCAGCCACGTTAAAGTGTACTTTCTTTTTTATATCAAAAAAATGCCAATCAAGAAGAAGGCCTACCTGATGGTAAAAGGTAACTATTTCACCAAAAATATCAATAAATCACTATATTGCTGGTGAGTCTATATTCTGGAGATGTTAATGCCTCTATTGTATATTTTCGTTAGTTTTAAAATATTTAAAATTAATAAGGTTTAATAGGTACGTTCAAGGTTATTGATGACCTTTAGACCAATATAGCCACCTGTAATGTGTGATATTTAGTCGGCGATGATTTTTCGTTCGGTGATACTTTGTGAGGCATTTTGTCTGTGGCATTATATGCGAGAATTCGCTTATAAAATTTATATTCTGATCCTATGTATATGTGCAAACACAATCATTTTGGGAGTATTGACTGTTTTACTGTCTACTTGATGACAGAATTAGTAACTCCGATATACCTATCTAGACACATCCATAGAGTGTACAAATAATACAACATATATGGATTATTACAAACGGAAAATTTTGTTCTTGTTGTTTGGTTTACTATGGTGAAACCCAAAGGACTGTTTTCATCTGTGAAATGTGTATCTGCTTCTTCGTAGTCAAGTTGAAGCGACTAAACTTAATTAGAAAAGTTATCTAATTATAGAATTTTATTAAATTTTTAAACAACAGGAAGATGCTTGTAATTATTGAAAATGTACAAAACATTTTGTCTTGAAGAAATTTAATTAAAATTTTAATATTTTTATGTTACCAAACCAAAAATTGTTCAAATATAGATTTGTAGTTGAGACGAAATAGTAAGATGCCTGCAGACGATCCAACAACATTTGTGTGTATCTTAATGAATTCTAACAGGAGTTATTTTCCATCGACCGAGTTACTTGTGCGGCCACCTGTACAACAATAACTTCAAGCACTCTTATAGTGATTTACTTTTATTACTTAATTACTTTTATCTTTGATTTTCACAAGCGCGAACTTTAACTATTTAATTTTAAATTTATTCCCAAATTAACAAAGAATGATTGCCTTAACTTTGTCTTTCGACGTTGATTTGGTTAAAAGGATTCAAAGCTTATCTGAAGGTAGAATTTAGTTTGTTATTAATACAAAGGGTTCTAGTCTTATTAGGGTTGAGTTTATGATGTCTTTTGTGACTGATGAAGGTGAGGAGGATGGTCAGAGAATGGGAACGTAGATATGTAGCTAGAGGAAGTTAAAAGATGTTAGACTTTTATGTATGTGAGTGTATTTAAGTTTGTGATTATTCAGAACAGTACTCCCTTGCTTAGAGATGTTTTTGAATACGTAAATATAGCAAGTGAGCGTAATGAGTGTTCGCAACAATTGGTCTTTAGATTTTAATGCAAAAAATATTTGCAAAAATATTGTTTTCTGGTCACTGCTACGTTTTCACGGGATACGTCAACGCGGTGAAAAGTTTACTGAATTTCTTGAGGATTTAAAAAAAAAATATAGGTTCAACAAAAAAATAATTATAAACTCTTTCATAACATGTCATCAACATGCCCATCGTTTTTACACATCTTTTAGGGTCTTAGTCCGCAACTGATAAAACAGCCTCTTAAGTCACAATTTCAATGTGATTTCGCAGTCGACGTCTAGAAACGAGATAGTATCAATTTGTTCGAAAGTTCCAAGAAAGTTCTGTAAAGATTTTGCCTTAGATTATTAGTAACTTAGCCATTGCTTTGCTAAAAGCTAATAAGCTTAACAAACTGAATCAAAATGATTAATAAATCATTTTGATTCGGCTTGTTACAGTAAATTGTTATAAATGGTGTTCAACGTGCTTCAGGTTTGGTACTCAAAAAGTAGACAGATAAATTAATTGATTATTTGATTATTTTCATTATTTCCACATCAAATATAACAGCTTACAATATTTCTCTATGACCTAAGTTTGAACGATACGTGGAAAATGACAGTGAAGTTGGCCCACATGTAGTAAGATATAGAAAGGTCAATGCTGGGCGTTTCTCTTGAGGAAAAATACGGGACGAATTTATTTTTCAGAAGATCAAAGTGGTTGGCGTTGTTCAGTTAGAAGGGTCTCAAATGGGGACCGCATTTTGACAAACTAAGTCTAAGAATATGATAATATTATGATTTATAACTCCACATCACTTAAGGACAAAGATATATTTATTTAAAAAAGTAAATAACCCGTGTTTAAAAATACTTAGAAGTACTTTTAATCTTTATACAGTCAATTAATTATTTCCTTTTCCTTTACAGGAACTGATAATTTCTCCATATCTCTCTTACACGAATACAATTCATAAGGAACAGTTGATCAAAAGCATTTCCTTAATAGAATCCATTTTAATACACAAAATACGTTCATTTCAGAAACAGATCACAAATAATCGGTTTTAGTTACCATTCGATTGAAAATCACTGGGATCGTTTAAGTAACACGCAGTCTCATTTCAAAAGAGACTCGATCTGAGTAATTATTTACATAATTAATCGGAAATGTTTGTAATCGATAATGTTTACTTAGTGCGGGCACAGTCTAGGTGAAGTCAGTAAGCCAATCGGTTGAAAAGGTTTATATTAGTTGTACACACTCCAGCAAATTTTGCTTAATATTTTTTGGAATACCTTACTCCATTAAAATAAGAGTCATTTACCAACTCACATTTTGCACACATTCACATGTTTGCTTTAAAATGCAGTCGATATAATTTTTAAGATTAGAATTTTTGAAAGTACCGTCAAGTTAGTTGATGCTTATAGTTAGATAAAATATGCATAGATGAAATTGGAAAATCCGATAGATTCGATTCGATCTTATTCCGGGCTCAATAAATTATCTTTTCACGGATGGTTTTGCTTTCGAGGACTTTATTTCTGTATCTTGTACATATGAAAAATGTCAAAATTGAGAGCAAAAAGATCCCAATTTAGTCATGTTAGTAATCAGCAAGTTAAAAAATCATATCACAGAATTAAAATTTAATTGTATTCAATGCATATTTTAGTTTTTACAATCATATCTTATCTTATCTTGCATAATAAGTATCAGTTATCAGTTAGGGATAAACTAAAATAAATAAAAAATACTTAATGTAAGGTTGTAAATTTTACTTCATATTATGTATTCTATTTATAATTCTTATTTCTATTTATTTGAGTTCAAATTTTTTTGTTTGCATATTAATTAATAATGTGGCAAAACATGATTAATTAAAAAACATAAAATATAAAAAAGCAAAGTACAAAAATTATCCTGGTTTATGTACAATTTTTATTTATTTTGTAAATGTTTAGCACGTGTATGTTCCTTTAAAATAGAGAGAAAAAAATCCTGGAGTTCGCGGAACGGAAATGGGAAATTACTGGTCTCACTAGTCAGTATAAATATTAGTAAATAAATTCTTTGCTGATATATGTATTTTAGTTACGCATAAATAGTTAAATTAACTAGAATACCGGTTCTGTCAGTAACAGTTTTATAGTTTTGCTTAATACAAATGCCTGCATCAAAGGAAAACCGACCTTGGCATATAGTGGATACGTTTGATAATAGTTCAAGGTATTGCTTTGCTTTGATACAAATTCGATCAGAATAATTAAGTAACTAGTAGATAAAACAAATATCTTCAATTTTAATAACAATAAGCAATTCATTTTTATTGATGTCATCATAAATGAACGATAACTTGATACCATACAATTTAAATAATTGTTCAATTATTATTGTGCGGACTGTACTTACAAATAAATTTTTGATCAACCGGGTTGATGTACGTCACTACTCAAGTATATTATTCAAAAGTTTGAGAACATAATTAGGGTTATCAATTTTTAATGACAAAAAATGTAAGTCATAAAATAATAAAATTTTTGATACTCATGACTACATTGTGGATATATCACTCTGTAGGTTAATAAGTACCTAGTTAACCTTTTGTTTTATTTTAGAGCCTTTAAAATTAGGGTCTGTGAGGGCCGTAATATCCCTAATTTCACTAACAAGCTTCGTAAAATAGAAGTATATATATATAGATACAATTTTAAAAAGTGTTTGGTAGAACATGGTTCGATGAAAATGAATCTTTATACAAAAATATTAATAAAAATAAAATTTAAGTTTAATATTCAATAATAATAATATAGTACTTCGATCAGTTGACACCCCTAATCAAAATGGAGAAAATGTTCCATTTATTTCGTATACTCTATTAATGATGTTTAAATAGATCCATATATAGCTCAGACTGACACATATACTGTAAAGTCAATTAAATCTCAATTAAAAGTATACTTTAATCCTAGTTCTACACAGTTGATTTCGGCGTAAATCATCCATGTAATTTACTTAAAAATCCATTTACTTCGGAGGCTTCTATCTAAATTGTATCGTTATTAGGAGAAGCGGAAAACTTTTCATCTAAATTAAACTTTATTACTGAAACAAAGAGATTACTTTTGACTGTGCGTGAGAGTTCTACAATGAAATTTGATTTGCTACCGTGTCTAATAATTAATGTAGTTAATACTAGAGTTGTAAAGAATTTACAGTAGAAAAAGGTCATACGGTTTAGTAGTACACTAAGCATTAAATATTCATAAGCTTCGATAACCGTTTGTTATTAAAAAGGTTATGTCCTATGTCCTGTATATGGTATCATTTTTAAAAAACTTAAGTATCGAAATTATTTAAGCAATGTGAAGTCGATAAAGCTGTACAACACCAGCATGACTTCATGTCGACTGTATGACGCATGCAGGCCAAAATCATGCCGCTTGCATGCCCACTGCACGCCGATTATATGCCGACTGCTCACCAAGCAATTTAACTGCCAGTAAATTTTCAACATGTATCCATAATAATTGACAAAAAATATAATGTGTTTCTTTAATTGCCTTAAGTCTGAGAAATTCCATTATATTATGTATGTATAAAAAATGCTGTTGAAACATTATTTAATTGAATAAATAAAAAAATAAAATAAAAAATTAATAGTTATGAATTTGTTTTCCCGGTTCAAATAAACATATTAATATATTTTTACATTTATTCAGGATAATAAACAGCCTCAAATTGTGTATTTATTAACTAAATAGCTTATCTTAAACGAAAGACCAATGGCACTGTCCACAAATTAGATATATAAAATAGAGACATTGTCGAGAGAGAATTTAAAATGTACAAATTTTTTATTAAATTGTTACACAGCGATATTAACTTTTGAAAGCCGATAGGATGGCTTTACGCATACCCATACAAGTATTATAGAAATCGATATCATGAAAGTTAGTATTGTATTTTATGAATAATCTATTAAATTTTTGAAATTTAATTATAACAATGGTTCCATATACGAACAGCCATTTCCAATTGACTCCGGATAAGAGATTTATACAGATACAGGAATGTACTAGGTTGTTTGAAGTCTTTACTGGATCATATTACCAGATCAAACATTTTAAGAGATTTATTAATAATAAATTCTACATTTTTATCAAGATGTAGTTTATAATCTAGTTAGACCCCTAAGACTCATACCACGTCAATTTAACCTAATGTAGTATTGTACAGGAAATATACGTCATATTATTGCTCTGGTCTTGTCAAAAACAAAAACTAAAATTATTTAAGTCACTTTGAAATTGCATATGCTCATCGTAGCTATTAACTGTGTGAGATATCTTAAGATCGTTGAGAATTTACAAATAAATCACTTATCAATGTCATTGATAAACAGAAAAAAAGGCATGGCCCAAGAATCGATCCCTGTGTAACGCCAGAAATGACGTTAAATGTGTCTGATTCAAAAACCCCCATTAACAACTTTTTGAATTCGATTACAATTGCATGATTTAAACCACCATAGATTATCGCGAATCCTGTTAAAAGCTATTTTCTCAAACAGTATCCTGTGATCCACTCTGTCAGAAGCCTTTCTGAAATCCATGTAAAATTTGTATATACAGCCTATTTTTTTATTTTCATCCATTGCGTCAAATAAGTATGAAGTCAAGTCTTTTGGGCCGTGATATACTCCCAAGAACCCTAGGACAAATAAAATTATTTACTTATTACAAATTATACAGATTGACAGGTCAATATTGTCTGTAATGGGTCTGTTGAGTAATTATTAAATACAAAACGCATCACATCTACAAGCACGTCTAAAAAGATTACCACACCCATACTTTAAAAAATATGTATGCGAATACTGTGTATATGAACACTAATGCAAGACGAATAAGTTGTTGATTGCCTGAATTTCTTTGAAATCTTCAATGTAAATATGTCAATATTTAACATAAGCACATAGAGTAAATATTGTGAAACAGATAACAAATAATAAACTTGTGAAAGCAAAAATATTTTTGTGAAATAATATTTTCAGCATCATTATTTTTTAAATAAAGATCATTTATGTCTAAGTAATTACTTGAAATGGCTTGGCTTCACTTAGCAACCATTTTAAGTGTGTCAGGTTTCACGGCAATTAGAAAACAAGAAATAATTCAGTTTATTAGTACATACAAATATATTATTAGAAGACAGACACAAAACTGAATATGGAAGTCGAATAGTTTTTTACCATGAGTCTCTCCGACTGTATGTCAGACATTTATATGCAGTATGAATACTTACCTGAATTTGGACATACGAAGCTTTGGATAAGAATATTATGCATACTAAAAAATTTCTAACAATAAGACTTTATAACGATTATTTTTCCATATATTAAAATATTTATGGTAAATGTTAAATAAAATAATTTACTAAGCAGGATTAAATTTGGAGTTCCTACAATAAGTTGCAAAAACCAAAAAAAATAAGTCATTACATATATTAAGTAAAATATTACCACGTGTAAAGATGATTATGACGATGTAAGTAAAGTAAATTGTGACATATAATCCAATCAAGGCACACAACGATTACAGCGTTGATGTTTTCTCCTATGTACAGAAGGCCACACAACAAGCTTGACACGTCAGTTTGTAAAACGTATCCGATGTAAATGAAAAAAATACTTCATTTTCTACTTTTTTACTTTGTAAATATACTACGACTAATAATATAATTGGCGCCCAACATGGGTCCAAATCCTAAACCAAGGAATGGAGGAAATTCTTGTTTAATAATTACTCATTGTAACTTTTCCAACAAATCGTACTTAACTATATCATAAATCTGAAAAGATTCGGAAACCATATTTGTATATGGGGTTCATACGGTGAAGACGAACGACTGAGAATAATGTCCTAAATTGCAAAATAAAACTCCAGCATCACTCTTTGACCTTTATCCCAATTCTCCTTACATTGACAGCCAATATAAAAAGACAATACACATATCAAAATATATTAAAAATTAAAGACAAAAAATATCAAAGAGATCTTAACTAAATCATTCAGCAACATACGGTAAACGCGGTAATTAAGTTTGACGCAATATTTAAGGCTCAGAATCAATAAGTAACCCTAACGCTCTAAGAATTTTTTCTTTTCCCTCATATTGTAACTAAAGTACTTTCATTTATCAACAATGATAACAACAGATGTGGAATGAATCATCTGTTACAGTAATTTTTGTGTTCGTGTTATTACTGACCGTTATGAATTTAGTTAGATTTATCGATCGGATAATTAATTTACGAACAGGTAATTTTAACAGAAAGGAATAATTTTCTTATACATATTCCCTGTTGTGACGATTTAAAAGAGCTTAGTAAATAAGTCTATTTAAATAAAGTTATTTTTGACTTTGACTTTGAGCAAAACTAAACAGTTTTCGTGACATGAAATATACTTTCTAGATAACCAAACTATGTATATATATATACATACATGGCCTATTTATATATGTATACATATACCTGTGCCCAGCAATGAGAATAATGTATGCTGTTGATAATTTATCAGAACTGTAGCATCGTCTATACTTATACCAGTCCATATTAATGAACGCAAATACCAATTATATCGTTGGCTAATACATATTACATAGTAGATAAAACGATAGTTTTCGAGTTCCCATTCCGAAATTATAATTTAGATTCCAAATTTGATTACTAATTCGTCGACGTGGTTGTAGGGTTAATTGGGAATATGCATATTAGTGTAAGTTTTAATTTTAAAAATATTTCGTTTCATACTTAAATTATTTAATAATATTTTTTTAATTTTTTCATATTTAAATTATTAACGATATTTAAACGGAGGTATTCCAGGACAGCGGATATTAGGATTGCGGAAGCACAAAAGATCCCATTGAGTCGACGTGCTCCGGGAGTAATCCCTACATCAAGATAACTATATTTAAAACTAGGACAATTTGCATATCCTCGTTTAATAACCACTTAAAGTTATCACTATTAATAGTGCTATACCTTTAATTATATTTATTTATTTTTCTCTTACATATTCCCTATTATGACAATTTAAAAGAACTTAGTAAATGAGTCTATTTAAATAAAGTTTTTTACTATGATTCAAACACAGACCATAGTTCACTCGTGTTTCTTTCTTATATAGTACATTACGATATAAGTGCTGAAAATATGACATTTTTGAACGAGTCCCGGTTTTGTCCCAAACCAGGAACAAAGGATGACGGGTGGAATTATTTTAGTACTTTACGAAACAAAATAAAACAACGAAAGAAATCATTGAAAAACATTGTAATCCATCCAAGTTATAATTTATATTACAATCTGAACAATTGTTGAGAGTTACATAAAACTTTTTGGGTCATGTATTAATATTATTTACGTTGTAAAGTATTTATTTTAGACAAAACTTTTGCAAAGAAAACTTTTTGATTAAAAACCTCCTTCGTGTATTTGGATGTTATATGCAGGAGGTATACAAAAAGTACTAGTGAGGTAAAGAATAACTTTCCAATCGCTAAACACACGTGGCAAAGTCTACTTTACGAGCAAATGTACCAAAAATATATTTTATAAGGACCTTTTTTACCTTTTGTAACTTTGTCCTACGTAACATTTAGTACTAATGCGTGTAAGGCTTTGCGAATCTGCCATAAGCGGCTTTCAAAAACAGAAATTTCGTAGTAAAACCTCATTTGCCTTCAACAGCTACCTAACACTGATGATATGAAGTTATAACAAATACTCCTCAAAGCAGACAGCTATCATAGAGTAATGAATACGAATGCAAATACCGAATCACTTATGAAGATATTTCCCAACTTACTTTTTGTAGAGGAACGTGGCGCCACCGTCTTTGCGATTACACAATTGGCATAGAAAACGCAAAGTTTCAATTTTTCGGCGACTGCTAGCTTAACTTTGTAGTTGTTGGTCTGTTTGCGCATGTCTACGATATTTTTGACGTTCAGTTGGTATACGGCTGCCGGGTGAAGAGCGCGCGTCGCTGCGAACAAACGCTAGTAACCGCGAAAACTTTCGAACATTTAGAAGTTGTTCGATATTTAATTTTCGAATTATCCGACTCATATTTTTAGTAACAAAACTTTTTTTTTTATTGACAAACAGGAAAAGGTTGCTTACCTATTGTTTATAGTGCAACTTTTTAAAGTGCTTTGAAGGTTTAACTGAAAAAGTTTTTGACAGTGTTTTTTATATTTTTTTGGTGAAGTGACATGTGGTAGTGTTTTACATACATACTCAGCGATTAAAAAGGTAACTTTGCTGTATCTATTTTAAATTTCTGAACGGTTACATAAAAGTTTGATTCAAATAACACTGAACTCGATAATTGACGTTCTATTTTTGAAACGACTCCGTGTCACTAAAAGGTCATGATATCAAATCGCCAAGTACTTTAAAAGTCGGAAAAGATTTTTAATTAGCTTTATAATTTTTTAATTACATAGTTAGACATATACGTTTAGTATAGTTAACAATAGTTAGATTATATAATATCGGATAATAATGCGTGTAATTAAAAACAGTTTATGGTATTTACAATATTTATCAGTTACAGTTTAAAATAACATATCGTTAACAATATCATGATGGCATATACATACTAGACAATCCCATAAGCTTTGTATGACATAGTCTGCCACCAACGCCATCTATTAATGTAATACGAAGTGAAAGTTTAGTAAGGCAAGTCAGTTAGACAATTTTTCAAACTAATTAACGAATTTCGAATCATTATTGTTTTTAGATTTTCTTTAAGATTGATTAAAATCAGTCAATATATAATTAAAGTTTCGGAAGACCTGTGCCCAGCTGTAACATGTTGATGATGCATTATTTATAGGTATGAAGGATGTGATTGAGTGAAAACAAGTACTTAGTTTTTTATTAAGAAGTCTCGTTTATTATTCACTATAAAAGGGTTTAGATAAGGGATCCAAATGTAAGTTAACAAGTCTTTGTTATTTAAGCAAAGGGAAAATCGTTGTAAATTTTTATCATTGCGCTGTGGGGTCATGCGGGTCGACTATCGGAGTTAATAATATCCATTTTATCTTACTTCAATGCTTTCTAACTTGTAACGTTATTTGACAAATTTATTTTTGTTATGTAGCAACTATATATTCATAGGGTTCCGTACCTAAACAGAGCCTTATTGCTGTGACTTAAGTGTGTATCTGTCCGTTTGTCGTCACATAAATGTAACAGTTAACCATTAGGACTACAGACTTCAGAATTGTTTTTAATCCTAAACGGAGTAGCTTTTGGATTTAATCTCACTTGTTTTTGATTGCACTGTAAAACAAAACATGTATATGTTTGTATTACTAATACATAATGACATATTGATTTGCAAATGTCATTATAAATACTAAAGGCTGAGAGTTTCTTGCGCCGCTTCTTCTCTGCAGCTACTAATTCGTCGAAGCGGTAGTAGGGTTAATTGGGAATATGCATACTAGTGTTAGTTTTAATTTTAAAATAAATATTATTTTAAAATTAAAACTAACAATTTATTTAGTACATATTTTAATACTGGGACAATTTGTAAATGCCCGGTTGATACCTACTTAAAGTTATGACTATTGCCTTTAATTACATTATTTGTTTTTCTCATACATTTTCCTTGTTGTGACGATTTAAAAGAACTTAGTAAATGAGTCTATTTAAATAAAGTTATTTTTGACTTTTGTCTTTTGATGGTTATAATTTATAAACCAGTAAATTACTTATTTTATGTCTTTCGAATCCTTCTGACTTGCTATTCAAAACTATCATTTCTCTTAACGTTAATTTGGATTTCTTTTGATAGATGGCGATAGAGGCAGACAAACGTGGTATTGATATATTCTATGGTCATAAATTATACGTGACACAAAGTGTACTGGATCAACAAGGCTTTGTTATAAATAATTTTATGCTATTCATTAAAATTAAAAATGCTAAACACGTTTCTAATTGATAATTTATATCAATCAATCAATCAACATCCTATGTAGGACCCAATTCTGGGCACAGGCTTATGGTGGCGTTCGCGATAGCAAATTTATTTTGATTGACTAATGATGTTGGCCGCAGATGGCCTTTACAGCGTTACCACGGTTTTAAGGAGGCGAGAACCTTGGAGAGTCCTCAAGCCTTAAGGGACGATTTTCCTCTGGAGAATTTCGAATCAACAGCCATAAGACCTCCAGGGGAGGCGTCCTGCTGTATCTTAGAATCTCCAGGATGCTCGAGCCATGAGGGCAAAACAACAAATGACAACAAAATTTGCTTCGTTTTCTTAATTGAAACCAGAGTGCTCGAACGAGCTCAACTCAAATGCGATATTACTCACTTAAATAAGGAACTTTAAAGAAACTATTTTACAAGAAATACTTACAAAAGATGAAAAGCATATTTTCAGCGGCACGACACAGATGCAGCGTCCGGCATAACGGGCGAAAATATAACGCCATATCCATTGCGGCATTGAATCCAATTTGGTCTAAACACCGCGTAACGCGTATATATATAACGCGTAGCCACTTGCACGTTATTCGTTTTACCTATATTTTCGTTCGTCATACGCTATTTCATGATTGAAAATGTCAACATTCATAGTTTTATTATTGACTGTGGACTTTAACTGTTTTCAATCAATTATTAATCTCAACGATGTGTAAAAGCGAGAAAGCTGAGTGTCTTGCCTATTGTTTTCAGGACAAAAGCCCCGGATTTACGAATAGATGGCTTGGATTGATGTTCAATAAGTGTAGATAAGTATCAAAGTTGAATTAAATATTTTGTAATGAATTTGAAATAACGAAAAGGTTTTGTTTAATAAATTTTCTCTGATGCTGTATTGTATCTAATTTTTGGACATAAAATCGTCTGGCCCCAAATACTCCCGTCCCAAATAATTCTTACAAAGTATATCTCTTTACAATGAAGATAACAAAGTGATGGCCTATTTACTTTATATAATGTTATTTAATAACATATTGTTAAAATCAAAGCCAGCTCAGCTCATTTATCAAGATTTTAATATTTGGTGATATATATAGAGCCTTGTGATATTAGCTGTTTATATGATGAGATTAAAATATCTGTGATATGAAAAGACTCGGCAAACATCACACATATATATGTATCAAAGTACATATATATTTGGATTCATATATGTGTGTGATTTTTCCTATTTTTAGTTTGACATATTTTTAAAACTTTTTTTTACGAGGAGGAATCCATTTACTGGATAAGCGGCGGGCGTGTGTTGAGGCTCACCCTATGCAACATCATAGAGGCACAGGGAATACCCACTAAAACTCCCCGCTAACTCCATTGGCCTTCACGGGGGTAACCTGGGTCTGCTGAGCAATTCACCAGGTCAAATTATTAAATTTTATTTATTATATAGTATTAATAATTAAAAAATTGGTTCTTACTTCATAGTTAAATTAATCTTTTTTCAATGTTTATTATTAATTTTTTACATCTCTATGTGAACAAAAGTCAGTAACTAAGTTACGACCCTTTTGCACTTATGCAGCACACAATGTAGTTTGATATTATCCATTGTAAAAACGTCTTTAACTAATATATTGTTTAGCTTAAATATTTTACGTGTGATGAAGAAATTAAAATAAAGTGATTATCTATATATCTCACTATTTTGTGGTTTAAATTATGTCAAAAGTCAAAAATAACTTTATTTAAATAGACTTATTTACTAAGCTCTTTTAAATCGTCACAACAGGGAATATGTATGAGAAAACAAATAAATATAATTATAAAGGCAATAGTCATAATTTTACTGGGTATCAATCGGGCATTTACTAATTGTCCCAGTTATAGTATTTAAATATGTACTAAATAAATTGTTAGTTTTAATTTTTAAATAATACTTATTTTAAAATTTAAAATAACACTAGTATGCATATTCCCAATCAACCCTACTACCGCTTCGACGAATTAGTAGCTGCAGAGAAGAAGCGGCGCAAGAAACTCTATGATTACTTATGATTTGAGTTAATTTATTGTAACTTGATATTATTAATAAAACTATTTGCCTATTATGTTGATAGCCATTTTCTTTATGGCTGCGTTTAATTTACAGAAAGGTGTGATGAAATCCTAGAAATTGCCCGTTAGCAACAAAAAAGCTATGTTCGGTAACAGTTGCTCGATTTCCACCGTAATGATGTTTGAAACATTACAGTCAAATGGCAGTGAAATTTATCTATCAACCTGTATTTGAACTATGTGCTGGTAGTATGACTCAGACACGTCTTTTTTACACGTGGCAAGGCCTGTGCCTAGCACTGACCCGTATATAGGCTAATGATGTTGATGAGCTGACTTCTAAATGAACCATGCGCGTTACAGGTTTCTTTACTTACTTTAATTGAACTGACTTAGACAACATTAACAAACCTATCGATAATTAAGAAAAACATCAAGACAAATGTCAAGTAAATTTAAAATAAAAATCATTAATCATTAAATCATACTTTTTTATTTAAGTATATTTTATTTCATTCAATTTGATTGACCTGTGTGAAAATGTTTAGATGCTTTGTTTGAATTAAATCATTGAAACTGCGTAGTGCTTTACTAGTTTGGTTAAAGAGTGATAGAAATTAAGTGATTTATATAAGTTCAAAAAAATCATTCATAATCAACAAAAAATCATCAAATTAATGCTCCAAATAACAGGCTAATGTTAAATACGATGTGTTTAGTGAGCAACTGCTACATGAATGTGCAGGTACTAAGCTGATTGCGACAGTTGTATCAACAGAGACGATTGTGATAAAACTACGTGATATGGGTTCAAAAGAGCGGAAAATAATCAGCTCTGTTTGTTTACAAATTTAATGTTTACAACTTCGTATAACTAAATGGACTATATGTATAAACTTATAGAATATAAATTCAACAAAAGATGTAATTGATAATAAAGATAATAACACTGCAGTAGATAGTAATTACGTTGCTGACAATTTGTAAGTTAATGTTCAAGTAATTATATACAACCTTTTCAGAAGATCAAAGTCAAAGTCAAACACTACAATAGTTAATGTAATGAACATTGACAGTTCCGGATATACAAAATTATAATTTGTAAAAATAATAATTTTTATTTCAACAAATCTTCGAAACTATAACATAAAAGAAAACATAATAATGGTTAATACAAAAAGTTCGTTCTGCTTCAAATATAAAAAATAATGTATTATTTTTAACTGACTTCAAAAAAGAGAAACATTTATGTTTAATTGTATGTTTTTTTGTAAGTATGTTCTAAATTATTTCTTTATCGATAGAGTATACACCTGAGGTGGTTCTACTGTCACTAAGACAGGATCTGATGATAAGATCCCAGGGAAAACGAGGGAAACCTACAAATTTTATTGGCATGTACATGAGTCGCCAATACTAACGGTCACTTATATACTTATAAACGTTACGAAGATTTAAAAGAACTTAGTAAATGAATCTATTTAAAAATATATTTTGACTTTGACTTTGACTATCCAACTTTGAGTTTAGATCATTCAAAATAGTGAAAAAAAGTTTTAAACAAAACTAAAAACCTATTTCTAAACATGAAAATGACCTAAAGAAATCAATACAAAATTAACAATTTGAAATTATTTTTGGACGTTGGTTTTTCGTTTGTACAGATCCAATTGAATTCGGGTATAATAGTTTACATTCATATCTAAACTTCATGCTATTGTAGTAATCAACTACTAATGCATCTGTCCGTCAATAGTTCATAGTGTATATGAACTAATGATCTTCACATCTTCTACATATGTTTTCTTACACGAAAGAAACTTCAAAACCCGAAACTGATACAGTCATCCAAATACCAAGATTTAATATACCAATAAACATTTTTTAAGGAGTTTTAAATGTAATTTAACATAGTTACACAACTTAAACATAATATTTAAGATACAAAAAATATTTGTATCACTTAAATATTTTTAGTTGAGTAAGTGTCAGATGTGGTTACTAATAGCAATTTTGCTATGTCAAAGTCAAAGTCACTTAATGAACGTCAATCTAAATCATACTTCGTAAATCTATTGGAAGAACAATTTGTCCTACCCTTAACACGTCATTGAGAATCGTTTGAAATATTTCAGAATCCATAGACATTGATAAAAACACATAAAATTAATCTTTAACATTTTAAATCACTAAAATGTCTAAATAATTGTAGGTGAACTTATAGCAATACCTTCTTAACAATTCTAAGTTTAGGATTCTATAAGTTCCGCGTTTAGTTACCATTAAAAATGCTACAATTTTGGTGGCGTAATTGTCAAACACGCAACCATTTGAGGCTACAATTAAGGTCACTGGAGTAGCGTGGGTTATTTAGCGTATTTGCAATGGTTTATTACTTACTTATTGTATTGCCTTTACAGCCTGCATTCTCAATAGGAAACAAAGTAATATTAATCAAATATACAATATACTAAATTCACGCTTACTAATTTATAACTCATTTTGAAAGCTAATCGAATTATTTGTTGACACGAGTATAGTATTTTGCACATAAATTCGTCCAATTTTCCATGACTATGGATTTTTTGCATGGGTCTATAATTTTTCGAAACTACGGTATTAACAGGAATATCCATTACTGCGTTACTATAACATCATTATATCATTCCTTGTAACTCAACAAGGGCAAATAATAGGTACTAAGGGGCAATAATATACTTATTATTTTTCAATCAATTAAGAATCGTAGCGCTTTCATATATGTCCCTTATTTGAAGATGTAGCTATTGTATCGTCTTGAGAGATTATGTGACTTTTTAAATCCCTATCATTTAATTAGATTTTGTGCGATTTCGACAATTTAACACAGGAATTAGATATCACTGATCAGTGCACTACTAAAGTAGTAATAAAGTAATGCTCAAATTTAGCAAGTTTAATGGCACAATTGAGAGCTGTGATTTTATTATCAGCAATGTAGAAAATGGTTCTAATATTTCTGAAAAAGAACTACTTTAAGTAAAAACTAATAATGCTTTGTATGATATAGACCATTTCTAAGAAGATTCAAAATATACTCACTAACAAACGCCGTTCAAACTAAACGGAAACATAACTCTCCGTTTTAATACAGTATAGTGGTATGTAAAGTAAACTCTCTTAAGAACTATAAAGATTTTAATAAACGACTCACTGATAGATTGTTATCATAATTGTTTAGGAAAGTCTCGTTGGACGCATGATATTTGCATACCTATATCTGCCTAGCTACCTGACCCGCTCATTTCATTATGTTAACCCCCACCAATCTACCAGTTCATTCCCGAAGCTTGAGTAACTGATATAGGTACCCGAGGTGTGCGCAACGTAGCCCTCGTTGTCCCGTTTTCTGTGCCCATCAGTGCCCATCCTAGTGCCATCAGTGTTATGCCTACCAAGTGAGACCTGTATCGGCGAGATGGTAACCTAGATATACCTACTTAATAATAAACTAACTTAGCCCAGCACTTTCCCTAAACAATGATTCATAGATTGTATAAAAAATATTAATCAGCCTAATAGTCTGGAGTATGATAGTATGATGAAGTTGACAGAACTTATTAGATGCAAATGACATCTTCTTCGATTTCTCATCATGATGATGGTGTTCTCAAATCGACAATCGTTTTGATGAGAAGTCTGATAAGGTCTAGACCAATAGACGTCCAAGGGCCTGAAGATTATTCAAGCCTTTTCAGCGCTTTCGGTTAGTATCCAAGTGCCGTCGCTGAACAAATTAAAACTTTTATCTAGCGGTGGAATGATATGGATTAGGAAAGGGAGAACGAAAATCGTTTTTTTGTTAATGTAGAATTTGAATTGATAGTCGATTGTTCAATGGTGCACTGTTTTACGTAAAATTCAATATTTCATATCACTTCATATCAATAATGCGCTGTGATTATCGTCTTAATGCGTGTAGTAGTGACGTTCAATAGATGTATTTAAATTTTAGAATGCGATCATACGACAATACTGATGTTAAAGGACTGTAATACTAATACATAATGACATAGGTAATTTGTAAATGTCATTATAAATACCCAAGGAGAGTTTCTTACGCCGCTTCATCTCTGCGGCTACTAATTCGTCGAAGCGGTCGTAGGGTTAATTGGAAATATGCATACTAGTGCACTATATATTTATTTTAAAATTAAAACTAACAATTTATTTAATGCATTTTAAATTCTATAACTGGAACAATTTGTAAATACCCGGCTAATACCCAGCTACAGTTATTACCTTTAATTACATTTGTTTATTTTTCTCATACGTATTCCCTGTTATGACGATTTGAAAATAACTCAGTAAATGAGTCTATTTAAATAAAGATATTTTGACTTTGAATGCGGGATTCTGTCAAATGACTATTACTGGTGTGAGCTATTAAAGTATTGTGTTTCATATAGCATTAAGAATTCCTAATTCGTAGCACCTTTTGGAAAAAGGGAATTGAAAGTTCCCTCCTTAAATTCATTGTTGTTTTATATAACAGCTGCGTGTAAATAATATCTCATAAGCAGGTAATGATCTGGAGTAACAGTGAAGTAGAAAATTGCTTGGTAACAGAAGCCCTGACAATAATTGATTCCAATCGTTCCTCTTGTGCTAATGACCAGAGCTGCTTATCTTTTAGTGTGGTACAAACATTAAGCTTTCGCGTTGCTCCTTTGTGTGGTTAAATAGACAAAAATAAAAAATTGTGAACACAGTTAATGATACTGTAGTAGACAGTCTTCAACAGCCATGAACTTCCTCTCACTCCTGGGCAGACCTTCCTAAATTAGACAAACAAATGAGGTTTTTGGGGGCATTAAAAATACTACGTAGTACTCCTTGTTACAATATGGGTTCCTTTATAAAAAGTATGCTGCACTAGCTATCTTCGCATATGGATTCCTCTTTATATAAAAAACAAGATGTCCTCATGCGGTGTACGTTCAAGAAAGCTCAATATATTAAATTTTAACTGACGCATCCAGGGACGAACCTTGGCAAAAGTTGCTCTGTTTTCGTAGATGAAACCAGAGCGCTCGAACGACCTCACATGTGATATTAAACATGAATTGAAATTGTAGATTACCAATCACAATTGTTGGTGACGATTTTATGACTGCTTTAAATTTTTTAAAAAAGAAGGCAAAGGAGAATGTATTGAAATGACGTAAACTAGATAATCTCGACACATTAAGCGCAATATTTTAGAATGAAATAAGTTGTTTTCTAAAGTTTGTTCTAAAATATTAGGAAGTTCTTGTAGAAAGAACAAGAACTTCTTAATTGACGTTAGCTTTGATCATGCCACGCAATTAAAGTTGCGTAACGTTATAAGCGGTAATTTATATCTGTAGAAGTTTCAGACTTCAATCTGGGTAAGGCAAAATATCTTAATAAACTATTTAAAAATAATAAAATATTTTCCCTATTTAATTATTATAAGTACGGTTTATAATTTAATTATTTACACAAACTTACAGAGATCCAATTACAATTTATGAAAAATTAAGGTTTTATTAGAAATTTGAGATCTTACGTTGTTGGTTGGTTGGTGTAGTTTTTTTTTTAAATTAAGGCTAATTGAAAATTTATGTGTTTATAAGTTTATTTATCGCCCATCGCTCATGCTTTAAACTTATACTAAATGAGGCTATTAGTGAACGTATAAATCATCAAAAGTATATGCACGTGGTGACTTCACAATGCTAAATTTACACTTTACAACCAATATAGCGTGTGTAACAAGAAATAAGTTTGTATAAAGCAACCTTTCCGATATAGAGATCAGAAGATAAGGTCCTACATAGTGTATAGTACTTTGACTGTACAAAATTCTGTAGCTGTAGTATTTCCTGTTGAGCTGACTGGTGAAAAATTTGCTTCTTCCAGAAGGTTACAGATAACTTGCTTTAGTGTTCCTATGGTTATTTTGTTAATATTTTAGATGCTTGTGTCTTTTTCAGGATTTTTATATAAACTACAATACAACGTGATGAAGTGTGTCTTTTTTTTTAAACCAATTATTATTTCACAGATTAACTAAAGACTATTCCATTTAATAATTTATTTTAATACGCACTCTAAATGTTGGTCTGAAATATTTAAATCTTTAGTTTAAAATTTATTTTCGCTTTTATATTAAAAGTTATCTCATAAATGGTTTAAAAACTAGCAACCGTGTTCAAAACATTAAAAGAAAAACGATAATTAAAATTGAGCAGTTCTGTAATAAAATTAATTTTAGTGTTTTTATTTTCTCAAAATTTTATGTTTTTAAAATCAACGTCGACAATTCTGTTTGTTATTTGTTAAAAACACTTTAATAGATTTGAAAAAACTAGAAAAATTCGTATTACGAAATTTTAAGGTCCATCATCAGATTCTGACTTAAAGTAAATGGGAGTACTTGAGGTGTTTACTCTATCTATTAAAAAAATGATGTTTTTGAAATCGGTCTATGTTACATATAAATGAATGCACACAGTGGAACATATAGCTTCCTCTTTTTTGAAGTAGGTTAAATATTACATATTATATACACAAAAAATACTAAATCAATCTATGATATTAGAAGACGTTAATGAAAAGGGAAGGTAAGAATATTTCGAGAATGAATCATAATGATGTCATTGTATAATATTGAATTAATAAAAGTTAAATTATATATTATATAAATTTTTGTCATCCATAGAGTGTTACTAATTTCAATATGAATGATTTTGTAATAAACATCACTGGAAGCTAAAATGTCATGGGTGTGTTATAAGTCAATGTCATGGTGTCATAGGTTCCTGCAAAAGAGCCTTGAAAAAGCACTTTTCGGGCCGACAAGATAGAAGTGGCTAAGGCAGTTTATCACATGCTGTGCTAGTTATCTTCACATATGGATAATTCATTTATTTCCTGAGATTTAAAAAAAATATCTAGTAAAAACCAAGGTTTTACAAGGTCTATTAATTTAAGACGCTAACAAATTTTACTGGGCGATACCCCGAGTTGATATTAGCATTGCAAATAACCGTGCATGCATATATACGTGCGAAACCATCCGCTAAGTGATTTCAAGATAGAGGCGTACTACGAAATTAAATTCATTAATTTCTCATGTAAAAGCCAGTTCTGTTGTAAGGTGATGAATTTGAGGTTGGGGTATGAAATAAAGATATGACTTACGGAGATTATCTGGAGAGAACTTATACTTTATACTGAGGTTATGGAGAGGTCACGTCCCTATATATTTTACATGGTTAAGACAAACAAGTAACCATGACGTAATAAACACAAAACAATATAAAACTGAACACTGTATGGAAACTAATTTTAAAAGGCTAATTATAATACTTACAGAAGTTCCTTGGAGATAATAGGAATATTAAGATTGATTGGAATATAAGTTTTGATTTAAATAAACACAGCCATGAATAACTATAATTAATACGATAGAAGTGGCAGTGGGCTGGTTATGTTGTCCGTAACACTGACGACGTGGGACGCCCAAGACAAGATGAAATGAAGGCTGGAATGGGCTGGATCAGAGTCACCAAAAATCGGAAAAGTGGCCTGCATTAGCGAAGACCTATGTTATGGATGAGTGAAATGTAGGTTGATGATGACGTTAAGATAAAATGGCGTCGGGTAACTGATAACAAGGAGACACATACTCGTCAATGGCCATCAGTATACAATATAAAGGGACGTGAATCAGGACTAATTATTTTGGGAGACAAATTAAAATAATAAATAATAACGTTTATTTTATTATCTCTACATCTTAAGATTAACAATGATCGTCATCAGATGCATGTAACTCAAGTGCATAAGATAGTAGTTTACTGTATTTCAGTATGCCAGTACTCTCCCCTCCCGATGCGTACATGTTAACAATTAATTCAAAAACCAAAAATTTTATATATCTGATTGAGTGTTAGTTTTTATTTTTTTTGAGTGTTATTTTAGTTTTTTTGAGTGTTTTTTAATTGTTAATTTTTCAAGTCAAAATATAATTCATTTCTTTTAAATTAATTTAATTATTTTAAAATATTTCCACTTCTAATGGAATGGTGAATAGAGTTTCTATGACAACACAATGTTATAGCACCATGTCACAAATTCCTGTTAATGAGGTTGGTTACATTATACTCCTTTTTTAAATATTATACTAGATAATTGTTTAAATTATTAATTAGAATTGAAGCTAACAGTACCATCAGGTTTATGTAGAGCCTAAATTGCTTCGGGCGGCTATTTTAGTCTGTTTCCCAAGTCAGTTTCTGTTACACAGAAGTCTGCATCAAATCGTAGCTCTGAACAGCTGCTACACTTTAGAACTAGACCGCGGTAGACAAGGTTCCATTCAATTGCTATTAAATGCATGCATACTCGTATTTTGAATAATTAAAATTGCAGCAATTTTTAAATCTTGATAAATGTTGCGATTCAATAACCTCCCTACGGTTGGTTTTGCTAACGAGGCTTCCATATTTGAAATATTTCATTTGCATAATGTTATTCTGTCAAAATTAAGCTAATTGAAACCCACCATTACTGCAGTTATAAAAAATCCGCAAGAAAGCTTAAATCCCAAAATGACCTTAATTTAACTAACAATTCTAACAATTGATGATTGACTGATTCTAACAATTCACTTTGTCTAGTTAGAACCATTTGTTTTTATTTATTCTTTATTTCTTTTGGTACGTCATAGTTTTTTTTATCTATCAAAAGAGGAAGTGTGTCTTTCATACAAGTCAGCCTGTTAACCTAAGTAACGCTGCGTAACGAGCGAGATTTTTCCCCGGTTTACATGTAAATCTGAAGAATGGACAAATCTGATTTTTGTTCCTATACAACCATGTGTAGAAGTGGTATTCAATAACAATGGAAACAGCTGCATTTTTGTGTATTAAGAAATTTTTGGAGTAAATGCTCTATGCGATAATAATAATAAATAAAGTGTGGTCATTTCAGTACTCTCATATACACTACATTGCTGGGATTTATTGGTAGTAAGTAATCAAAAGATTTTACTTACTTTATCCGGCTAGAAGGACCACCGTGGGTGAATGATGAATAATGATTGTGGGGTGGCTCAAAGAATAAAGGATAGAAATAAACTTGATTCATGTAATCATTCCAACAGACGGGCATAGAAAGATTGCGGTATACATTGGAACCAACTTAAGAATAATAAACCCATCAATTAACTAGCAATAGGTACAGTATTACTAACATAAAAATGTTGGATACTTCATCAGGAATAACCTGCTATTTCAGTTGTGCTAGTACATTACAAAAATATAGCAACAAAATGTCAAATTAAAATGAAAAATTTGTGTGTGGGTGTGTGTGTGTAATGTTAAAAAATTAAAATAAATCCGAAAGCACTCGATTAATAGATATCAATTATCTTTTACTACTTAGGAGGGATGGGACCTTGAATTTTAGCAGACAATTCATTGTTTTTAATACGAAAACAATCAGAAAACCTAGTGCGTAATGCAAAACATGATAACGACGGATGGACTATGTCAGATTTTGACTTTAATTGCTTAAAAAACATACTTGATAGATAAAAAAAAAAACAAAAATATCTCAGTTCAAGTGAACTCAAATAGAAAGTTCTTCTACATCGTCATTAAACCCTACCACCGCTTCGATGAATACTTTAGCTTTGGCGACGAAACGGCGTAAGAAACTTGTAGGCCGAAGTGTAATCACTCTGGCTGTGCTCTTACAAATCAGTTGCTTCATAGCAAGCTAGCAGTACTTCATCTATGTTATCCTGATCGTATTAATATTCAGATCTCCCGTCCGAGCAACTGTTTAAGTCGGGTATTGTATGTGGTTCTGAATCTGTTTCTCATCTACATAAGCAAGGACGTGTACATTCGAAACAACATCAAGATAAACTTGTATCAAAACAGATCTTGTGTTTATTCCACTAGGACCTAGTTTGTCTTCAAGTGAAACAATTAAAGTGCTGTCTTGTGTGGATCTTAGCTTAGAATTAGGTGCCTTGTTCAATGTTGTCTTGCGATTCTAATTTACATTCACCAACAAATGTTTTTGTTGCTTCAAGTTTCTAAAGCACTTTCGAAATTACAGTCTGAGTACGAAATCCAGGGAATGGAAATATATTCACAAGTTCATCTTAAGTTCTTATTGTACTGATGTTTACCTGCCAAGTCTAACATCATTAAATTTATCAAAAATACTATTTACTTCTTAATTAAGCCGAAATAAAGATGGCGCCTGCAAGATAAATGGAAGTTTTTAGAAAATATGAGTTATAGTTAATTACAAACCATTAAAAACTTTCTTATGAGTTTACGTGAATTAAATAAAACTTCTTTTATGATTCAGAATTAAAAATACTATATATTGCTTGAACTACCATGATACTGCGTCATCGAAGGCAGTAGTGTAACCTTTAAGTGACATACTAAACCTGCCAATATGTTCAGTGCAACCGATTTATATTAAATTTAATTTCAAACGTCCCTGTCCCACTCTTACCTCCTAGTCTACCAGGGTTACTTCCTGGGCTAGTACCATTATTACTGTCACTACCAGAGTCACACCCTGGAGTGGCTTGCTAATATTCTTTCTCTTATTGTGCAAAATTCCTTCTTATTTACTCACTCATTGTGACTGCTCGTTCAGATAACATTAACTTGGTACGTACACAGATATATGTTATATGGTAGCTATTGTGAAATGTTGACTCCATTATTCGGTATCATAATGTATAGGATATAATGGAGCGTTTTTTTGATTACTTCTAACAGTTCCTCAAGCGTCACTCTGTTTAGAATATTTTAAAATTAAAATGAAACTAGCATCTATCTTATTAAATGAAGAAACTTTATCAAGATTAGTAATATATATCATTGCTTTCTTGCTAATTATTTCAATAATTAGTAACTTTGTCTCTTAAGTTGAATTTTGTTTGATAAAATGTATCTACATAAAAACCAGGGTAATACCCCTGGTTAAAAAGCGTCCATGGGCTACGAACCACCTGAGTTTTATAAAAGAAGTTATTTTGGTATGAATCAAGGTTTTGGTTTAAAAAATTGTAAGCTATCATCAGAGCACTTAGACCGTTTCTCAAATAACCCCGTTCAAAAGTTTCAGATACTATTTCAAGATACTTACCGAAAGATGAATCGTTATAGACCTCCTAAATGTATCGAGCAGATCTGGAACGATTTATCATTCTACCCACAAAAGACTGAGCATTGAATCGAGTCGATATAAAACCGCAGACTGATAATAAAAAATGAAAAAAGTTGAAAGGCAATGATCTGGACATTTTATACTTGGGTTGGTTGGTGATTTACTAAGTCCAGCATCATTGTATGTCATATAACAATAATGTGAACAGCATTGTACTTTGTTCCATTTCTAATCTAATCTAAAATTCTCCATTATCTCTCTCTCTCTGGCGTTGACTTGGAAGTGACTCCTATAAGCGTGAGTACTCGTTTCACGTTTGAAATTGCCCAAGTAAAAATAGGTTATCTTCCACTGGCGCGAAGCTCTGCTGAACACCCACATGGCTTCTGTAACCCAGGCCAACTAAGTGTATGGCAAAAAAGTTACCCGGGACTTTAAGTGGGAATTTCCAGTTCTAAGACTTAGAATCCAAGACACAAGATAAAATCTATACTCACTATTACCTAGTGGTTATTAAGAAGAGCAATGTGTTGATAGTGAATGAGCTGTCCTTGCAATTTCAGCGGATCTTATAAAAGATGTTATCTTATTTGATGTTGATTCTGCATCTTGTTTTATGGGTCGTAAAGGTGATGGGAACAGTCTATGATAAATGTCTTAAGGCCTTGGTTACAAAGTATACGATTGCTTAAGTATACGTCAAAGGAAATTGCTGGTTTTGTTTTAATGACGATGTAATTTGCTAATGATTTTTTTTACTCCACTTTTGCAGAGTCCAAAGTTTATGTAATATATATCTGTCTGTAAATAAGTTTTGATTTACACAAATTTTAAAGACACACAATTTTAACTTATTCGCCGGCAGTGATTTAAGTACCCCAACTCGGTTTTAAAACAGTTAAAATGTGTTTAAATCATTTCAAAATGGCGCCCGCACATATAATACACGAATAAACACCGCCATACTTCAAAAAGGCTATTAAGTTGTCTGTGTAAATGAATAGGTCTGCCGATTAATTTATAAAACTAGGAAGGGTTTTAAGACGCTTTATAACGTTGCGTGTTTAATAAATGTAAGACTGTTTGCAGGATAATTTTTTTATGGTTGCAAAGTACGTATAAATTACAACTGCTGGTCATAATGAAAAATGCTATTTGATGAAAAATTCAACCTCGACGCAACGATTACAATTTTTTGAGTTAAATGTCTAGTAAGCAGCTTTGGTTCGATTGATGGTAAATGCATTGTCTTTACTCAACGTTCTGAAGCCAAGAGATGTTCATATAGAAAAGATAACAATTAAAAGAAAGAGTTTTTTTAAAACTTTTCATTAGTTTAATGTCTCTTTCCTTTCCATTCCACAAATCAAACACAGATATCAGATTTCCTGTGTTAACTCTTGGGGGCTAATAAGAGATAACATTTAATATTAATATAACACTTCGATGTTTGTCGTAAAGCAAAAACCGTAATCTGAGGGTGCTCTACATCCAGGTTATATAAAGACATTTACCAAAACCTTTATAAAACTTTAGTCTACCATTATATCTACATAAACACATTCATACTCATTCTTTCCTGTCGAATGCTCACTGATCATACAAAATTCATGCAATCCGATTTCTGAATATGTTTTTGCACCTCGAAGTCTGAGTACAATAGCGTTTCTCAGATTTTACGCGAGAAACAATTTTTCCAAGCAAAGTAACGTAAGCAGCTTATATTTTTATGCATAAAAGGCTCTCCTGAGAAAGGTATATTCTAAAATAATATGTTTTATATAACGTGGGATCAGAGTGGAACAACAAAACATACCATCACGAAGAAAAAACCTTTAGACTAACAACCCCATGACACAAATATGACGTGTGATTGACAGGATGCAACCAGATTAACCCCTGAAAAATGACACAGGAATAAAAAGAGTAAATCTATAGCCAGTATTTATAAAAGACATTACGTGACTCCTTTCTCTGTCGCACAGCTAGAGCGTGGAATTTCTTACCAGAACATGTATTCCCTCCTTCTTATAACATGGGTTCCTTTAAGAGGCGCGTAAAAGCACTTTTTGGGTCAGCAAGGTGAGGGTGGCTAGGGCTGTATGTCGAATGCTGCACTAGCTATCTTCACATATGGACTCTACAGCTTATCATCAGGTGGTGTCAAGTCATTGGCTGAGCTTTTTATAACTATATATATTACTATGGTATGCACTATATAACTATAATTATACAATCGAGATAAGACAATACTAAGCTAGAAAAAAGCTAGATTAAGTAGTAAACATTTGTATGTTAATATTTAGTTTACCGTAAAATTTTTGTTATATAACTACGAATTTCTAAGTTTCCATTTACTTGTACTATAGAAAATTGATTTTTACTCGCGAGAGTTAAAATATGCATCATTACCTTTGAAATCTTTTAATTGTATTGATAGATGTTAGATTTTTTCATAGCTCCAAGGTGTTGCAGAGTATCTGATGTTAATTTCAACCTAATACCTTCGCGACTTCTTAAAAGAAATGGTTAAACATTTCACATAGTGTTTCCTTAATAGCAAGGGACCCTTAAAACAGCTAAATTTCTTATGTAGGAGTTAATTAATTATTTAAGCAATAGTGCTTTTAATGAACGATAAATTGTGGTTTTGTTTCCAAATATTATCACTATAATAAACAGAGTATCCATAAATCAGCAAAAGCTAGAACAATAACAAAATCGGGCATAATAAATGATACTTTATACTTTAGGTTATGTCGTACACTGCTAAAGATGAAGGATTAACATTATTTATTCCATATTCATTGGAAACAAAACCGAAAAATAGTTTAAATGTAAAAAGAGTCGCTGAAAACTAACTAAAATAGATTTTTATGTTAAATCTAAAAAAGATAGTTTGATATTCAATACAGAAAAGTTTATTACCGTATGCCCTTGACTGTAGTTAAAGGTCATTAGGGCATATGACACTGGTAGCGTAGCAAATTGTTGCTATTTTACTAGTTACTGAAATCAATAATCATTAAATATAAAGCGGATTTTCTATTTTTAGCATCCTATTGAGAGCTGGGGTACTTATTTCTCTTTCTCTTGGTTCTAATAGGGTGAAGTGCCACGAAGATTACGGTTAAAGCTGAAT
Source organism: Acentria ephemerella (assembly GCA_943193645.1). Lineage (NCBI taxonomy): Eukaryota > Metazoa > Arthropoda > Insecta > Lepidoptera > Crambidae > Acentria > Acentria ephemerella. Next base: position 7,955,635 of record OW971896.1, on the reverse strand, counting down.
GTTACGTATGTACATTGTAGAATGTAAAAAAATAACAGTATTAGTAAAATATATTTTAATTTCACTATTTCTCTTTGAATACAATTTTTAAATGTGTCTATTTATAAAAAAAAACAAATTAATGATTTCATTTTTAGTAGTTTTTCTGCTCTAATAATTTTATGCAGACAAACATAGAGATGACAAAAATTAGCTATAAAAAATATTACTATCCATAAAATCCCAACCTAATCTCTATATAAATAAAAATAATAGTTAAAATTAACTCAACTCTATATATACACAAAAGATTATCTATCAGAATCTATAGAAACACCGTGATGATTTCTGATTTAAATATATTTAAATGGAATTTCCTGTACAATATTTATTTATCGTTATGTATAGCTTTTAGTATTCCATAACTTTATCTTTACTAATACTTTGTTTTACCCCGTATTTCAGACATTTGAAAACAACCTTTGTATCTACATTGTTGGGTAAGCTGCTAGATCAAACGAAGCCTTAGAATAATGTTAAAAAGTAAACTCCCTGATTGGTTTCAAGAACGAAACTGATCAAAAGTTTACACAATCTGCGTATGAATACTTTAGAGAAATAGTAAAGGACAATGGGTATTGAATTCTAGTTAATTTTGGACCTTATAGTCCATTTCGACCGGTATTGATTTTGTGTGGCAGCGCTTTATAGTTAACCTAACCCCGTTTATTCCAGAAATTTCCAGATTGTTCGGGCAGTGATATGTTGCACCTCCTCTGGATGCATTGTGTTTCCCCAGGTAAATTTAGCTTATGCAGTAAAGGGCCGCAGGAGCGAGAACATGCATTGCGTTTTCATCCAACTCCTGACAGAACCTACATACCGCGTCTTGCTTCATACATTTGAAACAAGTATTTGTTTAATTTTCAGAGCCCTGTAAGGATTCTTGTCTTTTGAGTTGTAGTAACTCTCTGGACAGCTTACTGTTGAATCCTTTTATTAGGGCTTTCAAATGTTTTTGTCCTTTTACGGACTTGCACAACTGCCTATTGGGAAAGCAATCGCAATGGGCAATTTACTATAGATGATTTAATTTTAAACTTACCGCAAAAAACATTGCAGTAAGTTAATATATTTAGATGATATTCTGATTTATTTCATAAATGGGCGCCTATAAAAAATATTCTTCCCATTCTAATGTAACTTTTATTCAAACCTAATCTAAATAATAAAATTTATAAAAATACAAAAATAAATAGTAAAATTGTTTTTTGAATGTCAATTCCGTGAACTAATGAACGGAATAATTTAAATTATGGCGAGTTTAACCCGTGGTAATTCCTCTCCACCATAAACAACAGGCGCCATGTTGCTATAAGAATCACCTGTATGTTGCGTGCGTAAATTATGTAATTCTGGGAAGGAGCTCGCTGGCGTAGTAGTTCTGGGGCACATATTAATAAATATTTTGTTTTCATGTTAATTATTTTAACGTATATACATTATAATACATTAAAAGTACTTTTCTCTCTCTCATTGGTATAAAAAATATATAATAGAGATATGTCATTTATAAAAAAGAAGATCATATTTGTCTCTCTCATGTTTTCTCAGAGTAACACAAGGTCAAAATAACCTTAAGAAATTCTATTAAATACCATGACTCTATCACCCTACTGTAGTGTGTACATAGGATATTTTGCCCAACACAAAATAAAAGGAGCTAACACGATCATTCTATATTAAATTACATCAAAAAGGATTTTTGTGTAACCAATAACAGCAAATTGGGTTCAGCAGAAAGTTCACTACGTGTTTTGTTCGTTCTTATATTATTTATTTCTTAAGTTATATTAAAGTACCCAATAGAAACCTGCGATTTAATAATTATGCATTCTATTGTTATCTAATTCTTAAAACGTAAGAATGGGAAATTGTATAATAGTAACACTGAACTTTAATTAACTGCAATTTATGAATCAAAGGCAAAGAGGTCTATCGTAAAAATATGTACGCCCATAACTTTCAGTGGACTGCAACAAATTGGATTGTTCTTTTTCCTGTACACGACCCTTTCAAAACTGAGACAAGTAGCTAGTAAAAAATATTATTTCAGTGCTAAAAATCGGTTAATTCTCATTGGTTATCTTTGGAAATTATAAGTTCGCAGTTAATATAAGTAGCCTTAGCCTTAGATAGTAGCCTTTTATAGTCTAGGAATCTTCATAGTAGTGGTTCCTCCACTACAGTGGTCCATCCATCTGAACCGAGGTCTGAGCCTCAAGCTTTGTCGCTTCTTCATGGAAAAAGCACCCCGGAGACTCTATCAGACAGCGGGACACCTCTGGATGTGTCGATTAGAACGCCTCTGAAGTGGAATCACCCCTTAAGGCTAACAACGCCTAAAAGTTCTCGCCTCCTTAAAACCCAGGTAACGCTGTAAAGGCCATCTTAGTCAGTCCCAACAACACTAGTGGTTTTTAACATAAATTAAATTTTCTATAATATATTAACCGGATTTATAAAAATTGCTTCGGAAAGTACATAAATAGTTAATACAAATCTACCAAACTTCAAGACACACATATCTGCACTAAATTTTGTTTCACATGAGAAGTTTATGATTTTATTAGCTTTTATGGTTATAAATAGTCAGGTAGATGTAGAATTTTTCTAGGTAAATATAATGTAACCTTCTGTGCCTACCTATTTAGTGCGTCCTGCCGCCCTTAGTTTGTTTTGGGACCGCACACCAGTGCCGTACTCTGTCTGAATACCAAATGGACCGGTCAATCAGTTAATTGAGTTGGACCGGTGAATGTTTAACGAAACTTCTTTTTATTTCGGTATCGGTACGAGTATTCAATCGATATGAAAGGTGATATAACGAAATAAAAGAGTTTTTTTATTATACTTGATGGGAAGACCTTCTTCTCTCCTGATGATAAGTGATCCTGACAAGAGCGCGCCGCGTAGAAGCCAATTGTACCCCCGGTTCCAAAGTAAAGGGCCCAGTACGGAGGTTTAGGGTACACGTGCTGCCATCTTCCACGATTGGACACGGCCATCCACATCCTCGTAGAGGACCTATTTTGCGCACAGACGGTCTTCCACAGGGACGTGGTTTAACGGAAAACCTATGATTTAGACGCAATTTAAGATACCACCAATAATACACGCCTAACTGAAGATTACAGACAGTTTTGTTTTGTTTTTAATTCGTACATAGCCTCTGGACACTTGTAGGGCGTTACGACAAGGATCTGCCTCGAAGTTGCCTGTTATTTAATTTTTGAGCTCGTAGTAGTCGAAGTACTAGAGATGCTCGTAGCAGGCGTAGCACTATAGACATTCGTAGGACCCTTACGTTGCTTACCCTCTAAAAATCAAGAGAATACGTTATATTGATGATATAGAAAACGATTGACAATATTTAATTTTTAATATATCTTTAATGAGCGTATTTTTACGGATCTTCCCAAATATATCAGAGGTACCTCACACTGTAGTCTCTTAGGAAGCACTGTATTGGGGGCAGGATGACTTCTCTACTTCTTCTTTTCTTCTTCTTTCAAAGTTAACAAATTTAAAACTATTTATTGATAACTCATTTTATGTACTGATAATTAATATAAAATTTCTAGAAATATAAATAAATAAATATATGAACAACCATGGACACACAGATATTCTTATTCATCACACATCTGCATAGGCCAGACTCTACATCAGGACCCCTGACCTAGTAGCCTGTAGCTAAGAATACTAACAGCTCGGTCAGTTTAATATATAAATATTTTAACTGTAAACTGATGCGTTCAACTTATCTTATAACTTAATCAATCCGATGCCTCTTTAAAGGAAAAAACAGAATAATTCATACTCTTATTACAGGCGTCAGTGCGGTATCTCTTACCATCAGGGGATCATAATAATGAATCTCGTAACGTACATAAAAAGTATATAATTAAATAGAGCACGAATTGTTCTTGCGCTCTATTGATGATTAAGATTATAAAAATACATTCTGATCCTTTGCATAGTATACATATTTATACATAAAAAGTAGGAATATACGTCACAGAATCATTCTAAACCTTATTTCTTGCACGCCCATTTATAGGAAGCTGGGAGCTGAGGAAATGTGACATTGTTCTCGTAAATTGAAATAAAATGTCTTATGGTGATGGCTTCAGTGTTAAGTTTAGAGCGATTAAATCACCAGACTTTTGACAAATAGTCATAAATACATTTATTAATGTCCTTTATTTCTGACTAATCAGCTCAGACTTTATACAATTTATCTGAAAAATTTGTATAAATTCTTGATCAGAGTTAATATATATATAATATATAATGTTCCATATTATTCGTATGAAAAAGGCCTGCACCCTGAAGTCGAAATATACAGGATCTTGATGAGGACATAATATGAAGTCTATGTCTATCCTAAATATTTCTATGACATTGTGAAACGGTTACATAGATTACCCTCTATATACATAGAGGGTAATCTCTGTAACGTGATACAACGAAATATAATAAATATATAGAGTGGATATATAGACTGGCTTAGATTGGATTCAATATCATAAATATATGGAATGGATTTTTGATAGGTGTGGGTATAATATTATATATGTGGGTATAATATACTCACGCGTACAAAATCCACTCTATATATTTATGATATTATTTTAGATTCGCTAAAAAGACATCAACGAAATGCCAGCTTATAGCCAAATACTTCGTTAATTATGTTAATTACTATTTTGTAAAATGATTTTCAATCTTTTAACTTTATTGAAACTGAAACTTACTTTATAGATTTTTTTTTTTCTTATATGTAAAGGTTAATTATCAATGTGAAATACAAAAGATATCATAAATGTTAAATTAGACAGGTATTACTATATGATTTAAAATAATTAAACAAAGAACATTTTTTTTTGTGATGAATGAGCACACGCAGTCCCTTCTTCAGCAAATACTTACTGGAAGATATTAGATGATGAGTTACTGGTGAACTTGTTGGTAAATATAAATACTCACTTCAAAAGCAAGCATGGTAGAGTTAAGGTCCAAACTTATTATCAGTTTCTGTTTTAAAGAACCACTGCAGTCATCAAATTAGGTTTCTTTATTGCAAAAAAAAAGTTTTATTGTTACATATCATTATTTTACAGTCTTCAGTCTAAGTAGAGTTCAAAGCAATATTACTACAAAATCGCAAGTCGCTTGTAAATTGGTTCACCGCTGTAAATCTGCGACACCTAACCAGACAAATTTATCATTATCACGGCCTGTGCAAAGGCACTGACGTGTGAAATAGGAGACGGAGCGAAGCGAGCGCGTGCCGAAGGCGTGGCAAAGCCTGGCGAAGACCGCCCGAGTCGGTAATTGGATGCAAACATTCAAAAAGGCCTGGTAGATAATCTAAAAGGGGTTTTTGACTTCTGTTTTCTGACTTTGCCCGAACGTCACGCTTAAGATACTTTAGTGTCTTTGTCATTAAGAATAGGATTAAGTCAGCATATCGTGACGTCATAGACTTGTACCTTACTTTTAAAATATGTTAATTATTAATTGAACGTTATTCTACAAGCCATTATGGAGTGAAGATCGTCAATGGTGCGATTTTATTCTTAATTTGACCGCATAGTGTACAGTGATAGGCTATAACTTCTGCAAGATCTCAATAGCATGATACAAACACAAAGATCAATAGTAAAATACATAGAATAACCATACCAATTTAGTTACTTGACAATAGTTATCGTACTTAAGCTCCCGCGCAACATAAGCACTGAAAATTAGCTTCATATTAGATTATATCTTTATACAAAGACATACTGTCATTCAGAGAGCCTATCGTAATCGCAATACACAATACTGAATGGAACGGATCGTAATAACGACGTCCGTTTATCGTTATCGGCATTGTAATCGATATTGTGTAACTGATTCGGAATTAATCGATTCGATTCGTTATTGTTACCACTGTGATCGGACTAGATTTTCGTGGCTGGAGTTTGAATAATATCACATTTCTGTCCAGACTTATTAGCTGTAACTTAATAAATTATTTGTAATAATATCATAATAATATTTAATATTGTGTTATGGATTTTCGTTCACTTAAAACACTGAAATGGCAAAAATTTTGCGAACAACTTGGAGACGATTCCAAAAATAATTTTGTACGACCGTAGTAAATTATTGGTTTCAAACGGTGGCAACAGATGGCGCTGCACCTTTGTGAATCGCGCAAGCGAAGATTACACATAGAAAGTATATAGGCTTAAGGAAATTTCTTTTGAAACTATCTATCCATTGAACCCGTTGTGTATATGTTGTTTTTTCATTTATTGCACCTTCGTACACACTCGATCATTGGGTGACCTTGACAACAGGTGGTTGTACAAATTGGATAATTTCTTCAATTGAATAATTTCTGGTTTCGTTTTTTAGCATGGTTAGATATTAAGGGTTTTATTTGCTTTGTTATAAGTATTTCAGCTGAGGACCTGAAAATGTTCGATAAAATTAAAATCGTAAGATAGTTTTGATTTAGAAACTTTGGCGCCATCTATGCTAGCAAGTAACATTTACCGTAGATATTAAGAATTAACGGAGTGAAGAGCTAAGACTGTCTAGGTGATTGACTTTGAAGGTTGGGTTCAAGTTTACCGGCCAGCGGACTCGTATAAACGCTAATTGATGAAGTATAAAATAGCACGAAAATATTTGCTATTTTAGCCTTTTTCATGTTATAACAATCTGTAAAAGAAAATCATTAATCAATAAATGCTATATAATAAAAAAAGGAAATTAAAAATAAAAAAACAATAAAATATGAATTAAATTAATAGTTTAATTATTGAAATAACTTTCTTTTTACGACGTTCCATAATTATTTTACTAACTATTTGACCTACGTTGACATGATATAATTTTTTTAATACCTTACTTTAAAAATGTATTCATGAATGAAACTTATTACAGAAATTAAATTCTATAAATTAATAAATATATATATATATATATATATATATAATTAAAAAATATATAATTTTTGCACGCCTTGATGCAGGATATGGAGTATGTCTCTTAGACATTTTATATTATGATTGTATCATTTTGACCGCGCTTTCTCGTTACATATTGTGTTTGTACATTAAACTATCTTTTACTATCACATTAGGCCTACATACCTGTAGTGCTAATTTTAAGTATTATATAAATAAATAAAATATATTAAATTTACCACCAAAATTGAATGTACCCATATTTTCAAATAAATAGATTTAAATTTCAAAATAATAATAGCCAATTTGACATTGAATCCATTGGAAATCTGTCAAAGGGCCAAAACTAATCTTTAAACTGACGATAAAAATCTGGCATTAATTCATATTAATTCATATAGACGGAAACTGATTTTTTTTAAAGTTTCAAAGCATACTATTGCCAAAGACCTAGTCGAAATGCCACAGCTGATTATACGTTAAGCTGATAAAGCACTATAAGCGAAGAAACTACGCTACAGAGGATTGCGCTTCTTTGTTATGTCTAACTGACATTCCGTTGCGTGATGTTTTGCTATATAAAATGCATTAACGCCGCATCTTCTGCCGAACTAATGTTCTCTCAAGGACCACAACCCGACTGTATCATGTCGGACATGTAAGTATATTTACAAATATATATTTATGTTTGCAATCTTTGTAAGCGTGATTCAGGCTTCACATTACGTGTTGTGACGATTCTGTCGCTCCCTCATGGCTCGAGCGCCCTGGAGAATCTAAGAAACAGCGGGACACCTCCCCCGGAGGTGATGCCTGTCGATTAGAACTCCTCCAGCGGCGAATCGCCCCTTAAGGCTCGAGGACTCTCCAAGGTTCTCGCCTCCTTAAAACCCCGGTAACGCTGTAAAGGCCATCTGCGGCCAACAGTATTAGTCAGTCAAAAAAAAAAGACGATTCTGTCATGTCTTGGCTAAGTGTTTACACTGGTAGATGGTTATTTTTTGCTGATCAAGCATTTTTCTGTTATTCGATATCAGTTAGTCTATGTAGCATTATGACGTTGCCATTAAAAGCTAGTAAGACACTGAATTCCAGAAGATTCCTTTCCCTAACCGAGAAACGAACACTTACAATCTTCTACTCTAACTGCTGAGCAATGAATTGAGACAATTCTATCATTGGAATATTTTCTTTAACAAATAACCGCAACAGAAGACCTGATGAATTTAAAACGTCTTATTTTTACACAGACCTCAGAAATCTAATTCTGCGTCAGACTTATGACCTAGTAAAAATACTTATTTTACTTGTAAAATTACTTTTTAATCATGATTCAAACAAGCATTTATCCCTTTTAATCATCTATATTTTGACCACTAAACCCTATCCAAATATTTGTCATTCCAAAACTTGTATAATAAAACAGTAATAGGAGCTCTCAAATAGCTTTTAAAGGTCATTTTACTGAAAAAAACGAACCTTACAAAGGTCTACACACTATCCAACCAAATGAAATCGAATAAAATAAATTTAGCTATAGAAGTATTTCGCAATATTAAAGATATCCTCAGTAAGATGTTGATGTTAAACAGTTATATTTGAAAATTATATTTCATACAATGCCAAAAAGAATTACTAGAATCATGGCCGCGACGTCTGGGATCGTCCAAGTAACTCTGGGCAATCTCCATATGCGCGAGGTGGGGCTGTCTGAGTCAATTGATTTGGCAGAACCAGGCATTGGGTGTTTTAGTGGGTATTCCCAATGCTACTTTGATGAGGCTCTAGGTGAGCCCCACACACACACACACGCAGTGGCGGGTAGGTCCGTAAATGTATACCACCTCGAGAAAAAAAGATTTTTAGAGAATGCCTGAATTATACACTTTACATGTGACATATAAAAAGCTTGAGCTGTTAAATAGATACGGTTCTAAGTGACGTGATACTGAAGCAGTTTAAGTTACCTAATTGCTTGCAGGCTATGTTCAGTTAAGTTGAAATACGGGCAAGTTGTATAACTTACTATCTAGGTTAAGGTTTTAAAATAGCGGGAAGTAATTAACAGTAATAAATGAAGCCACCGGAATTCGGTTAACTTGCTTCGCGATGGCTCAAGGAATATTTTTATTGCAATCGTAAATGTAAGGATCGATGCGACCCACAAAGTTGAGATCCATTGAAGCGTTAATTTAATATTTACCATAATCTCAACAATGTAATACTCATTAAAATCAATGACAATTTCTCTCAAGGCTGGATAAGGAGTCTAGGCTTTAATACGACCACGGTATCCAAATTCGAGTAGTTGGCTCACTTCGGACCAACAGATAACATTGTCAAAATCAAAAATTTTTTTGAATGGATATAAAATTAAGCAATCTTGAACAGTTGTGTTAAAACGTATTCAACATATTTAACAGATGGTCTAGTATTTTGGCCATTACAGTTCTGCTTCGACAACTTTCAATATTTTTCATCTTATTCGGGCGACATTTCTACTATTAAGCTAAATTAAATAATTATTCAGTTGACAGTATTTTGTTGATAAGTTGTGTGAAGTTTATATTTTTGTAAATCTTCGGCAAATATATGTATCTTATCTTATCATATCCGTCTATTTGTAAATTATTGTCGGGAAATGTCAAACATGAAGATGGTTAGTGGTGACCATGGCATATGTGCGAATATAATGCGAAATACCAGCAATATCAAATTAATACTACTATTACATTTGTCTAAGCAATTATTATTAATCCTAAATTCGAATAAAATTTATCGTATCTTGTAATGAAAGTAACATATAAGCAACGCGTGTTCAAGATATGTTACGGTTCCAAGGGAGTACAAACAATTAAATTATGTACACTCAGTTAAATCAATCATTCGGACAGTGTAAATGTGTAACGGAGTCCATTTTAGGGTAAATGCTAGTCAAAATGTCAAAGGGATTCATTTGTGAACTGACTCATCTAACTGGCAACGTCAGAGCCTGATCGTAGCAGTACTGAAACTAAAACACCCCGGTAACATTGCTTTTCGTAGGGCTTGGGCGGGGGATATTTTAAAATTGTCGTAAAGGATTAATTAAAATAATATTCTTAGCAAAATTTTTTGTCTAAAACAGGAAGATATAAATCTTCAATCAAAATAAATTCCCTCACAGAATCCGGATGTACATTTTTTAATGTGATTTCACAAAGCAAGCTGACAGATAATTATATCAGTACGTAGAACTTCAAAACTAAGCATAGCACAGCTTTTTGTCACAATGATCCCCGTAATTGGATTTAGTCGCCAACTAACATAGATGAATGTTGACCCGAGAGTCCATTTTCAAGACCTAATTAAATTTACAGAAGATTCACAAGATCTCCAGACTCATATTTATTTTACAAAATAACTTGGTTAGAAATAATGACGTCTGTTGCTATGTTAACATGAATCAGTATCCGTGCAAATCGATCTATTTGATATTGTAATTAGAAATGGAGAGAACTCTATTCCTAATCAGGATCACATGTGCTGGTCCACAGAGTCCCTCATTCACTGTTTCTTCGTCTACTTTATTCGCAAAGAAATTTCGTGACTCCTAGCTTTATCATATAGACAGAGCGTAGAATATTGGCACACGTATTCCCACGTACTCAATATATATGAAGTTAAGGCACTTTTGTGAAGGTAGTTAGGGCTGATGCCGCATGCAGCACTATCTTTGCATAAGGACTTCTCTTACTGCTTACCATCAGGCGGTGTCGAGTCATATGCTGTGATTTTTATATAAAAATAACATATTTTGAAATATAATTCAGTATTCATGATAAAACTCAGATAAAACCTATCACTTAGATACAAAACCCAGTATCAAAATGAGAACTAGATCTAGTTACATAGTAACAGTATTAGATTACTTTCATATGATAATTTATTCTGTTTGGAACGCAACTGTTTTCGAACTTATTATCATGAAATTTACCAGTATAATCTAATCCTGTGATAACTAGATTGACTTAATTTTCTTAGGATAATTATCTTTACAAGCGTGCAAAAGAGTGAGTGTTTTAAATTCTTTGTGGTTCTCGAGATTGGGCGTCGTTGGCATCAGGAGTGAAACACCTATTGAGGTGAATAGCGTCTTGCAGGTGATACCTGCAAATACTTCTGTAACGTTTACCTCGCTAAGTCTCTCAAAGGACATGTTTTAATAATAGTATTTCATCTAGATATTCCTATCTGACATGTCTCTTGATAAGTTGTCCATACTAGTGTAGCAATTTCATATCTTTATATAAATCATGACAGCTTCAGTATATCAAAGTACCCTCTAACCCTACTTCCAATTAATCGTGCCGTCATAACTGCTTACCCAAGTGTGACATCCTAGATAAATAGTGATAATTTTGACTATTATATCAGATAAAGTACACGATAAAGATGCCAGGTTAATCATTTTGAAAATTAAGAGATCGTCATTGTCAGCGTGTAAAAATTCTACTACTGGGCTGGTTTCTTATTAAGGGGAAAATACAAATGATAAGCAACCATATTGAAAATATGCGGGCTACAAAATTATAGCTCTAAGTGCCTTCGGAAGCGCGTATCATCCGTCTATCCGGTACCAAGCATAAAAGATTTTTTTTATGATAGAAAACAGACCGCTTGTCCGCTACAACAACACCAACTCTATTCCAGCAATTTCCTCAAGACCATTAGAGATTTACTACAACATTTTACAAATTTCAAACTGGATAGAGATCGCTTTATCGCCTTGACTTTGTACCAGTAGCTGATAGAAACACATGATTATATCAGTTTGTTGAGAAGTTTTGTAACCTATCTATAAACAAATTTCGACTCCTAAATATTTTTGGGATCAATTAGCACTGCGAGTAAAAAGAGGTAGACCTTTCACTACTTATTTTTGAGCTTGAATACACGAATGGTAAGATAACTGGATGATATTTCAGGAGCTGAAACATTGACTTAGTGTTTTGGATGTGCTGGATAAAGAAAACTGAGCAACTTTTGCTGTAGTCGGTCCCTGGATGGGTGCTTCGGAAGACATGTTAAGCTGTTGGTCTTAGTTGTTACGTTAAGCAGTTTCACCTATCAAGCCGAATTGGGACAGATTGATGGTGTTATATCCCAAACATCTCGAGTTTTTCCAATATAAGAAGGATTTAGCCTAGAATCGAAACGTATGTAGACGATGAAGATGAAGATATTGAAAACTGGAAAGTAAAGGATTTTTAATCGCTTTGCTTGATGTACCAGGAACGAAGGTGGTAGTGACAGATAGTAGCTAGGGAATAAGATGATGTGTGACTGTAGCAATAGATGTGGAAATCATAAACAACGATTATTTTGGCGAAAGGCTTACAGTCAGGAGTAGACTGTAAAATGCTAAAAATTATGATGATGATATAACAGGTAATGAGCGTTGGAGTGATAACTGAATTTATAAGATAAAGCTTAACCAATACGGGTGAAAATGATAGGAATGGAAAGAATCGTATTGACCGGGAAAAGATAAATATATTTTATGAATTTTACAAACATGCAATAACAGTGATAGCGCAAACACAATGACAAACTTCAAAAAGTAAAACGTAAAAATATACAAATAAAAGTATCAAAAAGTATCAATAAAGATGAGAACATGGTATGCTACAACGGGTAATAAATTTGAATTTCGAATATATGACGTAACATTAAAAAACTTTCATTTGAATTGTTAACTTTAATTTTTAATCGATTCTTCAGGTAGTACTTGTGGTATGAATGTGTTTTTTAATTTATTTATTTATTAAATTGTTGATTTAATTTACTTACCGTTGTCTACTTTGCATCGAGTGTCTCGAACTCTTAAAAAAGAAATTATATTGATCTTTTACCTAATAGCATCATCAGGATACATATGCACAATAGGAACTCCCATTGTGCATGTGTCCCGGTGAATTTTACGTTAGGATTTAATAATAATAGGGTTAGTACTCATAAAAGACTCACCAGAGGACTATCGTCAATGAACCTGAGGATATTGTTGCTGCTGCCTGCTACTTGGCGTAAAGGGCTGATATGATGCATCAAAACTTGTCGAAAACAAAAACATCATTTATCGAATTATGTACTATATTTTCACTTTATTTTTAATTTACGTATTTCTCTGTTCTTAATCATGCTATATGCGTAAAAATACTTCAAATAGATGTTTCAGATAATTCATTTATTAGCCGAATTATATGAAAATAGGTTTCGAACGTCATGTCATTAATTTGGTGCTATATTGTGCTGAAGCGAGGTACGCGATATTGAACCTTGAAGCTGTACGATATAGTTCTATTGTTAGCTGGAATATTTAAGGGAGTTACCAACGTTAGATAGCTGATTGTATTTATAGAGCATCGTATTAGTGGTTGATAGATTTGGCAATCTGTTTATTCATTTCTAATGATATGTTACAGTGCTACCAAATTAATTTATTTAACCTATTTAAGTCTTGGACTGTGGTTTTTTACTTTTATCTAGGATAAATGCTGTGCGCAATTATCGACCTTCAATTTCAATAGTTAAGTTTTAAAAAACAATCTTTTAATTTTCATTTTACAGCTTTGCGTCTTTAAATAAATAAAGAGATGGCTTCCCTGAAACCTCTCAATTCAATCAATCACTAGACAACTCCCTATCTATTCTGATACGCTTGAGCGATGAGTTTGTGTGGTTTGCGTGCATTTAATTACATTGCCCAGCACAATGGTAACGATGTTGCTTGATTGGCAGAAAGAGATTGAATCCCCTATGTAAATAAGACTGCGGGGCGATCGTAAAAGTCATGGTTGGAGCTTGAGGTTATGCTTTCATATAAATTGAAAATGTTGTTATAAATTTAGTACTATGAACTATTCGTGTTCAACAAACGTAGAGAAGGACAGCCAGATTTCAAAATAGACTCTTTTTTGTCAATATTATCAATATAAGGAAAAGTTTGGTGATATTCCTCCAATAGCTTTGAACGGGTCTAATATGATATCAATTCAGATAAAATAAAAGAGCCTTTTGGGATTCGTGACGTCATATGACATATTTTGGCATCAGTAACCGCCCACACTGAACTTGCACGGGCATCATAGGATTTTCTTGAGGAAAATTTACAATGTCACTTTAAGAAATTTACTCTGGAAACTGTTTGGCTTAGAAATAAAATTGCAAACTTTGAGCGTATCTGTAGGAAATTTTTTATTATCTTCTTCGGTGAACGTTTACTAAATAAGATAAATGTGGGTACAAAAACGTTAGTTCATGTTTCTAAAAGGATTTACGCCAACTATGCTCATCAAGGAATCAATGCTCTTTTTGTACTTACAGGTATTCGGCTTGGAGTCAAAGAAATTTTGCTGTGCATCTGATTTGGGGGCAAGGTCCAGGAAGCGTTCGCCGGTAAGGTTCTTTTATTCTTTCTAGTAACTTTGTGTGTATTATTTCAAAATTCTCTAGATTATAAATTTAATTTTTCATTTTGTGTTCAAAGCAAAGAAAATTATAAGACACGATCTAATAGAGACTAAAGTAAGTTTTTATAATAAATTTCAATTTTTTATCATTTCCAAATATTTAAGATTGTGTCACAGCCAAAAAATTTACCGACTAATTACAATAGTCATAGTAACGAGCTTACTGAAGCTGAACGGTCTCTAAATCTTGCGTGACACCCTTGTATACCAGAATTACGTAATTATAATGCGAGTTGACAGCTTTGAATCTTAATTTAAATAGATTTTTTCTTTATCCTTGACAGATTGATGAAGTTCTTTAGGTTGATATGAGCACGCTTATTTTATTATACAATAGAACCTTTTTTAGAGTATTTAAAATTTTGTGCTGTATCATCAGCAGCGTACGTCCTACAAAGGCACAGGCCTTCAGGACCATGCTGTCCCAATGCGGGTTCCTGGGTGGAAGAGGTTGTATAACCATTTAAAATGCTATTTAAAACAAAGATATGTTCTAAATATCAAATTTTGATTGATCCATCCAGGGACCAACCTTAGTGAAAGTTGATTTATTAACGGAGCTTTCTGCGTCGTGTGCGAATTATTTTTTCCCCGATAGATTTGAAGTTTAGACATGTTCTAAACTCAATATTGATTTTGCATTCTGGATTTTGCTCTTGCCTTCCTGCAGTAGCAACAAATGAGAAATAAGGACCTTCTTAGATCTATTTTTAATTACTATAGGAAATATAACGTTAAATACGAGTTGTCTCTTGAATCTTGTAGCTTTTTCATGAAATTACTCAAAGCGTATAAAAGATATATGGTAGACCCTAATAAAACTTCATCTAAAGTGAGTACCTCCGCCATTTTGATTTGAGGCGTGACGCATTTCGCTGTGATCCAATATGGAAGGTATGATACCCAGTATAATGACAGGGCATGACAATGTCTCCCAGAATGATATCTCTTGTCTCTGGAATATCAACAAACCAAAAAATCAACTTGTAAGTTTTATGTTCCATGCACACCAAGATTTTTTTGTTGAATTCACTTTATGTGAGGGAAGGCAATGGGAATTAAAGCGCATACAGCCGTGTCTTATGTAATTTTTTTATTTATGTTTCCGGGATACCAATGTAGCAAATATTCCATTCCGATATCAAGAAATTCTTTAGAAGTTGCAGTGTTTTTTTTTTCAAGTTACTTTGATTGCAGTGTTACCGTTTACCCCCTGGTGGATCGTCTGTTTGCATATTTGATATACTGTGATGACTTTTTGCTATATTACTGCTTATCATCAGGTGGTGTCGAGTCATTTGCTAAGCTTAATAATAGCTTAATATAAATAAAAAAAATTGGCAAGAAAATAGTCGTGGCTATTGGGCGTGAATTTATGGTATTATCAAGGACACTACGAAGGAGGTCAAGCGGATATAACCATAAAACACCGCCCACCAAAGTACTGTCGACCACATTATCTTGGGCAACAGTTGCACTATAAACTGTATTTTATCACGATATAATAATGGCGGTTGGCGTGTTACTATATTTAGTATGTTACTTTTCGCGGGCTAATTTCTTAACAGTGATGTGAAGTTGAAATATAATATATCTCCTTTTGTCATTATTTTCCCTTTATTGTTTTGTTGTATGTTTAGTTGAGTTATATGTAAATTTTTTATTGGCTTAATATTAGTGATGGTTACTAAGGTCAACTTTTTATGAATCTGTCCGACTAACTAGAAACATTCAAATGTTGTATTTTGAGGAGTTTCAGAAGAAATTTATAAAAAAGTAATAACCTGATAGATTCAGATAAAGAAGAAACACCAAAAGAAGATAACTGCCTCTTTTAGACTGTTTTTAGTTTGGCCTTCACTCCAAATTCACGTGTTTAAATGCCAGAAAGATCCAATTTATCTTTCTTCTATTATAACCACCGGATTATATCTAATGGTGCAATATGCTTCTACGAAACATCACTCTGTTTAATTCAAACTGATTATTATAGTTGTTTCGTTATCTATTAGTTGGATTGATATTATCAGAACTACTATGTTGCAGGCAGTTCTGGCTAAGACTGCCGGCGCTGAGCCAACAGCACAGCTGTTAGCTTAGTGCTCCACCGATCAAGCTGAAATATACCTTGCTCAAATGTGGGACAGGACTTATCGGACCATATACTGGAAAGCTCCAAAAAAGCCTTCTACAATAGTGAAAAAACACTTGGTCAGGGTGGCGGGGAGCTTACGATGCTGGCTACACTTAACAGTTTTTTTGAGTGCATGGGATATTATGGACAAAAATTATGGGCAGAAAAAGGTCTGAAAAATAATATAAATGATAGTGTTGTCACTATTGGTGTCTCATTTTGTCCATTCTATCAACAAATTAGTTATATCTATATAGTTCTTACAGTCAGTGAGCGGAAATGTCTAGAATAAGCAATCATGAGGGTTTCGCTTGGCGAGCGGTGCGCGGTAGCGAGCCCTAGTTGTAATAAATTAATCCATACTACACACGATTTCTATATTTTTTCGAACATTGCTTCAACTTAGATATTTATTATATAACCTTATTTATAAAGAAAATTGGCAGAATAAGTAAATCCAAATGTTTTTTTACAACCTTTAAGTTTTGCATTTGTAGATTCGATAAGATTCTGAAAGAAACTTCTCAAATAACGAACTACTAAATATATCAGACTCATCATTGTACTTTTTCTAACCCTAAAGTGATTTGCTAACACTAAGACGATCCTATATATATTATATACATTCTCTTTTTCTTCTCAATTTGTACGGGCGGTCTCGGCAAATCGATGTCTGTTGAACCAGTTTTACGTTCGAGAGCGTGGGACTGGTTGGGACTGGACCACAACAAGCACTGGGCCTTGATCAAAATCCGACCAAATAAAAAGACTCAATGCCGCCTGGAGTATACCCAGGGATCCCAGACCCTTGTAGAATAGACTAGATAAAAACCCTGCAATGACAAATGTCAACAAAAACGGCATTAAGTGAAACTTCATAGACGTTGTCATTGTCGCTATCCAACAAAAGGTTTTCTTAATGTTATTGCTATATTATTTTGAACCACGTTATCTACCGTATTGATGGCATCTATAAAATCGATTCATCTCTTTCTTTCTGATAAACTAGCTAATTTTCGATTAAACACCACTACGAAACCGACTTAATCTATGTTGGGTAGTCGATAGCATTAGTTTTATTATGATTTTAATTAATATTAATTAATTTTAAACCCTGTTTTTATGTTTATTTATTTTGTTATAGTTTGCGTTCAGCTTTCGCTACAGCATTAGCTTTACACTAATCTTTTATTTTCTCCAACAAATTTGCGAGCACGCCAAAGCTGCTTCTGTCAACTATGGAGTGGCGGTCACACGCAACAAAGAAAAACTTAAACTTTATGTAGTTGTAATAAAGTCCAGGAATGAAACGTTCCAAATATTTTTAACAGGCATTTGAGTTTAGTCGCCAAACATAATCGCTTTGTAAACAACGACTGTCAATCACGACAATTGATAGGCTTTATATGATATAGTTATTTGAAGACGATTTATGAATGGAGTTAATAAATAAGCAGACATAAGTCATCTGATTGTAAACGAACCTTGGCATCATTTATCATTATTAACTGTATTTGTGATCTTGTAGTTAAAACATATAACTTAACATCTTATTGATTTTCAGGGATAGCTCTTATTGAAATTGAAAATTTTTAAAAAAAATACAGTCGCAAATTAAATTCTTTAATACTTATGTCATCTTTAGTAAAATGTCGAGTTTGCAAATATAATTTTAATTAAGAATGCTTCTTGTTATTCATAATACCCGCGGAAAATAATTTTGAAGTTTCACATCTGCCTTTACTACATAAGCCTTATATTTTCCTTTTTAAATCAGCCTTCAGCTAATAATTACATTATCCTACATTCTTTCAGTATAGCTCCTTTCTGTAAGACTTAAATTTAAAATTTTCAGGTAATGGTATGGTGTGATTTCCAGTGCAAGTGAAACTATAATGGCTTTATTAATATCAGTATTGGTTTTATCAATATTAACTTTCTCAACAATAATGAAAAGCTAGCCAAGATATTTATTATATGTTTTAATAGCTCCCATAGTTCATTAGCTAAAGTAATCTATTAACAATGACAAATATTCTTTTACCAGATTCCGTAAATGCAAATTGCTAGTAAAATTGTTATGAACTAACACCTCGAACAACGGAAAAACGATTTAAGGCATTTGAGTTACAGTTTGGTTTTGTTCAGAAATGAAGTTTGTATATGTCAGAGAGCATAAATTGCTGGAATAGTTTCTGATTGCTCTATTTTTGAGTTTTTTGTTTACGAGGGTCGGTAACAAGGTTAGGCCTGATGGTAAGCAGACATTATAGTGTCTACAAATAATTCTAACACTTCATTTCAATTAACAAAAGCTTATTTCGTTCGTTCTTATGCTAATGTTGTTTTAATGTCTATGTATTATAAACCGACTTAAAAAGAAGGATATACGGGCTAGCGCCTCCATAGTCTTTAATTAGTAACATCAGCACATATTCGACCTACTTATAAATATAAATTTATATTATAATTAATTAGTTGTTCAGTTCATTCGCATACATCAAGCCAATCGCGCGTTCTCATCTTAGATTCATCCTAGTATAAACAAGTACTTACATTATATTTTTTCGTTTCTCCTATAAAATTATCGTATCATTTAATCTCTTATCTCCTCCCCTAAGTGGTAAGGCATCCCCGTAAAGAGGAGATTCATGTTTCTCTATATGTATTTATTGTACATATGTTTACCTATTTTTGGATCAATTTTGGATCGATTTACAATTTTTTTTATTCAATTGCGTTTACTCCTGAGTTGGTCACATTGTTAATAAGTCTGGATCTGATGATGTGATCCCAGGGAAATTGAGGCCAACCAAATAAAGCATTAAATTTGAAAGTTGACCACAATATGGCTGATAAGTGTTTCATTTCTTTTTTCAAAAGCTGATCGAGTATTTTAAAGCAGCGATAATCACACAGGTAAGTCAACAAAAGTGACGGTCACTCATCAACCTTAGAAACTTACCACTCCACTTGACATTGGCAGTAATGTCGCACAGTTCGACGTTGCCATATTAAAAAAAGAAGAACAAGAACTTACCACTCAAATTTATAAAAAAAACGACTTAAAAACTATAAAAAAGGCATATTTAAGCCAATTACAAAAGTTATCCAATTTAAAATTATTTTTTGGAGTTGGTGCTAATTGGTTTCCAGAAACAATATTAGTGTTGCAGCGGCTTCAAAATATAATTGTATATGGAATAGCTTCTTCGATTAAACTGTATTTGCCTTTTTTGTATTTATACTTACGCATTGTCTACCGTTACGCGTTTTCTACCAGAATTGATTGCTCTAACTATATATGTACGTAATTATATTGATAACGTCACGAGGATGCGGGAAAAATATTGCCAGTATCACGGATATTGTCCCACATCTGGTAAAGGCCTTTTGACAAGGATGACACTTGAAGTATGGTCCATAAAACGCTTTGCCAATGCGGTTAGTGGGTGAAAGCAATGTCAGAAATAATTGAACTTATCCTGGCTGCTTCTGGTTAGTTGTTTTGATAAAACTCGTAGTCAGTGAATTATTTGAAACAAGAAGAAATATCCACACGGAAAATATTTATCTTAATGGCAAGAGCCAATAGCTTATCAAAATTGGAAATAAATCACTTTTGAAAACAATAATTTATTCGCAATAAAAATAGTCAGATAAATTTTCAAGCGTACAGGGCCGGTACAACTTTTAAAGAGATGAGATTAATGAGAATAAGATTGAATTCTAGAGGCAGGCTTCAGCCTCGGGCACTCATTCTCTGCTTAATAGATATAGTACACGTCTTTCACAACATTTCTTCACTAATAATCCTATCAAAAACGTACAATAATCAAGGATCTGAGTGAAGCTATTGATTATTAGGTTTTATCTTCTATAATTATGGGATTGTTTTTATAAGTAATACAGGAACAGCAGCTATATAATTTTGTATGTACGAATAAAAACAGGAGACATTAAACACCTTGAAAATAATCATATTTTATAAAAGGTATGTACTTACCATACATACTGTCAAAAAAAATATGAAAATTGTTATCTAAATATTAACCTCAGTAATGTAAATTAATAATTTAAACAGAAAAAATACCGATTATGTTTTATATATATTTTTTTACTTTTTATTTTAGTGTGAACTAACGTAGGCGGCCATTTTGCAAGAGTTTTAAGGTAATTTTGTTGACTGTGTACCATTTGTATCAGTCGCTATTTGTATACTGTAGTAAATAAATAAATGAAGCCGCAACCTTTTGACATTATTTGAATAAAACTAATGTTTATTCTACAATACAGACATAAATGCTCGTCGTCTATTTCTGTCTCAAAGCAATAAAACGTAAATATTACTTTGGAACTGATATAGTACTTCTTAAGAGATTAGTTGTAGCCGGCACGAAATAGATTACTTTTACGTACAACAATAGGATAATGTTCTTTCAATAATTGTGTCCAGAATAATACATATTAGCGGTGCTTATTGAAGTAAGCGGATTTATCAATTATTAAAGTGAAATTAAAAATGAATCTATAAATAATATTGAAATTTTAAG
Organism: Acentria ephemerella; assembly: GCA_943193645.1. Taxonomy (NCBI): domain Eukaryota; kingdom Metazoa; phylum Arthropoda; class Insecta; order Lepidoptera; family Crambidae; genus Acentria; species Acentria ephemerella. Next base: position 7,934,430 of record OW971896.1, on the reverse strand, counting down.
TGGCCATTTGAATTCTATTGAAGAACAAAATGGCAACTTTAGATTTAATTTACACAGTATTAAAATTATTTTTTACTGTTCCTACATGTACTTTCCGTACAAAGAGTCAATACAAAGAGACTTGTTTATTTGTCGCACAGCCGGAGTGTGTAATTCCTTACAGGCACACCTATTGTCTCCTTCATACAACATAAGTTTCTTCAAAGGAGGAGTGAAATAGCGCATTTTCACAGTATGTCTCATACTACACTAGCTATCTTTGACTATGGACTGCTCCTACTACTTACCATCAGACGATATCGAGTCAGCTGTGCTTTTTATAAAAAAATACTAAGAATTATCCACATGAGAACTCCTTCTTCGTCAGCTGTGGAAGAGATTTAAAATTTCCCTAAAAAGGCTTTGAGAACTTATGGGCTGGTAAAGTGTGAACAGTGAGTTTAAAGACAAAATATAATACAAAAAGTATTTCGAAATAAACATTTATTTTTCTCTATCTTTTGCTAAAACAATAAAATTTATCTTATCTTAATAGTTAAATGTTTTTTATATAAAAAGCTCAGCAAATGACACGACTTCACCTGATGATAAGCTACTGCTTACTGAGGTCAGCCACTAGATATGCAGTTTGCTGCACTAGCTATCTTCACAGTCAGACATATGAAGATAGCAGCAAAGTAACTATTTTTTCTATTAATTCCTGTATATCTCGACGAAAAGTACGTTATAAAAGTTATTTTTTAGTGGACCTTATTAACAATCAAAGAAACAAAGCTGTCAACCTTAAATCTAGAGGTAGGAATGTCCCAAATTCTTTTACCGACGTAATTACCGTTAAATGTTCCTGAACTGTTTATTTCGTTTGTAGAATCTCTGATGGGAATCTGGATTTCAATTAGGGAGCGGCTGAGTATGAAATTATACTTCTGGCCGGTGAAGTTAACCTAATACGTTTTGTATGATATTAATAATAATTGGCCTCGTCCCAATTTCTTTTCGCGACCATCTGAAGAGATTAGAGCTGTGTGATGGACCAATGATTTCAAGGCTGACCTTGCTCGATAAGCCATGATTGTTCGTTGATTCTTCTCTCTGTCGTCCTGACCCACGGCCGTCTGGCCTGGGAGGAGTTGTTAACAAATTTTTAAATATTAATATTAATCATTTAGTCCTCACTATAATCAAACAAGATATAGATATAATCCAAGTATTCGCAAACTTTCGAGCATTTGATTTTGTGAGTGTGAGTGATTGTGGGTGCTTGCGAGGGAGTGTTATTTTAAGTTCTAGTGGTGAGCAGATTTTCATTGGAAATCAGGTTTTGTTCACACAACTTAGTTTTTTGTATAGTGAGTGTATGTGTTTTTGGGTTGGTTTGACAAGCTTTTGAACCTGTTTAGAGAGTATTTCCTTATTAGCCATCTCTCGATGTATATATTGTATAAGCTGTTGTAAACTGAATTATAACATCATATTTTTTTTCACACTCATCAAGCTAGGCCACAATTAATCCTAATTTTATCTGCCGAATCTACATTTAATTAGTATTATTAGTGACTAATCTAATTATATTTTTTATTTCAGATTCAGTATATAATCATCTATAATCAGAATTAATCAATCACAATCATTCTTTCTTCCTTTTTATCGCGATAGCTTTCATTTTTAAAATCATTACTGCTTACTAAAGCGAAACGACAAAATGAAAGCGATAGAAATATATTCATATTTAGACAATAAGCGGCAGGTATATTCGAAAACCAATAGATTAGGTATAATAGTTGAAATACATCAATAAAAATTCGAAGGAGTCAAAAATATAACCATATTTGTAATCCGAGATAAGTAATCAAAGAGGCACTGAAAATACAGAATTGATTATTAGTGCGTCTGTTATATGGATACGGCCGAACCGGCTTTTTATTTTGCCTTTCTTTTGGTAACAAACATAATTGCTTACAACTTTCAGACATCACTAGATATATGTTTATATGGTTATACGTCGAAATAGATCTAAGATTTATCAAAAGAAGGCTAAAGGAACAATTCTCTGAGTGAACATTGTGCAAACATTTAGAGACAGTATCTAGTACACCACTGCCAACAATTAGGCTATCCAGTCTTAGTTACTGTTACCAATTCCTGTCATAAAATTTACCCGTTTGACAGCAAAAAGTACAACCGAAGTAGTAAAAATGATCTAAGCGAAGGTCACTTTTTCCTCTAAACCTTCTTTGGTTTTGTGGGTCTGCATTGAAAATGAAGGTAGCCATTTTGGAAATTACTTACATCAAATCAGATATTTCGATGTTTTAATTAGGTATTCGTTCATATTGTTACAAATGAAGACTATGCTGATTTATGTACGAATTTTATATTGTTATTTAAAGTTATATTTGTATGTTGCCCTAAGAATAAATAAAGTTAAATAAAAAATATATTATCTGCACAAGTAAGAGTAGGACAGCCTCTCGCGTCACATGATCATTGTGTCCACAGTGCTATTTGTACCACCAGCTAGCCTGGATATTATTTCTTAAGATAAAGAGGTTTTTTTAGCAGTTAGGTATGTGATAGGTTAAGAATTTAAAACAAATTATTTTGAAAATATATGTGCACCTAATTTTCATATGAACCTAAATTTTTCAATGTATTTTCAGACTTAAATGTGTTCACTCTAGAACTTCATGTAAACCTTGTGAAGGTTATCGTTCCAGATTGTTCAATATTAAAGAAAAACGAATCAAAATATCTGATTACCTCCTCGCTGAGCAATTTCATCTTTTCATGAGGCCCTTAAGTGCTTGGAAGCCTATTAAACAGTTCTATTGGAATCAAACTAGGTGAATACGTTTCCCATTACATTCAACTCGATCGGTGGCAGCTGATAACTATTCGATAGCTAACTTGATTGCTTCGTAATTGACTGATTTAATCGAGTGGATGAGCATTTGGTTTACATTCACGGTGTTTCGACGTTGGAGTCAATTTTGGGGGTTTATTTTCGGACACTGATTCAATGGTTATAATTTAAAAACTATACGTCTGAGCGTCTACAGAGTTTTCATAAGTGCACAAATATTATTAAAGCAGGAAGCAATTTCAATTTACATGTTAAGACTCTGGACGGGTCAATCATAATTTATTTTGAGCTCTGCCCTACTTTGGAAGGCACGTAAGTGATTTTATGGTCTATACTCCACATATATTTCTCTCATGTAGGAAGACCTGCCCTGTGGTAGCTCCAATAAAGAATTATATTAGTATTGACATCCACCATCAGTCATACATCGTAAACAAAAGTAGCATCTCCTGGTTAAGGTATTAGAATCAATATAAAATGAGAAGTTAATGGGAAGGTATTTCCAAGAAGCTACTTTAAATATCAAAGTGAACGAAATGAACGATTTACTCACGCACCTTTACCAAGAGAAGGTAAAGTTAGCTGAGTGTTTTAAATTAAATTTACATATCTTTATTATCTCTACGTAAAAGTTGGAGGCAAGTTATGGTTTACTTTATCAAAAGAGGTCGACGTAGTACCCACTTCGTTAAGGTCTGGTAGGGTGCGGAGTTAATTCAGGAAATGATGAAGGAAGGTGTTATCTTTTGTAATAGAACCTCCTTCTCTTGTCAAGGTTGTAATACAGCGCGTGCGCAATCCCTTTATTTTACAAATTGCAATATATTTGATAATGATATTACAAGTGTAACGTATCTGTGAGTCTTAAGAATGGAAATAAGGTACCGATTACATCACTATATATTTTTATTAATATCTCTGTTCTGACAGACTTAGTTTTGTTAAAAATCAATATAAAAAATCAAAACCTAATAATCAGTTTATTTATGTCTCAATAAACAACGATTTCTTACTAAAATAAGTTTTCTATTTAAAACTATATGGCGGATTCTAATATAGGCAAAAATATGCGAGTTCAAAAGTAACTTAGAAGAGAACCTTCGCGATGTAGCATACTTAGTGACGTAAGCAGGCAAAGATTGTAAGATGAAGAATGGTGTTATAAAAAAAATAATATTCCTGTTCATTACTACGCATTATTTAAAAGACTTCTAAATGAAGCAGTTCTTTTGCATTAATACAGAGTACATTTGCAATTTTTACCTGAGATTTATGCAAATATTGGGTTGTAATATTTTCGTGGGCACTTTTTTAAATTTTCCTATTATTCTTAAAGAAACAAAAATATCTTTGTTTCTTATATCCTAGTAGGATGTCACTAATGTTTCTGTACCCTATAGTATAGACGCTCGTACCTAGGTGCTCGCTTATTCGCTCGTTCTGTAAAATATCAGTCAAAGCTTTATGCAACGGTATTTCAAATGATAGCTATTTGTTGATGATTTGAGGAACAAATAATAATTGAAAATGCAATATCAATAATGACGTAGACAGTAGAAGCTGACGTGGGACAAGACGTATTCAGAAAGACAGTCTAGCTTAATTGCTATCTGTTGAATAATAAATCATATATTAATGTAAATATACCATATTTTATTTACTCCATAGGAAAAAGATGAACATAGAGTTGCTAAGGTAACAAAATGACAGTGATGTCCTCATACTTATTAATATAGATGATTGGGAAAGAGGCTCATATATAACACGATCATTTTCAGTGTGGATTTGTTGCTCTGTGCACTAGGGAACCACATCTCTTCGCTAGTGCGCAGTCGCTTTCGTATTAAAACTAACTATTGGAAATTAAGTATTTCATGCCTGACCAGTTATGCCTGCTATATAAAACCTAGGTCCGGTCTTGTGTGGAGTATTGCTCGCACCTTTGTGATGGCTCCGCTCAGTACCTCCTCGATGGAGTGCTTAGCGCCTTATATCATTTGTAGCATGGGTCTGAAGAGCTCTTTGAACCCTTATCCCTCCCTCTCCTTTCCTACTCAGGAGTACGCGTGCTTGTCTACGGAGTCACTCTTTCACTGTCGCCACGTCTTCTTTGCGCACAAAGAGGTTTCGTGACTTCTTTCTCTATCGCACAGCTAGAGCGTGGAATTCCTTACCGGCATATGTATTCCTTCCTTCATACAACATAGGTTCTTCTAAAAGAGGCGTGAATAAGCATTTTTTGTGCCAGCAAACTGAGATTGGCTAGGGCAGTATGTCGAATGCTTCAATAGCTATCTTCACATGTGTACTCATCTACTGCTTATCATCAGGTGGTGTCAAGTCACTTGCTGAGCATTAAATAAAAAAAAATCTTGAAAGAAAGCCTCTTTGACCTATTATTTCCGGTTGTACGTGTCTTGTTAACACTGAGTATTTGCTCAAACACATTCAAGTAACCAAGATCATCGACCGTAAGTATGTATCAATATGAAATAATATTTAATAAGTGTAACTCCTATATGAAATAAATCTAAACAAATTTTACCTAATGGTTGACCAACGTTTACCATTGTAACTTAGTAACTATATTACAGTTTTATAATTAGTGAAAATTTCATTTAACTATATAATAATTTTCAGTGCTTATGTAAAATAAATGATAGTTCTTTATATATTGGCGTTCAGGTAGACCAGCTCTGTGACCTCGCAGTTTGCTGCATATGCTACCATTAAGTTGTAAGTGTAACTTATATTATGACTTTTTAGCAAGTATTTAACTGTATTATCCAACTATTCTATTTCTTCTTTTTTCTTCTTATGTTATTGAATTTCTTTTTAATTGAATTGAAGTAAAAACTCAAAAACGGCATGACCTTTTTTATTTTGATTTATTCGGTATAATTCAGGGGTGGTTACGAAAATAAATATAAATGGGCAATGGACACCTTAAAGAAAATATTTAATATATATATTGGGAATTTGGTTATTTAATTTAATTCAAAATGTTCCTTTATATCTTCAACCTTACAATACCCGAGTGCTGCATTTGATTCGAGTATAAAATTAACCCTCTACTAGTTAAACGAGGCGACGTAATCTAGACTGGGCCTTTTTCTCTTATTTCCGGACCGGACTATATTGCCTACCTTGGGTTTTGGCTTAATTCATAAAGGAGAGCGGAACGAAATTTATTATTAAAGTCAACAATTTAGTTTTGTAGTTTTATTTTTACAGTTTATTTTATTTATTTATTTATTTATTTATGTTAACAATGTTTCAACGGCAATTTTCTACACACACAAATATAATATAATAAACAAAACACAAGCCAATTATAGAAACACATTATTTTACCAAAGAATCATCAAGAAGCCAAAAACAAAAACAAAATAAAACAATAAAAAAAATATCAATAAAACAAAACAAAAGTCAGTTATCGCATGTGTGTGTGGTGTGTTTGTGTGTGAGTGTATGTGTGTTTATGTATGTTACAGTTACATAGAATTAAAATGATTGCATACCACAGATGATAAGAGAATAAAGCTAGTCCAATATTGCAACATGATTATACTTCTTTTGCCACCTGACGCTCCTTTTACGGAAAACATTTTATTAAAATCAAACGCAGTGTTCAAGAAAAGTATTGATAATTTAAAGAAGTAAGTATTCATAGTTTTTATACTAAAATGAAAAGAGAATTTAAATCATAACTTTTTGGTAAATTATTGAAAATATTTAGGAATTGAGATATACATAATATATATGTCCATAGAACATAGATAACCGATGATGTGAGGAAGGCAGCATCCATAAAAGTAATGTTGTGCATCTAATAAAAAAACTAAATACTTACTGAAATTTATTGCGTAGTGAAATTATTGTGTATTTTTTTTTAATGTTGGCTGTCCACAAAATCGCTTTCGCTTTTAATCTTGTACCACACAATCCAACTTAAATCAACGACGATCGCTCTGTCTTATAGCTAGTCATGGGTTGAAATTGGGTTTGAAAAAGGTTACTTAATAACGCACGACCGGTCAGAGATCCTTCAGAACTTACCAACTCAAAATTATATCCAGCATTATTGGTGAAGTTTTAATTTGAAAAAGGGTTTCACACAAATATCAGTCTTATTGCCAGTAAATAAAGTTGTTTGGATGTTGCTGAAACCGTTGAATGTGCCGTGGATTACATTGTAGCTTAGTAGCCGGAGTTGAAATATGGAATCAAAGTAATTTATGTAACGATGATAAATTTTTTGTTCTACTCGATAGAATCGAGTATCAAGAGTATCAGATTGAGATCTGCGATCTGTGGCGCATGAGTATCAACCCATTAGCAAATAGGTATAATTATTAAAAGTTAGTTTCGTATACTACCGATTTTACTATGAACAAATATTCGCTAATTATACGAGACCAGCTAAGCCTGTACTGGTTGTACGAGCAAGCAAAATCGTCTCATCAACATTTCCAGTGAAATATATTTTCAAAAAATCATTTTGCACATAGCGAGCAATCGAGTCGCGAAGTACTCAATTCATCTATCATTATTTCATAATTATTTAATAGTTTTAAAAAAAATTAAATATACAACAATTTCCTTTAAAGTTATTATCAAGTAAGTTCTATCCACAACCGGGTCACCTAGTAACTAATAAATCAAATTTCATGTCATTTCATTTCATTTATTACAGCTAATCAATAATAACTACAATATTTATACTTAAAAATACTAACAATTTTAGTATTTATTCATCTATTGCAAGTCACACAGTTTCCTGTAAGCCACACAGACGATGCTGCATGCTGAAGCTAGTGTTGAGTTGATATAGTAAAGCCGTAGTGGATTACCAATACACTTCTAGTGAAATCGATGCAAGTTATCGAAAAAATTACGTTATTACGTATTGCTACGTTACGACATGTTATATGTGGACTGGACAACCTTAGCAGCTCTTTTGACACACATACACACACACACAATTCCATGTATACATATATATGTGTGTGTATATATATACTCTCTCATGGCTCGAGCGCCCTGGAGAATCTAAGAGACAGCGGGACACCTCCCCCGGAGGTGATGCCTGTCGATTAGAACTCCTCCAGAAGCGAATCGCCCCTTAAGGCTTTTAACGCTGTAAAGGCCATCTGCGGCCAACAGTATTAGTCAGTCAAAAAAAAGTATATATACACACATACATGGAATTGAACTTAATTACCGCAGATAGTAATCGAAGAGAAGCTTATTAAGTTATTTTGGGGCTGGAGTAATTTCTTGAAATCACATCCAACAAAGGTTTTATTTAAACACGCCGTCAGGAAAGCCACAGGAATCGTCGTCAGAGAAAACTAGACAAGTAACGTGGGTACCTGGCTACGTAGGAGTGACGGCGATATAAAGAGAGTTAGATAAAGATACATGCAGTATATCACTGCTGTATGATAAGCATATTATAACGCGTATACACTAACGCACACACACACATACACCCAGAGACACCAATCACATGCGATGACTTACTTTTGTTTTGTTTGATTGTTTTTCTCTCTCTTTTTAGTTCTCAATTATTTGATTGTTAATTATCATTTATTTAAATATGTAATTCTTGACTACCTTCTTGACTACCTGGTAACTTTTTAAAAAATATAATGTGTTTCCTTAATTGGCTGATGTCTGGGTAATTCTATTGGGAATAAAAAATACTATTGAAACAATGTTTAATTATTACATAAATAAAATAAAAATTAAAAACATACCCTTAGAGTATTGGTAAAACAAATATTTGAAACCGTAGACAAACTTAAGATAGATGTTTCAAATTCAACTGTAGCAACGAATATTGCCTATTCAGTTCACTCATCTCTTTGTTTCATTGTTTACTCAATAACGTTGCATAAGTAATAAGAAACAATAAAAATCACTGACAAGACAAAACTTAAGGATCTAAAAGGTTTACTTACTGCGTTTGTATACATTTTTTAGATAACTAATCCTATTTATCTATCCTAAACAGAGTACTTTAAAAATGATATTAATGATTTGAATAATATTATTTCTTTATCGCTGTAAAACATAATTGCATGCTGTATTTGTCTATAATAGGTAATGCAGTTTGTCTAAGATAACTAGTGTTGGATCTTTTGTTATGTTTAATTATAACAACTGTTGACAAACTAATAAATAAACAAATCACAATTAACTTCCCCATCAACTATCGTGAGTCGTGTATTACTACATGACAATTCAAGTAATCGTTTTTATTTTTGGCTCTGACAGAGACTAGACGGCCGAGGGTCAGGACGACTCAGAGAGGAATCAGCGGACAATCCTAGCGTTAACATTTAATTTTCATCTAGTTTTTGGGCTATTAATTATACCGGATGGGAAAAAAGACCGTAGTTGAAGGAAAAGTCATAAAAGTACTCAATGGCAAATTTCACTGAAACAAAACATTCCTTTATTTTCAAAAATAATTAAAACGGCCTTAACAGATTTTAATAAAATCAAATGCTTGAGCCGGAAATCGAACCAGTTAAATCTGAAAAAAAATTCTTTCAAACAACATAGTATCTTCAATTAAAGAAAGACTACGAAAAGTTTTTTGTACTATTGCTAACTAAAGAAAATAGTTCACTTAACTTATGAATTTCACGTATGCAGACGTATTCTTCGACTTAATTCGCTCCAACCACGGCTTTTCCATCCTGTATATTCTGTCTATGTTGTCTTTCGCAGGCTAACAAGTCCCTTACCATAACAAAACAATACCTTAAAATACGGACGTTGATTTACAGCGCTATTGGTTAAGCTTGGACTTTTATCCAAACTCCTTTCGAAAGTTTAAGCCCGCATAAATAATAAACTCGAACCCTTTTGCCAAGAAGATCGAAGTCACCGTAAAGTAATAGCTTATACGAAAATAAATACACAAAAATCTGTTGGTCCCTTTCCATCCGATCAAAATAACAAGACAAGTAACGAGGGTACGAAGCCCTTGACGGAGTAATCGAAGGGAATATCAGGAAAAATGGAAAGTATAAAACCTGTTGAAAACCGGTTGACATGCTTTTGAATAATTGAGAACGATTCCGTTTACTAAAAGTAAACATTCATGCATCAAAAGTATCTAAGTCAGAAATTTCTATTTATGTCTATTAAATTCTCATGTTGCTTCGAACTCTGTCACGCTGAGTTGTATTTTAATTTTTACGAAGAAATTAAATAAATCGCGTAAGAAAATATAATGATAAATTAAGACGACAAAAGTGCTCAATAATTCATTAAAGAGTTGCATTCTATATACCCTAGTGTGTTTCAATCGTATCAAGGTATTTCGATCGTAGTTGCATTAAGTTGACATTTCGGTTTAAATACTTGACAACAGCGGAATTGTCGTCGATTCCATACAATTTTGACAGCTGATGACAAACCCAGTCGTGATGGTTTGTTTGAAACTCACGCTAGGGGTTTTTTATCTGGGTTTTCAGAGGGTAATAGAGGTAATCATTTCTTATAGACACTAGATACTGATACTATATGAAGCCATGGGAACAAGAGATGATAATACCACCCATGCCTTATAATTACTCTGACTAATATTTTCTCACACCAAAACACAGAGAACTGCAACACCTCCGAAACATAAAAGGGTCTATTTTAAGTTTTTAAATATTTAATAATTATTTATGAGTACCTTGATTTCTTAGTGATAACTAATGATTTATCAAGAAATTAATCTTCTATATATTAAGTTAAAGGCGTCCAAAATATTTTCCTTGAATTTTAAATTTAAAATACTTTCCCGCAAGGGTGCTTACGAAATTGTAAGAACCGTGTTCAATATTCTTAGGAAGCTGCTTATTCTTAGATAAAGGTGCATTAAGGATAGTAAGCAGATTTCCGTGTGATACGCTAAGTACACACACCCACAGATAAAGCTTAACACTTAGTAGTCTTAAGACTTGTTTGTGAAAGTAACTTTTTAACTGGCATGTTTAGCTCGAATTGCTATCGTCAGTAGTACAGAGGAATCTAATTCAAATAGCCTTTATTTATTAAATCAAGCCACCCATCCTATGGAAGTTGTATCTGTAGGCTATAAGCATTCAACTACGTGTAGTAAATAAAGTTATATTAGATTTTTTTTTGATAAACATAAGTCTTATGAACATATTGACGTCCTAAGAACTTATCGCGTTCTTTTGGGAGAATCCCATTTTGAACTTGATTAAGCTCTGGATTTCTTAAAGCGTTGGTTGACTGACTGGTTACATTTTGCTTCATATTAAACTCTATGACATTGATAATTATAGCCGTTTGGTCGAGTGGCCAGAGCTTTTGTCTAATTAGCCAGAAGCCGGTATGGACACATATTTATATAATGAAAACGTATATTTTTTCACGAGTTATAAATATTATTGGTTTAGCTTATATATGTTTATTTAGTATATTTATAATATAAAATCGTATCTGAAAAAGATAGAAATAATAACACCGTTTTTGATCCAGAGTTTACGGAAAGCTGTCTTCGCGTTCGCGGTTTGGAAGCTACTGTCTGTCGTGCCTTTAACTACCCGTTTTACATTTATATAATTCATAGTCAGCTTTCCGTAATTGATTTAATTATAAAAAAATGATATAATATATATGCTAACAATCATAACAACAACATAACACAATATACATGCTAATACTTTTTTACTTAAGTTTATTTATTCTATGTATATGAAGTATTTAATAGTAAGTATTTTAAAGTATTAAAAAATCTAATAAAATATAAAATATGTGAATGCGTCGCCTACAGTATCAAATAAAAAATCAATCAATATAAAATTGCGATTCGAACCCGGTACCTTTAGATTACAGGACAAGTCTACTAATCACTCGACCTTCAATAAAATCTTAATTGACGCCACATCTTTAGTTTTCGTATGAGCACTTTAGCAGGTCACACCCACGTTATGATTATAAAATAATAATGTGTAATAATGCTCACATATTCGCAAATGATAACATTAAATAAAAATTCAGTAATTTGTTCTACCAACATTATAAAGAGGTAAAGTTTGTGAGGTCGTAGGGGTGACCTACTGGCTGGAATATTGTTTCAAATAATATTGACATCAGTAAAATGACAAAATATTCTTCACCATTTTATTTTTATTCACGATAATGTACATTGTTTTTTAATAACGAGTTTTTATTTATTGGGACCCTGACATTTTTCAAATAATTGACGAAGACAGGGATAAGCCTCGCTGAGATTGATTTAAAATTGAGTTCAATAAATGTATTTAGAATGGAAAGGTTCTGATAAAAGCGACAAGATCAGTGGGTAGACTGCCGATCCAATGATCTCACGACAAACGGCTGACGAGACCTCACTGAACGAGGCTAGCTTAGACTTTGAGGAGAAGCGCAGTAGAGAAGGTCTTAACCCAGCAATAGGTTGTTGAAGGTAGAGATCTATCAAGTGTAACATGACTGTAGTGTATAAATGATATATGTTTAAACTTTGACTTGTTTTGTATACCATTAGCATCATAGCATTATAGTATGGAACAGAGATTTCCAAAGTGATCATTGTCGGTCATTGTCGACACCTTGGAGGAATTTGAACGGAGTATTTTTATTTGTATCTTTTTTTCGATTTTTAAATATTTTTACGTAATTTGTATTGAATTTTATTTTACATAATTAATCACACTTGATATTTACTGAATTTTGTTGAATTTTGATGAGGAAATAATGTGAAGCTTACTCACTTAATCCACTGCAAAGAAAATTTTGAAATGATATTTTTTGTCCCAATAGGGAAAATTAGAAATAGGAATTTAAAGTAATTTGACTAAGAGGGTCTGATGTATCAGTTAATTTAGTAAAAGGGATCTCTCTAAACACTTTATACACTTTGAGACACAATAATCCACTTGCAATTAATATGTTACTCACATTACATATAATATTATCTTTAAGCTTTTGTCAAAACTTCGTAATGTTTAACTGCTGTTTCTCTACCTGCCCTGACTATGTAGCAGCATTTGTGGCTAGGATGTACTTTGCCTGGAGTTAAAAACTTCAGCAGTACAAATTTGGCACGCCCAATGTATAAAACTTCTCCATTTCTTGTAATACCACCTCGTATAGCTCCAACAGGTATGTTTCCATCGGAAGATCCCACCCATTTTACTTTATGGGGCTTAGCGCAGAGCACTTCAATCTTTTCAATATAAAGGTTTATCACATTTCCAGCGTACGTTATTGAAGCCATTTTTTCCCTAACAAACAGCTTGCCAGGAATCACATCACCATTGTACTCAGCCCTGATTACCCACAAATCTCCACGAATACTGGAACTGCTTACCAAAGCCCTGCCTGTTAGATGATGAGCTTCTTGAGGAGTTGTAGACACCCATACATAGTCGGCATCTTCTCCTTCTTTTGCAGGAACAACTTCGTTTGTTGTAAAGTTATTAGTGGCATATGTATCTTGTGGGTTTACTAAAAGAGCGTCTATTGACACTGAGATGTTACCGGAAAGGTAACAAGCTGATGGTTGCTTACTTTGTGAGAAATTTGAGTATTGATTACCTGGATTTTGATGATGATGGTGTGCTTCTGCTTCGTGTAAGGCATGGGCGTGTTTTGGTGATGGTAATCCTTGCTGAGTTTGATACCCAATTTTCTTATGTGATTCTGACGAAAAAGACATCGCGCAATAACTACACACGGTACGTCTTTGTTGATTTAAAACAATGGTTTTAATAAAATGTAGATAATAAAATCTATATCACATACGTAATCTTATCGCATGTTTTTGTAAAATTCAAGCTAAAGTACAATCAAATTCGCAAATGATAACAGGTTTCCTATATCTAATCTAGTTTAAGCATTTAAAATTGTTAATCGGTTTTTTCTATACACATCTATTGTTAAATAAATTCATATTTTAATGGACATAATCTTAAGACTAAAGGAAATTAGTAGTTAATCAATGTCGAAATTCAAATCAAATAAAATTTTACTCAACTTCGATACATATAAATACATTTATTGATGCTAATATACTTAAATATTCAAATTTTTCGAACTAACCTTGATATTTCGACTTTTAAATTTGTATTACACATCATTTTAATTAAAATACTAAGCGTTTAAAATTGCTAAGCGGTTCTTAATAAATGATAGTATAATAATATAACTAACCTTTGCCGTTAGCAAATACCTGATCCTGATTAGATCAATAAAATTGTACAGCTGTCGCACAGCTAGAGCGTGGAATTCCTTATCAGCACACGTATTCCCTCCTTCTTACAACATGGGTTCCTTTAAAAGATGCGTGAAAAGCACTTTTTGTGCCGGCATGGGGAGGATGGCTATCACATGCTTAACTAGATATCTTCACAAATGGACTCCTCTATTGCTTATCATCAGGTATTGTCGAGTTCTTTGCTGAGCTTATAAAAACGGAGCCCCTCTGTACTTCTGATCACGGAAGGCATATTACACCTCTGCTCTCAGTAAACCTGTTATGATGGTAGATATTTTCACCCACCAACCGTATTGGGCAGTCGTGGTCGTGTAATGGCAACAACTCCTCATGTTTATAAGACTGTGTCTGCCTGTATTTAGTTTGATGATGTTGATGATAGTAAAAATGTAGACAATTAAGTGTATTACTTTGTTAAGAACTATGTAGATTTTAAGTAAAAAAGAACTAAAACAAAGACACAGCACGCAACTACGAGTCAGAAGCGTCATGCAAATTACGCGATAACATCTGGATGTAAACGGCTATCATCTAAATGGTAATGGGATTAACTTCATGCATAGCCCCAATTAAAGCTAAGAATACGTTAAAGTAATGTTTGAAAGATAAGATATTATTTCATAAATTAAAATATATACAAAGACAATCCACTTAACGATGAAAAACCGACTTCAAATTAATAAAAAGGCAAAAATAATTCAATCTTCGGAGCCTCACTTTCTATTGTTTCTGGAAACAACTTAGCGCCAACTACAAATAAATAATTCTAAATTGGAAAACTTCCAAAGTGGAATTAGTTTTGCCTTTTTACTGTTTTGAAGTTGCTTTTCAATTTTGTTGAACACTTTTTATTCATTTTTTTGAGTGGTAAGTTCCTAAGGGCAAAGTTAGATACGTGACCGTCAGTATAGGCGGCTTGCCTGTATATTTGTCGTTGGTAACAATTACTTAAATAACATTATTTATTTCAAGGAACATTTATAAAAACATGTAATGCGTGCCTATAAAATTTGAATCCTTATTTCCTAAAAGAAATCAGGGAGTCAAAATCAGATGATAGGATTTTAAGATCAGATCAGATCCTGTCTTGGCGATGATAGGACTACTTGCTCTACCGAATGAAAATTCTTCTTCTTCATAAAAATAGCAAAATCTTTGAGGAGTGCCTTCGACTCAGAATGCTCACCAGAACTGTACTTTGATAATAATGAGAGCAAGCTGCAAGTATATCCTTTGAATACCAAAAGAATTTACGAAATCGAACTGATATTGACGGATTTCTGAGGTAACACAACTAAAAAACCCAACCAAATTAAAAACTGTTTCAATTTAGTTGGGTTTTTAGGAGCTTCTCAATTTGGTCAAAGTATAATGTCTAACAAGATTTATGTTCATGAGTTTAGTTGTAAAGTTGCAAAAATGAAGATACGCATTAAAAAGATAAGGATGCGTCTTGAGCTGGATCTGAAAAAAAAACATTGTGATAATATATAATAAAATAATTATTCATTCTCTAACATCTTCGATATTTCCAATCAATGTTAAAGATAACGTACTGATCATAAATTCTTTAATACGAGAAAACATCACTTTACGTTTTCCAGAAATATATCTATTCAAACCTAATAAAATATTCCTTCATTGGATTTCAATTTACCAATGCAATAAAACATTGTGCGTGACGTTAATTCACATCTGTGGTGTCAAAGACTGCGCAGTCGCTTATTAGATACACAAATAAGAGCAACCGCCCTTAGTTGCCTCATGAATTTATTTACAGCAAGAAGCTATCGTACATTTCTGCCATTCGAGATCCAACCTGGAAAAATATTTGCGTTCCGTACACACGTACACAGCGTTTGAAGAACATATCAACTCTTTATAAGGGTTGTTTTAGATTGCAATCAATTATAGTGGACCGAATCAACTCAATCAATTATTGTCACTTTTATCACTACTACTGTCATAGTAGTTTCAATATTAAATCTATTGACTAATTATGTTGGACAACATGCCTCAGAGTAAGACGATTCCTATTTTCGTATCTTATGAATATAATGAGCTATATTTTAAATCTGTAGAGCCGTATAAAACCTCTGGGCGTTTATAGATAATAATATTAATTTGGTCCTAGTTTCAAACTGATCTCGCTTCCCACTCTTGTCACACCTGGGGGTTAATTTTCAAAAACAAAAACAGACCTAAATTAAATGCCCTTTTTGTAATAAGTGGGATTGTCTTGTAATTATGATACTAGACACGTTATTTTTCCACATAATTCGTTATCAACCGCCCCTGTGGTCAGTGGCTGAGACCAACTACTTCATATCTAAAGGTCCGGGGTTGAATTCCCAGTGGTGGCAGAATTTTTATGTGGCAGGGCTTTTTTTAAGTCCGCCTAATACTTAATTATAATGTTAATAGCATTATTTTGTTCTGGCAGTTAGAGATTAGATGTGCAGTCCTCAGAGGTTGAGGAATTCTGGTGAAGTTCGCTTCCATTTTCGGCCTTATCACTTACTATCAGAGAAGATAGAGGCTAAAATCTATATCAGGGTTTCTGAAATACTTATATCTTATACATATATATTCAATGCTAAGCTTGTCAGCCTTCCCGGTAGTGAGTTTTATCTCATTGACATTCCATCCGAAGATGTCGACGAGTGAAATCACAAGCTAGAAGCGAATTCTTAACTTAATTATGCCAGTTGCCGTGAGAACCCTCTCGGAAGACAACCCGCTAAATTGTAAAAGAGCAGAACTTTTAATGATGAGACAATTTTGCATGCAAAAGGCATTGAATTAAAGTGTTTGGATCTTGTATAATCTTTATGTTCAACAAGATAAAGTTCCATTCAGAAGAGCTCAATGGGAGATGGGTAAGTTGACAGCATAAGACACTTGTACCCTTAATCACAACATAATACTTTCTATCGATGATCAAGTGGTTTGCCTGGGAAAACCTAGGTGACCCCACGAAGGGCAGTGGACTTACCGAGCAGTTTAAGTAGGTACGATCCAGTGCCGCTATGCACTGAGCGAGTCCTATACACTCCCACCCCTTCGGCAGTGGTGAATTGGTACGTAAATCGATTCTTCTTCTCTTTAACTACCTGATTGGTGTGACCTTTTGTAAGATTGCATTTAAACGATATAATAAAGCAAGATGGATCAAAATGTAACAGCTTTGATAAATCTAAATAGACATAAATAATCAGGAGCGTTCCATTAATTTTAATTTACATAAATTTTGCTATTTGGATAAAATAAATCAATAGCCAAAATCTTCTTGCTAATTTACAATCAATAAGCATTGCAATATCAAAACTAGAGTAAATATGACAAGTATGTTCAAAGGTAAAAGCTCACCAATGTATGTGTTTCCCTTATTTGAGGAGCTCAAAGAGATCTTGACGTTTGGGATTCTATGTCCACATTTGAACGAGCAACAGGCTTTGGTATATTTTTGACATGGTCGTTAACTGTTTACGGATGACGGATAACTACATTCGTTTGAAGAAAACTCATTATAATTATAGCGGTTGCTTTTGATATCTTTACAATGTGGGTGGTTGGTAAATTGTACAGCTGTCGCACAGCTAGAGCGTGGAATTCCTTACCAGCACACGTATTCCCTCCTTCTTACAACATGGGTTCCTTTAAAAGAGGCGTGAAAAGCACTTTTTGTGCCGGCAAGGTGAGGATGGCTGTCACATGCTTCACTAGCTATTTTCACATATGGACTCCTCTACTGCTTATCATCAGGTAATGTCGAGTTCTTTGCTGAGCTTATAAAAAAAGTCGTTAACTGTTTACGGATGACGGATAACTACATTCGTTTGTAGAAAACTCATTATAATTATAGCGATTGCTTTTGATATCTGTATAATGTGGGTGGTTGGTAATAATTTAATTGTGTAATCAAGTAATACGCCACACTACAACTCTGTTTAAACGGCAATCTATTTTTTTCAATGTAAATACCAATTTATGTTATTTTCCATTTACTTGTACTAAAAGACATTATTTCTGGCCAAATATCATAATGTAGTTATCATATGTCAAAGGGAAAATAAAGTGAAGTCAAAGAGAAGTACTCTCTATGATTTTATTCTTTTGCGAGCGTCAAAACATGCAACTGTATCGTTAGCTGGCGTTGATTATTTCACAGTTTCAAAAGCTAGTTATATTTATAGTATTTCGAACTTAATATTATCACGTATTCATTTAAACTGGTCTTTTTGGTTGTTACGGGGTTCAGAGACCTACAAACTAAACTTTCATGTGATTGAGGTAAAAATCAAAATGTTAAAATCTGTAACAGTCAAAGTAAGCGAGAAATTCTGTAAAGTATATTTGAAAAATAAAAGTTTTAAACAAAACTAAAATCCGATTTCAAAACACTAGTATAAATAATATAATCGTTTTTGGAGTCGGAGTTTTATTTTCTTTTGTTCTGGACAAGTTGCACTAACGAAAATTGTTGTAAATTGGATGATGATGGATGGTTTGAATTGCTTTGAAGTCGGGTTTTAGTGTTGTTTAAAACTCTTTTTTTTAATGTTGCCCTGGCTTTGTTTAGGATACCATCAGCTCCTGACTTGGTGACAATGAGACTACCTTAGTCATGTACCCTATCGAAAAAAGGGATTTTGAAAATCGGTTCACAACAGAGTAATCTGTGAACATGCTTACAATAAAGTATATACAGTGAAACATAGAATAAACATATTCTCCGCCAAGCGATGATAGGATTTAATTTTGACGATTTAAAAAAATTGGAAATACAACTCATTAAAAGCCAGATCTTTTAATTTTGAAAGGTTTTCAGACCAAAAAAACTGTCACAAGGTACCACGGCAGAATTAACTACTAAAAACCCGGCAAGGAAATTCAGTGATCTGGGATGATTGGGGCGTGCATAATCTTAATGTTCAACAAGATAAACTCAATGATTTGTTGGACTGGAATAAGGATTGCGCACTCAAGAGAGAACGAGATAGAATAGGCTTAGGAGATTCGCACATTTGTGAAGAAGGGGACGCATGATGTGACGTAATGAAAAAGTACCTTACTTTGAATAAGCATCTGCGCGCTGGTAATAATTGAAAGGTCTTCCCTAATTTCCTCATTTCTATCGCAATCGTATTATTTAACTGCTCATTACTATTTCCATTTCAATATCAATTTTAAAAATAAATACTAACCATAATTAAAGTACAGAAAAGATGGCAGAAAAAAACTATACTTATATAATTAAGTTGAATTAATTTAACGAACTAATATCATTTAAAAATAAACAAAATCAGGTTCAGCCGAAGAAATTAAATCAAACCACGTAATAACTCAGTTACTTTATATAGTATAGTTTACTTCTCAGTACACACAATTATAACTTCAGCTAGACTTCTTAACAGCTCGAGCGCTCGAAAGAGATTGCTTCCTAGATTTTGGTATCGTTTCCTCGCTTCGACTCGGTAACCGCCATTTTAACCGCTAATAATGGCGAGACTTTTACGCGGGAAAACAATAAAAAGTCATGTTCGCTACTATTTCATTTAAATAAAGGGTATATCTTTATGATTATTGTAGAATAAACTATATAGATATACTTTTAAATTATCAATATTTTGGAAAAATATTGAACAACAATCAACGTGATTATGACTGTATACATTTTACATTTTAGATTACAAAACTTATTACATTAAACTTATTTAACTGTCATACACACACCTATTTTAATATCCTTAATAAATGTAACGAATTATGCTTAAAATTAGTAACTACTAATCAAAATTGAAAATTCTTTTAGTGTTGGATAGTCAATTTATCGAGAAAGGCTATATAATATCATGCTACGACCAATAGGAACGTCAAAGAGCAATGTTGCATAAACGGCAAAAATACTTCGCACAGATTTTGTTGCGTGCACTGCGTAAACGGTAAAAGTTACGTACCGTAAGTGTTTTTCTTTAAAAGTACTAAAAAAACCGCGTCTTTTAAGGTCGACTCCTTTAAAGTTTACTCAATATAACCTTTTTTATGCTAATCAAATGGTACGTAACGTTCGTTTTAAGATTTTACTTTAGTAAGAAATATTATTGTGTTTTTTAAACATGATAATATTTCTTACTGTAGTAAAATCATGTAACCTACCCACCTAGGTACGATATGTTATTTTCCGTCAACCACGCGAATGGAGTCGCGGTAACAACTAGTTATGAATAATTGTGGACACTGTCGAGCACAGTAATATTACAAGAGGGTAGGAAGCACTTTTATTATAAAATTGTTTACTAAAAACAAACTTAAACATAATCATGAATAGAGGTTTTTTAGTCTCGTTTAACCTCAATAACGGTTTGACCTATTTAAATAATTTTTATTGTGTTTCTTTCGGTGACACTCAAGGCTGGTTTAAGAATGAAAAAACTGGGAAAATCCTAAAGAAAACCTTAAAAATCAACAACTGACAATGGTCATATAGTATGAAAAATCGTCTAACTGATATGCTTATTAGTAAAACTTTTTTCATCGCTACTTCCGATTTCTTTTAATAGATGGCGTTAATGGTTCTATATTCACCGGGTGAACTAGTGTTTGATAAAATTATAGTCATAATTATTTATCTATACACATAAGTATATAGAAATATTAAGCGAATATCCAATGTTACTGTTTTATTATAAATATCATTAAATAAACAATATGTATTGTTGAGGTATTTGTAGAATATTGAAATTTGTCAGTTAATACTCATGTTATTCTTAAATATAACTATTTGGCATGCCAGAGTGTGGTGGAATATCTGGATCAAAAGATGCACTTAAATTAAGCTAACTAAAATACATGTACATTAATATAATAAATACAATGCTCTCCTATAATAAACAAAATTTGTTACCGTGTGCCGGTCAGGCCACGCATGCGCGCTTGCCGTAATATAGAGCTGTTTACTTCAGGAGTTATTCAGGCCAACGCTGGCCAGTGTATCGCTTGGAGACATATATAATAATTATTTTAGCAATAGTAATGATATTTTGTCAACAAATTATAATGAATATAAAAAACAATTGAGAAAGTTAAGTTACAACAAATAAATTAAGTTATCAAAATGTTGACTATGTAGACTTACAGACAGACTGACTAAAAGTAAGGTTTTTGATTAATTAGTGCTTTACACAGGTAAAAAAAATATTTAATCTATAGTTAACGGTATTTGTATTACAATTACTTAAGCTTTTACTTTTACATAATTGTTAACAAAACATTTGTCATACTGTTTGTTAACCCCAATAAAGAGATTTTTTTTATAAATCTGTAGAGCTTAGTAACGTTGGTTGTAACTACGTAACTTAAGTTGGAATTACATTATTTTCATAAGTGATCAGTACTAAAATTACGTCCCATTCACAGATATGTTTAACTAATATTTTAAATGCATAAGTCAGAAGAAAAAGCTGAATTTAGTGGCAAAATACAACTCATAAGATAAATGACTGTGTTCTTAAGATATAGATTTTAGGTCTTGTTTAAACGAAATTGATCCTTATGTATGTATCTTTAGGGTGGTATCATAAAATACAGGATGTTTTTTATACATTTAACATTTTCGATTTCCTGCTCAAGGAGGTGATTTTTCAAAAATCTTTAAATGCAGTTTTTATTATTTAAAAAAATAGAGCAATATTTTCTGTTAGTAAAATTTGCCAACATCAATATAAAGGGTACTTTTAATTATAACTTCGGTCTTTTTTCCACAAAGGAAAACTGACTAACTGCATATCAACGAGCAGCTTAAACTACTAGGATATGAAACTTAAAATTTTGCATAATGCTTTCTTTTATAACGTAGGTCGGCACAAAAAAAGGATATTTTTGAAATTTGAACCCTAAGCGGCGAAACGAGAGTTGAAGTTTGTATGGAAGTCTGTCATTTGTGAAGAGTGACGATTTATGTTCGTTTATTTTATTGAGAAGGAGTGAATTCTTCTATTATTTTTGTTTAAGAAAAAATGTTTTGTGTCCAAGCGGGCGAAACCACGGGCAACAGCTATATAAACGTTCGTGCTCTTCATAGAAATTTTTGCGCTTACCAGATTATACATGACAGTTTTAAATTATAAAACTTTGTATTTGAAATCTGGAACCGGTTTAAATATTGATACAGGCCTTGTTATGTTAATATGTTGTTAACTGAGCGATGAAAACTAAACGATAATTAAATTTAGTTTGTTTTTATAATCGATCAGAAGCATTCATTGCTATGCAGACTAGATACAGTGCATGGGGTATATTATGGACACCCAACTGCTGGGCGCGTGGATGTGGGGAGAGAGAGAGAGCGAATCTCTCGATAGGGTGCCGGACCTTGTCTCTGAATGGGGAACTAAGAATCTTGTCGAGTTCAATGCTAAGAAAATGCAGATGTGCGCGTTACAGCTAAAATGTCGCCGTTCCTTCCTCTTTCTTCCCATCAGGTCACTATAGAGCAGTATCACCATGGAGCTACTTTCTGGTCTACACCCCAGGGATTACATTCAATCTGTTATCAAAACCGCCTCGCGAAAACTCGGAGTCCTGAACAAACTGCGTAGCTATTTCATGCCTGACCAGTTATGCCTGCTGTATAAAACTCAGGTCCGGTCTTGTGTGGAGTACTGCTCACATCTTTGGCTCTGCGCAGTATCTCCTCGATGCTCTGGACAGATTGCAGCTTCGTACTATATGTATTATTGGTAATTCAGAGGTAACGAACACTGCAGAGCCTCTGGAGTTGCATCGCGATATAGCGTCCTTTAGTGCCTTTTATACTTTGTAGTGCTCTGAAGATTTCTTTGACCTTATCCCTTCCTCTCTTTTCCTACTCAGGAGTACAAGTGCTGGTCTACAGAGTTATTCTTTCACTGTTGCCACGTCTATAGATCTAGAACGTTCGATCTGATTAATTTTTTTTTATATAAAGCACAGCAAATGACTCGACACCACCTGATGGTAAGCAGTAAAGGAGTTCATATGTGAAGATAGCTAGTGAAGCATGCGACATACTGCCCTAGCCATTATTCATTAAAAAATACGCACGTTATCTATAAGAAAATATAGCGAACTATGCTGTGAAATATACTAGTGAAATCTGCACCCGTAGTTTGAGTTACAATCTGTTCGAGAAGTTATGATCTTAGTAGAGTCAACTGACTATCGCATGTATAAAAAAATCTTTGTAGTGGCTTCCATACACTTACAGCTAACAATAAACACAATCGAAACTGTTTAATTCCATTGAAACTCACTAGGGTACAGGTATGTGGTCAAATCATAGGTCGGCTGGCGCTTCACATAAAGGGGCGTGGGCGGGCGGCTTATTTTACTCGACCGAGACGATAAATTTGCCCCTTTTGTACACTTCGTAATGTCCATGGTAACTGGCCTTTGATTTCTTATAAATGATTGAATGCCTCGTTGCCTCATTGTATTCAGTTATTGCAAGAATATTGTGTGATATTTTTAGCTAAATGTCAAAATATAAATATTAAAACCAATTTTGATAAAGTTGTTTTCATTGAAGTTCCTGTAGAGCTTATTTTTAAAACTTAAATTAAAAAAATATACCCATATAATTTTCATACTGATGAGTGGTCTGTCCCTAGTATACGTAAACAGGAGCCCAGTTTTGAATCCCGGTAAGAGCAGATATTTGTATGTACAGTACAAATATTTGTTTACGTGTTAGGGATGTTTGTATGTTTATTTAGTAAATTTATCATATTTATATACATATTACCATCTATATCCATAATTCAAGCTCTTAATGTTGCTTAATTTGGCATAGATAATAGGTAAGAGTGTGAAATATATTATTGTTTTTAATAATTTTCATAATACAAACTGTTTGTAAACTGGATTGCTCTTGTCTGCTCAAAGAAATTGATTTTAATGTACCGAAGAAATTGTCAAGTGAGAGAAAGTGTAAGATGTTGAAAAAGCAATCGAGACTTATATTCCACATTAAACAGGATCCAGAAGCAATACAACTTTCGTTCTCGGCTCAATAAAGTAGGGAATTTGTTATATTTTACCTTAGTGCACGAAAATACAAAGCTACCTTTCAAACTCATTAGCAGGAACGTAAACCTGTAGTAATCAAAATTTGTGTTAAAGATTTTTTTTAAATTTATAAACTTAAGCTAAGTAAATATTATAATTATAACTGTTAGTCCACGTCGCATGCCGTTGCTGTCTATAAATTAAAAACTGTACTTAATTTAACGCTAATGAGCCATAGTGAAATATATTTTTATGGTACCTGTTTTTGTTGACTGCCCATAAAACAAATGAATACTTTTCGGTCGTTTTTATCTTTTCAAAGTTTGACATTTTGATTCTTATTTTAAAATTTTAAACTACTGAATAGAATGACACAGTCATGCATAAAGCCTATGCGATACCACTAAATTAAAAATTACTGGGAAATATTAATTAGCGCAATTGTCCACTGAAGGTTCACACGGTAGTTTGGAAACATGCAAATGCAGAAGCGATTTCGTACACAGTCAATATACAGCCCCTTGTAAAACGATTCCAAACGTCACGTTCCGTCTCGCTTTGACGCACCACAATAAAAAGAGACGAGTATAAAGATTCTGCAATTTAATCGCTTTTCTACTAGCGTATAATACTGATGCCACAAAATGACGCGGCTCTGTTGAACTTTGACCTAGCACGGGTTGCATTACTATTTTTAAGTTAAAGGTGACATTTTGAAAGAATCTAGTTATGCACCTGTGTTTAGAAGGCCATGCCACGTTAAATCTATTTAAACTAGTTTTATTTAGTTATTTAACAATTTATGTCCACAGAAAGACACAACAGAATATTAGTGAATTGTACAAAGGTACTGCTTATTTCTATAAGAAATCTCTTATAGCAGCCCCATATATGGGTAAAGTGACATCGAAAAGAGGGGGCATGTACCAATACTAATATAATTAAATACATAAAAATTAACATATATCATATCTACCCTATTTAATATATATATATATATATATATATATATAACATTTATATATATTAGTTATAGTTATGTTTTAACAATTGTTTCTGATTCATAGCTAAAAAGCGTAAACGCGAAGGTTGATGATTTATGATTATATTGGTAAGTAATCTCATTATTCCTCCATTTTTTGATGTTGGTTAATAACTAAACTTAAGGTTGTGGCCCTGATATCATTGTGTAGTACACCTGTGTAACGAATAACGTTATCTAGGCATCAAGCGTTAGTTGTCGTTATTTTGTTTATTGTTAGGTTAAGTTTTATTTAAATAAAAGATTGTTTTAAAAACTTTTTTATTTTGGATTTTTTATTATCTTTATTTACATTATTTAGATTTATAACTCTTAATGTTATTTATTTCCTATATCTTTGAAAAAAGAATTGTCCTCCGCCATCTTGGAGCGGCGGCTATATTGACTTAAGTGTGAACTAACTATATCGCAATCTATTCTTCAGACCTTTTTACTTGATACTCATATTAACGAGTTTGAAATTAATAAATATTATCTACACACGAACAATGCAAGTTAATATAAAACTTGTAAAAATAAACAAAAATACATAAGAGTATACTGTATTGAAGGTACAGTACCTTTTACAGATTACTGTTTATATAGCAATTTTCACAATTCATAAAATCAAACTTCCTAAGCATCGCGCTTACGTGTTCATATATTATTCATGATTTGGACCACCTGTGTGTCTCGATCGATTGTCCTTGCGATGGTATGACTACGTGAAGTTTATCAACTGCTTTTATGAAGGAGAGCAGGCTTTACTGTTTAAATCAAGACAAACGGTCATAGACAGCGTAATAGACAAGTCCTGCTCCGTTGCTTTTTGCCGGAGAGATCTAAGACTAAAAAAAGTACTAAAATAGTGCAATATAGTTCAGTATCAAACAAAATTTTATAAGATAAGATAAGATCAATTGTGTTGTGATTAAAAAATAAAAAATAATAAAAAAAATTAAACAATAAATTAAATTAAACATTCTAAAAAATTAATCATTATATTTTAAAAAACCTTCAGCTATTGATGCGTATGCGTCAACAAAAGAAATCTTTACTGCACTATGACATAAGATTGCAAATCTGTTTTGCATGCAAAACACCCGACGGGGTAATATTTTATTCGCGATACTGTAGAATAGTTTGTGTAAATTCCAAGTTTTGGCTTTAATGTTTGCACAGATGACCACCGACTGATTGTTCTGCATGTTTCATTGTAAAAATAAAAGCCTGTAAATAGGGACAAGTCTCTTCGGCTTAGATTAAGTAAAGTTTTTGATATTAAGCTAAATAATATTAAATATTAATACAATAATATTTATATCGTATTCAAGCCTTCTGTCTGCGTAGTAAGGCCAAATTCTATGCAAAATGGGTGTGTTCTAAATGCAATGGTTTCTCTCAAAATATATTATACCTATAGCATAAAATTTATGTGTTTCAAATGTAATAACTTAATTAGATAGATAGATAAAACATTTATTTCCATCTCTACATCACACACAATCCATCCAGACAGTACATAGATTAAAAGACGAACATTTTGTAATAAAGGTATTAAAAACCTTTGTGTGCGCTGCAGAAGTGCAAAAGGGTCGCAACTCAGTGACTAATTTTGTTCACATCGGGATGTGAACAAAGCACTGATATTCTGCTACAACCCGAGGGCTTTTTAAAATTAAAATTATAGATAGAAAAAAGAACAATTAAATATTAAATGTGTGTACATTAATATAACTAAGATGTGTGAGATATTAGATAAATAAAATAAGATAAATATTGTGTATTTTTAGATAATAAGAGTTTATGATAAGTAGTAAGCTACGTAAAAACAATTTGAAACCTGACAGTATAATTAAATGTCTATTTATCAATTCAATAGCAAAGTCCGCCACCGAGTACCCCCTCGGAATACCCAAACGTTGTTGTTGTAAGAGAAGTGTTTTAAAATGTTTTTTAAAAGTAAATTTGGATGTCAACAATCTTAAAGGTGGAGGTATGTTGTTCCACCATTTGGTAGCTAGGTAGCGGAAGCTGCCAGTAAAAGCCACAGTCTTGTGTGAGTGACACTCCAAGAGACACCTACAGGCTCTGGTACCATATCTGTTATGAAAAGGAGATGTTTTGAGTTTCGAAGAGAGATTAAATTAGTAGACATCTTACTCCTAGGATCCTTTTTCCTTAATTTTATAAAAAAAGAAAAAAAATTTATAAATAATTGTGTGTGTCAACTGTTAACTTATACATTATTCATCGGAACGTTATATTGTAAATAGTAATGAAGATAAATCTAATTCGAACTAGTTGACCCAGTGAATTTCTTTTCATCGATAAATTACCTTCTATTTAAATAATGATAACCTTAGTTGATATATTTGTTAGCTTGATATTTCTCAATAAATAAAATTAGATATAGAGATAAGCACGGCACAATATATATATGTATACTAAATGTATTTGACAATAAAATCTGAACTTTTGTTTCTGGAATCTTGAAAAATGGATCTTATTGGATCTTATGGAAGAATGAATTGCAAATTAATAGTGAACTGCTTTCTTTAGATAGTGAGTAAGCTTATCGATAAAAAAAAGTATTTTTCTTGGTATATCTTTAATTAAATATGCTATATTGTTTTAAAAAAATTATATTAAAAATATAATTGTTAATGCATAGGTTCCGAATACATTAAAGCCTCTGTATTAACGTCGTTACATAGCGTTGCTTAGTCTATCTGTTGTACTATGAGTTCTCTTGAGAATTTTTAACTATTCTTCTCCTTTGGTACTCACGCACGCGTGCCAGTCTCCGGAGTTACTAATTCAATATTTTCACTTCTTATTTACGAACAAGGATATTTGGTCAATCTTTATCGCACAACTAGTGCGTGAAATTTCTTATCGGCACACGTATTCTCTATACAACATGGGTTGCATCAAGAGGCGTGAAATGGCACCTTTTGATCTTGCAAGGTCAACCTGTCGTATTCTGCACTAGCTATCTTCACGTATCGACTCCTCCTATTGTTTGCCACCAGGTGGTGTGGAGTGATTTGCTGTAAAATTTCTTAATATATGTTTTAATTATCTTGAAAAGCACTCCTTTAAAACATATTGTCTACGCCAATTTCAACCTTATTGTTAGCCAATAAGAAGCGGCATCTCGCCTCCATCACGTGACTTTGTAGCCAATAGAATTAATTCATATATACTAGTGTGATGAACATGCACATTTCTAATTGTCTCCTTACTAAAATAAAATCTGAATTCAAACACTGAGTTTTACTTTGTTCCCATCGTGAACAAAGACATATATTATTTAAATTTTATAGTGCTGACTACGGACACGATATATCTGATCCTAAGGGAGCCTTGTTGATTTAATTACTTAATAAAGCGTTATTAAAGTCACATAATAAAAAATTATGTTAAGGACTAAGCTGTTTCGTAAATAATTAAGTAACGCATTTAATTAAATGAAAGGTTTAAACCCTTTAAGATTTATGGCGGTCGCATGGTTATAGAGTAATACTACCCAAGTGCCACCTGGACACGCTGTTTATCGACCAAGGAGGATAATTTAACTAAGAAATGTGAATAAATTACATTAGTAAGTCCTTACATATGAAATTGGCGTACTGGCCATTTTGATCTGAAATATTTCCTCTTTGGTTGAGAATTCCAATTTCAAACTTCTAAATCCATTTAGCTGGTAAATTTGAATTTCGGAAATAGTAAGTCATTTGCTTTTTCCTGGATAGTTTTTTCTTTTGCATCGTTCAAATCGCACTATGGAAAACATGAAATATCGCTACATTTTCGAGTAAGAGTTCTATCGTGGCATCAGTGCTGCAGAAACAGCTCAAATGATTAACGACGTTTTAGGCAGAAAAGTAACCACGGCAAGTTTTAGGTTCCAACTTTTTCTTTCTGGTAATTTTTGATATTCAGAACAAAACGCGTGAATGGTCGGAGACCAAAGTAGATAATAAAGATGAGGCTATTGGGGAAGCAGATTCATCGCAAACCACTCCAGAGTTAACTGCAGGCTTTAGTGATAAAACTGTTTGAATTCAAGAACCGGGAAAGTAAAAAGCTCGAAAGGTCCTCATGAATTGATTGAATCAAAGTAGCAAAAACATTTTGACTGCTGTTTTATATTGCTCAAACGACACATTAATGGTGAGATTTTAAACCGAATTAGTACCTGTAATATAAAATGAATCCTGTACGATGATCCGAAGAGCTGGTCGCAATTGCTGAACCAACAAAGATCCTGCCCTCGGACTGACAGAAGTCAGTATCGTTCACTACACCTTTCTAAATTCTAGCCGAAAGATTACGGCATTTATCTATTGAAAGTAACTTCCAACCTTAATAGTAGAACTAGCTTCTTTACAACCTAGGCTGGTAAATAGCTCACGGCTGCTTCAGGACAATGTTCGACCACACATTACCCAACAGACGGCCACAAAACTGGAGCAGCTACAATTGTAATGTCTGTGACATCTACCGTACTCCTCGGACCTTTCTCCAAAAGAATTTTCTATTATTGCCGCAGTTGTATAACTTCTTATACCATCAGAGAGCTTATTGATTCTCGCCTCTAAGGCTTTTTAAGTTAACGGATCAATGAACTATCTATAAGTTGGTCAAAGTTCATTGATTACATACAATGGTGCAATTATTATTATTAGCTACAATTGATTACATACTTTGATTTATTGGATATATTTTACTAATGAAATCTATTTTACATTCCCCCTGTATAAAATACCAATACCATATGTAACAACCTAACATTTAATGAGACTTTTTTTCTTATTTATAGGTCTGATCCTACTTTGACAATTATTGCCAAATTTAAAAATGAAATCTTGTGAATAAGAAACAACGAATTTATTGTTATTATTTTTAACCGACTTAAAAAGAAAGAGGTTTTCAACTCGACTGTGTGCTTTTTATATGCATTATTTTATTTTTTGGTAGTTGTTGTATGTCGTATAGTTCCATTGAAATTAGACCAATATTTGACGAGAAGTGTTTGAGTTGTCCCTAATAATGTTTGTTTAATTAACTTGGACTATGTCAATGATTTACATTTCAAAACAAACAACCAAAAGGTATATAGTAGACAGTCACCTATTTAACTTTAACCTTACAATTTAAACTTATCACTCCGAAATGTACAAAAAGTTACAAACAGACTTTAAACAGACTCCTCACATATGGACTCCTCTACTGCTTATCATCAGTTGGTGTCGAGTCATTTGCTGTGCTTTATACATTATTAAAAAGGCCAATTACGAAGATCTGCCCGCTTCCCATTGCGTAAGCCGGGAATATGTGAGAAACTATATTTTGTATCCGGCTCGAAGGACCATGTAAAGTTTGTGTATAATTCCTTGTTTGTGTAATAAAACCAAATTTTTCTTAAACGTGCAAAATTATATTGTGTTTCACAAAGACATTGTTAAATCAAAAATCGTGACATCTGTCAAACCAAAAAGTTACAATTCGAATAAAACAAAAAATAGTTTCTAACATACATAAAAAAATATAAAAAAACACTAAAAAGGTAAAAATTATTAAATTTAAATAATAGTAAAAGTATTTTTTGAATTTCCAGAAACAATAGAAAGTAAAGCCCTGAAGGCTAATGACCGCATTCCTTTAAGCAAAACACACTAAGTTATAATAAAATGATATTGACATATTTCTAAAATGAATTGGGTGAAACTTAATAGTCCACAATATAAGATGGAATCTCCTCTTTTAAGTTGCAGTCTGAAATCAAGAAACAATATATTGAGAAGTACTTGATTTCCCCAAGGATTTCCGGGATGGTTTAACAGTCAATAATACTATAAATCAGATAGAAAATAAAATTAACTAGTTTAGCAAAGCGCTGGGAAAACTTTTCGGCTACAAATGCCGCAATGCCGAACTTTACATTTGACAGTAAGTCAAACAGTTCGACCTTTCGACCTTACACCGTTCGAGATAAAGGCGTTTTTGACATTGCAAAACTTGTGTCAACTGTACTAGTACTTTGAAGCACGCAGCTTTAAATATCGATGCTATTTTTTAATGGAACCTTTAAATTTATTGTTCTTTTAATAATATTGACAAGCTAAGTATTTTTGATCAATGTGTAGACATATTTTTTTTTAAATAAATAAATTTAATGAAATTTTCAAGGACTTCTTTTAAAATAGATGCTCATTTTTTAAAATTTGTGTAACCCTAAAAGAACTGTCAAGGACGTACCTGTTTTTAAAAAAATATAACAAAAATAGATTTTAAATTTTGTATCTCTGATCGATTTGTAATAAATTTTTAACATAAGGCAACGAAGGGGTTCATAAAACTCCCCATTATTGGGGCAAAAACCCTAACAGGATGGAAAACATTCTGAGGAAACCTGCACACACCTGTAAAGAAATTCTTAAATCGTAATTGAACTCAACCAACCCGCAATTAGCCAGCGTGGCTTACTAAGGCCTAATCGATCTAATTTAGGATAGGCTCGAGCTACTTGGTAGAGATGTATATGAGCTGTGGATGATGACCCTGACCAGAGGTTTTTATGAAACACACTTACTCACACATACTCTGATAAGTCTGTGAAGTCGCGCAATCCAGACTCAATTAAATTTTAATTGTCCCGAGGTTCCTGGAAGACATTACGGCAAATGATTGTATTTTTCTATAAATGGCGTTAGCTATCAAGATTCATAAGTACGTATTAAGAAATTCTTAAAGTATTGTAATGTCAATTAAATTGACGCTAAAATTGCTAATGTTAAAAACATGTGAAGATAAGTATGAAAATTTAAAACAGTATTTATTGTGACTGAATTTGGAAAATTATATTTTAATTATCAAATCTTGGCTTTCATAAAAGTATTGAATGTAGCTAAACTGAAGATGGCTTTGACCTTGTGTACTTCTAACCCACATTAATACCAAAAATAATTGAAGGTAGGTGATCTGATGAATTGCGTTGGGAGAGCTCAGGTCACCCTCGTCAATGGCAATGGAGTTACAGGGGAGTTTTAGTGGGTATACCACGTGCCGCTTTGATGAGTAACTGGGTGAATCCCACACACGTCCGCTGCTTAGCCAGTGGTGGGTCTGTATTGGAAGTATATTGGAAATTCATAGAAGTAATGTCAGATAAGAGCAAATTAATATTTAACACGTGACCATAAAAACATGTAATTTTATCGTAAAGTTGTGACTAAGAAGGATTTAGCGTAAAAAGAAGCCGGTTAAAGTTTATCCCTCCACATAAATATCAAAATGTACACTGTATCTAATATTTGTGCCCACAAAAAGCGTGAAGGGAATTTTTTAGGCGATTAATTTTAACTGAATTTATTTCGCAGCCTCCACGCTTAGCGAGTATAATCCTCACATAAATAACGGGCAGTGAGGGATAATAGACCTTTTTCTGTGGCCTTTGATATGAATTGAAAGATGGCTGGAAAAAGTAATCTACGCCAAGAGTTAATTACAATCGCTAATCGCGAGCCAATCGACGTCATGTTGAACGCTAGGGCGTTTTAATTGAAATCACTACAACAAAAGGCGATAGCTTATTGAATATAGCTTTTCTCCCATATGTTATTGAAATATATATTATATTCCTTATTTTTCCTTTGTAATGTAAGCAGTAACTTTTCATTTTCTGGTCTGGCTGTCTGGTGATGGTAATGCCTAAAAGCATTAAGTTTTCCCATTGAACCTTTATAAATGCATTAATTAAATATTAATACATACCTGTATGAAGTAATTTATATATAAAATGCTTAGAATATTTACTTAGTTAAGTAATTTTCTTCTGTATTTCGACGTTCTTCTAACATATTACAGTTGATTAAAATTATCATAATTCATAAATTAATTCGAATTAACAATGACTTTATGTCCAACTTCACAACATCTTTTTTTCAATGAAACAAAGCCTCCATATTAATCTGAACTAAACTTTATCTATTTGGAATCATATTTTAAATCATTTAGAACTTTCAGACTAGATATAAAAATATGTGTAAATAGAGGAAAAAATTTTTTTCAGTTAATCGTATTAACTCAAAATAAAGGTAAAGAAAACCAGAACTAGTCATCAAACAAATCTGCCCATGAATCTGGGGCATTGATCAGACTCAAAAGTAAACTGTGGCTTTTATTTCTATAGAACAACCACTCATATCGTTTAAACTTAATATTTACAATAACCTCGAGTTACGTTATACACCTTCCAATTTCAAGGCAGAGTTTTCAAACGGAAAACTCTGCTTTCAATTTTTTTATTTTTAAATAATCATTTTAATTGTTAGCATTGGAAGTTGTAGCCTTATAACTTGTATTATAGGTTACAAGTGTTATTTATAAATTATAATATGAAAAATGAGCTAGATATAATCTAGTATGCTAGAGTGTGAAGATGAGTTAAATATGTATTAAATTTTCCAATAAGTTTGTAATTTTAGTAAATTACAAGAATTAGTTTTAATACAGGTACAAATAAACAATTTCAAAAATGAAGTAATTTTATTTTTCAAAAATGAAACTATTTATTTTTTAATCGAGGAGATATAATGTTGATAATTATCATGATCGCAATCATCATAACCGCTTTTGATGTCAACTGCCATACAGTATAAGAACAGGCCTTTATTCAGAGTACATCCAGCGGTCCCCGAGACCTTAGCCTAAATTCTATCAATCGACAAGCTGACCTACGTGGCACGTCGCCAGTGTACCGTGACTGCTATATACAGGCAGGTTAATTGAAAGCCCACGAATGACCGACTATGCCACCAATTTATATTTTAAACTGTCATTAATATTGCACTCAATTCCCGACTTTTAAATACCGTTTATTGAGGCTTCCATTTTTAAAATACGAACAAATTACAAGACGTTCGCCTTTTGAAAAATGTGCCTGTTCTTAATCTAAATTTAAATAAAACTGACATAATGCGTTTAGTTTTAGCTATCGTAATTTATATTGCTTGAAAATACTTCAAAATGTATACGGAAGAGGTCGGTTTACTTTTCACCAGTCATTACAGAAACGAAAGACAAAACTTTCTTGATTTTAAATAATTTTTAAAAAGAGTGTGCAGAAATAGGTATCAAGGTTGGAGCAAAATTTTATCAATATTTCCAATTTAATGTTTTTTATAATAATAACCATTTATTATATTTCAGAGAAAAGGAAACGCTACCCTCTTCGTAAACATTATATGTATACTGTTGCGCAAAGTTTGGATATAATATTTATGCTGAAAACATCTCAAAATTTTGATTTAACTAATTACTTATTATATACTACAGGAAGTCTTATATTGCAATAATTAATGTTGAAACTCAAAGATGAACAGTTAATTAATTCTCTTCTGAGTGTATGTTTTGAAGTGTCTATTTAAGTTACTTTGTATTGACTTAGGCATAGTATTTAAGAGGTACGGGCTGGGGAGCCTCCTTGGGTGCTGGAACCGTTGAAGGACCACTCAATAAACTTAGTTCAGTATTGGCGGGATGGTTTGGATTTAGATGAGGAGATATAGCGTAGGCACGAAGTCTTGACTGCATGGGAAGGCCGTTTATAAAAAGGATTTCTTCAATTGCGCTTATTGATGACTGGCCACGAAGACTAGTCAGTCAGTTCTCTATCTCAATGTGGAACTGGCGTTAACCAAGAATGTTAGGACCTGTAAAGGTGGGCGCAGATTGCAGAAACTAATAAAATTTTCTCAAAAGAGATCGGGTCTCTTTACTCCGAGTTTCATATGCCTCTACAGTAAGCACCGAGTTGCAGCTTATAGGCCTGTTTCTTAAATCCATTACTTCTCCGACAACAAAAATAAAGGCACAACATAAGGCATATAATTCAGTAAGCGGATAGTACGTAAATGCCTATCTAGTACTTGAACAAGCCATTTGAAGCTGAGCGAGCAAAGCAAACGTAATATTTGAGCAGCGGGAAATCGATATCGAAGAAATTTTTATCGATATTGATTTCTATACTTATTCATAAACTTCTGCGCATAGGTTTAAGCTGCTTACCGCTTTAATTAATTGATGGAATTTATTAAATAAATATCTTTTAAATTATCTTTTTTACATAATTTGTGGATTCGGTTAGCTCTACATACGCTCTTACACAGCTCTACATACTCCGGCGCCGGGCAATTGAGTCACCAGGAAATTTTAGTGGGTACTCCCAGTGCTACCACGATCAAGGACTGCCTGATAAATTAAACACATTTAAACAAGCTTCATTATATATTTTTATTACAGTTTTTAATTCTTTGCGCTGTATACAAGCTTATTGAGTACCTATTTTCTGTACTCGGTCTGGAGATAAAAGTCAATATCTCATGCTGTGAGAGTAGTGGTTCCCGGATAAATTAAATTCACCGCTGAGGGTTCGATAATTGTGTCTTCACCAAATTACCGTTGGTCGGTACTATCGTTATAAATTTCAGGCTCCTATCCCACAGAGTATAAATATTTATTTGAATGTGACAGCGTTAAGATCGCATTTTGGAGAAACTATTACTAAATGTATTTCTTAATCTCTTGTTGCGAAAATGTTTACTAGTGTTTTACAAATAAATTATATCTTATCTTATCACCTTATGGTATAATAATTTTTATGATGTACAAAAGATAAAATACAGAAAAGATAATAAATATCATTTGATGTAAGTTGTATTGTAATGTGACGTGTTTGAATTATCGTATATTGTCATTTGCGAGTATATATAGAGCGAGTTTGCTTATGACAATATAGGAACAACATGTGTTAAGGGAAGGTGCTGGGCTAAGTTAGTTTATTGTATAGGTATACAATAAACTAACTTAGCCCGATACACGTATGTAGGTGTATCCCGGGTGTCACTTGGTAGGCACAACACTGATGGCACTAGGATAGCACTGATGGTCACAGAAAACGGGACAACGAGGGCAACGTGACGCACACCGCGGGTTCCTATGTCAGTCAGCCAAACGTCGGTAAGGAACTGGTAGATTGGGTCACGTAGCTAGGCAGATATAGGTAGGCAAATATCATGCGTCCAACGAGACTTTCCTAAACATAATGTTGCATACGAAAATATTCTGACAGCATTAAATCGATTTCATAAAGATACTTTCTGATGTACCTTACCAATATAAATGATTATCTTCCAAAAACAATATCAATCATTTTGATGTAACAACTTCGTTATAAGCGCGTGGGACTTGCTGAAAAAATATAAGTTACGCTGAGAAAGACAAAACAATTCTATCAAACTCGAGACATATTGAATGCGAACTAATTCCATTAGGCTTCCTTCATCACTGGCGACGGAGCGCAGTTTGGCTTTAACGTGAATTAAATTCTACTTCGAGTTCCAAATAAAAAACATTAAAACTTCGTACTTACAATACATAGCAAATTAATTATATTAAATAACCCTTCGTAGAGAAGGCCAGACAGAGAATGAAATCGGCGGAAATCCCCAGCGTTAATTCCTAACGTGAAGATAAGGCCGAGGATGGAAGCAAACTACACCCGGATTCCTCAACCACAGAGGAACTGGCTATCTTACCTCCAACTGCTGGAACACAACAATGCTGTTAATATTATATATATACTTAGGTAAGATGGTTGAAGCTATTTAGGCGGACTTAGTCCTACCCACTAACCAGACTAAGCACTAAATTGTTTCCCTTGCTGGAAATCAATATCCAGCGTTTTTTTCGGAATTCCAACTCCGGACCTCCAGAATTGATCTAGGTATTCTTAGACATTAGACCACAAGAAACTAATAAAAAAAAATTGAAACTGATCGGACATAATCCCGCAAACGAAGCGACTTGGTTCACAAGAGTAAAGAGCAGATCAGTAGACTAAGAATATATTGGTTTTATTCACAAAATACCAGTTCCAACTGTTGCGTTTGCCTATGTCAACAGAACATCGTCACCTAAGGCTCTTACCCATTGGGAATAGAGGCGACTTTCGTAGAACAATAGTCACACTTAGTATACATTCTGTACGTTACGATTACATCCCCACAGTATGTGACAAGAATGAATGGCAAAAGCCATTACGTATTATTACCTCCGTTCTGGCAATATTACGAGGCCGAAAACTGGCTTAGTGTAAAGAAACCTTCGTTAATAATAGTAATGTTCCCATGTAGATGTAGGTTCTCGCGTGTTTAAGTTACAAAGAATAGCGATAATTGTACTTTTTTTAATATTAGGCTCAGCAAATGACTCGACACCACCTGATGATAAGCAGTAGAGGAGTCCATATTGTAATTCATTGTGAAGCTTAATAAATTTGATTTGATTTGAAAATATTGATTGCAGATATACAGTTGCCTCTGCAATATTTATACTCAATATTTAATATTTATTGTTTCACAAATAACAAAGATGTGACTTAAAACAATTTTAAATGACGTAATGATAATATACATACGTCAGTTTATAATATATTTTATTATTTAAAAAAAAATCCTGCGTGGTGTACCTTTGAGTCACGTGCGATAAGTGTACACAATTCTATCTCTGTTTTTACTTTGTACAGTATATTTGACGTGGGTGTAAGTATTTCGTGATATAATTAAATAAACTTTATAATATTTATTATGTGAAATTTCCCGGTACCAATGCTATTATTAGATCGATTTATACATATGGCTTTATATCATTCTGACACCCACATGAAATAAGTAAAAAAAACATAAGTAGAAGGAAGTATTGTTGATTGAAGCCTTCCAATCAACAATATTTCTGGAGTGATTCCAAACATTTATATATATTAGCTCTTAATGATGCTTAATGACCTAGATAAAAGGTGAGAGTCTGATATTATTATTATTAATATACGATCCAAATGATTATTCAAAATGATGTCTGCGTTGTTTTTTTGGAAAAATTCATTGGAGCTTCTCACGTGGTACCTTATTACAAGAGTCTATTGATTACGATATTATATATATATGCTCTGGTCTATTTTATTTATCGTTACAGTTTTAAAAAATCAAATTTACACTCGAAATTGAGCTTTATCTCTAAATTGTCAGTAATCTATAATACACCTAACCCCACACAGATAAGAACTGGTAATTCCACAGTAATGCATTAAGTTCCGTTAAAAAAAGATAAGGCGGTAATTCCCCGACTTGTTGACGTCACGCGTCTTAGACAGTTTTAGAGATAAGCTCAGATTTATGTTTATAACTTGTCATCTGTGAAGAATATGGGGTGTAGTTGTCCTTAGGAATTTAAGCTTGGTCTAATATACTCAAGGGTAATTGAAATATCTTGAATCCTTGGCAAGGTTTTATTATTAGCGAGATTCTTGTCGATGAACTGCTATGCCTGTATTTTTATATCAATATTTTTATTCCTCATGAGAATACCGTCACTGGAGCCTCTTCTTTCGTAAGGTATGGGATTATTGTTTAGTGCTGTAACGTCTTCACAACTCCTTAAAATTCAACTTTAGTCATATCCTTTTATCGATAGTATTTGGCAGAACGAGATGGTAATAGTTTGTAAGTAAATATTAAAAATTCTATTGTCGGGGTTAAAGTAAATCATTCTCACTAATATTAAATTATACCGCTTATCTGACGAAATAGAGACTTTTAAAAGTGAGTCAAAGAGCCGTTGAAATAGAATTCTTTATAGATACAACCTTCTCCTAAGAAACCAGATCTATTGAAATTTAAGCGACCTTTACTTATTGATAGAGTTGTGAATTGAGTAATCTCAGAAATTTTAGTGTCAATAGTTTCTTCCTAAGTAATTTGATATTTATTCTATAATGATATTTTATCCTCCGGTACTTGGAAATTAGCAAAATGCTTTTAAAGACTCAAGCCCCAGATTCAAAGGGAATCTGATTCTAATTAGGACTATTTATAAATACCGTTCTTATAGATAAGTACAATAACAATCTTAGGGTCGTTTCGACTAATCACTATCCGGCATCAATTACTTTTGATCGTAAAATTAGAGCCAGTCAAAGTCAAAGTCAAAATATCTTTATATAAATACTCATTGACTAAGTTCTTTTCAATCGTCATAACAGGGAATATGTATGAGAAAAATAAACAAATGTAATTAAAGGTAATAGTGATAACTTTAAGTGGGTATTAACCGGGTATTTACAAATTGTCCCAGTTATACAATTTAAATATATACTAAATAAATAGTTATAAATAATTGTTACAGTGGTATGCATACTCCCAATTAACCCTACTACAGTTTCGACGAATTAGTAGCTGCAGAGAAGAAACGGCGCAAGAAACTCTCAGCCTTTAGTATTTATAATGACATTTACAAATCACCTATGTCATTATGTATTAGTATTACAAACATATACATGTTTTATTTTACAGTGTGATCAAAAATCTATTTTTAAATATAGATATCTGTTTTGATATCATTCTTAAAATTATAAATTTAATAGGTGACAAATGCTCAAATTTTACAGAACAGCGACTATATAGAGTTATTTCCATTATATGACATTTTTTTAATGTATTCGTAGCTCTATAGACATAAGTTCCTGGTCCATAGTTGACCCTCAAATTTATCGCTCCCTAATGGCTCGAGCACCCTGAAGACTCCGAGAGACAGCAAGGCACCTCCCCTGAAGGCGATGCCTGTCGATTAGAAATCCTCCAGTGGCCAATCGCCCCTTAAGGCTTGAGGCTTCCCAAGGATCTCGCCTCCTTAAGCCCCCGGCAACGCTGTAAAGGCCATCTGCGGCCAACTGCATTAGTCACTTACCTTAAATTTTAGTTTTATCCCCAAATCATACAAATTCCTTTTTAAGTTGAACAGAGATATTTTGTAACTTCCAACTGCTTTTACGAGATTAGAAAATTAGATACGGGACCCGACGGTTATAACGGTTATAATTGGTTTATTAATGTTAATCAACTTTACTCTTGTCGGGGTGTTATTTAAGGGTTGGAATTGCGTTAGATTTAGGATCCTATGATTTAATTATGCTAAAAATGACTTTCAACAGGTATCCGGTTTATAAATGGGTGAATATTATGTGTTTTTATGAAAAACTGCTGCAACTTTATTTGGAATGAATTAAATCTATCAAACTTATACACGTAACGTTTCAAGTCTTGCAATGTTGTTCATATACTAAAAAAGTTTTGATATATAGAACCAAGATATACAGAACAAGATTTCCATCCACTTTTATATTATTTTATTTAGCAATTTATTCATATATTTTTATATTTTATAGGTCTCAAACAAAACAATTTAGACATCTACAGGTCTTTGCGCGTAACGGCACTAGAGGTGGAGTAGGCTGGAGAGAGGGAGGTGAAAAAAAAATGCCAAGAGGCAGATGACTAAGCAAAGACCAAATAGGTAGTTATCAACATCCTTCGCGCTCGGACGTGCCACGGTGCGGACGTGTATCGGAAGTGTGCTTCTACGCATAATATTTTGCTATCGTTAATTGTTTTGTTCTTCATAATTAATTATTTTCTTTATAATTATTAGGTTATATATTAATATATAGGGTCGGTGTTAAGAAAACGGTTGTGTTTAAACAGTTTTTGTGTTAGTGATTGTATTTTTATTCCTGTGGAATCGTTGGAGGTGCTTGCACCCTGGAACCCTGAGTTGGTTTGTGATTGGAAACAAGGTCGGTGGTTATTTTATTACTGGTTTGCTGGATTTTGAGCCTTTTTTGACCATATAAGAGAACCGCGAGTGGATAAAAACTCAGAGGGTAGATTTAAAAAGTTTCACGGAAGATTTAGATTTTATTTTTAGTAAATACTTTATAAATTTATTAAAGGCGGTGTAAACGATTCTGTCGGTGTCACTCTGACATCTGAGAGCTGTCATTGTCATCGTTCTGACATTTGTCACTGTCAGTGATCTGACATTTGTTCCGTTCCATTTCAAGCAGTTTTTTTTTTTTTTTACGTGTAATACAATGGAGGAGGACGAAGAGGCGCGTCGCATTACCAGGGATGCCATTGAAGCCGAAATGGCACACGAGTCTGGTTTTAGCCCAAGGCAATCGCTGGCGCGCACACCACCGAGTGGCTTCACCACACCTGCGCCTACCCCGGCCCCTTCAATGCCCGCTGCGACGTATGGTAAGCGGTCACTAGCTTCACCTGAGGAAGTCCAAGAGGCCGTCCGTCGTAGAATGATGGCGACAAAAAAATCAACGGCACCACCGGTAGGAGGCATCCTTACCTCACAGCCTCGTCCCGCCCCGCAAAGCGTCCAACCAATGTCGCAGACTGCCGCCGAACGACCGACCGACAAGGGCGAGGGAGTTGCTGCACTTGATAAGTTGCAGCTCCTTGAGATGGTCCACAACGCCTTGCGAGGAATCGCCAAAGTTACAAACGCCAGCAAATTGAACATTGGTGATAAGACCAGCGTGGCGTCTCACAGCCAGGAAATTCTAGCGGCGGTCGGGGCACTAGAACTAAGACTAGCCGACATGGAACACCAAGTTAGCGCTACTAAGCTGCAAGCGGCGAACGCAGAATTGGAGTATTCCAAGAGGATGCTTGCCATGAGCACCGGCCCGGTAACAGTCGCCCAAACTTCATCCGTCCCCAGCTATGCCGGCGCGCTTAAACTGCCACGAGGGAAGGCCCCTCTCGAAGTGCAGCAGCAGGGCCCAGCTGTCATCTTTTACCCTGCCGACGAATCGCTGAAGTCGTCCGAAGACACAAAGAAGACGCTGCAAAACGCCATCAAGCCTGGGACAGAAGGCATTAAAATACATAGCGTCCGTATGGTGGGGAACTCAGGTGTGGTGGTGAGGACCGCCAATGCCGAGGCTGCCCAAAGACTGAAGGCAGCAGCGCCGCCAAGCCTGAAAGCAGCCGACCCGAAGACCAGACAGCCTAGAGTTGCCTTGCGGTACCTCAGGGCGGACCTGAGTGAGGAGGCTCTGATAGAAGACCTGCATGCGGTGAATCTTGCTGACGACGCAGCATGGCCTCTCGCAAGGGTAAAGGCGTCCTGCAAACTGGCCGTGAAGAGAGCAGTGGGCCCGAAGTTCTTGATTGTGCTCGAGTGCACGATGCCTTTGCGAGATACACTGGTGCGCCTGGGCCGAGTTTACATTGGATGGGACGACGCGGAGGTCAGCGACCATGTTAGAGCGACCTGCTGTAATAAGTGCCAACAGTACGGCCACCCAGAGAAGTACTGTAGAGCACGGGAAACCGTATGCGGTAAGTGTGGAGATACAGGCCACAAGGCGAACGAGTGCCAGTCTACGACTCAGTGCTGCGCGACATGTCGCCGCTTCAAACGCAAAGATGCGCACACCCACGCTACCGCTGCAGCCACATGCCCAGCCAGGCTACACGCCGAACAGCAGGCCGTCAATATGATGCAATATGGATAGTACGCCCGTTACTAAACTTCGCGTAGGGCAGTTAAACCTGAATGGCTCGAAGTCCGCCACTAAGGAGCTGCCGGTTATAGCGAGATCGCAACGGCTAGACTTCGTTCTTGTTCAAGAACAATACGGAAGCCCCCCCGGTCTCCTTCAGTGTGGCGAGAGCCCCATGGCTGGCGTCTTGGTGTTAAACCGAGATATCGCATTCACCGTTCTACATGAGCTCAGCAACAAATACTGTGTGGTAGTCCATGTTGCATACGGAGACGTCAGCGTTCACATCGTTTCAGCATACTTTAAGTACAGCCATGATATCAGCCGTCACATACAACACTTGGAGTTTGTGCTCTCTCAACTTGCAGGCAGACCAATAGTCATCGGTGTCGATAGTAACGCACACTCACCTATGTGGTTTTGTGAAGAAAGGCAGTATGTGGGTCGCGGCAGGGACACAGATTACAGAAGGAATCATATGGAGGGATTAATACTCGGCAGGAACCTTCTCGTACACAATACTCGCGACCAGCCGCCCACCTTCAGCGGACCGAATGGTATGTCTAATGTGGACCTCACACTTACAACGAGAGGGATTGATGTATGCAACTGGACCGTACACGAAGGCGCCAGCCTTAGTGACCATCAACTGATTACCTTTTGTGTCGCCTGTAGCCGTCAGTCATCAAGACAGAGTGAGAAGGAGGACATGTTGCCGGCTCCATTTAGAGTGAGAGGGGTGGACTGGACCAGGTTCTGTTCCATGCTACATGCTCGTGTTGGGAGTTTAATTACCAGCCTTCCTGCTCCAGCGTATTGTGATAAGTTCACAGAAGTCCTACTGCGCACGGCCCGAGAAGTGATAGGCCAGAGTGCGCGTAAAGATGATGGAAAATACGAATGGTGGTCGCCGGAGCTAGATCAGATTCGCCGTAAAGTCAGTAGGGCTCGTCGTGACTGGCAGCGATCGCGTCGTGTGGGAGGAATAAGAGAAGAGCTACTCCATGACGCGGTACGCTCCATTCGATTGATCTACAAGAAGGCTATGAAGAAGGCAGAGCTAGATTTCTACCGCAAGATCGCAGAGTCAGGTAACGATGACCCCTGGGGGGCAGCATATCGTGCCGCGTGCGGGCGCTTTCGCGCGCCGCCTAACATACTCAATGGCTTGAAGCTGCTGGAGGGACACACGGCCGCTTCCAATGACACCATGTCGTCGCTGCTCACCTCGCTTTATCCTGATGATAAACCGGAGACTGACACACCCTACCACCGAGACGTGCGTGTTGCTGCAGCGTTTGCCCCTTCGGGGACCGACGCGTTGGAACCTAGCAAACTATCGCTAGAGAACATTATCCGCGCACTACCGAATACCGCCGCCGGTGCTGATGGGATCACCGCCAGAATTGTCAAGTGGGCATGGAAGGCTGCGTCCGACGAGATGTGGCACATGTATCGGTCGTGCATCATCCAAGGGGTCTTCCCGGACATCTGGAAGACCGGAAAGCTGCTCGTGCTGCCGAAGGGCAATGGTAGACCTCTCTCAGATCCCAAGGCCTACAGGCCTATCACTT
Source organism: Acentria ephemerella (assembly GCA_943193645.1). Lineage (NCBI taxonomy): Eukaryota > Metazoa > Arthropoda > Insecta > Lepidoptera > Crambidae > Acentria > Acentria ephemerella. Next base: position 7,890,225 of record OW971896.1, on the reverse strand, counting down.
TACTGCCGATTTTAGGTAAGATACTGGAACGGGTCATAATCTCCGGCGCTCCCTGCTTGTATCGTCATATTTCAGAAGCTCAGCACGGCTTCACCCGTGGCCGCTCCACGGTCACGGCGCTTAAACGAATCAATTCCATCACAGAAAGCAGTGCAGCTTCTTACGTACAGCTGGTCTTTCTGGACATCTCTGGTGCATTCGATAACGCGTGGTGGCCAATGATTCTTGTCAAGGCCAAACAGGCTGGCATTCCACCTAACATTTATAGAATCTTGGTCAGTTACTTCACGAACCGACGGGTGGGTCTCTTTGTGGGGAACCAAACGTCGTGGAAAACCTGCACCATGGGCTGTCCACAGGGATCAGTATTGGGCCCGACACTTTGGAACCTCCTCCTTAATGACCTCCTGCTGCTACCGAGACAAGAGGGTGTACACGTGGTGGCATATGCCGACGACGTGACGATCGTTATCGAGGCTTCGTCGCGTGCCGATATTGAACGTAAGACCATGTCTATGTTGGGTCTCATATCCGATTGGGGTGACCGAAACCGACTCGGTTTCTCCCCAGGAAAGAGCCTAACAATGACCTATAAGGGTAAGTTTAAACGTCCGCCGATCATTAAGTTCAACGGAGTCTCGGTAGCGAGCGTCACTCAGGCGAAGGTGTTGGGTGTGACCCTGGATCATGCTAGGTCCTACGCGCCACATGCTAAGCTCATAGGCGAGAGCGCCTCCATGAGCTTCGGAAAGGTTTCGAGAGTTTCCGCGTCGAAGTGGGGGGTCAGGTATCAAGCCCTAAAAGTCCTGTTTTCAGGGACCTATGTGGCAGTTTTAACCTATGCTGCGGCAGTATGGTACCGACGCTCATCCTTTTATGTCGTGAAGAGAGCTTTACTCAGTACGCAAAGACCGGCGCTGATTCTACTAACGAAGGCTTACAGAACGTGCAGTACCGCGGCACTTCCTGTGCTAGCCGGAGTTCTCCCTGCCGATCTGGAAGTTGTTCGTGCGGGACGATTTTCGGAGGAGGCAGTCCAATTGGCCCCTAGGGAGCGTCGGAGGTTGCGGCGCACCATTAGAGAGGAAATCATTGCCATTTGGCAGGAGCGATGGGACGCGAGCGAGGATGGCCGTGAGCTGTACAGTTTCTTCCCCAACATTGCAAAGCGACTCTCTTACAATTGGGTGGAACCAGACTACGTTGTTTCGCAGATGCTCACGGGTCATGGTTGCTTCAGGCAGCGCCTTAACCGACTAGCGCTGTGCGAGACCGCACTGTGCCCCTGTGGAGAGGATGGAGTCAACGAGAGCCGAGACCATGCTCTATGGGAATGTGCACTGTATGCTGACGCCAGAGAAGTCATGCTGGAACGTTTACACAGAACAGAGCCTGGCCCGGTGTATCACCAGGACCTCATCAGTAGCCGTGATAACTGGGAAGCAATGCGCGAGTTTGCGCACTCCTGGCACACCATCAGACGATCATACGAATAGGAGGAATCAGGTAAAACACACAGAGCAGCCCGACGCGAAGTCACATATTGTGTCGTCACGCCCCAGAAGGGGGAGAGTTGGCAACAGAAGGGACGCATAAAGATAATTGTAGGGAGCACAGATCAGCGCCGAAGGGGAAAGAGCCCTATGCAAGTACCCTCGCGCTCTCCCGTGATTCGGTCCGTATGCCGCAAGGTAGGCAGGACCATGGGTTGGTGGAGGTAGTTATCAACACCACTTCACGTGGCCACGGGCGACCTGGAAGACACCAAAGGTGTTACCATGTACGTCCGCTCCACAAAGGGGGCGGTATCATAGAGTTGTAACGACGTGGACTCCAGATGTATCCGTTCTCCAAGCTTGCTGATTTGATTTGGACAGACAAGTATTTAAAATTTAACATTCAAAGTCGATTGACTTTAAGTTCTGACTTACATTTTGATTTTTCATTGTTCTAGTTTTAGTCAGCTCAAAATTATAAGATGCTATAATGGACTGAATGGCTTCGTCAAAAGGATGTTACAGTGGTGCCCCTTTGTCTTGCTTGACTCTTCGTGCCTCCAGACTCTTTATTGTCAAATGCTTTTTAAAAAGTATTACTATTTAATTAAAAGACCTTAAACAAAATCACCGAAAAGGCTTCAGCTCTGTATTCCGGGAATATTTGGGAATTAATAAAAATTAAATCTATGTACATCAAAAACTAATAGATGTAGTCTTAAAAAAGGTTTAATAACATTTTATTTCATTATTTAAGATTATAAAATATCGTATTGAAATGCCTTTTGTTCAAAATAAGATATTTACTATCACATTCGTTAATCACCTACTTATTTTGGTGTGAAAAAATATATTACACAAACCACATAGTAATACCAAATACAAAACATACACGCTAACACCATATACCATATATCACCACCCACTAATTTGTTTGTGGTAATATATTTATATTTCATGATATTTTTACCTCAAAAGTATAACTAGCTTAACTTCCAAAATCAAACTCCATTAGGAAATCATTATTTTCTTTTCAACCAATGATTAGACATCGCAACAATTATTTCCCCAAAAGTTAGATGTTTCCATTAATTAATTATTCATAGGCTGTCTTAGTCCAACACGTAATTTGGCTTCAAACAGGATTAATAAATTATTTCAATTTTGCGCAAACTTTGCGATTTTGAGTGGCGATATTGGGTATACAATGAGGTTGCAGATTGAGGTCATTGCGACGTTTTGGTCCTCAGGAATGAGTGAACTCTTCTGGCGATGCTGCTAGATGTTCTCACGCGCTTGCATATTGTTTTATTTAAATGTCTTTATGTAATATTTATCGTGTAAACTTACAGTTTGCCTTTGATCAAAGCTCGAGACAATACTGACTCACTTTTATCTTGTTACGCGCGTAGATCAAACCTTTCAATAGTATGGATACGTTTTTAGCTGTCATACGCATAGATAAAAAGTGGATTTCAATACAGAGGTGCTGATGCTGACGTTTCCATACGATTTGACAGTGAACGAAAACACGATCGAGACAGTCCAATATGTCAAAAACTCTCACTGGGTTCCAGTAATTTCTTCCTAAAGTAAAGTTGTCAAATTTCCAGTGGGCACTTCAAGTTCTCGAGCAGGATTTTTCTATTCTCAACAGTAAACCGGAAATTAAAACTACATCATGTAGTTTTGATCAATAAAATGGAAGAGTTTATTTTCTTAAGTAATTAAGTATTAAGTATTTACCAGTTACGTAAGTAACGTTAAAAAAAAAAATATTTACCAGTTACGTAAAAAATGATATCGTCAATATACTCCTTGTAAAGTAAGGTTAATAAGATTTTAGGAAGAAATCATCTGTTTGCTATTATCGTCATTTATTCCAGTCATTTTTAGCATAATTAAATGAGTACAGCTTTAAACCAGTACAATTAACGATTAATTACTCACAAAAAATATATATTCATTGCTATCCGACCAGTTTCTTTAATAGATAGAGATTCAAATTGCGTTATACTACATGATATTTATAATTTACACATAGATGCTTCTTTCCAATCACGAAAACATTTAAGATTGATCCAATAAAGTAAAGTACAAATAATTGAACTTCTGGTAAAGTTATATTTCAAATTTACCTATAATACTTTCATCGATAAAGCCTTAAGACTGAAAATTCCTAAGTTTGCAGAACGCCTTAGCGGCCTCTTAGACCTCGGTGTTTAATAGGCTTATTATTCACTTGCTTCCGTTTTGATAACGAGATTAAAGTTAATAATGACGGATTCGGTACAGGATTAAGCACTTTACTTTTTGATAAACTTTTCGAGTGTTTTATTTAGATTTTTTGCGTCTGTCATTGTTCTAGGAATTTTAATGGTTTTCATAGTTGACATCTATTATTTATTTTATAAGAAATATGTGTATCGCATTTCCATACTAATCAGGATAAATGGACATCAGTAGAAGACTTATAATCGTGAGGAAGTGTAAATGGAAATATTATTGATAAAGCTAAGCTAAGCTCTAACATGATCACCACGTAACGCATTGCGCAAACTAAGGCGGCCTTCCACAAGTAGCACTTGCCAACCCAGCTGTTGGCCACCGGACGATTGAAGCGATTTATCCAGTGTTGGAGGAGTAAGTAGGGTACAATCAAGGTACCCTCACCACATGGTACATCTACGGCCCGGACATGGGTGTTTCGGTCTTTACCTGTACCGTATCCCCCGTCGTGAGGAGATTCCGCGGTGTCATCACTGCAACTCCACTGACGACACATCCGAGCACATCCTTGTGGAGTGTTCAGCCTGGCGAAGCGAGCGCCGCGAGCTTATTATGCCACTCAGTGGTGGTTATCTCCCACTACTAACTATATTAAGGGCTATGGTTGGTAGTGAGGGGATTAATGAGGGGAGTTTAAGATGTTGCACCTTGTACTAGTTGGTAACAAAGTTTTGTTATTTATGACTGAATCGGTTTAGATTCAGTGAAAAATACGTTGAGAATTAGCACATTTGACATCAGTAAGTAAGGGCGCTTCGATACTTAGATGAGAGGAAATAATTTATTCCAATATCCACGTATTCCATTATGTATTCCAATATCCCACTAAGCAACTCGTTCAGGAACGCGCGTGCGCATCTCTTTCTTCGTCTATTGTGTACCTAACTATTGTTTAAGTATATTTATACCATATTCGTTTAATTACATTATGAATGGGATATAGTATGAAATAGTCAAATTTCTAGAGTTTTCAACATTCTAAAACTGTTTACTTCATAATAAATAAATTTGTAAGTTTATTCGTACCCCAAACATTAAGCTCAACATTTTCTGGATCCTAGAGGCAACCCATCCCAGTGCATACAAAACTCATTTAAAATAAGCTTATCATGACACAACCTCTATTATTCTGAATATTTAAACAATACAATTCAAACTCTATTATTTAAATAAGCTAATTCTACTAAAAAGTTAAATAACCACAAGGTTTCAAGGTCATCCGTAATAATAATAATAAGTGAGCCCTAAGCTTGGCAAGTCCCGGTGACCAGACCGGGTTTGAGAAGTAATTACAAAGGCTAACAAAAGGCTCTGAGTTAGGGACAGTTAATTAGCGGCTCGAATACTTGCCTGAGGTATGGCGCAAGTTAGTGTCAGAAATCGAATGACCAAATTTAAAGTTTCTATATAGGTATTTGGTGTAAAATATCACGATATTTAACAGTTACTAATAAGTGTATTTTCCCGTTTGGAAAACCTCTTACATTGACCCAATAATATAAAATATATAGAATTGAACTTCTAGCAAAGTTATATTCCAAATTTACCTATAATACTACCTTCAATAAGGCCTTGAGACTCAAAGTATCTAGTAGGTATTTAATGTAAAATAACATTTAGTCTCATATTCTTGAATTAATACTTTCACAGAAGTATTAGTTCAAGAATTTAGAAAAAACAATTGTGTTGATACAATCTATTTTAAATTTTGAGTTCCTGATGAATTACAATGTGGCTTAGTGGTCTAAGCCAGATCGATAGCTCTAGGATTCAATTATCTGATTTTGGTGAACATTTCTGCTCAGGGATTTTTTTAAATGGACCTAGCTAATAATATCTTCTTTTAAAAATAAGTTTTGTATAAATATGTCTGTGAATCTGTCAAATTTGAACGTCGTTTATATTAAACCAGAATATTTTATTAACATCGCTTCCGCTTGTGCATTGCACGCCTGCTCACAAGCTCTATACACGATGAATGCCTATTTGATCTCACTTTCATTCGAAATTTGAATCGCTATTTTGGTTTATAGGGTTGACACAACCTAATCGATCCTCGTCATAACAGAAACCATGCCATATTAAATTATTTTGATTATTTGTTTAATATTCAATCGTAAATTTTTAAATGTGTAACGTTTTTGGGTACAAATAATTTTAGCTTATTCATCTATATTATCTACATAGTATTCCCTTTTTAGAGTTTCGTTAAAAAAAATAAAAAAAAAATAAAAAAAAGATGATAAGAATCGATAAAAAGATGATTTTATTTATTGAGTTGGCACATGAGATGGATGGATTGTATTTAAGTCACCTCCTATTGATAGGAAGCTTCCAAAGTTAACGCAAATTTCAGAAAGGTAGTTAACATCGCTAGGCAAACTAATAAAAACGGTAAGTTAATATTCTCCAAGCCAATTTTTTATCCTTTTCCACAGATGGAAGCCACAGTGAAGCTCTGTGGAAATCTTAATAAGTTCGAGTAAAATCAATACGTCGCTTCTATTTATGGATTTGATGGCTGGAATCGTATTGCATTTGTGGACACGTTTCTTGATGAAGTATCTTATGTGCAGGAGAGTTGTTGAAATCAGTTAAATCTTTAAAAAGCGGAAAGTCCAATAACAACATAGTATGTAATTAGATTACTGTTACAAGCTAGTTAACACTTAAGGATCCTTTACACTTTAACATGTTGGCATAATTTATTGGCGTTTAAATGGTAATATTTAAATGTTTATCATCAACTGGAGCATGCGTCATACATCCATATGCAGGACACAAGCCTTCCTTCATAGGAGCATGAGGATTTTGGTTTATGACACTACTACGCTGGCCCAAATCGTGTGAGGAGCTGGTTTTAATAGTGGTTTGAACGTTCTGATGTTAAATGGGTATATTCCTAGAGTTCAATATGCTGTTTGATTTTTAATAATGATAAACAGACTTATATTCTCGTCGAATTGGCAGCTCATTATATATATTTTTTATTTTCGTTTGTAGTTAACAAAACTGATTGCATTTTAACTTTGATATTCGACATTGTTTTTCCTTTGTAATTTTTGTGCGTGAATTAAAGCATTATATTATGTTATCTCGACTGTCCGAGCATTACAACTTAGAATCTACAGGCCAAAGTATAAATGGTATCCGTAACGATATTATTTGAATGGTTCTTGGAACTTTCCGCCCTTTGGGACCGAAGCAGGTTTATGTAAAGGCTTCGCCAAACTTTTATTCGAAGAAGTCCAATGTTCTACAGTGTTGTTCTGAAGACTTAATTCAGCATATTGCGGAATCGGTGAAGAAAATTTTGATAGTTTCCGAGATGATAAATCTTTGCATCCTAATTACAAATGCTAAATGGCTGATAAACCATTACAGGCTTATTCATGTCACTATTATATAAACTCATTTTATAAAAAAATATATTTTAGACACGTATTATTTAAATTAAGCATCATTAAGAGCTTATGATTTGATACTTGTGAAATATAAAAAGTAATTAACATATAAGTATCCATAGCAAATATTTTTACTTAACATGCGAATATCTGCCTCTACCGAAACGTCTGGCTAAGTTGGGGAAGTAAAGAAATGTGGACGAATGTGGGGCTTACCCTAACATAAATAAAGCATTTCATTTGATTATTTGCAGAGTGGCAACCATGTGCCTGGTGACGTAGCGTCGGGCGGGCGATGCGCCGCGCGGCGTTGCGCGCGCTCCGCCGAGCGACGCGCATAATATGCGCTCTCTGAACGAGACCGCGTGCGCGGCGCTCCTGGATGACGTGCGATGGGACGAGCCCACCAGCCTCGTGAGCCTTGCTATCTTGGCGCTCATCGATGTACTGGTTATAGCTGGTAAGCAAGTAGGAACAATATGCTATATTAAAGATTTTTTTAACTTTACTATGACAAATACAACAGGTTTCAATCGTAATAAATACTCTTTGAAAATTAGTATTAAAACAGACGGAAAATAGATAGTTCGAGAACACGTAGACAAAATTTAGTAAACGACAAATTATGAAATGTTTTAATAACCAATACAATGTAAAATTATATTCTCATTATCTATATCTAGATTAATATCTCTGGGTTTAATATAAATATTCCCACAAACACTGAATGCTCTTGTCACCATCTTGTAAATCGTAATTGAAGAAATTGATAACTGGTGATGAAAAGTTGATCATGTACAAGAACGTGCGAAAAAGGTCGTGGTGAAAGGTCGGTTAGGCTTCACAGACTGTGGCAACACTTAGGTTAGCTCACAGTGAGTGGATACTGTGTCTATATTGGGAATGGAAGGGCATTTTCATTATGAGCTGGTACCGTCAGGCAGAGCCATCGATTCGGATCTACTGCCAACAACTGATTAGATTACACAAAAGTTATAACATCAATCAGGCTAGTGCCTTTTTTATTTATTTTTTTACATTTTCGATATTCTGGTTTTTTTTTCAACGCTTGTCTTCTATACATTATCTCTGAGTAAATACCTTGAAATGTTTTCACGCATTCTGCGATCATATAATATTTCTTGTTGCGAGTTTGTTTCCGGGCATGATTCTGCTTAAGTGTCAACAGTTCTTATTTTAATAGATTGTAAGTTGTAAGGGTTGCATAATGTCATCTACCCCCTGCATCTTTTTAATAACCAGTTGTGACAATGAACTACAAATTGCTTTTTTTATTTATAAGCTGTATTTGGTATTTGTAGCGAAATAGAACAGCTACCGCCCAATAACTCTTAACTCTTAACTCGTAAGAAGTTCGAAAACACACTACTGGTAAGTTTTCACAAGCGAATTGAAAACTAACCAGTACTGTCGATGTAGCGAATAAGATCTATTTTTATGAACTTCTTCGTTGCTTTACGGTTGAAGACACTTGCAGAGAACGTGCGGCGAATAGTGTGAAGGCTTAAGTAGCAGTCACTTCAACTATCGATGAACGGCTTTGTAATAAATTAGAATCTCATTGAACTTTTTCCTATACCTAAAGATAGCTTAATTGATGAGGCAAGAGAAGAGATACTATCTATTGCTTGCTAACAAGCTATCTATTAAAATTCAATAATAGTTGAGTAAGAACAGAGGCTTCAGTCTCCCTTTCTGTCTCTTTCTCGCTCTCTCAATTTTTATTTCTATAGAATAGAAGAAGATATCTCTGCTTTTGACAGCATGCTTTTAATGTATAGGCTTAATGCAGCCATTCTATCCATATCAATAAAACAATATCTATTTAACGTGTGGATAAAGCTTAAAAAAAAACAAATTTCATGTGACAAAATAATCGGGATATAGCAATGGAATCCCTCTCTCTTAATTCTCTCTCGATCTATTGATGTAACATAATCTTCCGAACTTTCAACTAAACGAGACTTTCGTAGATTCGTAGTAAGCGCTACGTCGTAGCTCCGTAGCCTCGTAGTCAGTAGCAAGCTTAAATAAAAGGCATATACCTATATTGGAATGTTTCAGGTCAATGGTTTTCTACTTCGTTAGATGTTGCTTTGTTATATTAAATAGTTTAATAAAATAGCTCCCTTCTTAAATAACAGTTACGGTGTGTTTCTTTCATAAATAAATGATTGAATGGGTATGATTTTTACTTTACACGAAATCATAGCTATATTTTATTTGATAAAATATATCAATATTACATGTTTACTCTTGCTTTAAATAAAATTTATAGATATGTTCTTTTACGCCACTATGATTATATACAGCGCGTTCATGTTGAGTTCCCATAACTTACAGGTTTTGTTCAACAATTTAAACGATGTAAGGGATAGAGTTACTATTTAACTATTTTCAAGTCAGTGTTTTTTAAATTATCTTATATTCAGATATTGCAGTATAAAGCGCTTTTAAATATTTTATATAACTTTCAGATTAATCTTTAAGCTTATGTATGTCAAAAACTATATTAGTTTTTACTGTATTAGTTATATTAGTTTTTATATATTTAATTATATTAGTTTTGGTACACGCCCCTCTACCTTTCGATGTCACTTTTCCCATATATGGGGCTGCTGGAAGAGATTTCTTATAAAAATAAGCAGTACCTTTGTACAATTCTCTAATATTCTGTTGTGTCCTTTTAATTATCTTTGTGTGTACATAAATTGTTAAATAAATAGAACTGACAATTTTGCATAATAAGAAGCGGTAATAACCTTTTTTCAATATTACTCATACTATACATAATGGGGTAAATGTGTCTTTAACAAATATTATCTTTCAATCAAAAGAATCCTTAATAAATAAGATTGCAATATTTTTCAAATTCTCCTTGGAGTTTAAATTAAAAATATTTAATAGAAAGTTTACTTTTATACAAAACTGTCATATTTTTATTGTTAAAAGAAAATGTTTGAAAATATTGAATATATATTTTCTTTTACTATCATTATCAACCTTTACTCGATTTTATTACAAGCCTATTTTAACCATATTAGTAAATAATTTACTTATCCCGCTGCAATGCTGCTTATGTAACTATGGAACGCAAAATAAAGAATTCAATTGAATCATAGTTTTGAGTAAGTAATGTACTTACAAGATGATTGTATTTCAATAATTTTTTAAACCACAAAATTTATATTACTTTGGTTTTTAAATTCCATACAAAATTTAAAGAAAAAAATCTTTTAATAGACATATATTTAATAAAAGAATAACATATTGTAATTAATTCATCCACAAATTTGTGGTCTTTCGAGCCGGTCCTAAAACCACAAGAGCTCTGTTGGTTTTACTTGTCGCTATTATATAATTCAAGTATTTCAAATGCTGTTTTCTGAGAGACGTGAATTTCTAGTGGTAGTTTGCTAAAATTTTCCTTTAAATTCAGCTCTACGATAGTACCTTAAATTGAAATAATTAAGAATTGAGGACATTCGTATGGTTTTCTTGAATTCTTAATAGTTCAGAGATCATACCAGTCACCAGCAGGATTTTTAGAGGTCACGGATTCAATTTTAATTGTTGGTCAAAAATTTTTGCGAGCTTTGACTAAGACTAAATTTTAAATCCTTCAATGTAACTTAAGCAATTCATTTTTTGATAATTACTTCAATCCCAATACAATACAAATGGTTTAGTCACTTAATAGATGTAAATCACGCATCAGTAACCCATAAGCATAGATACAGTCGTACTGTCATTACCTGTCAATAACCTGACTTATATAAGTGGCTCTATCCCTTACAGCTGTCTGGAGCAGACGTCCAATCGTACGATACTATGACGACGATGTTAGTATGGAGTCGTTCGATATATATAATTGATTTATAATCACCAACAAGTTAATAAGCAAAAAGCTTGAGTGATGATAATCAGTAACAAGTTAATACGAGTTAAATTATTAATAAAACAAATAATAATTATGATAGTATGCAATGTACAAACATGAGAGAATTAATAAAGATACTTTGGTATATTTAAACATATCGATTATAAAATTTTCATGAAACTGTTCTTCTCCAAAATAAATTAAACTCAATTAAATCCAAGATGATGTAATATTGTGAAAAAAACTGAAAAATATATCTCCTGGTACGGGAATGGAATCTGTGACCTTTCATAGTACGGTTGACTGCTGAGTTATTTTTGACCTTGAATAACTTAAATAGATTTTTTTAACAAAAATTATATATTTCACGTATACTTATTGACAGTAACGTAACAATATAAATGAAACTTTATTTTATTTAAATGAATATGAAATTTTATTTTAAACAGCTTACATAAGACCAAGACCAACCGTCGCTGAACTAGGCCGAAGCCTACATATATTACATAATTTCATTCAGAATAGAAGATATGTATAAACAACATAAAATATAATAAAAAATACATATATAAACAACCATTACCCGGAACCAAATACTCTCGTTACTCTCACAAACATCTGTCCCGCCCGGGAATCGCACCAGGGACTCCCGGGCCTGTAGCTAGGGTAAGCGATCGTAGCGTGACCATGTAGCTAGTGTTTGTAATTGTGTTATAAAATTTGTGATATTTCTTTATACAACTTCTTGCCATACCCTCACATCTACCGTAAAATGACAAATTTAATTTTAGAAATGTAAGTAATTAAATGTAAATTCATGAAGATATTAATTTAATTTTAACAACCAACCAAAGTACAAAATCCATATTAAGCGACCTAATCAGCTTCTTTGACAATGGCCCGCCAAAATCATAATTAAAAATCCAATCTATGTGGTAGTGTACCACAAAGATTAAGATGTACTTAATTTATTAATGCTAGATCATAGCAATTATATTGTTTTTTGCTTATGCAGTAGCAACGAAGGGGTTGTAACCATTTTCCACGAAGGTTTCATGTTAAACTAATATACTCCACTTTGTTGTTTCAACATAGTTTTACACTATATTTTAGTAGGCTAACTATTTCCATACAAGCGGAGCTGAATGCCAAAACTTGTTAAATAATAGTGTAACATCGTGCGATGAAACATTGGACCCTAGTCCATTAGCCAATTAGGTGGCTATTGTAACTGTGACGGCGTATCATCAAGAAATGAATCGACGCAGAACTTAAATACAGGTTGTGGACAAAGCTAACTCTTGTGAAGACCTAATAAACCACTTAAATTTGAGTTTCCTTGACACAGATAATTACATATTTGAGCAAGTGGACCGAAAAATATTTTTATAGAGAAACTCAACAGTTTTATTCAAATCAATAGCTTTACTATGATAGTTCTAATATTTTTAAATGTAAGCCAATAACAGAGTTCCCTATTATTCTCATATAACTTATACTCTGTAGCCCTCGCCATGGTTGGTTGTGAAAGGTGAAAAATAAGCCAAATTCTTGATTCAGGTTCTTGCAAGAGCTGTATATTGGCCTAACGGATACTCCATTAATTCCTGATCTTCACAAAACACTTGAAAAATTTATGCTGGTTAGCATTTTGAGCAGTATGTTGACCCATCTCTCCTCATCTTAGATAGTTTTGGAGTATTCTAATCCCAGATCCTGCAAACAGGTGCTTATGTTTTACAAAAAAGGATATACAAGTGCCTGTAAAAAATAACGTTAAGTGCCTGAAAGAACGTGTCATTAAATCCGTTTATGCTGAGATAGAGACAGTGAAAATGTTAGACAAGTAAGTGTTTTATGGGCGGCCGTATAACAATGATGACTCCTCGAATCTCGGAAATCAACGGAACTCTCAATTAAAGCCTTCTCATTACAGACCGGTATTAGCTGACATCTGTACCGGACAGCCCAGCGTAAACACGCCTGTCCCAACCAACATTAGTAAATCTACACTGAATTATGTTTCCCTGTACTGTGATTGGATGTTGAGAGCATGTTTATATTATTTAGTTTGTTAAATTCATTAAACTTGACTGTGTTCGTTTTTAATGTAAGATCGACAAAGAAAAAGTGCTACGCTCTTTATACCAGCTACATCAAGATATTTGTTACTAGCTATTAAAATATAATAATTGGTAATATTTTCATATAAATAATTGGCAACACTGTCACCTTATCGAATTTTATTTTACTTTTTAAATTACTCGTAAAACTAAGCTAATATGGTCATGGCTGCTATTGGTCAAGGTCTAAGATTGATGTAACCTTAACTAATCACGGTAATGGCGGCATTTTGAATGGTCACCCTAACACGAAATAAATTAGCTGGCAATCAAGCAAAGCGCCCGGCTGTGGACATCAACTCCGAAATCCATGAAGTGTAACAAAGTAAAGAAAAAGGTAAATAGTTAAAAGGTAAATTAATTTATGTATTTCTTAGCTTAACATATTCTGATGTTGGCTAGTTTTTTACATTTAACCAACATTTATCAGGATCTGAATCTGGGGCTTCGCAGTTTAGTAAACAGGTGCGTACGACTCAGTCAGACTGCCGCCAAACAAAAACCGCAAAGACATTTCTCTCCGCCATTAATGAAATTTTATTTCTTTCAGTTCCCGCTCTTTCGTGTCCACAAACAAAGCCATACCTCACATTTTTGCCGGCGACAATAAGCCGCAAAGTTGTTATTCTGCCTACAAAGCCTTCTATGTTTTTGGTCAATAAATTTTCCACCTTTGTAAGTAAAGTTTATATTAAAAAATTAAAAGTAAAATATATTTTACAAAACAAGCGTACATACATTTAACGAAAAGTGTAAAATGAAGTATAAATTAAATAAAATGATCAATTTATTTTATATTTGATTACATTTTAATAGTTGTCTGGCAGATCACTCGGAATGGTAACCTTATATGTCATATAATTATTTTGCCTTTTTCATGTCTGTAAATAAAAATTACTAGCTATATATATATATTACCAATATAAATTATAAATTTCATAAACATTGAAACCAACCGTTAACATCTACCATTATTTATTCATTTATTTAACAATTTATGTTGAATCCTTGCCTTGATTTATGGTAAAATATGCCACTTAATTTTTCCACTCATCTAAACGTTTGGTTTTACTTTGGCAACACCACAAGAGATATTGCCTTCTCATCATTCGCCGCGAGCTATCACCGATTAAGGCACACGCGCCTACAACCCCGTGCCGAGCAAACCTTCGTGAGGGTGCTGGTAAGGTTCTTTTATTGTTCACCTAGGTCAGGATTCACTACATTCATATAGACCCCACATTATTGACACAAAGATAATTAAAAAGGACACAACAGAATAACAGAACATTGTACAAATGTACTGCTTATTTCTAGAAGAAATCTTGATATCAAAATATAAAGGTATTTCCGTTAGTCTCGCAAAAGCTTAATAACGGCTTCCCGATTTGAAAAATTTATTTCTTACTTATTCACTTTAATTTAAAAGTGTTTTTGAAACAAAAAATAGGGGTAATCATAACGAAAAGATATGTTCGGGACCTATCATGACTTCTGTTTTTTTTTAATAGATATAGATATATATGACCCGGTGAACAAGATCACTGGGTCATATTAAAGCTTATATACAAGCATCTACAAGCTTGTAAGCATTATAAGCAACGATCGATAACCATTTGTCGTTTTTTTTAACTATTGTCCAAGTATATGATTAGTATTGTTATGTCCTGGCAATGGAAGATTGTTCCTCTGTGTTTGAGGAATCAGGGAACAGCTTGCTCTCATTGCCAGCTTCATCATCTCTTACTATCAGGTGAGATGAAGACGACATCGTTAAGAATTGAAAAATATTTGACTTTTCTCTAGTTACTTGTCTCTGTTATTTCTGTGCTACTTAACAGGACTTTCTGTATTCTTATATACACTGTCACGTTTATATTGAATCGTTATCGGCAGAGCAGTTTGTATTTGTCGTAAAATCGGCCTTTCGCGCAATACATAGATTTGTTTGAGATTTGTTCGAACTTATGTATTGAAATGAGTTCTCTATTTGACAAACTGTGTATGTAAACCATTGTGTGGGGTCATACCTTGTATATATGCTTAAGATTTTAGATAAAAGGGAAACTAAAATATGGGAAACTAATTAAGTTCTTTATTTAGACGGTCGCTCACTAGGACATGGTATATGAAGGTAATCGTGAAAATAAATATTGAAAATAAAAAAGCGCTATTTAAAAAAAATTATAAAAAATATTCAATCAATTCTAATATACAGGTTTACGGGAGTCCGTAACCCCGATTCCATTAAGCACGAACTAAGTTAAATTTAGATTCATCAACTCTTTCATTACAATTCAACCAAAAAAATACCAGTGACGTCATTTGACGTTTAAGCATATTTCCCTTATTTTAATGCATATCACAAAACATGCCGAGTGAAATAAGTAAAAACTGTATAGATGGCTTAAGTGTCCACTTGACGTTCCTATAAGTCAGCCGCTTCATATTAATAATATATTTCTCACACTCACAGTATATATACCTAAATTAGCATCATTATGATTTTGTGTTAAGGATACTAGATAACAAAAACATATAGATAGTAATATGTCAGATATATAATTAATAAACATTGAAACATCCAGACTCATGAACAAATATTAATTGTAACAAGTTTTGTAAATCAATACGGTCCGCATTGTGGTAAGCGTTCGCTGTAACCTATAGCTGCTTTGAACACTGAGGGTGTTCAATGTAGTGTATTTTGTAGGTTCTAAGTCTATGACTTTGTAAACAATTCTGTATGCTACATTACTCTGTGTCTATATGTGTCCGATCTTTGTCGCTGCTTGCTGAATACAATCCATTTTAATCAACGTCTTTTGTTAATCAAAATTTTAGACGCGAACCTATTAATACAACACATAAAAGCCCACTTAAAACATCAAGTAAATCGTTATGTTGTCAACAAAGAACACAAGTCCTCCTTCTCTCTACATATTATCTTCTTTGCTGTTGTAAATTCCTATTCATAACAAATGTTTTTAATCCATTACCAAACCAAGTTCTGCGACGTTAAATTTACTGCGACAAAGTTATAACTGCTATTGCTTGTCGCAAACTTTTTCAATATGTTCTAATTGGTTGTCAACGCCATCTGACTGTATTAAGTACGTTGTTGCTTTTGTATGCTTATAATTATAAATTAAGATGTACCCTTTTATCTCACAATAATGTATAATAAATAAATAATAATAATATAATATTTATCACACTCACATTATTATTCGTATATTTGTTGGTGAAATATAGATATTTGTATAATAATTGAGTTTATTTCTGAAACTTATAATACATATTATTAACGATACATCTCTGTTTTGTATTCTGCATAATACAAGCTCTTAATTATGTTTGTTATGGGCTAAATAATAATGTGAGTATGAGAATATTGCTTTTATTCAATAATAATGACGGGACTTAACATGCACAGTACCAGTCCTGAAGATATAAGGCTACTGACTCCGGGTGTACTTAGTAAGTACATCTTGGAGGTATTCCAGGACAGCGGTCATTAGGATTGGAGAAGCACAAAAGATTCTATCGGGTCGACGTGCTCCGGGAGTAATCCTGGCCCTACATCAAGATAAGATAAGCTAACATGCACAGTAAGTATAAGGTATGTAAATACCTTTAATTGCTTGATGTGATCGCGGGACGACAGGCTTAGCGGTACATGATCTTCGCGGCCATCATCTGCGTGTCGTAGCATAGCAATATCGATAAACAAACTCTATCAGTTAAAAGACTTTACAATAGTCATCTGTTGGTAATTTAGGTAAGCGTAACATCAACCTAAACAGGAATCAATAAAATCACCTGTCACGGATTAACTCAACTTGCTAGCTTCAAACGCTTTTCTTGCTTACGTTACACGGATTATTCTGGTTTAACTAAACGCGATTTCGAACATTAAAAGCAATAGCGGCTTTACATCAAAGTATTTGCAATAAATTATTAATGTTATGGATGTATTCAAAGGGTGGGTGTATCCCTTATATTGTAGAGCTAAGTGCTATATATTAGTTACTTATATACGCCGAATATCATCGAAAAGAAGTAGCAGTGGCGTGCGTTAGACAGACCTATGTCCAGTTGTGGGCAAGTGGCAAATAAATCGATGATGATAATGACGACTCGTCAAATAAATAGATTTATAAAAATTGGTAAGCATTTCAATTTTTTTGTATGCTAGCCTTTTTGAAGATCTCTTTAGGAGAGCGCAGTCATTCAGCGGTCACAGAGAGAGTTCACTAGTGCCTTATAAAGATATTATGTTAACCGACTTAAAAAAGGAGGTTCTCAATTTGATCTGTAGTTTTTATTATATAAATTAAAATAAATCTACTAAATGGCTGTAAAATGATTTCTCCTTATTATAATTGGTCTATGGCTATTGTAAATCAAATGTTTTAATAAAAATTCAATATCAAATAATTGACCGGTAAGCAAAGCACAATTTGATGGAAGTTTTTGAATTGTATATTTTAACTATTATTATTAATACTTTTCAGTGTTTAAATTATATCCTTCAATCTTTATTTTCATAAGAGTATGTAATGTATAATGAATAAATATTTTTTTATTTATTTATTGGAACAAAAATAAGCATACATACATAAAAAAGTAAACGATGGCTACATTAGTTTAAAATAAAACTGTGTCGCAGACACTAACGCCCACCTCCTGTAAAAAGAAAACTGAGTCCCAGCATCAAAGTTTGCACAATTAATAAACATCATATATTTTGAATAGTAAAGAATCTAATTTGAGATTAATCTATCTAATTTTTCATCTTGGACGTTTCTGATAAGGCTCTGTTATCATGGGGATGGTTAAGTAATTTCTTTAAGTATCACATAAAGCCGTGCCTTGTGGGGATTTCATTCAACTCAAAGCAACAAAGCATTGGCCTTTTACGAAGATTTTAGGCTTTAGGCCCATTATTATGATACTAATTGTACACCCTTGCAACTTGTGTACTGTCACAGCTAAACTCAAAATGGCTTGCAACATCCGGCTGTCGATATTACCGTAACCACGATTACCTTGATAGGTCGAACACTGGAGCTATGGAAATGTATCGCACTCTTGTAGATGGATCGTCAAATAACATAAAAAAACTAAAATAAATGAAGTACCAATAAAAGTGTGATATAATAAAAGGACAACTGAAACAAAAATGATAATAATTTAATTCATTTCTTTTTTAAAAAACCGTCTTCAAAACATGGTTTTTTTAAAGCAAATAATAATTTCTATATATCCCACCACTATTCTTATGCTGTCCCTATTCCTACCGTAATCCTACCCCCAAATTTATGCCAAAAACTAATTAATACCAATTAATAAGATAAGAAAATTTATAATTATCTGGGTAGGTTTAACTTACTTGTGCCAAGCCAATCTTGTAAGACAGCGAAGAATGCTTCTGTGCTTCTGGAAGGTATTATTTTCGCTATTATTATTTTCTAACTCGCGTACGCTTTCACACCTTCCAGATAATCATTAATTTTATTAATATACTATTGGGTATTAATTAGTTTTTTGTTTTACGAGGTAGAAATAGAGTGGGTATAGGGACTGCATTAAGATAGGGGTATATTCACGCGCAAGCAAGATAGGTGTATGTTCACGCGCAAGCTCGCAAGGAGGCTTCGTAGCGAGAGACATGCCGCCTCCTTGGAGTATGGATGAGCGGCGTGTGACTGTTTTAGAAGAAAGCCGAGTTCGGCCATTGTCTTTTGTTTCTTTTCTTCTTGTTAACTACTATTTTCTTTTATTTTTACAATAGATTGTAAATTACTTAATTTTAATATTATATTATATCCTACTTTAATCTATTGTATTATTGTTCGCACGAACAGTGTATATGAAAAGTATTTCGTGCTTTTCAGTGGGAAGGTTTATAAAAGTTGGTTCTTTTTTCTAAAAACAAAAGCTATTTTAAAGGCTCCTTAAAGTGAACTTCAAACATTAAACTAGTCATTATTATATTTATTGCTAAATGTAATAAAAACAAAATTCTCGTACTTTACATACTTAAACGATAGTCATTCTAAACTGTTAACGCTAATTAGCCCTCGCAAAGATTCAGATGGCTATTTATAATTTTGTCTTGAAACGTATTAATAATTTATTATAATTATAAAATGTTCTTAATACATTTCCGGGGGATATTATTTTAAAATCTTCAAAATTCTGTAGCCTCGGCAAAGTTTACCTAAATTTAGCTAAAACGTTGTTTATGATAAGTGTACAATTAATATTTATGTAAAATTACTTTCTCATTTGTGCTTAAATCCAGTAGCGTCTATAATGTATTTATCAAATATTTCTGTTAATAAAATTTGTAATCATGTGGCTTCCTTCGCTCCATCGATATATAAGCTGGCTGTTTCGATTAGGATAAGCATTAGAACTTAACATTTATAATTACGTCTGTCAAGTTTTCATTGACATTTTATTTTTCGTTGGGTAGCTCGACTAAATTTTATCTATTGTTATACATAGTCAAAGTCAAAGTCAAAAATAACTTTATTTAAATAGACTCATTTACTAAGTTCTTTTAAATCGTCACAACTGGGAATATGTATGAGAAAAACAAATAATGTAATTAAAGGCAATAGTCATAACTTTAAGTGGGTATCAACCGGGAATTTACAAATTGTCCCAGTATTAAAATATATACTAAATAAATAGTACTAGTAGTAGTAGTGTAACACTAGTATGTATATAAGATATGATAAGGAAACCCATATTTTGGGCTATGTAACATAATTACTAATTTTATATCTGATTTGTATATAAGTTTATAAGTTTCCTATCTCTTTCTACTATTTATGTCTTCGTAGTTTATGTTACGTATTGATAAATAAAACGCTAAGTCACGCAGCTATATTAAATTATTTTGATTGACTGAACCCGCCCGAAGGTACACGGTGACAAATTAACCCATAGAGGGTAGATCTGAGTTTATTAGTAAACACTCTGTCAATTTTTTGTCCCGCTTATTTGGTTATTTTTCTTTAGTAAATACGTGTTTACAAGTGTTAAAGTTACTCTAAAGCATTATTTACATTATGATTTATAAGTTTTTTTAAAATTCTCAAGTGTAGTGTGCGTAGCATAGTTAATAAAATAACTCCAACTTACTTAACCACCGTATTCAGTGACATATTTCGATATCGGCCGTGCGGGTCAGCTGATTGTTAGTTAACGAATCAGCTGTTAGCGCTTTAGTGACGTTTGGTGTGAGTCGTGCTGGGATTTTAATCCGTATTCGTAGTGTGTTTGGACACTTTTTGCCATGGCAACAAAAATTGTGTGTGCCGGTTGTCGCACATTTATTAAAGACAATAATTTTTTGAGTTGTTGTCTTTGTAAGCAACCATTTGATATCATTTGTGCGAATATTCCCAAAGATTATCTTAGTTCTCACCAGCGTACATGGAAATGTCCCATGTGTAAGAGTTCTGAGCCAAAAATAGATAACACAAACACACCGGTACGTGGTGAATCTAACAGTAATGTTACGGTATACCGAGGAGTTCGTACGCAGCACACAAGCCCTCCTGAAGACCAACCTGCATCGACGTTTGAAATGGACATGTCATATACGGAAAGTAACAGTGCACTCGATGATACTAAACAGGATGGTTCCGCTTTGTCGGAATTTCAAGTCCTGGTTACAGAGTTGCGTCTTTTCAGGGAAGAGATGCGGGCTATGCGTTTGCAGTTACAGCAAGTAAGTGTGGCTATATCGAATATCACAACCAGAATTGACAGCTGTGATAAACGAGTGGACGACCTGTGTGCTCGGGTAGACACGATCGAAGGCAGAGTAACCGAGTTTAGCAGTCAGCCACTGGCTTCATCTAGTACACTTGAAGAGACTGTTCTTCAACTAAAAGCGGAGCTCAATGATCGTGATCAAGATCTTCTACTCAACGATGTCGAGTTCTCTAGCGTGCCTGAACAAAAGGGGGAAAATGTTCAACATGTTATTACAGCCCTTAGCATGAAACTGGGAATAACACTTACGGAACAGGACATAGTATATGCGACGCGAGTAGGCCGTATTCCGGAGGCAGTGGACCGTACGAGCTCTGTGCCCCGGGCCCGTGTCATCGTGGTGCGGCTGGCGCGGCGAGCACTACGTGATCAGCTGCTACAGGCGGCGCGCGTACGGCGCGGGGCCACCACAGAGGGCGCCGGGTTACCTGCCCCTCATCGTCGTTTTTATGTCAACGAACGAATGACACGTACAAACCGTGTATTATTCATGAGGACTCGTGAGATAAAGGAGCGCTTAGGCTGGCGTTTTGCTTGGACCAGAGATGGAAGAATCTACGTGCGCCAGAACCCAGGTGAAAACTCTCCACGTCATCGCATTCGCACGGAGAATGATATTATGCGTGTTTTTGGACCAATTCCCGTTTGAGTGCATAAGGCCTAGTGCCAGTACTATTTTTTATATGTTTTTAATTTTTTCAGTGTGTATGTATGTCCCATTATATTTGTGTTTCCTATGTCTTAACATTAGTATAAATGTATTTATGTGTCATACAAATATCTTGTTTCTAAAGACTACGAATTGTGTATTACAAATAGGATTTTACTTAAGGTTTTGCAGAAAGGTGAACTTCTTGTGTGACTGTTTAGTGTTTATATTCAACCAGTGTTATAATGTATTTATTTTTAAATTAGTTATTGATTTATATTTGTTTGCAGCAGAGACACAAAACTATTCGTATTGTGTTTTTTTTGAGAATAGCATAGTTTCAATGTTGCGTCTTTTTTATCACTATAGTACCTTTTTTCCTGTAAGATTTGTGTGCGATGTCAGAAGTGTGGTTGGGTCAATCAATAAATATACCATAGTTTTTTACGGTACAGTCGTTAATTATTACGTTTTTTATAAATATGCCTCATATATACACATCATTAAGTATATTTACACAATTTTACGTAATTATATACACAATCCTCTCGTTATATATACTTATTTATACTATAATACACAAACACATTTATCTAACCACTTTTATGTGTTCTTGAGTATACTGCCACTTACTGGTCGCTTACTTCTTCTTACATTGCCTGTGTATACATTGGATTCTTATAAATATCACAGGCCCGCCTAAGACGAAGTTTCTCAAGTTGGCGCTATACAATGCGGGATCACTGGGGACTGGGCATGATGACTTCCTTGTTGCCATTACCCAGTACAATGCTGACATAATAGCTATCAATGAGACATGGCTGCGTGAAGGGCAAGAGCAGCGTGCGCCTTCCGTTCCCAACTATCGGTTTTGTAATACTGCGCGACCGGTCGCTATGCGGCAGGGGCGTGGAGGGGGTGTTGCATTCTACATCAATCGCTCCGTTCGCGCACGTCTTGTTTCATATCCTGCTGCTCCCATCGAACAAATGTGGATTTCTACGACAGGTAATGGTTTAAAAGTTATAATCGGCACGGCCTACCGTCCGAACTGGATAAATGTGGATACCTTTCTAGACGCCATTACAGAATCAATTTCTCATTTCTCGAACTATGATCACGTCGTTTTGTTGGGTGATTTTAATATTAATATGTTGGATGCATCTAATGACAAGACAATAAAATTTAACGAATTTTTGCATTACATGAGACTCGAGCAGGTGGTATCAGAGCCTACTCATTACTCCTCGGAAAGCGAGTCTCTCATAGATGTAGTTTGTACAAATGCCCTTGTTCGTGATATCTCCGTTTCAAATATCACCGGATCCCTCGGTCATGCCATGGTAAACTTAACGTTATCAATTAGGCGAGTCAAAGCTCCACCTAGGACCATAACATATAGGCCTTTAAAAAATATTGACAATAACGAGTTTAACAAAGACCTTTATGAGACAGATTGGAGGTCAGTTTTGAAATTGAACTCGGTGAACTGTATGGTCAACTCGTTCAATGCTATAGTTTTGGCACTTTTCAATAAACATGCTCCTCTCAAAACTGTCAAGCTGAAAAACACTAATTCTTTGCCATGGATTACCGATGTAATAAAAATAATGATAGCTACTCGTAATGAAGCCCATGAAAAGTTTAGAAAGTTTAAGTCAGAAAGTAGTAGAACATACTATATTGAAATGAAAAAGCTTGTTAAAGATAGTATATTAAAGGAAAAACAAGCTTATTATAATTATCACATTAATGCACATCATAATGACTCAAAAGTTCTCTGGAAGAATCTGAAAAGAAATATCTTGACAGATTCTTCAAAAAATGACTCCCTTCCCGACTGTTTTAATGATCCAAATGCCATTAATGACCATTTTCTTGACGTTCCAGGCAGCAATTCGGTTCCTCTGTCTGAGTTGACATACTTTGAGTTCCACAGCTTTGGGAATGTTCTTTTAAAGTTACGACAAGTGAATGAAAGTGATGTTGCAAAATACATTATATCTCTATGTAGTAATGCAGTAGGTGCGGATGGTATCAGTAGGGATATGCTTCTACTAACACTTCCTCGGACCCTTCCAGTTATTACGGCTATTATAAATAAGTCCATAGGAACAGGAGAGGTCCCAACTATCTGGAAGTCAGCCCTTGTGACGCCACTGCCCAAGGTAAATAACCCAACTAACATGAAAGAACTCAGGCCAATTAGTATTTTACCATATTTATCCAAAATTCTGGAAAAAGCAGTATATAATCAGCTCAGTAATTTTGTTGAAAAAAACAATATTCTACCTAGTGTTCAATCTGGTTTTCGGAGGGGTATGGGTACAACTACGGCTTTGTTGGATGTTGTCGACAACGTGCTCACGCAGCAGGATGCTGGTAATAGTACATCTATGGTTCTCCTGGACTTTTCCCGTGCGTTCGACTGCATAAATATCCCTTTACTTCTGGCAAAGCTCCACTATTATGGTGTTGACTCTGTATCTCTGTCGTGGTTCAATTGCTACCTTACTAATCGTTGGCAATCAGTTAAGCTGTTTAGAGAGGACGGAACGCATACAGTATCTTTACCTAGGCTCTTACAACGTGGTGTCCCCCAAGGCTCTATACTTGGCCCTTTACTTTTTATTATATATAGTGCTGATGTCGTTGAAGCCATAAAACATTGCAGCTATCAGTTGTATGCTGATGATATACAATTATACCTATCAGCAAATCCACGTGATACTCAAAAAACCATTTCAAAATTGAATGAGGATCTCAATAACGTTGCTGCGTGGTCTGAAAGAAATGGTTTGATTCTTAATCCTCATAAATCTAAATACCTGATTCTAGGCACGAAAAATCAAGTCTCTAAGACTATTAATACTAACTCTTTAGTTATGATTCATGGGCAGGTGATTGAGCGAGTGGTTGAAGCTAAAAATCTGGGTATATTAATGGACAGTCATTTACGTTTTGAAACCCATATACTAGGCCTAGTTAGATCTTGTTTTTATCGTTTGAAAGTTCTATACAATATCAGAAGCCTACTTAGTGAAAAATTACGAATAACTTTATGTGAATCACTAATATTGTCTAAGCTTAATTATGGAGACTTGGTATATGGGCCACGTCTACAGTCAAAAACTCGTCATCTTGTGCAACGTGTGCAGAATGCTTGTTGCCGCTTTTGTTTTAACATACCTCCTAGGAGTCACATCTCACCATATTTGAATGAGGCAGCCACGCTTAATATGTGTTCGCGGAGACATCTGCACCTCGCTTGTTTGGTGTTTGATGTGTTGAAGTATGGGAAGCCAGCATATCTCTCTTCGAAACTCAAAACATCTCCTTTTCATAACAGATATGGTACCAGAGCTTGTAGGTGTCTCTTGGAGTGTCACTCACATAAGACTGTGGCTTTTACTGGCAGCTTCCGCTACCTAGCTACCAAATGTTGGAACAACATACCTCCACCTTTAAGGTTGTTGACATCCAAATTTACTTTTAAAAAACATTTTAAAGCACTTCTCTTACAACAACAACGTTTGGGTATTCCGAGGGGGTACTCGGTGGCGGACTTTGCTATTTAATTGATATAGACATTTAATTATACTATCAGGTTTCAAATTGTTTTTACGTAGCTTACTACTTATCATAATCTCTTATTATCTAAAAATACACAATATTTATCTTATTTTATTTATCTAATATCTCACACATCTTAGTTATATTAATGTACACACGTTTAATATTTAATTGTTTTTATCTATCTATAATTTAATTTTAAAAAGCCCTCGGGTTGTAGCAGAATACCAGTGCTTTGTTCACATCCCGATGTGAACAAAATTAGTCACTGAGTTGCGACCCTTTTGCACTTCTGCAGCGCACACAAAGGTCTTTAATACCTTATTATAAAATGTTTGTCTTATTCTTCTTTTATGTATGTACTGTCTGGATGGATTGTGTGTGATGTAGAGATGGAAATAAATGATTTATCTATCTATCTATCTATCTACCATAGACTAGAGGAATAAAGGTTAACAAACTGAAATTATGGATTGTTATAACTCTTGATGATGGTTAATGATAACGATAGCAACCAAAGGAAAGTTGACTTTAGTTGCTATCGCTATTACTTAACAGAATATCTATGGAGCTTAACATAAATCCTCTGTTACGTATGAAGTGTAAATGAGAATTCCGTCCTAATTTTCTTTCAGTGATAGCGATTATAAAAGGTTATGTTGTCTAGTTAAGGTATGCAATATCTTGTTAAGTGATGACATGAATAAAATAAAACTAAAAGGTGTAACTAAATGTTTTTTTTAAGTATAATAATTCTTCATTCTGCTAGAAACATGGTAAATATAGATGTTTACATTAAACACAAGACACGTACATGTTTCGCCATCATGGCATACCTATTAAATATTAATTTTCATTACAATACAAAAAAATAATGTCAGTGAAATATGTTTCGTTCTCATAATTGTAGAAGTTTTATAAATTTATTAAAACTTATAAAAACTCGTAAGGTTGGAAGGATCGCTTAATGTTAATTTTTTATAGGAGAGGTAGGTTAAATAAAAATAATTACCAATTACAATTACCAAAATAAAATGTACTAAATAAGGATACAAACACACGACCTTTTACAACACTAACCAAGTAACCGGTATCAGAGAAGACTTGATAACATCTAATTTATTTAAATCTTCTTTGGTCCACACTAAACTTTTAACAGCGACTTATAAGAAAATGCTTGTTCAACGTCGGTTTTATGAAACCGGTGAAAAACCCAAACCGCATTTTATTCATTGGATTTTTACTTCGCTTAGTTTAATTTACAGCCTTCTTAATTAAGATTTTATAATTTACTTAATGAGCACCTTGTAATCAAAATAATTAAAAATTAAGAAGTAGCCAACAATGTTTATAAATTACGTAACATAATATTCAACTTAGCTCGCTGATATAGTGATAGAACGCTGTTTTCATTTACGGTTACAAAGCAACAGTCGCCATGGTTAATTTGGAATGGGACAAATTTTTAAGAGTCAACGCTCGTTATGCTGTGTGATATCGACCATTAGTCGCACTACCCTGCTGGCAAGCAGTCGAAATTGTGACTGTCGAGCTCCCATCATCGTACGCCTAAATTTAGGGGGACCCACAATACCTAGGGCCCCCAGGCTAACCACCGCCTTGACCTTGCAGATGGCCTCCTTGTAAGTGGTACCCTCAGCGACAGCTTCTGGCTTGAGGGTGACTATCACCGCCAATGTTTTGGAGGCTATAGGGATCTTAACTCCCTGACCTTTCTTCGAGGCCCTGTGTGTGAGCTTAACTGGGGTTGAAGCTTGAGCCTTTCCAATCTTCGATGGTGGTCCAGCCATCCATCATGATCGCCGGCTGCTCTTGGTGCAATGAGCCCGCAATTTGCTCCTCCGCTCTTGAAATTGTGGCTGTTACGCGTCCTTTAGGCGGAGAAGTCGGCCCTCGCTGCTTTTGACATATTTGTCGGTGGGGTGAGGGTGAGTTTTAATGGATATTCCTAGTGTCAGTTTCACGAGGCACTAGGTGAGCCCCACACACGCCCGCCGCTTAGCCAGTGGCTTCCTCGAAAAAAAATGGTCGAAAATGTAACTGGCAAAGCCAAAGCCAGCACAAAAGAACCCATTGGGTCGACGTGCTCCGGGAGTAATCCTGGCCCTACATCAAGATAAGAACTGGCAAATCCAGCAATTCCTGGAAGAAGGTGCATCAAGGTAGAGGATAAAGATCTTGAAGGCTAAACAGACAAAGCTTCTTTGATGCGAGAATAAAAAGCTTAATTTTGGAACTTAATTTTGGATTTTATAGCCAGCCTTTATTAAATAGCACAATCCTACACTATATGGAGTTACAGAAAATACAATCGCGCCCGTATCTTTAAAATGTCCGCATTATTTTACAAACTTCAGTTAAAAAGGCTCTTGAATACTTTGACATTTTATGTACGACATTATATATATATATATATATATATATATATATATTTCCGGCGTGTGACAGATTGGATGCATAATGTTTTGATGTGTATATTCTCGTGAAGCTACAGCGGCATGTCGACAGTTCTTCGTTTCTTTATGTTTTTGAAACCTATTTGAAAGGAAAATATTTCTATGTTATACTCGTTTATATATAACACGCCTGAGAGTTTACAAAGGACTACCGTTTTTTCATTAACAATGTACATAAACTTGCTTATGTATATATTGGACCGTACATAAGACTTGTTTGTTATTATATATTTGTTTTTACGAAAAGATTAAGCCGTGTTAACAAAGTCATAAAGAGGTGTTATCAAATTTGTTTACTGATTATATGAGGAAAATTAAATTAGAAATTGTTTTTTTTTATTGTCAACATATGTCGAGTACTAAACACGCGTTCATACTACGGTTCTTTCGTTTATTTTTCTAGCTTAAAATAATTTGTTGAGAGTATGCAATACTGTTAAAATAATTGGAAAAAAGGTATTTATAAAATCTATTCCTGTCGCACTGTGTTCAAATAATCGAACTGTAGAGCATGACGGGGAGAAGTGCAGCTCGGATTGCAAAAACCTATGAAAATTTAATTAAATCAACGTTCTGTAATCCATTGTTCTCTCCTCCAAACTGGATTGATTTCATTACTTTTTCTACTGTAAATGAATAAAAACTTTAACCGTATTCTTGAGATTCTTTCAGTTATAATCTTATCAAAATTGTTTCCTGGTTGTCTGAACACAACAAAAAATCTGAATTTTATGTTGTTGGAGTGTTCTTTTTTTAAGGGATAACTTAAGGCTATAAACCGTATAATTTTTGGAAAGTTTAATGGTCCAGTCCTATTGTCTTTAAAAAGGAGAGAATGCTAGCTAAAATGAAAGCAAATACTTAAAATATTTCCATAAAGTACCTGCTTATAGACAAGATTCTGTATGCCTGTTATTTTTTAATAAAATATACCACGACTGCTCGGTTGGGACTCAAACCCGGGCCAGTAGTCTTTAGCTATAGTTCCTGTCCACTCATCCAGCATTTCATCAAGACTCTGAATGTAGGTTAATCACTGATATGGTTTGAAAATAGTGATCATTTGAATTACGTATGATACAGTAGTCTGACATACGTGATCGTTTGTCCTCTTCTAATTAAAGAAAAATGGCTTCAAAATGTCATATTTCCTTTCTCCTTCTTCTACAGGGAACTGTTTGGTGATAGCGGCTGTGCTCTGCTCTTCTAAGCTTCGGAGCGTTACGAACCTGTTCATCGTCTCGCTAGCCGTCGCAGACCTGCTGGTCGGTGTTGCTGTGTTACCGTTCTCAGCAACTAGAGAGGTGTTTGAGGTCAGTATGATTACATTATGGCTATCTTAATTTTTATAACTTTATAAAAAAAAATATATATATATATATTGTTAGAAATAAAAGGTTTAATAGGTTATAAGAAAACATTTAATAGGCCTCAAACTTAGAGAGAACATTCAAACAGACAAATAATCAATTAATCAGCTAACTATGAATAGTAAACTACCAGAGTAACGTCTTACCCATGCGACGGCTGTAGACCGAGTGAGCAACCCGCTGCCACGCCTCGTTATACAGACGCTTAGTGCGGGTAGGCGTGTAACACTGGTTCTTGCTGGTAATAATATATATTTGTAACATTGATATGCGTATGTGACATATTTCAATCGAGGAAGATTTGTGGCTAAAACAAGGCTTATCAGAGTCGTCGTAGAAGCCGGAATCAACTGACTATTTTCAGATACTAATTTCGCGAACAGATAGATAGCAAACAGCACATTAAATTAAAAACGTATCAAGACATCTAAGGATAATTAAACTCTTATCTGAGAATAGTCTCAATCAAATTTTAATAAATAATTGTTTAAAAATATTAATTCTGTTCGTCATTTTCAAAAGAACTAAAATAACACACAAATAACTTAAAATTTACAAAGAAATTAAGAATGCAGTATGTAGTAATCTTGGTAGAGACACCTTTGTGCTTAAAATAAGATAAAATATTTTTTCATTTCATTATCACTATATGTACTCGTATAATTAATTATTTTATAACACACAAGTTGTTCGAAGCTTTCGACTCTAAATGTCAAACAATGTGCATGTAAATTCTCACACTTCGCCCTGATTTTTTAAAAATATTTATGGGTATTACTCAAAAAAGTATAATTACAAACTCCTAAACAAGATCCAAAATTATTCCGGAACCTTTTATTCATAATAACTTGTATCAAAGGACCAACTTTGGTAATTTTCGTGAAAAAGTTTTAAGCGCTTATTGTAGCTTCTTTAATTCAATGAAATCCATGCGTAAAATATTATAAAAGCGAATTTACGTGTCAGTGTTTTTCAACGACACAGCATAAATACTAAGCATTTTGTATTTTTATTATTAGTCTGTGAGCTTTAACCGACTACAATAAGGAGGAGGTTTTATTTTTTTCTGTATCTATTGTTTACAAATGTATGTCCAGTAATTTTAAAAACTTTTTTACAGTCGATAGTCTATACTATAACCTATAACTCCTGTTATAGGTTATAGGATCATGATTATATCATGATCGATGGTTATAGGATCGCAAGAAATCTCGGGACTAACCTTAAAATATTAATGGCACATATTTCGTGTTTCATTTCTAAAACCATTACCACCAAAGACAAACAGAAGGCAAGGCGACTATACTGACGGTCACTCATCTAACATAGACCTTAGAAATTGACCACTCAAAATTGGAATACATTTTTTTTAAGTAAAACTAAAAACCGACTACAGAACACTGAAAACGAAAAAATAATGGAATGTAACAAGTTATCCAATTCAAAATTATTTTTAGCAATTTGTTTCCAGAAACAATAGAAAGCTAGACGCCGACAGCGAAAAAAATATATAAGATTTAAATAAGCTAAGATCTTTTCATATATGTAATAAGGTAGCTTTTTCAATAAGTTTTTGATAAGATTTACCAGACTCTCCTAAATAATCGAAATTTGATCACTCATTTCTATTTTTCTATTTTTTTCAACATGGGTTCCTATAAAATAGGTGTGAAATAACACTATTTGGGCCTGCAAGGTGAGGGTGGCTAGGGCAGTATGTCGCATACATCACTATCTTCATATATGGACTCCTCTACTGCTTATCATCAGGTGGTGTCATTTGCTGAGCTTTATATAAATAAAATGTTGTACAGTTAAAAAGTTTTATTGTTTGCTGATACAGGTTTTTCCTCCTTCTCATAATTCTAGGTCATTTAAGAGGCGTCAAGAAGGATCAAGATGATTAGTGCAGTGCATAGTTTCATTTGCACTAGCTACCATTTCATTTGGACTCCACTTCTGGAATGGAGTCATTTGCTTCCTTTCTAAAAAAATACATCTTGTCTGATCAATAACAGGTTAGGCGCTTCCATATCTTAATATTCAGGATCCTTTGCAAATGAAATCACCATTTTATATTATAACCGTCGTTTGGTTTAATTAGACACTTGGCTACCGCTGGTGTAGTACCAGATGCGTTCTAAAGGCATAATTTGAAACCTCCAACCCGTTCAAACTTCTTCCTTAGTTCAGCAAGCTTAAAGTCCATATTCAGAAATTCAGTCCGTTTCCACTTACTTCTTCAATCATATAACAATGTATCTTAACTGTTCAAATATAGAAGCGATTATCGCTTAAACACTACGTTACAGAACTAACAACCTGTTGAGTAGTATGACTCGTATGGCATTAGAAATAAGGTGCAAATTGACACGTTTTCCTTCGTATGTCTAAAAGGGTATCTCTTTGGTGAACGCCATTATACAAAGAGAGGAGGCTTGGCTATATCTAGCCGGTCTATTGTCTCGCGTAATATTAAAATTTTGAAAAGAGAAAAATGTTTTCGGTTCCATTTTTAAAATAGATCTTATTTTTTATGTTTTTTTTAAAACACGGTAAAAATAAATACTTATTCCAAAAGATTTTTTTTTCTTATTATTTCCTTGAAAATATACTTGATAAATGTAAAATCTTAATAAACACTATATCTCGTTATCTGAAGCATTGTCTGTTCAATTCTACCATTGTTATCGACTTCTAGAGTATGTTATATAATTTTATCTTATACATATATTATTATTTAAATTATATCATTATATATTTATCAGTCACGCGACGTCTATTTTCCCCTAACACTTATATTCTCAGGTGGGTTGTAAGAAATTTATTTTTTAAATAAACACTACCTTTGTGGTATTTTACTTGTTGTATGTTACATTCTGATTAAAAAAAATTTTTAAAAAGTAAATTATGAAATAAATAAATATATAAACTACTTGGAAGCGCACCTAGTATCGTGACGTCATAGTTTGCTAATCCTATTCTTGTTTCGATCACAAAGTAGATAAAAAAATAATATTTCATTTAGACATAAATTTTAATATTGGTATAAAATTTTAGGCAGAATCGTAATATGAAACGTGATTAATTTAGCCTAATATTTTGCTCTAAAATATAATATTGGATGCATAATCGACCACAGGTGCAGGTTTTTTCTTATATTTTATTAACTATAACGAGATTTCTTTCATTTATATTTCCGATGATATTATTTGGAAGTATAAGAACACAAGAACATGACCTATTTTGAGTAGAATTATATTCTTAATTCTAGAAAGGCTAAATTTTTAGTATTTAACATAATCATATAAGATAACTTTCTTTAATTATCTGCTTACATCGCCAACGTCCCTCTTTCTGTCTTTTTGTTAAGTCGATCCTGAAGTTGATTTCTCTTTAGCGACAAGGCCGGCCATTCTACAAACAATTATTTATTGGCACACACTGAAATCCACCATTACAGGTTGGACCTAATGATACTGACAATTCATATATGCTTAGCGCGTAGAACGGCTGTACCAATTACCTTAAAATAAGGAAGGTTTTTAAGAAGAATGTAAATATCTCGTGAAAACCAAAAACAAACACGTTTCTTTTCCCTTTAAAACGAGCTGTCAAATGTTTGACGTAAATCGTCACCGTAAATATAAACAAAACAAAGGCACGATTGGATTACTTTTTAATATGACTTCAAGTTGCTGGCCATATGGCTGTATGGATATGCTCTTCGAGGAAAGAATGGAAAAGAAACAGCCTTACAGTGTACAAAATTGTTTTTGTTATGATTGTTTATTGTTATGACATAAATAACGTGATCACTTCGAAATACGTTTTATATATTTTTAAAATTTACAATTAACTTTTAACAGGACGAAGCCTGTTCGGGGTGGTACTTTTACTTAACATTACTGATTCAATTTTTTTATTTTATTCCTTATGTTTAACTTAGTACAATTATAACATTTTTAATTAAAACATAACATAAAATTATAATATATATTGTTGTCGTTTGTATTGTATATTGTTTATTGTAATATATATTTTTAAAAACCCTTTTCTTTTTCTTTATTATTATTTAGATACAATATCTACATTTAATGTTGAAAGCCTAACTATCCAACCTTAGAAATACATAGTCTAGCGGAATGCTATGAATAGCAACATTATTGAATCTAACATACAAAAATAATTATATGAGTCCACCATTTGATACGCTATTAATATTCTGTCTGTAAAGCTTTGATCGATATAAAATGAATATTTCATTACTTTACGGACTTTAGTAACGTAAAAACTATTTTATTTGGAAAATATTTCTTTTTATTGGGCATAAATTTGATAGTTAACATTTTTCGCACGTTTTGACGACATCTAACCACGAAACCTTGGCATACGTCAAATCATGTATACTCTTTATTATGCTTTCAATCGATAATAACAAATTTTAATCTCTAATTAATAAGAATTCTTGTATAAAATCTTTATATTAATAAGTAATAAATAAATGAGTAAGTAATAAAAATTCTATAAAATATATTTCTTACATTTAAAATCACACTGACTTAGAATTCTAAACAATCAAAAGATAATTATTATTTTGAATGAATATATTTGAATTTGAACATAAATTTAAACACTTAACTTAAACCTACCTTTTATAGTCTACCTTTCTCCTGTGTATCCTAAAATTGGTTGTGCCCGACAGGGTCCATAGTGTCATTAATAGTCTTAAAAGATCTACATATTATGTAACTATGGATGCAAGATAAAGAAAGAATTGAATTCATATATTCTAAACAAGAACTTGTTATAGTTTTTAACTTACTTCAATTAATTAGTAGGTTAATTTTTTTTATTTAATCAAATCATTATTTGAGGGAGTAAAGCAAATTCACGTAATATATTTGATTAAAATAATTATTGAATTAAACAGAAATCTTGGAACAACTAAATTACTCATATCACGCCACGAACTTAAAACTTGGCGAGATGTGGTAAACCGAAAACACTTTTTTTGTTAAATGATTTATTGATGTTGCAAAACTTATGGAAATGTATTTTGTATTTTTTCAAATTTAAAACATGACCTTAGTTTTTTGTCTTTGTTGACCTATTTCTACTATTTCCAATAAATTAAGACATTTTAGACTTTTTATATTAGTAAAAGGTATTATTTAAAAGTCTCCAATCTGGTAATCTTCTTACTGTGAAGGAAAAGCTGACGCAAGAAACTCCTCAGATTTGAAACATCTGTAATTCATCGAAGAAATGGCTTTATTTAACGTTAAACGCTTCTGTGGTTCAGTACTTGAGATCACTTACTAAGGTTCAAGGTTCAATTCCCAATTGTTATGTCATTGATTTACAGTATATTTCCATAGTCATGTTAATGTAAATTTAGAAAAAAAAAATCGCATGATTTCTATGAAGAGTGATTCGGTTAAAAGTCACTTTCGCCACAGTTGCTACCGGATGGATGTGATTGATATTATTTGTTGTCTCAAACTCATCTGTGCTTTTCGTCGATTCCCGCTCACGGTAACCACAATGCATTATAGGCCAAATCGTGAAGGCAAAGAAAAAAAAATGAAATGAAAATAAGAAAAAATGAAATGAATTTCCGCTGTGACATTTAAGTATATTTACAGCTGAAATACGAAACATAAGATTAGGAAAGTATCTTCAATACCACCAGATATTCATTTGAAGTTTATTGGTATAATAAAAAAATATGTCGGTAAAGTCAAATTGAAAAATCGTGTATTTTATTGCTCATGACATTTTTACGGCAAACGTAAAAAAAGTTATTTTATTTTTTCTATTAAAGAAGCAATTCAATAAAGTGAGGCTTCACAATTCAATTCCTATTTCCTCGCAGAAAAACAGAGCGTCTGATTCAGCGCTGGTTTTATTATGTATAGGTATAGATTTACATTGGAAACATCGACTGAAAGCCGAAATTGACTACGACTTAGTGTCGGTGGGCTATTGTAGAAGCGTTCGCGATTTTGATTTCATATATATATTTTTATTTTTATTTAAGTAGATACCACTTTGTTCTCCAAAATAAATGTTTATGATTTGACACGTAAAGTATCTTCATGAAAAATCACGACGATTTAAAAGTAAATTTAATATATTTCAATAAAAATATTTGGACTTTGACTTCGATATAACCGACCAGTAATTTATTGATTATGTGAAGCATATACTAAAATGCTAGGTACGCTTTTTACGTGACGTCATTGGCGTTACGAAAATTTTAAGTGAAAAATAAACTAAAAAGTAAGAAATAAAGTATATGTAAAGAAAAAGATAAAAGTATATGATCTACTTAGATTTAAGTTTCAAAAGAGAGAGGCAAATAGTCTGGTGAAAACTAAATGTTCTTCATTGTGAGACAAATGACAATAATATATACACTAATTTAAATAATACAAAAACATAACAAGATATATGGATTATACAAAATTAGCAGTAATATTTAAGGAGGTAAATAGAACCTATGAAACTGAACATATTACTCTATATGACCAACATTGCAATAACGAAAAATATATATGTCCTATATATTTGGGTTAAGTAAGTTTTGTACGGAACATCAGTATTTTTTCATTTTTGTCCCATATTCAATACTGTACTTAAGTACATTTTAAGTTACTGCTCATTTTTTGCATCCTGTATATACAAAAAGCGGCTTTGATGGTAATAAGAAATCTCTCGTAAATGAAAGACTGATTGCACATGAAACATTCCATCGCAATGTCGGAGTCAAATAAAATATCTCCAGATTTTTTTAATTTGTAGATTTCACAGTTAGTCAATGGTAGATCTATATATATCACAACTTCCGTCAAGTACTTTGTCTTTAATCCTGTCAATCCTAAGATTACCTGGAAGAGATCGCTTTTAGTGATAAGGTCGCCCTTTATACAAAATTAGTTAAAAGTTTTTTTGTGTATTTCTGTTCTTGAATTTGGCTGATGTACAATAAAGATTCTCAATAAAGATTCTATTCTATTCTACTTACTATGTATCACGTGTCGTGTGCCCGGGAGTTTTGATAAAACGAATAAATTGAGGGCATTGATGCATAGATAGAATATGCTTAAATTACAAATACAGATAATATTTCATAATTAGGCGTGTGTACTGAACTTTTAACTCATATCGTGTTATCGAAGGTTAACTAAACTGCTTAAAAGCTGGTACCTTAGTGCTGAAACGGCGGCTGAACTTGCTGGTGTAGAAAACTGCAGGTAAAAGGTTCTTCAACCAGGAAGTTACAATCAGCCTCAGAAGTAGCTTAACACCTTAGTACCATATCACAGCAAAAAGTGCGTTTATTCTAGAGTGGTGACTATTCCTGATTATTAATAATTGTTTTGACATGGTGTTAAAGTGTTAAGCTACTTCTGAGGCAACTATATTCGAGATTATTTTATACTATAGCGGACTATTTCCGTGGTTAATTTTCATCTACTATGACATCTATTTTTCTTTAAAAATCTATAAATTCATGAAACACTTCAATTTGGGTCCGAGACTCCGGGTATTTGAGCTCATTCACGCTCATTGCGTAGTAGTTCGAGCGCTCTGGCTCTGATTACCATAATACAACAGTTGCCATGATTGGTCAATATAGGTCAATCGAAGTTTGCTATCATGAACGCTTCCATGCTTCGGAAGGCATGCTAAACCGTTGGTAAGGTAACCGCTTACACCAGACCCACTTTGGGCCAGAGTGGTGGTAATATGACCCAAAGGCCTATCTAAGCAGTAGAACGTGTATACGCTGTTGATGATGAAGCGAGCTAGCTATCTTCACATATGGACTCTTTTACAGCTTACCATCAGGCAATATCTAGTCATTATCTGAGTTTTATATAAGAAAAGTAATAATTTGTTCCGACCAAAGATAGTCGAAAACGTTATGAGCGTAGGCTTTTAAAGATTAGCTAAAAAAAATATTTTGGAATAGTTGAGGCGTTTAGATTTACTATGTTTCTTAAAAGAAGTCTAATATTTTAAATCTTTCGTTTCTTGATAATATCTAGGGTTGCGTGTTGACGTAATTGTTGTTACGGAATAGACAACTATAGAGTTGTCTCTATTAATAATTAGTTGGCTAAAACTTTGGTAAGGATCGTACATACGAACTTATTCTGAGTTTTTACTGCCGAAAAAAGTTAAGCATATTCCTTCTTCTTCCAATTATTCAACCTTTGTCGGAAAATCATTTACAGTTTTATTGTAAGCGAAAATAGCTCTTAAATTTTAAAAAAGTTTTTATCTTTATTAAAAATCCGATAAAATACTTAGCTACTTAATTTCACAGGAAAAACAAAGACCAGGAACTTTCGTTTCCGCTCCAACTAATTATAGTAACCCCACTCAAATTTGGCTGAACTGTGGCAACAATCAGAAATGTATTAACATCGAAACTATTATAGCCTTAGAGCCCATGAACGCTAGATCGTATAAAACTTTAAGTTACTCTGCGCATTTTTTTAAATATTCACAACATAGCTCTTGGCCTTCATACTGGCTGGTAAGTGATGATGAAATGTAAAGTACGCAAATTCCTGGACCACAAAAGAACTGGCTATCTTACCATCAACAGCAAAATTTGGTAGGTTGGACCATCATGTCACCAAATCAGAAAAATTCTATGCTCACCAGCATTTAAGTTTCAACCTCTAGATCTGAGCCCGGTTATGTCTTATCAACAACTGCTCTTTATTAAAGCGGTTAAAAATACCACTGATAGGAATGATTGCCTATGTACTTGAGATCTTCGTGGCTTTGCCGTACGTAGCAAAGGTCCACATTAGCTAGTCGATCTTTCCTCTTTTTCTGATATTGCGGAGAGAAACTTAGCTTTATTTATATCATAACTGTGGTACAGCTGGAAGAGATCTGACCCACTAACTACACAGATTGGAAAAGTGCCTTAAGACCCACCCGTGGTCTCTGATAAGAGAATTTTCTCTACCATAATTTGTGGAGCCACTCTAATAGATTTCTATTCGAAAAAAACCTTAATAAAATTTTCTTTCGCATGTTTTTCTTCTTTTGTCATAAAATTGTCCTGTAAGTATATTTTGTATAAATAAATATAACGAAGTTCGGCGTCCACTGGCTCTTGATCTAATGTAAATGTTGCACGTTAGACGCAACTCTCGCACGAAATACTATAGTAAAACAATTATTGTTGCACGCAATATTGTGTCCAAAGAATACTTGCCAACTTAATGAGAATTAAATTTGAGTTGAATGTCGGTAGAGTTTGTTGAACGTGAATAATTTATTTAGATCATTTTCCATACAAACAAACCAATTTTGAGTTTAATTGTTATAAAACGTTTTTAGTATTTATTTTACCACTTCTAAATCACTTGTCTTAAATCGGGAATGGCTAAAAATTTTTTATACTAATCGGTAAAACCATTTCGATGTTATAGCGATTGTGATTGTAGAGAACTGCGTTTCATTTGACTCGAGTGTATCAAGCGATTGACAGCTAATATTCTTTATAAAGATTTCACTATAGGTCAAGGTTTACTGAAGGAGAATAGTGGGGCTACTTTTATAGACACTTTTCTCAAGATAACTAGCGATTTGTTTCTCTATAAAAGTGTCCAAAGACTTCGGATTTCAATAAAGATAGTATTGATCAAACGATTTTCTCCAGTACATTAGTTTCCTATCTAATTTTCATTCTCAAAGGCCACAATCGTCTTATAAATAGAGATTTCTGATATAAGACAACACTGACCTTTTTGGTCCTTCGTGCCGGATGGAGTAAAATAGAAAATAGACAACGTTAGATCTGTACAGGAAATATGATTTGTAAAAATACATGACATTGAAAATACCTCAATAATATTGTGAAATATCAATAGATAGTGGACTGTATTCGGTGAGACGGAACATGTCTGAGTCCGCTGTCTGTCACAGACAACTTTACCGTCACCTTTCTGACTGTCATAGACAAACGGGTTGATAACAGTTGCAAGATATCGAACTACCACATTGTTGTCTAAAAATCTAAATTTATCTATCTATCTGCTAAATTTAATAGTGATCGTATGGACGTAATGATATTATTAATTTGCAAATGATAATTACTGTATAAGTAATTAGAAATCTGAAAACCTTGGGTCATTTCTTCTGCCTCCATTGTCGTATATAATATAAATAACGCATTAAAAATAAACATTTCCCTTTAAAAAGCAATTTTTCAATACGTATTGAAACTATTCAGAGTTTTGAAAGCCACCGGAGTGTGATGACGTCATTACGTTAATTGGAACTCCCGGCGACGCCTGTCAGTCGATGCAGCTAACGATTATAGTTTTATTTCTTTTTTACAATGAAAATATCTATCTGTAATATTATTTAGCTGAGACTTGTTGCATCATAAGCATTTATTTAGATTGTTTTGAAAACCAATTCTATGATTGTTTTAGACAAACAACAAAATATATATGGTTAAATTTATTTGCATATTGTCCAATCTGACTACAACCGTAATAAATTATTGGTATAGTTTAACTACTTAAACATAAGATTCTTGGAGAGGCCTATGTTTAGTAGTGATCGTCTCACGGTTGATACAGTAATGACGATACATCACCGATTATAATCACAATTAAAACTACTTAAAATCTAACTAAGTTGAGTTGAATGATATAGCGCATAAACGACACAATAAAATTAAGTTTCAAGTCGTAAGTATCCATTAATTAAACTTCAAGTTAGTAAAACAAATACGCAGTAACAGATTCAGTAGAGTCATGACTCTACTGAAACAATTTCACAAAAACTTCACCTGTTTCCCGTTGTTTACGTTTCGTCGTAAATTGATGATTCACAAAAAGCACGAGCCCTTACTACTATCTCCCGTCAACATTAATTGCTAGCTGTCTTAAATTGTGGAGGGGTGACAGCAACGGCCTCATAAAATCTACCCTTACACGACAAG
Source organism: Acentria ephemerella (assembly GCA_943193645.1). Lineage (NCBI taxonomy): Eukaryota > Metazoa > Arthropoda > Insecta > Lepidoptera > Crambidae > Acentria > Acentria ephemerella. The sequence continues at coordinate 7,850,159 of OW971896.1, read as the reverse complement.
ATGGTACAAGAATGGAGACAGTGTACATATATAAGTGATATTTTGTGAGGAAATAGCTATCGTAGGGGTTTTGATGACGAGAGCAAAGCATGTTTTAACGTGTTTGGTGCAGGATGGGCCCACCAAAGCTTATTATCTCTCGTTCATGCTTTGTAAGGCATGTCAAGACATTGGTCCATCTTGCGTTCACCAATCTTAGCCCATACTAGTCATGTGTTGCTCTCATAAAGAAACTCTGTACCCAGTAGTGAAACGAATAAACGCTGCTATATATAAACAACCTCGCTGCATCATTATGCAGGGTAGTTTGGTTTTAATGAACAAAAAGGCATATCTTTTTGTTTTTTTATAAGTTTTGTCCTGAAGCCAGAATTAAGCACGTAACCTCTCACCAGTTACGTGACTAACTCTATGATCTTCGCATATCCTTTTTTCTTTTAGCCAAACACTTCAGGTCAACATAGCCGATACCAGTACTATTGATCAAACAAAATAGCTTGCTATGGGTAGACTGAGCAAGTTAGTAACTTTTTTCTTCTTTTGCATTAGCAGGGATTGAAAAATATGGAAGTGAGGTTAAAAAACCTATTGATATATACCTTTTTGTGTATAAATTTTGTCATTACCATTTCTAAACATAGATTGGATTTGAGTTACAGTATTCGCTTATAATATATGCAAGATTTAATTCAAGAGTTAGTCTAAGTATGTGGGGTACATATCAAATGTGACACTGACAATGTAAAATCACTCTATAACTTAAGAAAATAAATTATTCTAAGCTTTAAGTGCGAGTCTTGCGTCGTTTTTCACCTTGACATTTCCAAGTACCTAATTACTTTGTATTAAGAATCAATATTGAAGTTTGACGGTAATCGTGCAGTTCCCTTCTGAGTTATTTAAAAATATATTTGAGTCCATAAATTATTTATAAATTAAGCGTAAATCATTGGTAATCTCTGAAAGATCTGGTTTTATTGAAACCCCTACTAATTGTACTAAACATACATGTACAACTACGTGAATAATGGGGAAATATCAGAGCATTCAATCAATAATTTTTTTTTTCAATAATTACTGAAACAACAAATATTCTGCGGGTTATTATAAGACAGGGACTGATGATAGCGAATTGCAATACAAACTAAGCGAAAAAAAATGTTTTTTATTAATATTCTTTTTTTATAAAAAGCTCAGCAAATGACTCGACAACACCTGATGATAAACCGTAGAGGAGTCCATATGTGAAGATGGCTAGTGAAGCATGCAACATACTGCCCTAGCCACCCTCATCTTACCGGCCCAAAAAGTGCTTTTTCACCCCCTTGGATAGTGAAATCGCTAGTCTGACCACTCAACTACTGAGCCATAGACTTTATTATGATTTTGCAATAATTTGTCTCAAAAAAATAGTTTTGCCTATAGTAAAAACGTTTTGAATTATTTATTTATTTTAATCCAACCAATTGGCAATGGAAGCTGTCATAGTGTTTTAAAACATTAGGCAAAAAGGTTTCCCTAATGTTTTAAAATACTATAACAGCTAAAATAAAATCAAGATGGGTTACCTTCAACGTTATTGACTTGTGTGTCTGTCTGTCAGTCACTGCTTCAGATGAATCATATTTACTTATAATAAAGATTGATTGGCATTTGTCACGGTTTAGTTCTCTATTGCTAATTTTATTTAATAAGTTTATCTTCTTATATACAATTTCAAATGATTTTTTGTGTGGTGGTGCTAAGTTGTTCCCAGAAATAATAGAAAGTGAAGCACGGACTACCAAAACAATTATAATTAAATTATCTTTATAATATAATTATTATTGCTTTTTAGTGTTTTGCTGTTTCGGCGTGAAGAGTAACGTAGCCACAGAAAACAGGGCATTAGGTACAAACTTCTCCGGTTCCCAGAATATTAATGATGTTATTGTTAAAAAATATAAAATGAATTCTACATATTGCTTCTTCAAACCAACAATGTATATTCATTTATTTAAAAAAAATGTATCTAAATCCAACTTCCTCCCTTTTAAAGTCGATTAAAAACTCTCTCGATGTTCACTTTAAATGAAAACGAATTTAACTCACTCATAGTAACGTTACCCATTAACACAATTCGATCAGCAAACGTTATCTAAGTAACGTTATCTGATGCCGTAATTGTCGCAGTAAATCCTACTTATCGTTTCGATTCTACACTAACTTCGAGTTGGCGTGCTAAAGCAATTATAACGACAGGTAACGTAATATAGGGATGTAATTTATAACTTTTAGATATTCCACTCAAGTAAATTGGGTCGGTTTAAGCAAATAATATTAATAAATAAACGTTATAAATTTAAAACATAATTGTACTGGATGAATAATCAGAATCCTATGGAAGTAACGTAGGTTCTGATTGACATGCACAATTTAATAAATTTGCTAACCTATCATACAGTTTGTTGGCAGAGTTTCTGTCAATTTAAATAGTAAACCTTACACAATTAAATACATATAAACAAAAATTATTTACTCTAGCATCTTAAAAAATGAAAAACCAAAGCACACACCTTCACCACCTTCGAGTTCTACACCTTCTACTAATTAAACGCACACTAGTAGTAACACGCCTCATCGTCCAACCAGCACTGTAACAAGCATAATCTAAAAACGACTGTGTACCAATCCGGGTCGCATCATGAACATAGACAGACATTTAGATATTGGTTTTATAGAGCTACTTTAAATGTTATCATAATCAGCAAGTATTTTGTTGGGAAGTTAATTCAAATTCAAATTTTTGCATACCATAATGTTATAGGTCTTAAGGTTAAGCTTTTGATCATCATGGTTGGGTACAGCATATAGAGTTGGGTAGATATATCCTGGAACTAAGTTCCAAGATAGATAGATGGAGAGTTAAGATACTTTTAAAGTTATATGACGCTAATCTTTTCTAAGATACTAATTTAATTTGACTTGATTCAATTTATTTTAATTCAATAAAAACTTAATAAGAATAAATTTGATAAGAATTATTTATATTATGATTTCAAATTAATTATCAATTTTTATGTTTATTTCGAAGTTTAAAGATATATTTGTATCTAATATGTAATATTATTAATTGAATATTTAAAAGGTCAATTGGGAAAGTGTGTGTCAGTTTTATATTTAATTAAAATATTCATAGTAGTAGTATATAATATAAAATACAAAAGTATAGGACTTTTGTATTTTATATTTTAATAGGCTACTGATGCGTCACATCTGGTGCTTATGTTTTATGTTTGCTGTGTTTACTTTTTCTGTTGTTTAAATAATAAAGTCAATTTAACTTGATCTATTCCTGGTAATATATGAAATATGAGTTTATATGAGAAAACAGGAAGTGCAGCATGCGTCATACTGCCCTAGCCACCTCCACTATCCATTCTTGCGTTCATTTTAATGTGGGAGTAACAAACTGAAATAAGAAGTTATACTCAATATTAGAATAGTTTTTGGTTCTGGTTTGTGAGTTCTTCACAAATAAAGATACCATGAAGATCCTATAGCAACTCATTACAAATTTTATGGAGTCACTCACAGCGATAATCCTCTTTCTACAGGTATGGATTTTCGGGGACGTCTGGTGTTCAGTATGGCTAGCTGTTGACGTCTGGATGTGCACTGCGTCTATTCTCAACCTATGCGCCATCTCCCTGGACCGCTATGTAGCAGTGACAAGGCCAGTCAGCTACCCTAGCATCATGAGCAGGAAGCGGGCAAAGGCGCTCATAGCTGGTTTATGGGTGTTATCGTTCGTCATCTGCTTTCCACCTTTAGTGGGATGGAAAGATAAGAAGGTATTCTTCTACTTTTTCTATTACGTGTTTAAGGCGACAAACATAATTTTAAGCGTATATGCAAAAGAAATAGTATAAAAATTACTAAAATGAAGTCGTCATTATATTTCTCTATTAATCAACTTTTCGGTTAAGAAGATGGTGAAGTGACAAGATTTTGTCATTTATAGTCCAAGGTTAGATAAATTAATAAGATTGTATTATGACTCCAAGCTTAAACAATGTGAAAAGAAAAATAAAATACTTATTTAATTATTTATCTGCTTCCTTAACAACTTTTCCCACAGCCAGAGGAAGCAGAACTTAAAGATGGCTGGGCTCCAAACCCTCCTTGTCCCTGGACCTGTGAGCTGACCAACGACGCAGGCTACGTTGTCTACTCGGCCTTAGGCTCCTTCTACATACCCATGTTCGTGATGCTCTTCTTCTACTGGAGAATTTATAAGGCTGCTGTCAGGACTACAAAAGCGATTAACCAGGGATTTAGAACTACAAAAGGTGACAGTTTTTTGATTTAAAAAATTTCTATCATTTTAGACTTTCATGGTTACTAACATGTTATTTCCATGCTATTAATGAGTTCCCGATATTTTTGCGCAATTGTATGTGTCATGATCACGCTTCAAGTAAGCGACGTATTATCTCTCTACCCCAATTCGTTGACGCATACTACGATCGATAATACTACTACTAGAATCATTCTGACAACGAATTGGTTACCGACACACTCCCACTCAAGATCATGAGCGTCATATTTTGTACAAACACATATAACCAAATTCATGACCGATGATATGTTTGATATTTGAGACTTTCAAACTATCTGCGTCGGTATTACATACGGATACATACGTATCTGGTTAATGACTCCTATTCTCGTTTTCTGTCCAATTTAGGAAAAGGAATGGGCAGTAGGTTCGATGATAACCGATTAACGTTACGGATACACAGAGGTCGTGGATCAGCTAGACCTCACGGATCTCCACTGTCTACTGCCTCTAATCATTCAACAAGCACTTCCTTGAGTGCTTCTCCTGAGAGACTAAGAAGGTACATATCTAATTTTATTAATTCATTTTTTTGACTTATAATATACGGCCTACTGCTAGACGCAGGCCTTCTTGCATATGAAAACCATGTGAGAAATATAGAAGTTTGATCCATAACATCCCCATGCTGGCTCAATACGAATTAATAAGTGAAAGTAGTTACCATAACAGCCGGGACAATTGGCTTAACGTACTTTCTGAAGGACAAAGACACTAAAGGTTTTTTAAAATTAGCTGACCTAACCGAGACCAATCATAATTGAGCATAAATTATTAGCTAAGAACCATTACTACTGATTTTAGTTAGGTCTTAATTCTAAACATCTTTGCGCCTCACCATTATGGGACAAGATGGTTTGTTTTTATTGGCTTGACTAAGTCAAAACCTATTGCTTTAATTACAGACGAATAATCATATTATCTTATTATGATTGCATTCCTTGTACATTTTTAGAGCAATTGGATGCTAATAAATATTAACGGATACCTAGCTTGCTCTTAAGCAGTTTTTGATCTCAATCCCTTATTTCCAGACATTCAAGTGCAAGACGAGCTCATGAAAAAGTGAAGATATCGGTTTCCTACCCATCCTCTGAACAGATCTGTCCAGCGTTGGAAAACTCTCGGTCTCCAAGTAGATCTCCAAGTCCAAGTCTGTACGCTGTTCATTATGAGAGGGATGGCAGAGAACTCACTGAAAGTAGATTGAGGGTCAGACCTCCACCTCATCATTTGGCTCCGGCTCCGATGTATGATGAGTATGACGATAAGCCAAGAACTACTAGGAGGATGGGAAAGAGGAATATCAAAGCTCAGGTCAGTATAAATAACGACTGAAATAGTAAGCGTATACCTTTAATTTTATCCTTGACAGTATAACCACAGTTTAAAACCGCCAAACCACAGTATAATCCTTACAAATTGTTGTATCTTAAATTCTAGAAACAGTCTGCAATTCTACAAGTTGAACACTTTTATGGATGCACTTTATTGGGCATACATAACAGTATTCACCTTGACCGCCTTAATTTTAGTAATAATAGTCTCTATCTATACGTATTACGACTTATGTTTATTTTATTAGTATATTGTTTTACAACAGGTCCATCGTAGAGGAACGAAAGCTGTAGGATTAAGGTTTAAAGAAGATTCTCATATAAACAATATTCCAGTCCACTTACAATGAGATACAAAGTATTATTAAGCTTAAATAAAACATTTATGTCACTTGAAGGTTGTTAGAAGTTATAAAATAGTTACATATTCTTTTAGTTTCCTTTCAAATGTACTCATACTCTCACAATCCGTTGATAAGTGTAGTAGTCAGTTCTTCAACTGTACTCCCTCAAATATAATCATTTACTTCCTTTAATTGGCATTTATTAGTTGCTGTTCATTGTTATTCATTAAATTGTGAAAGTTTTTTTAAATATTCAGCTCTCAATAAGAGTTATTATATATGTGCCGCTTGGAGTTGAAACTATAGGCCCATGGAGTCCTTGTTCGTTCGTTTTTTAAGGATCTGTTTGAGAGACACACCGAGGTATCTGGTGATCGAGAGACTGGCTATCTTGGCTAACGGATCAGCCTTCCCATCCGACGTGGCAATGCTGCCTGTCTTTTAGGCTTCGTTCCTGACGGCAGTCCTGGGGCTGATATATTTTATGACTTATAATTTTAAATTACTTTAATATAATAAAATATTATTATTTTATAAGATTATTTCTAAGAATTGGAACTTATGTTTTTAATGATAAATATAATTATGATTATCTTCCATTTTATATTTTTATCTTATCATTCTAGTTCTAGTTAACCAATCATGATTATATAATATTTAAATTATATTATTTTTGGTTCTTCCGATTTAGCTTAAGTTAGTAACATCCTCATATTTGAATTAAATATTCCTTTTTCGATTTTATTAACGAGTTGTATTTCTTAGACCTTAACATTATGTTGAATTATATTATCATAAATATGTAATTATTACACAATTAAAATAACTACGATAATAACAATTAAAATGGAAGGAAACAAAACATATTCGTTAACATATATATACACATTGGTAGACATGAAATAATTAATATAGTTTATATAAGGGATTTAGTTACAATTAACCTTTCTACATCACAAGTCAGCGAGCGTGTTCTATACACCATAGATCATTTTATTTTCTTAGCCGACTTCACAAAAGGAAGAGGTTCTCAGTTGGATTGTATGTTTTATTTAATTATTATTATTTCTTTTTGTTAACTCAGAACTCAGTCATTAGCTGACCGATTACTGAATTTGTTTTGGCATTTGAAAGAGCATACTTCCAGTTTGGTGTAATTATTATCAAAACCTAAAAGTTTATAGGCTTGCATACAGATATTTTTAAGTCAGGATCTGATAAATCGAGGGCAAACTTCAAAATTTATGTGTTTTGAATTTCATCTCAAGAATGTAAAAAAAAATTGTAATATAAATTAAAAAACGATTTTAAATCACTGAAAAGGCAAAATAAATCAATTTAAGAATTTTGGAGTTAGTGCCAATTTGTTTACAGAAACAATAGTAAGTGAAGCTCTGATTATAAAATTATAATTTTAAGTTGGATAATTTCTTAAATTGAATTATTTTTGACTTTTTAGTGTTTTAAGTTGTTATATCTTAGAGATAAATGTATCATTCTTCTGTACTAGGTCAAACGCTTCCGCATGGAGACTAAAGCGGCCAAAACTCTGGGCATCATCGTAGGAGGGTTTGTGTTTTGCTGGCTGCCCTTCTTCAGCGTGTATGTTGTGCGAGCCTTCTGTGAGGAGTGCGTCACGCCTATCGTCTTCTCAGTACTCTTTTGGCTCGGATATTGCAACTCTGCAATCAATCCACTCATCTATGCGCTGTTTTCCAAAGATTTCAGGTAATTTACTTGTTAATATAGCTTGAGAAAACATGATAGGTGCAAGTGACTCTACCTTTACTTACCCTTAATTTTATCATTCTTCGTTGAGAATTTGCAATGAGACTTCGAAATATTTCCTCCGCAGTTTAATTTACAAAATCATTTGTAGATTTTTAAACTAGACCTGAAGGATAGTGTTAGCCATCGCTTTAGACGGCAGAAACACTAAGAAATCATTATTGATTATTCAATGACAGGAGATGTAAGATGGATTGGAGATGTAGCTGCCCCTCATGCCATTTTATTATCATTCCTTTACACCGAAACACAGAGAACTGCTTCACTCCAAATAGGAAACTGACGACGAAATATCATCAAACATTTCACTACTCGTTAGATTGAGAAATTAACAAATCTCTTAAATATTCATTTTATAGATTTTAACTGGTCTTCTGTTTGATATTCCTAAATGTAATACTTCTTCATTATTAAGATTTTAATTTTTACATGTTAGGATTTTTACACTAGGACAGTTTCTAGTTTTATATACCTTTGTATGTAATCATTTTTTATCTTCTTTGCTAATTATTTTCATTTTTGTAATTACCTGCTTTTCAGTATCTTGTTTAATATTTCGATTCAATGTTCACTTCGTTTATTAATAATATTATAAATCTATTTACAATTAATTTTTGTATAGATGCTTACACATAATTTCATGGTATCCTTCTGTTTTTTTTTTTACATGCATGCTTGGAAGAGATCGCAGTTAAATCTATAGAGTGTTCTTAATAGATGACGATAGCAGTTTTTGAAGACTGACTTATATTGTACTTCCAATTCCTATTATTTCAGATTTGCCTTCAAACGCATCATTTGCAAGTGCTTCTGCGGGAGAAGTGGAGGGCGGCGAGAAAGTGATGAGGGGTCAGCTCGGAAAGCCAACAACAAGCCTACGCACTCGCATTCCCTGGATGAACCTGATCAGGCGCACTCACATACCACTTCTGCTAGCGACAGGTAAAGTCAAAGTCAAAATACAATTATTCACTACATTATAATTACATTACATACTTATAAAAATAAAACATATATATAAAAGTTTTAACAATATATTCTCAAGCCAAAATGTGAGAGAATTATAAGAACCATGGAATATTATTGAAATAGGTTAAAGAGCTACCCTCTTACAAAGAACGACTGGCTTATTTTGGATTAAATATCAAGTAAATCTCCGGATGTGCAGATTGTTAGTCTCTGCTAAGATTGATAAATATGAATGTACTACATAAATTGGCGCGGGTCGGACGATATGCGATTTTTTTCTGTTAAGGGTAACAGGACCAATGTTAGTCGCCATTCTACGATGAACGAACTACAGCTAGTATAATTAATTAATATTTATATAAAGTATGTAAGCTAAGCAGATTGTATTTATACAATCGACATCTTTGCTGATAGTCCAAAAAATAAGGCGCCAAGTACAACACTCCTTGGATATGGCGCCAAATTAACAAGTGATCATGTTATATATATTTTTTTTATATTTTACTTATATGTTCCTTTTCAATGCATAATAATTGATCTATTTTGTAATCACTCAAAGTAATTTGGTACTTTATTGTAGAGTAATAGTTATCATAGTTCTGTTTTTTCTGTTAGTAAATTCTTTTCCACATTGCATGACGTGGAAACCTTTTGATTAAGATTTAAGTGTTTGTTCCTAAATTTTTTTGGTTTTCCTAATAGAAGAATATATATATACAACATATATATATATATATATATATATCAACTGATAACCATAAAAAGTACGTGACATTATTAAACTATTAAAATATTTGAAATAAGTCGATTAAGTTTATAGGATTATAAAACGCATTGTAATGTATAGTAACGAGCATAACACTTTTAAAGTGTACGGTCCTTATCTATGCTTTTTTCAGGTGACGTCATACCATGCGGCGGCAAAACCCTCAGTTTCAAACTACCGTCGCATGTGTCTAGCGGATTGCAGCTGTAACAAATTGCAGATAACGTTATAACAGTTATGTTGTTGACGTTTAACATAACTGCAACGGTTGTAAACAGCAACCACGTTATAAATAAGGCATGTAGTGTATTGTATTGATTTTGACTTGATGTTATTGACAATCTGGGTGTAGCGATATTTTACGTAATAGTTCAATAAAATCATTTACATTATTAACTTAGAACTTTTAACATGAATAAAGATACGACAGCTAGTCTTTCATTTCAAAATCCTCCAATATTATAACATCTTAAATTCTTCCAGGAATTCTTTCAGGAATAATACAGTAATTTTATAAACTTAAAATGAAACTATATACCTAATCCTTAGTGTAAAAATTAAAATGGATTATTTATTGAAAAGACTGTTGAAATCAAATTATGTATCTAACTACTTACTTATATATTAGATAGCTCAATGTATGTAAATGATAAGAAAAAATATACGTAACAATTAAAGTCTAAATTTGCTTGATACAAAAATATCTTACACGTTCATGCAAATCAGTGTCAAACTTTAATGTATTTATTAAGTAATAAATTAAGAACTACAATGGCTTGATATTTCCTGGAATTTTCATAATTTTCACTATGTTATAACCTACATTGTTGGGAAATCTCCTAAATATTTAAGTCCTATGTGTAGATAAGCCTTTAAAGGCTTTAAATGTATATGTTATCATCAACTCCTGTCCCTTTCCTCAAAGTAATTATATGAAACCTTTAAGCGCTCAGATAACTTTATAGCTTATCTTTTAAACAATAATTTTATCAACTTTGAAATATAAAGGTCTTAAGTTGACAGCTTTAAAGGTTGATTATTTTAGAATTGAATCTATCAATCAATTAAATTATAATAGTCAATTTACACCAAATTTAAAAGTAATTGATATCTTTGAATCAGTTACATATTAAATATATGTAACTGATTTAAATATAATTGTATTTATTCAGAAGATTAAGCTATATGTTTTGTGGCATTAAGAATCCTTAGTTGTTCTACCAATACATCCCTTACCACAACATAACTACTAAAGTGTGATACTAGAGTATTTTTTTCAAAATTCTGTCCAGACTTGTAATTTTCTATTTACAATAAAATATAAACAAAACAGTATTACCAAAGAATAGTGTTACAAATGTTATTAATATTTTGACATAAAAATAATTTAATATTTATTGTAATAGGAAAAGTATGAGGGAAAGTGTGGTGGTTGACAGTGCCTCTCTTATGTAAGTACTTAAACAAAATATCTATAAATATCGTCTTAAGCGTGGGTGAAACAAGATCTTTTGTAGTATTTTAACAACATAGATTTTTGTGTAATTCAGTTGACAAAACAATAAATAGTATACAAATAATACAAATACATAGGAAAACAAAAAAAAAACATAAACAATATCCATTGTCAATTTATGTCTAGTTTCAATAGACATGCTGTCTGGTGTGGTCAACTTTTGCCACCTAGTAAGTATGTCCAAAAAAATAATTACTTCAATTATACTATAAAACAAATAATATTTATAGTAAAAAGATGATACTACATAGATTTTGATAATTTACCCACGCCCTTATTTAAAACGGGTACCCTTATTAAACTAGTTAAATAATAAAGATCTCGACGTTCCTCAAACTTATTCGATTGTGTGTTCGATGTTTTAAAATAAATATTATTCAATAGTCGGATGTTGTATGTTAATGTGTGAAAGATATAAATATTATTGTGTATCATATAATATACGAGATGTTACATAATGGTTATTTCATTTTAAACTATAAGAATTCCAAAGCTTCAACAAATTTTGATCTCGCCCCAGTTTATAATTTATTTTCAATACCATTGAGACTAGGAAAATAAGATATAAGATAATCAAAGTATTATTAATATATTATAAATCATAGTTTTAATTAGTTATACGTCAAAAAGGTCCAAGTAAATAATTAAAAGACAAAAAGAGATTTTACACCACCACGCAGGCCTAATAAAAATGATATAAGTATTGGCCAGCATCGAATACCTAACAGCAAGAACGATAAGTGACCAATTATGCCAAAAGATGATGTAAATCGATAACAAACATACTAGTTATCCAGTATTATTTATAAAAATTACGTTTACAAATAATAGAACCATTTAAAAGTCTTTGTAAAAACTTATTTAATGGTAATGTATCCACAAACAATACAGTAATATGCTGGTAAGAATATAATAAATATCTACAATAAACATTCTCCAAAAATAACGTTATTCATAATGAATGAATGATAACGGAACACCACTAGCTGTGCGAGCCAGCTGCTAGTCGGGTGTCATTGAACTCTCGTTCATTCAAAACAATTTAGTGTGTCAGTCGCGTTCGTGTAAGAATATCGTGTATTCGGTAGCTTACGATCGATCGAGAAGCGAAGCCGTATTTTAATAACAAACAACTCCTAATTTCGTTATTCTAACAGTGCATATAATAGCAATGAGTGATACAATGTATTTCGGAGGCGTGGAAGGGTAAGTATTGAGTTTTAAAATCAATATTTTAGTACGTAACGTATTTGAAAGTGGAAAGACTTACCTTGAGAAATTCCAAGCGATTTCGCAATAATAATTAGTAAGTATTTAATTACCAATTCTTGTATAATGTCGTTTTATCGAGCTATGGTTTGTATTACTACATTTGAATTAAAAATTGTTTATTACAAGCCAGATTCGACTTAAATGTCAATGACGAGAAATTACCTCCGACAACTTTAAATATTAGGTATGTTAATGTTTTAATTAACATTTTTAATAATCGCCTGAGTATGAAGTTTTTAAAATAATTTGATATATTTAATACCTAAATAATATTATTACAGAAGACTTAGAAGCATTTTAAATTGTCATCAAACATTATTTGTATACGTACGGCAAGTAAATTTATTCTAATTAATTAGAATGTTATAAAATCACACGTGTTTTGCGTTTACCAATCACAGACCCCGAAAGATTGGCTTGTCCGACACGCCGTCGAAACTTTCAACAAGGCAAAAGCAACTTAAACTCATTTACGTTAAAGTTGAATTACAGTAATTTGGTTTGAAGCATACAAGCTCTCCATTCTTTAGATGCCCTTGACTTTTATTATATCACTTCACTAATAAACCGCCGATGTTGGTAAAGTGAAATAAATCAAAACAACACGTAGGCACATTTCTGAGTTCCTTCAAAAGAGACTTGACAAGGCACTTTTTGGACCAGCAATGTGAATGCGGCTAGGACAGTATGTCGCATGTTTCACTCGCTTTACAGTATATGGAGTTCTACTGCTTACCCTCGTACTCAAATCTCGAATAGTTGTAAGTACTGATTACGTCTTCTATTCTATCATCTAAGTAGCAGTTTGTGTCCTGCATTCAAGAAAACATATACAAAAAACCGGTTTCTAGTATTTCCAATTCCCGAAAAACTCACATTCGTCTAATAAAAGACAAGTATACGGCCTTCTTAACAGAAGATAGTTTCTTTTTTAAATAAGTAGGTTAACAAGAAAATTGCCAGACAACTAGTAAGTAATTGTTACTTGACATGGAACAAAGAAAACATTTTGACCATTCGAAGAAAATTAATGTTATCAAGCCAGCCATAGACTAGAACATGCTACTCTGTTGGATAGCAAAAAAGTCCCTAATTACGTATTTGTACATATACTCGTTTAAATCGAAATCACTGTAGGTAGAAGTTAGAAGTACAAATTATCTGTCGATTTCTACTGATTAAACTGATGAGTTATTTTGCGGTACTTAACCAGTATCAAATATTGATAAACATTACTGGATATTTTTGTAAGGTCCTAGATAAAGGTATATTGTAGTATACATATTACAAGATCTTATTGATGCTTAATTTAAGCTAGATTAAAGATGTGTGTGTTTGTGTATCATTATTATTATAACATATATACCTCCTCATTTTCCCACTTCTACTCAGTTATTCCTATTGGCGTCTTGGGATTCTAGTACTGACTTTATCTATACCATGATTAGTTTTGTCCTCGAGCTGTAAGAAAATTAAAAATTACCACACGTTACCATAATGAAAAAGTCTGCTAATCATCTTTGAGTTATTAAGTTCTGAATATTCTGCAAGAAATCAATCAGATGATGATAATGAAAGTGGTTATAACTGTGTTCTTTGACGAAATGCAGAAAAAACACCTTACTACCTTTTCAACTACGTGACTGCGCTCACACACTAAACTGATTGTGTTAGTATTCATAAAAGTGTACACATTAAGTACCAACTTGTATTAGAAAGTTGAGACCACTCTGTGTTGATAGACAATATTCAAGTAAGTAGTAAATACAAAGTTTTCCAAGAAAAATTTGCGTAGTTTCGTATCTCTACAAGGAGATATTTCATCGCAACGAGGTTTGTATTCATTATAATACGACTTTTATGTCCAATTATTAATGCCCAGGAATATAGTTGATATAACAGTGGTAACTTTTAAAGGTTTTTCTTCGGAAGGGACCTTCGGAATCTTTTAAGAAAACATAGTGATACGATCCCCTTTACACGCCTACTTATAATCGTAAAGATAATGCTGAAGATGTAAGTAAACTACAGCCGGATTCCTCAACCACAGAGGAACTGGCTATCTTACCTCCAACTGCTGGAACTCTTCAACAACAGTGTTAATATTGTTGTTTTGGCGGGAGACTTAGGTAAGGTGTTTCTAGCTAACCAGGCGGACTTGCAAAAAGCCTAGCTGCCTTCTGCTCGCATTGGGAATTCAACTCCAGATCTGATTTTGATGGTAAAAGCAACTAGACCACAGACGCTGTTAAAGTCTAAGTTCTTTATTGGCGCAAAACTGATATCTATTTTAATTATCATGATAATCATTTCTTGTGATTTACTGTTAGATTTTAGCGAATTCAGCATTTTCAAATGAAAATGCTGAATTCGCTAAAATTTACCAAAAAGAATTTACCAAAAACATTCCCTGCATCTTCAATTCATTAAACCTTTGGAAAAGTATTTTCGGTTGTTGTATTATCTACTTCTCACTATTAAGAAGAACGACATGTTGTGTCATTGGCATGTACTTGATTGTATTTGCGATAAAATAGAAACATACGTCTCATCTCTTGTCTATATAATATTAACCTACCTAGAAGAGTAAGTTACAATTAAAACTATTATAGTAATTTTCTGATCTGAAACTAAACGACTCAAACTTAGTTTCTCAAACTTGCTTCAATATCACTATATCTACCACATTACGACTTAACTGCGGGAGAAAAGTTTTGAGATAAACGAACCTATTGTAGTAACTTTCTCATTTACTGCATTGCAGTATGCATATTCCCATCCACAGTCCTGAAGATATAAGGCTAAGTACTAAGGCTGTGTACTAAGTAAGTTCATCTTGGAGATATTCCAGCACAGCAGACATTAGGATTAGGGAAGCTCAAAAGATCCCATTGGGTTGTCGTGCTCCGGGAATGAACCTGGCCCTACATCAAGATAAGATGAGATTCACATTCCCAAATATTTCATAACACATTCACTAGTTTCTATTTTATGCATAAAAAGATACAAATTGTTTGAGATGATAAGGAAGACGGTAATTATGTCTGTATTTTGATTTTTACTATTTCTCCTATCATCGGGAATAGTGTACATATGCATGTATTAAACGTCGAAAATGTCGTCTGACACATTTTTACGTCCTCCAACGTAAATGTGGGGCGATACATCTGAATCTGCTGGTAAAGGTCATTTCCCGTTTAGCCCGCATTCCGAATGGCAAAATTTAAGTAGATTTCCATCGATATCATCGTGTTTTGTAGTGTAATACATTAACAGGGAAACACGATCGTAAATTTTTATTCGATAAAGTATACTTCTGAGGTGATCCCATTTTCAGTGGTGATCTGATAATGGGATCCCAGAGAAATCGAGGGTTACCTTCAAATTTATCGGCACGTGTTACGTGTTTCATATTTAATTCTAAAGCTATCTGAATATTAATATTAATCAGCGACCAATAGACAGGCAAGTTTATAATATTGACTAAATTAGATACTTACCACTCAAAATTATGAAAAGCAATGTAAACGATACTAAAAATCCTCTTCAATATACTAAAAAGGCGAAAATAGTTCAAGTTAAGAAGTAATCAAGAAAACAATGATAACACTAACATAAGAATAAAATGTCATTTAAAATGTATAAGTTAATAAGATCAAAAGCCAGAATGTTTTAGTAAAATTACCTCTAGCAATTTATAAATACATATATTTCAAAATAATAGTATTGAGAACACTCGTAAAGTAGGCAAATGACTTAATAAGACACTTGGATTAAAATATAAACATGTTTTCTTTCACGTTTATTTTATTGTTATTGTGAAGATTTGAAATCTCTCTAGTTGTATCTTTAGTGTTTATTTGTTGTTGTTTATTTGTCTACACAAACAACCACACTGATAAATCTTCTTCCAATTTAAATACTGACAACAATATCAACAATTGACCACGTTACTTTGTTTTAAAGATCCTTTAATAATTAACTAGGCAAATATTTCTAAATCCACCAACAAACAAATGCTATGGACGTGCTTATCTAATAAGAAACGCTCCGATTTTGAAAAGACAAATCATAATTCTCTATAAATCAGAATCGATTCGAAAAAAAATCACAAACATTATTATTTCCTCCATGAGTGTAGTACAAGGCCCTTACCGTATCTTAGAGATATCGGTTAGACAATGAACTTGGCATTGCATTTGGGTACTGTTTTATCAGGTAACTTTATCAATTGACCTTATATAAATCTTTACTGAACATTTATCGGTCAAAATACATATTATCCGCAGGAGTTTCCTCAGAATTTTTCGATATGTCTCTGTATCTTAGTCCGAAATCTTTGAGAGCCTGAAAGAAAATTGTGTGACCAATTTATCCAAACTAATATTACATAGTGACGTTGCGTAATTGTGTAGAAAAAAATAATGGGTGGGATCAAAGATACTGTTGAAGATTGGGCGCTGCTTGAACAGTCATTAGGTATTATTATTAAGAATTCCTCTACTGTGAACTATCTGAGGTTATTCTAATAGGTGGTTCATAATGACGTGGTGATCGTGAGCTTTGAAGAATTAGTTGAAGTTGGTAGATAACTGTACAATAATTCATCTCATGACTATACTATACCCTTTTTATCCAAAGTATACTGTAGATTTAAAAAGTCATAACGCATTCTAATAATGATTAAAATTCAAGATAAAGGAAATCTTTAGTTTCAATATTATGCTATCGTTCAAGTTTATAATATGCTGTACAAATTGAGTTCTTATCTCATTGATAAGGATATTTAGATTCTGAACAAGCAAAAATGTGAAAAATATTTGCTTGTATCATTAGATAGCATCAAGTCAACATGATAAAACTTTTTATTAGGGTTTGATAAAATGCAACACAGAGTGCAAGTCTTTATCTGATACTTTTATTAATATTTAAAATATATTACAACAATATTGAACTATATTAAAAAGGTACTATGCAAAATTTAATCGCCTTGTTATTTGGGAAATTGATTTAAGAGGCTGCTTATTTTGATTGCGAGAAAAAGAGCTGAAACTGATTTTCGTTTGACTAACTTTTTAGGTTTTTTGAATACTTGCTTAGCGCAGTAATCTGGTATTATTTATAAAAATGAATAAGCCACAAAAAAATCTTCTTTATCGTGTCTAAGGTTTAAGTAAAACGAATAATTAGCGATGATTGTATAGTATGTAATATATGTATAGTTCCAAAAATTGCAATCTATCATATTGGTACTACAACACTGCAGTTGTTTCATGTAGTTTACTTTTTGGGATAAAGCAAATAAGGCTTTCATTTACTTCTTTAGTAACCTCAGAGTTTTCCCTTTGAAATATAATTTCGTTCACTACATACTCCCCACGATTTTATGTCACATATACTCCATTAAATCCAGTTATAGAACCTCCATTATCTTCTTTTGCAGAGGCGCAACACACTCCAACCTCATTATTTGCGATGGTACTGGCAAAGTGCTTGGTACAGCTAGAGGGCTTGGGACTAACCATTGGACACTCGGCATTGAAGCATGTGCAGACAGAATCCTGGAAATGGTTCGATTGGGAAAAGAGAACGCAGGGATACCTCTGGACAGACCTTTAGATTCTTTGGTAAGCACAATAGCTAAAACCTATTAAACTTTTCAAATGAATGAAATAAGCAGAAAATAAAATATAAATTTTTCGGGATTAAACTGAATTAATTGTATATAAAACGTAACTTATAACACATAAAACAATAACGTTAAGGTCAATTAGTTAAGTGAAACGCTGCACATTTCGTAGTTGCGACACGACTCGATGCACGAACGAATGTGCCTGGGGGATATTACGTCAAGCCAATACTACACATTTACATATCACCTTGGTGAGTGAAGTTAAGAGCTTGGTGTCGCATGCGTTGAAATTGGTAACGATATACATCATGTATATCGCTACCAATTTCATCACTCGTTCACCAACGTCAATCATGACGTGATAGATAGATTACTATTGTAGAAGCACTAAACTCTTCTGATTTTGTATTAGAACTACTTCAGAAAAAAATTAACTATAACAGTTGACAAGCATTTATTTATGATTAGTTACTTTTTAAATTAATAAACAGATTTGCTATTGTAAGGGTAACACCAGAAGTTGGTAGTTAACTCATTACACCTCTGGCTCTATAACTATAGATCCGAATAGCGATATTATTCAAGAATGGCAAATATTGAATTTAAGCATTCAGATTGTAAAATAATTTCTGTGTGTGCCTTAATTTCGGCTCAACTCATTAAACAACTCCTAGTGTCTTTATTTTTCGTCATAATAACTGAATTTGTAACAACAATATAAAGGTTGTAGAAGATGCAGAGTGGTTACCATTTGGTTGTTCTATTTACTATTTAACTAGAATGTTATATAACTTCAATTAATTTAAATGTTACCTATTGTCGCACCAATAAACTGTCACAAAACAGAATGATTAACCTTGCCGTTGATAATGATGTTCAAACCTCGGCCAATGTCAAATACAATTTAGCTTCGTTAACGATAAGTTTTACAGCGACTACTCCTAGATCTCATTCAAAGAGTTCAAGGTAATGTCATTGAAATAATTTGATTCATTATTTATTGAATAATAGAACATCTTTGATAGGGCTACTTGATATTGCTTGATATTAATTGGAGTTATATGTAACCACCAATCAATTACAACACTATTTTGTGGGTAAGCATAGCTTTAGGGTATTTTTGCGGCGTATGACCCGGAGTTACCCATTGCGTAGTTTGTTTGCGATAATTGTAGAAATTCTATTTTCGTCAAACGTCACAATCTGGTCCAAAATAACTTCATGTCAGTACCGGTTCAACAATATAAGGCACATTCTTGCTTCTCAATACGGTTCAGTCAACTCATGGGGCACCTACTTATCAATTTTATTTTATTTTACTGATTTTGTGAAATGGGTCAATAACGTCAAAACATTCCGCTAACTTTGTTGTAGTTTGTCCCGAATCGGCTTCTACTGTCGCTTTCAATTCGCCCTTGTTTACCTTAGCAGCAAGTCTTCGTCGTGGGTCATTCTTTAAGTCTTTAGGCATTAGGCGTATATTCATTTTTTTTCACACGAGGTAGGTTTTATTATCATCCAAAGTAAGTTAAACGGCAACTCCATATTTAAACCCCTATTATTATCATAAAAGTTTTGGAGAAACATTGACAAAGTTATAAGTATTTAATATCATAAGTTGCAGACATAGATTTATAGTGATTAAGTATTCAAAATTAATTGAAAAGAAGCTCACCTTGTTGCTTACGCCAAAATATTATTAGATAAAACAACTTTTCTATTTCCCATGTTGCAGTATAAAATATTGAAGTGCATACAATTTTCTTTAAGCAAATAACGGAAGATAATACTTTGTAAAATGCAAGTGTTGGTAATTGGGGGAATGCAAAGGATATTATATTTACCATCTGAAATTACGTTCGATACTGGAAAAATAATCTAGTGACAACAGAATAATATCAAGTTGTCACTAGGATTTTTTAAACGATTTGTTGCTAAAGTTTGTTTACATTAACATTATTTTTAAACTATTACATAGTATATCGTTTTGTTGTGGGTATATTTTAAGTAATATTTAGTAAAGTCGATATTTTGAAGATTTTCTTGCATTTATACCACAACATTTTTCACATGAAAGTCGGCTAATAGCAATAATTAAAACGTTGATGATCATCTGAATGAATTTTAATCTTAAAATCTAATTAACAGCTATAAACAAATCTGTTCGTCCATGTGATTGGATGACGCCGATTTTACTTTCATATTGGTTCTATTACATCTTTTCTCTTTAAAATCTGTGACAACTGATTGCAATACCTAAAAATATTGACTTTTAAAATCTCATCGTTGGGATCAAATTTACTCCGAAGGATAATATTTCTAATTTTTAGTATAAAAAATGAACTTCCTCATTTCCTTTAATTTTAGTGCATATAAAAATCACGTGATTTGAATCAATTCAATCCTGATTTCAATTAATGATAATTCCTTCACTAGGGTTTGACCCTCTCCGGGTGTGAGCAGGAAAGCAGCAATACAGAATTAGCAATGCGCGTGAAAGAGAAGGATGGGAATTGCGCACACGCAATTTATGTCGCATCTGATACAGCTGGATCACTGTTTACTGGAGCACCGGATGGTGGAATGGTTGTGATAGCTGGTAAGGATCTGATTTTGTACTTTAAATTCAGAGATACACCATTGCAATTTAATTGACACGGAGATCTAAATAGAACAGTGGGGTGGTAATATATGAAGCAAATTTTATATTCAATGCAAAAAGATAGAGTCTACATTTGACTGGCAGGTTATATTTTATCCCTTTAGTGTTTAAGAGGGCAGCCAAATTAGTTACCTCCGGAAGTTTTCAAATGGCCCTTGACACGAATTTATTCAATGTTATTAAATGATTATTATTTGATAATGAGTTCAATGACACATTCAACTGTTCCGCTTATGTCTACGAGAATTTAGATGAGACGACTATTATTTTTAATGGTGTGTTTTAGATTTTACATATTAATTTAGAAGACATAGAAATACGAATACAAAATGTACTTTAGGTACAAACGCTGCATCATGATTGATAGTAATGAAATACAACGTACTCTATATTACAGTAACAAGAAAAGATGTTAATACATAGATTAAATATGTAGATATTTCAATCATCGTTATCAATTCAAGAAGATCTTCTAAATGAACAGGAACCTTGATCGAACATCTAACTAATGCAATTTAGTAACGCGTCTAATGCTTCAGAAAATAGTAAATATTTGCGTGGCAATGACATTTGCACTAATAGCTAATAGGAGCAAAGAAGTGTGTCAGGCTTTGCTATGTAATTCGAATGATATCTTCCTGAACTGTTACGATAGCCTTTCAACTTGGCATTGCCGATGAATAAAGGGCTCAATAATAATAAAGATAAAACTTATCATAATACGTATAATAGATCATCGTCGTTTTGACTACTCATTAAATTAATAGAAGCTACAGTTATTTCAGATTTTGTTATCATTAACGTGTACTAACATGTGATAGGAGAATGTATAAGGATAATAAAAATATTAAATACAGTGGACATTCCTAAATTTGACTATTGCAACATTGATTGAGTTACAACTCTGGCAAATTGTGCATTCAAAATATCTGATCAGCATTTAATATTAATTCATTTCATAATCAAATATCTTGCAGAATTTCTGAGGATGATGTTAATGAATTAAACGACAACAACAACACGAAATAACACGTCCGACTGCTTTTAGATAAATTATCACAAATAGGAAAACTCTCGTTTGAATGTCGATGCATTGACGATACAGTTACTATACTGAACATAGCGCTAATGTCTCATTTATCGTGTCTATTTCTATTTAATATACTCACACTGACATTTAAAACGCTATTTTCAATCTTACTGTGAATCGCTTAGCGTTCATTTTCAATATTGCAAGTTACAATGACATTAAAGGACAGTTCGTGTTATTGACTTATTAGTAGTCGCTATTGTTATGTCAACATGAATGTGTAATGATGTAATATTGTGCTGAGTTGCTTAGCAACGAATGTTCTTATTCCGTCGTAATAAGATTGGCTTTTCAGTGCGACTTCAGTCTCACAGTACCTATTGCCATTAACCCGTTAGTGAATACGCAATGTGTCATCTCAATTCACATTACATGCAGGATAACGGTGGGTGGATACTTACTTTCTTTACATACTTCGATAGAAAGGATCCATTTGAAGGCACTATGTTTCTATTGCAGGTACAGGATCTAACGCTTTACTGAGAACTCCTGAAGGAGAGCAGCATGGCTGTGGTGGATGGGGGTACTTGCTGGGAGACGAAGGTGGTGGTAAGTAAAAGGATAAGTCTGTTTGTAATTTGGTGACTGCGATGACCGAATGTTAACAGTAAGCAGAGGATTGAGATTTCTGTACAGCAAGGAATCTTAACAGTGCTGGCAGGTCTTATTGCTTAGAATTATTCATGAAAATTGGCAGTCATTAAAGTTTTGTATTCACCACACCATTATACAAAAAGCTAAACACATGTTTCTTTGTCGTACACCCAAAACATGGTTATGGGGGAAAGCAAACAAAAGTATTCTTAGAGATCATGACATTCACCATCACTATTATATACTTAATTATTATATACTTAATTGACTTCTTACCTAAGTGAACGACAAAAGAAGAGTGTTAGGGCTAAAATGTATAACACCTTAAATGGGTCTGTGAAAAGTTACTGGAGTAAAACCAGGTTAATGGCTTAACGAGCGTTCCGAAGCAGAGCTGGACATCAAAAATTTTGATAGATCCATCTGGAACTAACCAGGCGAATGTGGCTTTGTTTAAATGATTGAAACCAAGCACTCGAATCATCGCGACAACGAGCTAATTTATATTAAGCTCTGTGTTATAATTTAAACGTTATTCCTTTTCAGCTTACTGGATAGCTCATAAAGCGGTGAAGACAATATTCGATGATATAGATGGATTGAATCCATCTCCCTACTCAATCCATAACGTCTGGGAAGTGATTAGGGAACACTTCAATGCTGACAGTAGGGCTGATTTGCTGCCACATGCTTATAAGCATTTTGACAAACCTCAATTTGCTGGTAAGTCTTTGTAAATAACGTTATGCATACCGTAGAATGCTTTTTTAAAAAAATACTTAATTTGATCTCTATACAAGCATACGATTTGCACGTTTATAAGCGATAGTTACTGTATTCTATAAACGCAAAATGGTTGCTTTTAAGCAAAATAATCGCGAATTTTTTCCTCTCCTACAAGCCGCACATTAGTGACGGCTGTTAAATTTTGTAATCTATTGATATATATCAATTGTAACTGGACAATGACAGGAAAAAGAAACAAAAGTGGAAGATATTGTTAGAGCAATAAAAGCCTTAAAAAGACTTTCTGTTTCTTTGTTCATGTATAAAGCAAAAACTTCTGTATTTCACCGGAGGAAAATATATATATTGTTTGTATAAATATACTTAATTCTAAATGCCATGCGTGCGAAGTCGCTGACAAAACCAGTAAGCAATAAAAAACTCAGTCTATTTATTATAACAGCATCTTTTACTTAATGAACCCGAGACAAGAGATAAGTTGACTAGTTTGATAAAGCATTAGTATTTTTTCTGTACCTAATGGTGGGTATAAGTTTGGCATAAAAGAGTCCACTTATGTACAGCCCAATTAATGCTTCCTAAATGATCTCTAGCGATTTTTGGGGCTAAGTGCTTAAGCAACATGCTTTTTGATAATCGCTACTGCAATCCCTAAGTGGAAAATGTATGAAATTTGACATAAGTGCTAGTTTAGTTATGAAGCGTAATTGTCAAACTTCGTACAATTTTGATGTAGCGATTTGATTGCGATTATGTAAATCACGTAGTCTAAGTGACACCACTACCCAACACTTCAATAACAAGGAACAAGACTACCATATTATGAAAATAATGTTATCTTTTGTAAACCATTACATCTGTAATAAAGAACTGGATAATTTTAATAGCAGAAGGCGTGTAAACATGTCGAGTTTTATCGGCGTATGACGCAGAGCAACGTTATCAATGCTGGCGTGTTTCATTACTTACATAAAAATACTTGAGTCTCCAGCTTTATTACAAGTTTATTGTGATGATAATCAGCTAAAAATAATGACGGGATTTATTAATAATTGCAATTACCACAAAATACAAACAGTATTAACCGAACGGCTAACCTGACTCAAATACCGGCTTGACGCTCTGGTTGGCTAGAAGAGATCTCTTGCTAGAGATAGAACATATGAATCTTTCATGTTTAATTGACTCTTCCTGTTTGTGTACAATATAGGAAATAATTAAATCGCGAATTTATCATCCAGTGATGTGTTGATTTAATATATTTTTTTTGTAAAATTAAAGGTCTATTATAGATAACAATGGACTACAGTAATATCTTCATTTATTAATTTATTTAATTCAACATTGTTTCAACAGCATTTTTATAAATACAGAATATAATGGAATTACCCAGTAATAAGCCAATTAAAGGAACACATACACGCTCAAAATATATCAATACATAATTAACAATGAAATAATTGCTAATCATCAACATAACTAAAAAGAGAGAAAAAACAAAAGAAATAAAAATAAAAAAAACAATACAACAAAACAAAAGTCAGTATATAATTAATCATTCTCGCAAGGGATAAAATGAAGATCTAAAGACAATATAAATTTTTGTTCAATTGTTTAATAATGAGGTTTCATTGTTTAATACTCTTAATAACAGGTGACATTTTATTTATAAAAATATAAACATCTTACGAGATCAACTGAAAAGGTCTTTGTATTAGTATGCACATTATATAATTTACATCATTTTATTATACAAGATAATCATGTGCATGAATTTGAAATTGATGTTTCAGGAGACATGAATTTAATCTTAACAAAAAGTTAAATAAAATATATGAAATGTTTTTTCAATAAATAAATAATCATATAGATATACTTTATAATGGAATGAACATTGAAAAATATCTAAGAAGCAGTAGGTATGTATTTCCTACAGGAACGGCTCGATAGAATGCCCATAATATTTAGATAGGTATTAGTTTAAGTGATCGCGTTGTTATTTTGAGTCAATCGAATTAAGAAATCCCAATGTATAAAAATTTATTGTATAGAATTGATATTTTATCCTCAAACAGAAGTGTTTTCTTAAAAATGCCTTTTTTATAGTAAATAGTTAAATCTAATTCATATTAGACATTTACATTTTAAATATTTATTACGATAAACAGTGCTATTGAGATTGAGTGAGAACTGATTAGTATGTAGACAAACGTAAAATAGGCTTTAAGATAAATGTTGTTGACTATTCAATACGAAACAATATTATAAATAAATAAAATGTCACGTTTTATACCTCGCACTAAACCTTTAAAAATAAATAACAATATTTAGAAATTATCATGTTACCGGAAGAATGAATGAGTGACTGAATAAAATAACGTTATAGTTTTAAAATAAAGCATTTGTTAAACGTAATATTGGATTTTAATTATAACTAAGATTCATCATATTGCAACATATTGTTCTATGAACATATTTCAGGATACAAAATAATTAAAATAAAATATATCGCTTACTCCGCAATATTTCTATAATTATATAATAACTAACATTATTCACATCACATTTCAAGTACTTGAATATTTTTGCATTGGTAATTCACCGCGATTCTTTTTTTTACCAGGTGCAACCAAAAAACTAGCTAAACTAGCGTATCAAGGTGATCCGTTGGCTTGCCACATATTTGCTGAAGCTGGGAGCACACTTGCCGCTCACATAGTTGCGCTTGCGCAGCGCACGACAACTGACCGTCTCAGAGTGGTCTGTGTAGGGTCAGTTTGGAAAAGCTGGGATATATTGAAGCCTGGAGTCTTGAAGACGTTGGTCCAAAGACGAGTAAGTATTTCTGCCTCAAAAAATAAGTGCAGTTGAGTGGCTGCTGAGATCTCAACGCAAAAAATAAGTAGCTTTTAATTGTCTTTGTGTAAGTGTATATTATATCAAAATTATCGTGCTGGGTTAGTTAATTTATTTACAAATGTCTTATTATTTATGATTAATTAATGATGTAAGGACACGACTTTACCACTAGTTGTTTTAGGAAACTTGCTGTAAAACACGACAAGTGCGATTGTTTTCGCCTTCAATTATGTATATTTTTTAACAATATTGATAATAAGAATTCTGAATTTCTATTATTCGCGGATGTTACGAAAATTGACTGATCATCTAAAAAAGTTTTAGCTTTATTGTTGCTTAAGGATCTTTCAAATGTCATCAGTTATTGTAGCGAGAATCACTTAGATTTTAATATCAACAAATGTACAGTTACGACATGTACACGGAAAAAATATTTGTTGAATTTTGGTTACACTATAGCAGGAGCATCAATCAATATGCCATTCCATTACATCCAAGTATCTGGGTCCTATTGGACAACCAAGAACACCTAATAGTAAAAAAAGAAGCTTCAACTTCACTTGGTTTCATGTTTCGTAATAGTGATTCCTTTAGCTAAATGAAAATTCGCAAAATACTATACTGTTTATTTGTAATAACTCACCTGGAGTACACAAGTCGAATTTGGAATCACAAGAAGTCCTATATATTCCACCTGCACGCATGTCCGCCACAAAAACTCTTATTTTGTTCGTCTATTCAGATTTTTCAATGAGATTTGTGAACGTGGTCATAATTTACTTGACTTGTTTTATGACAGCTTCACAGTAGTCGGCAAATATTTTGCCAAGCATTATTTATCGTGATGAACGCACCCTTCTTTTAGTTTTTATACTAGTACGTATTTCCCTTAAATTGTACTTTTTAAAAGTTATACAATTGTTACTTGTGGAGATTTGTAATTGGCTCTTGTTTATATATTGTATTGCTAATTAATATTTCTAGCTGTAAGCCACCTTTGTAAAATAAAATAAAAAATATTTGATTTATAAATGGTTTATTTCAGCTAAAAACGGAATTGGAATTGGTCCGCCTGCGTGTATCTAGCGCAATGGGTGCAGCTTGGCTAGCAGCTAAACATGTCGATTATCTACTACCTCGAGATGACTCAGCATTCTGTTCAGTATTTTACACTTACAGTCCAGATAGTATAAATATAAATGGTACAAATGGGTCACATGATGTTGTTACAAATGGTTTAAATGAAAATGGTACCAATGGTGTGCATGAAAATGGTACATCTACCAAGAGTGGAACACACGAAAATGGGACGACCAATGGGCATTGTAAGGTAAATGGGAACCACAACAGCCTTATTACAAATGAAGAAATTTGTGAGAGCTGGTGATAATACGCTTGCAATTTTTGTTTTTAACTTCAAAAGTATGCGCTGCTGCCTTAAAGCATTGAACAGTGAGATTTTAATATACCATTACTAAAATATGTAGTAATAATTTATCGTATCTTATATAAAAATTATACCATTCAAATTTTTATATAGATAGGTTGTATCGCTATGTTATCCTATACTTATGCTCACTATATCATTGGGTATATTATTGATATAGTTTATATGATTTATTAGATGTGTAAAGATGACGACCTTTGAAATTTCTCAAAGTTTTCTGAAAATCTTAATTACGTACCAAATTTGTAGTTTGGAATATGCTCATATCGAACCGAGAGAGATCAACCGATTTTGAATATTTTTACGAATTTAAAAGTTACCTATATTTATGTAATGGAAGTTGTTACAATAATAAAAAGGACACTCTGTTTCTTTATTGCGTAGCGGTGAAAATATGAAACCAATTAATTAGTAAGTATTACTGCACGCAAATATCGAGTCGAGGTAAGCCTTGACATTTATTTTAAGTATTATATTATATAAATGTAATTATAAATAAAGAAAATAGTTTTATTTAAGTAAAAAGTATATTATTGTTGTTAATATACAATAATAGTAAATAAAGCTTTACTTGCTTTTTTAATGCTCTTGGCTTTTAACGGTACGATGCCGACGCTTTGTTAGTATGAAAACGTTGCCGAATAATTTTATTTTGAGAATAAATCCTAAATTTTTGACAGCTAGCTGGAAAAATTACATCACATTTGTAAGAAGCTCCCTGTTTTCATTACATTCGGCTGAAAGTTCTGGCGTTGTATTAAAAATTATATTTTATTCTTAGTGCATAAGTTAAAAATTCAATTGTGAGGTACTTTTTAAATATGTTTTATATTGAACATTTTAATAAACCTAATTAACTAGCATGTAAATATTATATCGGTCTTAACTTTATTGAAAGCATTGTTTTAATGATTTATATGTAAAACTCTAGTCTTATTGATATGAATAAGAAATAAATATAAGGAATCGTAATGTGTGCCAATGTAAAATAATAGATAAACATTAATTAAAGATCTGATTTGGCTGTTGAAAATTTAGTAGGTAATGAAAATGTATTTTAACAGACTCCTATGCGCCAAATAATATATTTTCTTTCTATCGACAATTAAAACCGAGTAATATTGTAAGCAACACTTAAATCAATAGTATTAAAAATGTTTACCAGCATACATGCGTATGTTATTGAAATCGACGATAAAAAATACTACCATATTTTGTAAATATAAAATGCGTTCCTAATTTTTTTTCAACAATATTACTATTAAGTCTTATCATTTTATTATAATACTTGTGTTGAGTATTTTACTATATAACATATCAATTATCTGCCTGATCAATGTTTATATGTATACATATTTGATTGATTTTAAATCATGTAATTTATAGCGTAAGGTCTTTTTTTATATTGTTTGATAAAAACTCACAGTAAAATTTCTATCGATATTTTCATTGGGATTTAAATTATACGAATAGTTTTTGGATAATAATTTACAAACTATCCTAGTTATGTTTTAGCTTCTAAGGAATAATATAAACTATGCTTTATGTGTAGGTTATTTACTGTAAATATCATAATGTAATTTGAAATATAATCGATTACTTAGACAAGGAACCAACGACTTTTATTCAAATAAGAGACCACTTTTAGCCTTAGTCTTGTTTTACTATAGTTACCAAGAAACCATCAAAATTATTATATATCAAATGTAACTAAAGAATTCTAAAATATTAAGCTCATTGAAGAAGTCATCACTAGTAAATTCAATAATATAACTCTGGATTCGTAGAGATATTGAATAATGGGCCGTGTTAGGAATGCATAAAATAAGTGATTGTTTTCGCATAATGAAGTGAAAGGTATAGGTATATAGAATGATTGAACGATTACATTGTAACGGTGAGATCGCATATTGGTTTTACTGTAAATAATCGTTATAACGTTACAAAGCGTGCATAGATGTCACATCCCTTTTATATGTTTGACAGTGACGTTTCACTCCATCACTAACTCCAATTCATTCAATTCCTTAGACGATGTCGCTAACGAGATGTTTTTCGCGTATTTATATAAATTTAAGACCAATATTTCATGTTAATTACAGATGTCTAAGTCGTGTAGTGACTATACCGGACAGTAAATATAGATGGCAAGACAGTAGAAGTGGATATATCAGTATAATCGCCGCAGCGGCTGGTGTTATAGGTTATGTTAGTTTGAAAGAGAAATTGTCGGCTGCAAGTGTTGTAAATAATTTAAAAGGTAGAAGAGAGAAGTATAATTTTATTGCTGATGTTGTGGCAGTGTCTGCTCCCTCTGTCGTTTACATCGAAATAAAAGATGGGAGAAGATTGGATATGTTTAGTGGTCAACCGATAACTTTATCCAATGGTTCCGGGTTTATCGTGAAAGAAGATGGTTTGATATTGACGAATGCTCACGTAGTGGTCAACAAGCCAAATGCTGTGGTCAGCGTGAGGCTCATGGTAAGAACTATTGATTAATGCAACAAACTTGCAATATTTTATAAAATTTTGATTACTTATTAACCAAAGCTCCTGCATATCAGTTTTATTATCAATCATTGAGGTAGTAACAGGTGATAAATGACTTATCTTCCACATTGTCAGGTGTTAATCTCACTTAATTAGAGTTTAGTTGTTTATCTTGCAATGATATTGAAAATCAGAATAAGCTATGCACTAACTAGACATTAGATATTCTATTACTGAGTCAGTGCTTATAAGAATATTAAGGGTAAAAAGGTCATCACCTACTTAAATTATTGACTTTATTTTCTTGACACATTCCTAGATTAATGTATTCTAACTTGTTTGATAACAGAATTTGGAAAAATGAATTCATAGTAACAATAGTATTCCTTTCCTTTTTCTCCTGATGATACAATGGCCTTGATTCTGTTGTACATAAATGAAACTGTTACTGTTATTTGAGCTACCAGTTGAACATTGGACTTTGCGTCAGTATGTTCAGCAAAGAGGCAACCTACTTTCGGCAGAACTGCACCAAAATACACCATTGGCAGTTTTTGCTATGAGACAAATACTAAAACCTATCCATGTGTACAGTAATACAATTTAATATATAAACAAAAAATAATAGCAACAAACTAGATTTCAACTGTCTGTGTTGGATCTCACTCCTACCTCCCTGCTGTTGTCTGCCAGGGCTACTTCCTGGGGCAGTTCCTATCTCACCCCTTGGTGAGGATATCCCCCCCATCCTTATAGGATACTATCCCTGTTGTCCAGATTTACATCCTGGCACAACATTCCCTCATGTACTTGCAGAACACTGCATCATACATACACTGTTCACACAACTGTACTACTCTTTCATAACAGACCATCCACTAAAAACATATGACTGGTCAAGACGTCATTTGAGATTACTAAAATGGTGATGCTTAATCATATTGTTTTTTTTAATACACATTTTTAAACATTCTGAAATAAGTTGTATAAGTGTATGGCCCATTTAAGTATCAACTGCCTTGACATTCCTAAAAACCATTCTATATCTTTCATTAATAATTGAATTTTATAGCGAAAAAAGAATGCCACAGAATTGCCAACAATATCCAATAAAATAACTTAAAATCAACACAAAAGAGAAATGTGTATTTTATTATTTATTGATGTATTTGAACTGGTGTGATTTCAATTTGCAGGATGGCTCTACTCACACAGGCTTTGTAGAGGATGTAGACTTAAAATCTGACTTGGCAACTCTACGGATCCCAGTGAAAGGTCTACCCATAATGAAGCTTGGGTCTTCTTCTGATATTAAGCCTGGAGAGTGGGTACTGTATGCATAATAATAACATATATATATATATATATATATGAAAATATAATATTTCTTACTCTCACACCTAACCCAAATTAAGGATCACTAAGAGATTGTGTTATGGATACAAGATAATACTAATATAATTTTCGTATTATCATGATTCCATCTATTAAGTTAAGTTTTAAAATCAAACCCAATTAGTTCATTAATGGATAAAACTACTCAGTACTCAATATACAGAGGTAGATAGTAACTATGAATTTACTCTGTATATATTTTGTTGCATTATTAGCCCTATTATATGTATACTATATCTGTTAGGAGAATTTGTTGTGTAATTAAATCAGATGAAATATAAAGTATTTCTCAATTAATAATTTTTTATTTTTTTCAATTAATATTGTTCTCTGGAAAGTTTTGTCAAAATAGTTTGGAATAGAATGGTATTTCTTTCTTAGTATATAAAATTTAATATAAAATCCCTGGGCTCTCATGACATCTGATCTATTCGTACATTATTATAGTGACATTACTCTGACACTTTCTGATAGAAAATAGTGTTAATTATTTGCATGTAATTTTTACCTGTTACTTAAAGGTTATGTCTTAGATAAGTACTTACTAGTAGCATGTATCAGCATTTTATTTCCAATTGCAGGTGGTAGCAATGGGCAGCCCTCTAGCATTGAGTAACACTGTTACGGCTGGAGTAGTCAGTTCCACTCAAAGGGGTAGCGAGGAACTCGGTTTAAGAGGTAACAGCCAAAAATTGGCCTTAGGTAATGAATAATAAATAAAGTTGCACTGTTTTAAATGTTGCATCAAGCCCGAATTAAGCATCATTTAGAGCTTGTGTTATTGATACTAGAGAATGGAGATATATATAGTATATGTATATAAACATCAGAAATATATGAAATATACTTACAAACATCTGTTTCATGAATTAATATTCCTACTCATCATACAAAATATCTTCTCCTACCGGGACGGCTCAGTAGACAGAGGCAATGACCATGATCAAACCTCCTCCTAATTAGTACAATCTGTTGCAGATTCTTCCAAATTCTAGGTTTGACTACTGTAAATAATTATATTACAAAGACTTAACCTCACTGAATAAAAACTTTGTAAAAAATACAAATAGCAAAAAATTCTTTTTTTCTTCCAGGAAAAGACATGGTGTACATACAGACAGACGCGCCAATCACATTTGGTAACAGTGGTGGACCATTGGTTAACTTGGACGGTGAAGCGATCGGTATTAATAGCATGAAGGTCACATCAGGGATATCCTTTGCTATACCAATAGATTATGTCAAAGAATTTTTAGCTAAAAGTGAGTATTTATTTTAATTACACCTAAGTCTGTTTTTACACGGTCTTTTTGTACACGGTTTTGATATAACACGGTTTGAAAATTGAATATGTAACTGATGACGACAGCAATTAAATTTATGTTGTTGTATTTATGATTATCACTTATTCTATTTTATTTTATTTTTTACCTTAAAAATTGAATAGCCTATTCTTTTCGTTCACAACATAGTTTTTTAGTTCCTGAACTTGCCATACATTTAATTTATATTACTTTTAAGATTAGAGTGCATATCTTTTTTATCATTAATTACTATGCTTGTGAAAATTAGCATTATATATTTGATTTAATAAAATAAACATGAATTCTTGTTCTTAAAAATTCTTGTTTTTCTCTAATTTTAATAGGTTTTAGAGATTAGGAACAAATCACTCATTTTTGTATAAGATCAATGTCTTTTTTTACACGGCTTCTTCTGGAACCAATCTACCGTGTAAAAACAGACTTTGGTGTATTGTGTTGAGTGAAAAATGTAATAAAATAGTTTCTAGTACCCGAGAGAGGGAAATTCATACAACATGGGTTTTCCATTGTGTTCACTTTTTGGACCGGCAAAGTGAGGGTGGCTAGGGCAGTATGTCGAATGGTTCACTAGCTATCTTCACATATGGACTTCTCATACGAACATAGACAGATTTTTATATATAAATAAGTTGTCATCTAAAAGTTGTCCATTTATGGTACAATTGTTTAAAAAAAATATGTATATCAAAATCCCCTCGTTTTTTCTTTTCAAAGTGTCAGTTAGATGTATGTCATAGTGTCAACACTGTGAAAATTCACTCCTATAGAGTATGTATTATCGAGAAGTCTATGCCATCCTTTTTTGAATATTTGTCTCAATCTGAACATGTTAAAGTCCAGCGTATATTGTTTTTAACATTGATATATGGCACGTATTAAATTGAGATTTGATTACATCTATCGTCTGTACGGCACAGCACTTATGTGCCGTACAGACATTGACAGACAGTAGTTGACGGTTTTGAACGCAGTCACACTCATTGTGTGCAATGATTAGAGTCGCTTGGACAAAATATTTCTTATCTATGCTGACCAAATTGAGAAAAAATCTTTTGCCATGGTTGGTCCCTAGAGTCAATTAAATTTGTTATCTCGAACTCCTTCGTGCTTTGGAACGCAAGTTCCCGGTTATTACGAAAATCGCCGTTTTCACCCACCAAACCGCATTGTACGTTGGTCCACCACATTGGTCCAATGCGGTTTGCTGTTATGGCCTAGACTTCTCAAGTGTTTTTGCAATGTAAGAAGACTACTGGGAACATCAGTGGACCGTATATAGACTATTGGTGATCTAAATGATACTGGCTGGACACTATTGGTGTCTACTGGGTCGTATTACTTAAATGAAACCACTAACCAGCAGCATTTTAGAAACGATCAATCGTGACGAATTTCTTCCGATTGCTCGTAGCGACGTATCGTAACATATATGACGCTTTACTGATCATTATTTCTGTTGCAGGGAAAACGAAATCTCCCCAAGTATCCCGGCGATACCTGGGTATCACGATGTTGTCGTTAACACCGAATATATTGTTGGAGTTGCGAATGAGAAACCCAGAGGTAATGTGACATTTTGATTTGCAGAAATGCCAGTTAGTCGGTTATTCCTCTTTTATACAAGAATTTTTTAATTTTCACTTTTCGTATGTAATTTGTCCGTCAAAATTTGCATACCATTCTTCGACAGTTTGTTGGTATTCGGATGAGCTGTTCTGTATATAGCTTTAGTTAAAAAGGGATATGTTTAGAATCCTTCTAATTAATTAACTCTGATGATAGCTACCAACATCATACCTAAGTCTGCCGCCATAGCAAGAATGTTAAAAGCATTGTTGTTCTTCGGCAGTTGCAGGTAATCCGGGAATCCGGGTGTATCTCGCTCTTATTTTCAGCCTTGAAGTGAGATAAAGGCCAAGAGGTACTTAGTAAATAATAATAATAATATATATTTCAGATGCCAACAGACATTGAACACGGAATTCTTGTATGGAAAGTGATCATAGGCTCTCCCGCTTACAAGTAAGTTCATGTTTTTATATAAAAACATAGCTAAAAATTAACCTTTTAAACTAAAGTGGAGAATAATTTTTGACGGCATGTAATACATGTGTCTTTATACTTTCTTCCGTTTATTGTGTCGAAGTGTATTTTTGATGTGATAACGGCGAGGTTACATGTCAAACAACACCGTGCAGTTATCAAATTTGATGATATATTCATTAAGTGTTTTTTAAAAAAATTTTTCAATTCTCACAAATCAAATTTACCGGCTATTGTTTTTTGTCAAAAACTCCACGAGCCTACTACTAGAACTACTAGAGCGAACATATGTATTCATGCTTTAGTATAGCTTTGCGTTGTGTGGGCAAGTGTACCGGTATCTTAAAGCTAAACGAAAGAATGAAATACCTACGAAACACGTGGCTGATTGGGCTACTATCCCTTTGCCTTCATTTAGCTAGGAAGTCAATTCAACTTAGAAGCAGGCCTACTTTTGTCGGTCTCCTTAGTTACAGTGTATCTTCAGGGCGCATTCGCAATGTTTATGTATTTTAAAGCAACGAATTGTTGCGAAAGCAATATAGACTGCAAGTTGTTGATATTTGAGAAACGTTACTGGACCCATTTGTGTTGAAGACACGTTCCGTTTGCCAACACAAAATGGAAAAGTTTTGCTTGATTATAAATCTAGGGCTGTTTGTATCGATAATAAATAATATTTTAGGAAGACGAAAAGGCTGTTAATTCATTATTCTTTTTGGCCATAAATTAGAATGAAATGATAGTCAAAAAGGTTTTTTCTTTTCAAAGTAAGGGATATACCTTAATAATTATTCTTATTTTAAATTTTTTTATAATTTTGGTCAGGTATGATGTAAATATCATTGTTCCTAAATTTTATTTTTATTATTTTCTAGGTTAGTACGGTTTTTTGTCGATAGCAAAAAATGAATTTTACCTCACTACTATTGAAAAAAATAATTTAACATTATCTGTGGTCTTTCATTTGCCAAAACTGCCATTTTGTCACTCCTACTTCGGATTTCTTTTGATAGATGGCGTTAGTGGTAGGTTATGTATGTCATGAAGTTGACCAAACCAACAAGTAAGTTCTAAATCTTTTCCAGCGGTGGCCTTCAGCCTGGCGACATTGTTATTAGCATCAACGGTGTTCCTGTACATAGTGCAGCAGACATATACACGCTTTTGGAGAAAAGTAGCGGAAGTTTAAAAGTTGAAGGTGTTAGAGGGAGACAGAGGATAACACTAACCGTCTCGCCGGAGTTTCATGGATAGAAGAAATAACTTTGGTTAGGTAAGAATTATATTTTTATAAAACAATTTTGGAAATACACATGAACTAAGGAAAATACAATAAAAAATAACAATAAATTATCGCTGTCTACTTCGGCTAAAAAGTGCAAAAGCAATGAAGGTATTTACTAAAAAAAACTAAACTAAACTTTAATTTAGTAAAAAACTAAATTTATTTTAGAGTAAGTCACTTGTAATTTTAATATTTAAAACTTAAACTTTCCTGATAAAGGTAAAAAAGTCTTTCACACGTTCTTGTGATCCACTTTTCATCACTAGTTATCAATATCTTCTAAAACGGTTCGGTTTCCTTACGTCTCAATAAAGAATCGGAGCAGTGAACCTGTTCATTAGGTCTCTTTCAGTGAGCTCGTGTACTATATGCGAAAAGACTTTCCCCGACCTAATATGAATTTTCATATAAAAAGCGAAGACACTTTTCCCCCAACCTATTACTATATGTTTTTGGTTCTATACATGCCTGGGGCTGATAATGATGATATTTATGTATTTCTACCTCCAAATTCCTCGTGTGTTTCTCCTATGTAGGAAGGGTTGTGCGCAACAGAGTGAAGTTTATAGGCTATAGATGATAATGATGATGAAGAATATTATATTGTTATACATATTCGATCAGGAAAGTGATAGGGTTTCTATATAAGAGAAGTTATGGCTTCTCCTCTAGGAGGAATGCTCGAAGGGTCAGTGTAATAGTGTGCGGTTACTTCAGACTATATACGTTTGGTATATCAAGCATCGTTCCAATATAACAATATATATTAAAATTGTTTCATTTGTCCACTATGCATTTAATAATGTGGAACAGTTTTTAAATAGAAGATTTATTTTCTAATTTTATCTTGTTTCTAAAAGATCTCTAAATGGCATTGTATTTTTTGCAGGTTCGAGCCTCGAATGCCATCCGTAAAAAAGCCTTCTATAAGCCTTGTTAATTTATTGGTTTTCACTATAACTGTCTGTATGACTGACAACACATTATCTTCTAAAGATGTACTTAAGTCGATGATCATGAAAGAAAAGACGTATTAAGGATGAATTAATTGATCATTCTATTTTAGACCTTCACTACAAGGAAAATGGTTGTATTTTGTACTAAAATAGACGATCAATGTCTTTCAACTAGCAGTTTTATAAATATTGTAACATTATATTCCAATCAGTTTATTTCGCGAAAATAGCTGTAACTTTTAGTAGTGTCAAAGACACTATTGTGCAGGTATTTGTATATAGAATATTTTTTTATGTATGAAACTAAAAGTACAGGTGGTTACGATTAAAATTCAAACAGCATCATTAAATTGTTTAAATATATCACTCAGTATAATGTAACCTGGAAGATCTTGATAAAAATACAAAATACACGCACGTTTAGAGAACCCTGTATATCTGTCAAAAATTAATAAAAAAAGGCGTTTTACACACTTGATTAGACGCGGGTAAATAGACAATATTGTGTAAAGAAATAGTGTATTTAGTATTAATTGATTATGACTGTTAGTATATCACTGGCCTTGATTCTGTTGAGTGAGGCTGTGTTAGTATTCTCATTATTTTAATTAACTATACAAACATTTACTGTACATTGAAGATTTAGGAAACTATCCAAATTGATGTCATAAATTAAAAAAATTAAACGAAGCGTTTCGTCTTATATTTACTTTAGTAAGAAAAAGCATTAATGAGAACTGGGCATAAGCCATATGTTTAACCAGGCCTTTGTGACTCTTGGAAGTTTGAGCAACAATATTCCTTATGCTCATGTCTTAAGTGATATTTTACATTATAAATATGTTTGCATTGTGATGTTTATATTGTTTTATGTTAAAATACCACTGTTGGTGTTAGTGAAGTTTGTACATTGTTGATTACTTATAAATAAAATAGTCTTTATATTTGTTGAAGTTTTATTAGAGACCTAAAAGTAAAAAAAAAGAAAGTGTTAAAGCGCATGAAGAGCAAGCGAAACATATTGTGTGTTTGCTAAAGTGCGTTTACAAGACGCACGCGCATCTCATTTATATTCCCATAGTGACAATTCACTTCTTGTACGACCGTCAAGGCAATCAGATCAATACAAATTATAATCATAAGTTTATTGTTTTATTTGCCACCATTATGTAACTAAATACAGAAAGTGTTCGCTATTCCCTTTATTATATTATATTATTATATTTAGCGAAATCGAAGAGTTACCGATCGTCTATCTAAATAACGTTTTGTTTAACCTTCCTTATAACTAGGGTTGCCAACACTTCATCGGCGAAATATAGTATTTTATGGAAAAAGGAAAAATTAACTAATATAGTATTTTTGCGTACCATATATTTCTCTGCAGTAACAGTAACCCTTAGTAAGGTCTCTTTGGACTGGGCTATCCCAGTCCTGAAGATATAAGGCTGCTGTCTCCGGGTGTACTTAGTAAGTACATCTTGGAGGTATTCCAGGACAGCAGTCAGTAGGATTAGGGAAGCACAAAAGATCCCATTGGGTCGACGTGCTCCGGGAGTAATAATCCTGGCCCTACATCAAGATAAGATAACTAACCCTACCTATAACGTTAATACGGCTCCTGTGCTTCTTGGCCATTCCAAATTTTTCAATTCTCATCTTGACTTCTTACACTCTAAATTTTGGATAGATTATTCTATCATTGCGTGTAGGGAAATATTGTAATAATCAGAACTACCGAAAGGTAACTTGAAAGAAACTATCGTCAACTTGACAGATAACATAAACCACGTGACAGAAGGTCATAGGCAGTATATAGAATGCTGAACCTTAGATTTGTTGTAAAAAAAATAATGTTACGTGACAGTTGTTTGCCAGTTGTCTTTTTCACTGTCATAGTAACAAGAGATGCTTTGCACTTAATTCTTAATATAAAACTTTTGTCTCTGACAAATAAAAATCGACTCATGAATCGAATTAGGTAGTTTTTAAATTTGAGATTGCGATTCGATTGAATAAACAATCATGTTGTTTACTTGACACTTATTATGTAGAAACGGTTTTCTTTGTATATGTACTTTTTGTGTTTCGTAAGTATTTGTGTGTATTTGTTTTAAAACGTACCTATTAGAGTTGAAAACTTAACGAAGTTTTGGACAAATTTTTAATACGTCTTTGGTATCCTCATGATATCATTAATCGAAGTGAGATGTACGGTTGCTTCGTATTCCTCCGTTAGTTGGTCTGTATTCTTCCTGCACTGCAGCATCAAGACATTTCAAAGAAGTCTCGCCAAAAGTAAATCTCTTGTGGGTGTTGTAAAGGTTGGCTTCTACGAATTTTACAAATTCGATTTAGCTGTACAACTTGATCTCAAGTGAACAATCCAATATTTCTAACTTAACTCATTTACACCAGTCTCAATACTGCCATGAAACATCTTTTTCTTATAATTTCTGTTCTGATTATAATAATTTCTGCTCATCATTTCTTAATTATTTGTAACCAAAGCCTTGTCAGTTTTGGAGGTAGGCATCGTTTAGTCTAATTATCTAAGTTAACGTCTTTAAATATTATGCCAAATATAGCTAATAATTTTTTTAAAAATTATAATTGTTTATTTCAGAATCAAATAAAATCAAAATTTATTTATTAAAAATATGGTAGAAATCTATTTTGGTATATCTGTGACACCCTGCTAGGGCACTGCAAATTTAAGAATTATCGTCGTTGTATATAACCTCATTTACTGGACACCATAGCCAAAGCGTCCTTCAGCTTTCTTGCTCATATTTAGGTTGAAACAACATAACAACAGACGTAACATATTCATAACTGTGCAGTATTTCAGTTATAATTATTATCAAGTCTCCAGTTCCAAAAAACGGTAAGTAGTAATTTGGTAGAAGATCCTCGCTACCTTCAAATTACGGCACAGATTACAGCAATCTTCAGCGAAGCGGTGAGGTTTATTTAATTCAACATTTTGCATGGGACGTATTTAGGGAGACATTTTCATAAATGAAGGTCTGAAGAATTACACGATGAAAGGAGATAGTGGACTTTGCTTGCTAGCTTGAAGCTCGTTGGTGGTTCGAGCGATCTAGTATCGAAGGCGAAAGCAAAGAAACTAGTCACGCTTTCGCTTCCATCCCTCATTGCTCGAGCGCCCTGGGGAATCTAAGAGACAGCGGGACACCTCCCCCGGAGGTGATGC
Source organism: Acentria ephemerella (assembly GCA_943193645.1). Taxonomy (NCBI): domain Eukaryota; kingdom Metazoa; phylum Arthropoda; class Insecta; order Lepidoptera; family Crambidae; genus Acentria; species Acentria ephemerella. Next base: position 7,810,038 of record OW971896.1, on the reverse strand, counting down.
CTGTCGATTAGAACTTCTCCAGAGGCGAATCGCCCCTTGAGGCTTGAGGACTCTCCAAGGTTCTCGCCTCCTTAAAACCCCGGTAACTCTATAAAGGCCATCTGCGGCCAATAGTATTAGTCAGTCCAAAAAAAAAAAGCTTTCGCTTCCAGTCCGTATTTATCCAGCGTGATGTAATTTTTGCCCAAAACAGCTCATTTTGATTGTAACATGTAAAAAGCCTTTGCTCAAAAGTGGAACATTTATAGGCTATTGATGATTATATTGGAGATTGTTAAGTAATAACGACATTGCTTGTTATTAAAATGTAATATTTACTGTTTAAAACTACAGACATTTGCGAAGTACATAAAAATATTTATTTTTTTATATTTATACAAAACAGTATAATGCTTCTAAATTAAATGTTTTGATTCACATATTATCTTTTTTCAATTCTCATTTTTATTAACAACTCAAAAAGTGTGTAAGATTTCTACATTGGTAAAATAACTCTAAAAGATTGATCAGATACGAGTGAATATCAGATTTTAAGGCCTTATAACATATCTACTGTGCAGTCCAACATTACACCTTTTAAAGGTGAACATTACTATAGGTAACTACTATTTTAGTCGGCAACTTTGACATTTATTTATTTTTACACCTTATTCGATACTATTCTTCTCATGTGTGTATTGTTACTGTGTTTGAAATAAATTATTTTCAATTTAAATTTTCACCCTGAATCCCTCACTGTGCCACTGTAGCTGTTTACTCAATTCTTGTAGCGTCCGCCGTTCTGACGTCCGAATGTGCATGTACCCACTGTTACTGCAGGATAAAATAACTTGGTAGATTAAACGCGCCGCCCTCCATACTTTTTGCTATTTTCCACTCAGAGAACTTAATATTGAACGAGGAGGAAAAGCGTAGTAATCTCCATTGTTTTTGCCGTAAAACAAACAAGTAAATAATCGAATAAAATGTTTTGGTAACATTTGTATCAAAACGAAATTATTTGTTCAGACTTATTTGTGTAGATTTGAAGTCTCTTAAACTTACCTTTTTAAGACTTTTGGCTTTAATTATTAAGCCTATGCCTCGTCTTTTTTCCATTAAGATTGCAATCATGCTTATGCGCCTCTGATGGAAAGCGATTAACGTATCCTATGGACGTTTCCAACAGGGATGTCACTCGCGCGTTACTGAACCTGTAAAAACTTTAACACCCGTTAGAAGAATGCTATAGTCATCTGGAAAACCCTCCTCAAAGAGCTGATTCCACAACTTGAGTGTACGTTGGATAAAGTTTAAATGAAACCGTGCAGTGCGCGACTACTTTGGTTCAAAGTGCGAGGACGAACTATCCAGCCGGTGGCGAGCGGTGCTTTGGCAGAAGGCGACCGTTGGCATCATGTCAACAACTGAGAACACACCCCGTTATATAAGCTATAGAACACGCATCCTTATGATCTTTAAGTTTAAGGAGATATTTTGCAAAATCTTTCCTTTGACTTTTCGATGTCACTTGTAAACTTAGAATTGTCGACAAATTTCACGACGCGTCTTTGAACCGCGTCAAGTGATCCAAGCAGTGATCTATATACCTGTTGGAGGCAGCTGTGCTTCATAAGTCTGTCTATTTATATTATTATATGTAGTTTAATATTAGAAGTCACTTAGGCATTGATTTTCGTTTAAAAACGACAAAATCTATTTTTTAGGAGAAAACTGACTTGCCAAAACATTTTATTATAATTAAATGCTTAAGATAAGATAAAATTTTATTGTGATTCTGTGTGCAATAGATCTTACAATTTCATGCACTTAAGATACAACAGATTGCCATTAGCAAATTACTAACACATAATTTTTCATCTTAATTTTTTTTGTCGTTTAATGACGTTATCGTGCTACGTATCGTGGATAAAAAGTATCCCATAACTTAGGAAGAGCGTTAAAACCATCCTCTTTAGATGTTAAAGGCTAGTCATTTGTCAAAGACGGTGCGGTCGTTAGAGGATAGTTCACACGTTACGATTAAAGCTCTTAACAACACATGTGAAGGACAATAAGCTATTATTTTTGGATGTGTTTATATATTTACAGATTTAAAAGCCAAAATATCTTGTACATGGCGAAAGAGCTTTTTTGTTTTAATTTTAAAAGGTTAACTATTAATAAAGCCGAAGTTGAAAACTAGCTATATCCGGATTTCATAAAAACATTGGTAATGGAACACAAAAATGCTGTTAACATTATTGTTATGGCGGCAAACAGGCGTTATATCACAAATTACGAGTACAAAACTTAAAATATCCTTAGTGCTACGAGATAGATTCGTAGAACAACCGTAGCAAAGCCGTAGCCAAACTGTAGCTGTAAAAAATTACATAACACATAATAAAGAAAATTAATAAACAAGACCTGTCAAAACGAAGTAAATATGTCTAATAAATAAATAATTTGTAAAACATATTACTTTAATACGAACCAGAATTATATGAAAGAAGTATAATGTTTTTGATGAAAATCAACCGCTGTTAGCCCATATGAATAATGGCACTGAGAAAGTATTTGCAAACACTAATTTTGTAAAGTTATCGTCAAAAACAGATTCCCCATACAAACGTAAAAGTAAATTAAAACAAACCGAAAAGTAATATTACGAATGGCATGCAAGATGCTACAACATACTATTGTTATGTTTACTTGATTATTATGATGTTAAAGTTCATTAAGAAAAATTGATTTTAACCACAATAAGAAACAAATTTGCTTCTACTACAATGGTCCTACTATCTTGTAGCAAAGGTAGTAAAAACGAAGCAAACATTATACTTACATAATAAAGGTATAAATTTTGCTTCGGTTTTATAGCACTCGGGTGATTCCTAAATAATTATTTCAGTAATTTAAAAGTACCATCAAATAATTCCACAATAATGTATGCAATATGAAAACAATTTCTCTTTTCCGTTAAAAATTATGTTACGGTTAACTGCTTATGCTTTAAATTCGTTGGATTTATAGATGCATGCTATTTTGAATAATGTTGGAATTAAAATTAATATGAAATGCAACGGTTACGCCAATAATTAACATAAATTTAATTAAACACAGTACTTGTTATGTGATTGAGGACATTAGACATATTATAATGGTGCGTGATAAGTACAAAATTAATAGAAATAATTTTCTTCATCATTATCACCAAGAGCTCATGTATATCCCAATCGATAATGGAAGCGAGGAACACCCAGATTATAATCAGATGATATATCTGGATGCTTTTCTTCCAAATGCTGGAACCCAAAAAATATTGTTTTGAAGCTACTTAGCAATATCCAAACTAAAGCTGAAGTTCTGCATCCATTGGGAATCGAACCCTAATCCTCTATTTCTGAGGTAGATGGATTCTAGCTCTAGACTTGTATTTTATTACTTATTCTTATCTTTTATTGTGAACACACATAATTGAAAAAGTAAATAAAATCATTTTAAATAGAAAAGGTAATGTACATTGGCAAAGTTCACATAAAAGTGGGGTTTACAAGCAAACCTTTTTTTTCAAGGTGGAAGCCTATATATTATTCTTTATAAATAAACCTATGTATACAACATGGAGATTTTATTAATAAAACCAATGCTATTACATAAACTTAATAAATAAATAAATATTTATAACCATAATTTTCGTAACTTTTTTGTACTATACGAAGTCTTATTGTATTTTTTAAATGGGCATAATTATATCACCTACGGTTTTCGAGCTTTGAAAGTAAACAAAGCCACGGATAGTAAGCCACATGGTACAGGCTGAGATTTCTTGTGCTTCCAAGTGAAAATTAAATGAAAACAGCGTTCTTTCATCACTAAAAAGAGACAGAAAAAATATAAAATTCTTGATTTCACTCCTTGCCAGAACTGAAGGCATTGAAGAGACTTATGCAAATAAAGACTGAATACTCAAAAGTACTTATATTTGAAGTCCTCTTAAATATTTAAATACTCGTCCAAAATAAATTGCATGGACAAACGTTTTGAGGAATCAGTAACTGGTACACATTTTTAATAAAAACAACTGTCGTGTTTATTTTACTGTGAAATTTTAAATATTCATCTTATGGTATAAAACAATCCAAAGCGAACCTATAAAACTTCCATGGTTCATAAATACTAATTAATGTTCATAAATAACAATGTTCCAACTTCGTTGCGAACATCTCCCGACAAATAAGTTTGGTTTTCTAATGAAAAAAGTCAATTCTCCTGATTGCGATGTCTGTGGAAACGTTGAAGATGTGTTGTCGGTATGTGTTCGGAAAGAAAGAAAGCGACAAGGTATGATGACTTAATTTAATTTAAATCTGAGAGATGTGGGTCTATTTCATAGGTAGTTGGCTGAACCAGTAACAGACTTAGCTAAACTACTCTGCAACTTAGTGAGTAGATATTGGTGAATATCACTTAAGATATGATTTGATTTAAAATTATTTAACTATTAATTTAGAAACGTAAACTTATAGGTTATGATAAGACTGAAAAAATAAAACTGTGTGTTGTAGATTCGGCTTATAAATTAACATTAGGCTAGGAGTTTTTCTATTTTGTCTTTTAAGTCTTGCCAGACCATAATATTTAAAACTCCCATTTTTCATTCTATAACCAAGAATAATGTTCGCTATGAATTAACGAAACCATAGATTCTTTTCAATGTTGTAAGGTACAATCAATTGATATTAATACTTTGCAAAATAATCCTTATTACCAAACAATACGGTTGCTAAGTATAAACGCGTTGTCTGCTTTAATATTATATTAAGCGTACGAGGTTCCAACTGCTGCCAAACTTTCTTGGCCAAGCTAAGTTTTCAAAATTTATCAACTCAAAAACTGGATCAAAATGTAGGACAATATTTTACTTTGAGTGGGAAACTATGATACATTGCCTTTGTTGGTCTTGTGTCAAATGTTTCTAATGGTTGTGGGCCAAATTACAAACTGAACCGATTGAGATGTGCCTATAAACAACCATTTGGCTGCCTCCCTCCACATTTTGCTAAGCATAAAAGTCGTTTCCTTAAATACAACCACAGGTCTCTCTGAAAAATCCTAGCTATTTGTATAGAACTCAATCGAGCAGCTTCAAGGTTCAAAATCGCGAAACTCGCGTCAATAACACAAAGCTCAGAAGTAAATGATGTAAGTAATTAAACTGATTTCCATTATTTGACTAATATATATAGTATAAAGTATATTTTAACTCATTAAAGTAAGGAAAATACATAATATTTACACAAAAAAGGACTATTTCGAACAAGAAAGTAAGTTTTTAAATCCAATAAATTGTTCTTGTGTTAGTCAAATTTATGTTAAATATACAAAGAACCGTATACTTCCATTTCACTTGTATACGTGTATGTGGTAATAAGAACACTACCTTATAAATAAATCTTTATTTTATAATTAATATAGTTCGCCGCCCCTTTACTTGTTATGCCGTAGAAGGACAGTTAAGCCCAATTATATTTAGTTAAATTGTTGATTTTACGAGAATTTTATAACTTTTTATTCGATTTCTCCGCTTTAATTGTATAAGTATTTTTATTTAAAATTGATAAAAAGTAGTGGACAAAACATTCGACTGTATTGTAGTGTGCAATATCCAGGTTCATCAGTAAAGTCAAGGAATCACTTGACAATTCTAAAGCCAATAGATGTTAATGTGTTTTCGTCAAGCTTTGAGAGCTCAGTTGTAATAGACGAAACAATTGGGTTATGTCGTAATCCTGGTTCGAAATCTACCGATTATAATTTGCGCCGTATTGTATACTCTTGCCCAGTAATTGGGTAACACGTTTGCAGTACGAAAGGCAGTGGTTAAATGACGGTTAATACACAAATCACTTCTCGTTAGTATTCTTCTAGTGTTCATTTACTTTTAAGCAATATTTATAGAACACTCGAGACGTTTCATAAGCATAAAATAAACTGATTCTGTCCGTGGAGTGAGCGGCGGAAATTAGATATTAGGGTGGGCACTGCCAGGTCTGCTTGTGAGACACACTGCTCTCGAGAAGAGCCAGCAGCAACGTTATTTGATGATATATGACCCATCACAAACTGATGATATATGTCAACTATATTACGATTTAACTAAATCATTTAATAACTAGATGACATTAAAACTATTTGCAGTTGAACTGATGTCCCTTCCTTTCATTAATGGCTTGTATATGTCAAGAATAAAACATTTAAGTACAGTATTACAAAAAACTTATTAATTTGATATCAGGAATACAGATTTCGATTTCAACAAGATTTTGCCAACTGACTAGTCTTAAAAATATTTACCCCTTAATCTCATGTATAAAGCTAGCATCATACTCAGCCCACATCAACTTATTACTGCGTCAAAGCACACTGTTCTTTGCTAGCCTCATCTAGTGTCATCAAGTGAGGTCGTCACCAGTATAATGTCCTTAGAGCATCCGGCTGGGTGTCCACTCATTGGTCTAGAGTGACTCACTCAGCAACAATTCCGTGACTGCCTTGGTCTATCGTCCATCATGCTCTCTAGCCAAGTGTCCAGCCTTACTCCACTTTCTTAGGGTTCCGTACCCCTTAGCTCTATTGCTGTCGTCTGTCACAAGTTTTGTAGCCAAACGGTTAGGGTTAGAAACTTCAAATTTGCACTGTAAGCCATACAAATGTTTTTAAGGGGTGCTCTAAATAGCTAAAGGGGAAAAGACGTGAATAAAAATATAGGCCTAACCCATCGAATGGGGTATTGTTGTTTAGAGATCGTTGAGTCGGTAATTACTATTTTTTAATATTGGAAAACGAAGTTATGAGAGACTACCAAAGTATCTCAAACCTTTTGTTCTGATTTACGAACTCGAATTTAGTGATAATATATATTATAACCTAAAGTTTAGTAACAAATACCAAACTGATATTAATAAATTTGATTTTTTCTATGAAATTCTATATATTGCCGTCATGTTTCACGCACATCTTCAAACCTCGTTTTCTGCCGAATTTAGAAGTTTGTTACTAGCTCTTTGTGCAGCTTTGCATAAATATGCCTCCCATCCTGAAATATTTACGTTAATTAAGCTAAGTTAATAATTAGCTTATATATTTATGCAAAAAAACCTATTTGTCTGATATTATACAATGATGAGGACACATAGGACAGTATAATATGGTGTTCGGCAAAGTTAAATGCTCGGGCAATATATTTGCCGAACTAAACTCCCGTGCGTACGGAACCTTTAAAGAAAATGACATATAATATGGAAGACGAGGCATATTTTCTGATATCCAATGTTTATTTTCGTACTTTATCAATGAACTAATGGATATCTTATTCAATAGATTCAGAATCATGTATTTGGACGACATATTTATGCTGATAATATCTTTTCCCGCCCTTTATGAGATTTTTTCGGAGTGTTTTATTTATATCATACTTGCATTAGCGTCAGTGGCGTAGTGCGTAAGATCGTTGACTTCTATGCGGGAGGCAGCGGTTCGAATCCCGCCACGTATCAATACACAATGTGTTTTCAAATTCGATGATGATTTTTATTTTTATTGATATAAATTATTGATACGTGTACAATTACTTTTATTCAGTATTTATTTATACCCTTAATTAAAACGTAAAATCTATTATTAATACGATATGCACTTTAATTTTTTTTTCTTCCCACATTAATTTTTTTTATATCCTCAAGTGATGATTACATTTAATTCAGCCCTGTTATACTATTTAAGCACCTCGCGTATATTTGAGATGCAAACAGCTTGTGGCGATCGACACTCGCCAGAGTGTAGTCTCAATTGCGCTACGGAATACCAGCGCTATGACCTCGTAGGTTGCAACAGATGCTGAGTGGGACAGTTTGGTTGTAAGTGTAACTGTATATTGTGTTTGTAGCAATATTTGATTGTATTATCCACCTTATATCTTATAACTAACAAATCTAATTTCATTTCAAATTTTCAAATCATATGAACGTTTATTCCACCTTCTTCTTATGGTGATGGAAATCCTGAGGAAACCTGCACTTAGCACCTGTGAAGATATTCTTAAATTGAGTACGAAGTCGACCAATCCGTACTTCGCAAGCATGGTTGACTAACGCCTAATCGCCTAATCGGTTTTCATACAAAATAATATGATTACCATTACCATAACCGGAACGATAGTGTTTCGTGCTTAGGGTACTGATCTAGAGTAGGCTCGAGCCTCTCGGTGGGGACGTATGATAATAGTTATTAATGATAGTTTTGTAATACGTTGAAAACTCACCATGGTACCTAATAGAAAAAGTGATAATTAAATACTCTATTTTCGCAAAAACGTCGACTTTTTATCTGTGTAGAGTCAAATACATAGTATATTTTGTTTTGTTTGCGAGTGCTGGGTGGGCTGGTGAGGAATGATATATAAAAAAGTTCTGGTAAATAATTAATAAAGAACTTAAGGATACACAGAAATGCATTTAATTGGACTATAGGTTTATCTGTGGTTACCACCGCAGATAAACATGAAACTCCTCTTTTGCGTTGGCGGTTAAAATTAATTGAAGACCAGTACTTACTAGTGTAGTAGTTAGTAGGGATAGGAAAAAAGAATCATGATAACTAGATTTTTCAAATCACAAACCGTAGGCATGTTGGTAGAGACTAGCCAGCCTGGACTGAGCTACGAGATCATTGGACAGCAAAGGCAATGGGTCTTAACAAGTTACCTAATAATCTCCTCAAACGACATAGAAAAAATAGTGCAGATATCTGTTACATCACTGTTGCTACTATTTATTCAACAATATATCTGGGAAAAGATTGATAAGACCTTTCAAGAAACTGGAGATACCTATTTATTGATATTCGAAATGACCGAATCTAACGTCCTCTTAGAGTGGTAAAAATTAATATTTAGTATTGAGCCATCCAACCTACATAGCATGGTCTATGGTAGTTTTAAATTAAGACACATGGACTGACAGGATTTTTGAAGGAGTTGACATCTTGACTGGAGACTGGTTTTATTATTTAAGCAACATATTATTGGTTTTAAATCTTACAATGACAAAAGACGGATCATTTTGTTTTTGTAATGTAGTTATTCAAGAAAGTGTCCGTGCGAGATATACTGGCTCTTCCACAAGGACAAACGACTTCTTTCAAGGACTTTTGAAAAAAAAATCTTTTGAAAAAAAAATAGCCTAAGCTAATTATATTAAAAAACTAAAGCAAGAATCTGCGTTTCTTATAATTTATTTATGAACACGCAATAAAATTTGCAGGAGTCCTCGAACAGTAATAATCGGAAGAAATGACGTTGGGATATCTTTTTAAACTCATTATAACTAACTATAAAATACATAATATGTAATAAAATAAATTAATCACTCACCAGTCTCCTCACCACAGATTCACTCTTACTTGTTAAATATATCTAGTGATTATTATCACTAGATATATTTAACAAGTAAATCTGTAGCAAGAATAAAGAAAGAAAACAATAATTATATTTTTTATTTTTATTAAAACTTAAAGTATCGTTTTTTCAATTGTCAGTCAACACAATTAATCATTAATTGAGTTGAACAGTTACAGTTTACAGAGATAAGTTGACAGGCTAAATTCCAAAAACTGTCATAATTACCAGTATAAATATTACTCCAAGATGGGCGGATATATAAATTATTGCAATGGAAATAAATAATTACAATTTCTAATTTTTTATTATAAATTTACTCAAAAATGTCATAAATAAGTACATTTCCGTATTTGATTGGTTTTTAACTTACATAAGGTGACCTATCTCTTATCTTCACACTGGCCCTTAAAAATGCAACATATCTAAGCGCTCGGGATCAAGATAATCTGGCAAAAGCCTCCGCTACGCCGGCAGTACCGCGTTGAACTCGGTCGGGCGAGGGCGACTTGTTTGTTCAAATAAGAAAAACACAAAAACACTCGACTGAAACTAAAAAGTAAGTTTTAGTGTCAGTTATTCGTTGGTGATCAGCCGAGTGACTCCACGTGATCTGGTAAGTGGAAAGAAACTTTATTAGAACTTATAGCCAAGTTGCTATTAAGTAAATTAAGAAGTTGTAAATCGTAATTTCGTAAATCGACTAAGAGAAGTTTTATGTACACATAGTGAATGTGAATTTATTCCATTAGTTTTGTACGAGGTGTAGTTTTGTTATGAACCAAAAAATAATCCTGCTTTAGTTACGTTTTCCCGCAGAACTAATATTAACGGATAATCAGAGATTAAACTAAATTATTAAACTAAATTATAAAATAAAAATAATATAAAACATTAACAAATTAATTAATAAAAAATATAAGTATAAATAATTGTTCGCTGTAAATGAAATTTCTGCTTCTTGTGATTTATAACTGATTTCCAAAAAGAAGTATAACTGATTTCTATATTTCACTAAATGTATTTCATCGTCAATTGTGAACCGATTTTCAGTATAATTTCTTATATTCATAATTTTTTTATAAAAAACAGAATATATCAATTTCAATCAGCAAATAATAGAGGCAAGTCGAGAGGACTATATACAATTACAAATTAAAACAATTATAATAAAACCACTATTTGATTTCAGAATAATTAAAAATAATTGACTTAATAATATTTGTTGCATTTAAAATTAAGATGTTTGCTTAAAGAACAGTAGGTACGGGCTTAGAGATTATAAAGCTTCCGAGTAAATTACATTTTAATTTTCCGGGAGTTCCCGAAAGCATATCGTGGTTTAACATATTACTGAGCATGACGTAAGCTGCAAATTTGAGCTTCGTGATTGGTGGCGGAGTTCCTTTACTAATTTATTTTAAAAGATGATATATCAAACCGAACTTGCTTTTTATTTACATATAGTAAATAAGCATATAAACATCTAGACTCCTGAAATATTAATACTTATCATACAAACAATTATCCTTTTTGGGGTCGAACCCTGGACTTCCTGTTTTTAGACGATATTATATTGGCTATCTACTTGACCTATACGGCTATATTTAAGGTTTATTTAAAACACTTTTTTTATTGGAAATCTCACACAAAGACACCATTGGTACTTACAAGTAACAATTCAACCTGTATTGGGCAGATGTGATGATGTTCAAAATCATGTGCTTCTTCCATGTTTAACTACCTCTGTGGTTTAGTGTCTGAGGCCACCTATTCCCAGTTGGGGAAAAAAATTACTGCTCGGATTGGTTGGTGTTAGGGTTTTGTCCAAGTCCGCCTGCCTAGCTACCATCTTACCTAACTCTTAACTCAAAACATAAATGTTAACAGCGTTATTGTGGTCGGTCAGTAGGAGCTAAGATATTCAGTTTGAGGAATCTGGGTGTAGTTTGTTTCCATCTTCTACCTTTACTTTGTAGATGAGTGTGGTGTATCGTGAGATGAGGGTTAAAACCGACCAGGTTAAGTTATAAGAAAATGTTGAAAGGCTAGTGTATGCCTTGGTGATGTTAATATAAAATAAAATAAAAGGAAATTAAATAAACTACTTTACAATTTTAATTACTTGAATAAACATATTCATTATTTTGACAAGAGTTTGCTCGCAAACAATCAATATTTGTACTGCCCTAAACTCCAAAATGAACCGGAGCGCGTTATATAATTTTTTGTGAGAAAAACAATATTTTGGAGAGGAAATTCGTTGTCTGTGTGCTGTCCCGAATAATATTGATGGCATGAAAATATTTAACTTATTTCATTTGAGATTTACTTGAACCAAGTTTTAAATGAATTTAAAAAATTGTGGAGGTTAGAGATTCTTTGTTCCATAGTGTCTGTGTTGAATTTTTAAACCAAATTTTAAACATACTTTTATAGCAGTATAGGCACGTATTACGTGTTTACATTTCTTTCAAAGCTTTTCGATTATTTTTAACCAAAGACAAACATACAGGCAAGTCGACATTACCGCCAGTAATCTACCTAATGTAACTTTAAAATCGTACCAATCAAAATAATGAAAAGTAAATTAAACTTTATTGCACTTATAAAGAAACAATTGGCGAATTTAATGCCATTAGACAGTCTCTACCATTAACAGACAGTATACCATAGCGTGTGATTGAAGTTTAAAATATTATATGAAATTTTAATTTGTCACAAACATATCGTTCGGTTCCAATTCGCTTTGACAGATGGCGTTACTGGGTATTTGATACACGCTATCTTTGTAACTTTAACTGAGTAACATCAAAAAAAAAAAAAAAGTAATTAAATATCTGTATATTGGATAAATATTACCAGATACACGAAAAATGTTCCTACCAATCCCAACCAGTAGTTTTGAACCGTGATCTAAATAGATCTGCTAACGTAAGGTACATACAACATAGAACCAAGTGTAACAGTTGTACTACGAAATACGTCTTTCTTACTAACCGAATTAGAGTGGTCTCAAGATCTAGAGCCTGTTTTCCTGTCGTCTGTACATAACCGCCCTTCACACAACTTATCTTCCCAACGCCATTTGCGTCTCCGAAAAGTATTTTTCCCAAAAAAAGGCGCACAAATCTCTAGAATGTCATGTAACTCATGTCCAACCTCTCACGACACAAAGACTTAATATTATGAATAAGATATCAACCCTTTTGCTTTGACGAGTTATATTTGGATGTCTCTAACATGCTAAAATAGTGGTCCTTCGTCTGTGATGAGGATTGCCCGGAGCGGAAGATAATATAAAAAATCCTTTCTCGACAAGACCGAAAGCAATTTAGGCTTAATTATTTTTAATTTTTTGGGACTTAGCTACCAATATATACTTTATGCTAATACGTAGATTTACTTAGAAACATATCGAATAAAAAAATAATCATATCTACCTTAGGTAAATTTAACCCAGTCAATTAGGGTGTTATTAATTGTGTTTCTTTCTAAAAATTATTGCAAATATTATGATGAAATGAATATTTATCAAAATTCAGCCCGCCACTTAGAAGTCAATAGACAGCAATGAAAGAACTGAAAAATTCTTTAATTAATTTAGTTCCTTTATAACAAGATGGCGCTTTTAGTCCTGTAAATCCCACTATTGTTTTTAACATCAATTGATAAAACTTGAACCAATATTATTTGACTAAGCATCGCGTAATTTCATTTATGAAATTAACACAGGTACATAGGTAAGTAACTTCCATATAATTTTATATTAAAAAAAAGATTAGTTTCTATGAGACAGATTAATGTTGATTACCAAATAATCGTTTTTATCCACATGTGGTATCAATGCACGTTTTAAATTCCTTAATTCAGATTTTGCTTTTTTTATTAATTTTAAAATATGATTGCCAGCCACTTGGGTCTTTGGATGTACATTTTTGTAATTTTCCAAATAATTTCCACGAACAAAGGCATTTTTTTCTATAATTAATTAATCTCTTAAGCATCCAAAAAAAATCAACAGATTTTTTTTTAATTATTAAAATCAGGAAAATAAAAAAAAACTCTCTCGAAACTCTCGATTACGTACTCAAGAATATCTAAGAAATATTTTAAAGTTTACTATTAGGCGCTTAGAGGTGTGCTTGAATTGATGCCACGAGTCAAATAATACTTATAATATATATAAGTCACCGCAAAAATAGATTGATGTTTGTCGGAATAGAAATTAAATATATACAATATTGTATATTATATATAATACAATATAACTCACACTTAAGCCTATTATCTTGCCCAAAGTATCATTAAGAGCTTGTGTTATGGATAATAAATAACGAAGAATTATACAAAAAATAAACAATAATATATATTTATTTAATTAATATAGAGACAACAATGAACTCGTGAACAAATATACAAATATCTAAGAGATATTAATCAATTTATTAAAAAGAAACAATTAATACAAATAAGATTTTTCCACATGCCCAAATGATTCTGAACATTGGTCCTTTGAGTTCCATTTTTTTTTCTTATCGATATGAACGAGCGACCTGTAGATATTCAGTCGACCTTATGAAATATAATTCAAGTATACGTAAGCTGATAACTTATTCTTACATATCTGAGAGAGACAACTTTTATATATATTGTGAGAAGAAAGAAGGAGGGTGGAATTGTTTTTTTTTTACCTCCGAACACTATATAAGGCGTCGCAGCCAGCGCGAGTCTCTTACTCTGCGCCTAGCCTTCGTCGAACGATCACACATTTTCTGTTACTCTGTTTCTGTTATTTTAGCTCACATGTTTAAATTTTGTTTTGTTAATTTCTAATTAAAAATAATTTCATTGCAGTTATAATAATTTGTCTTTTTTTTAAAATAAATTCCTAGCCACTTTATAAGAATATATAAAAAGCACAGCAAATGATTCGACACCACCTGATGATAAGCAGTAGACGAGTCCGCATGTGAAGATAGCTAGTAAACTATATAGCGATAACTTCTCAATTCAAAATTCGAAAATAACACTCTGTCTCTGTTCCACCTCACTTTTTTGCTTAGTTCCTTATATAAATAAATCGCAAGATGTTTAACGTGACGATAAAAACTCTAGCTAAGCATTGCAGGTCCCAAAAGCTGTCATCAACTTCTCGACCCATTCTTTCGTTATTTATCAATACACAATGAAAAATTGCGTAAGGCAAGTGATAAATGATTGCATTTCGTAGCTTATAAATACACTGTATTGTATAGAAGGCGCTTTATTAAATTTCACTTGCTAATAGAATTATTAATAACATTTTTAATGCCTCCTCGTTTTAGTGAAGGTATCATTCGCACGACAGCGTTTCTGGAAACGATAAATTATCAAAATACTCAGTGATTTTACAGTAAAGAGTTATTAAAGCCTTTCAGAATGATGTAAATAATATTTTAATTGATATAGATCAATTTGAAAGTCTTCTTTCATTGTCGCTATCATCAGCAACAGCCTTTAAGTAACAGCAAATAACTTAAACATTTATATAAGGCTGCATATCTGTACGAAGTAAGATGTATGTACTATCTA
This sequence comes from Acentria ephemerella, assembly GCA_943193645.1. Lineage (NCBI taxonomy): Eukaryota > Metazoa > Arthropoda > Insecta > Lepidoptera > Crambidae > Acentria > Acentria ephemerella. The sequence continues at coordinate 7,795,025 of OW971896.1, read as the reverse complement.
AAACGAATGATATATATATATGACACTTAAAAACTTTACTATGTAATTCCTAGTTATATAAACGAACTTCCTGCGGTCATTCAAAATTATATAATAGATATAGAAACTATATAACAGCGAGTCGCTGCGAACATATAAACCATCACGGTTTGTGAATCACAGCTCGATATTATACTGTAAAATTGGAAAGGTTTCGAGAAATAAATAAAAATAGAAATATACGGTCCATTGCATATTACCATCTATATTTCTCCGTAATATAGTATCCATAACACAAGTTCTTAATGAAGCTTACTTTGGGCTAGTAATACGTGTGAGTGTAAAAAATATTATACTAAAATAATTATTATGATCATTATTATTAGGGTGTAGCTTGCTTGCAATATCTTCTATATCATCATGTTCGTTTAGCTGTGATACAACCAATAATTTGTTTTTAAAATTAATTGCATAGCTATTATTCACTCACAAAATTAATTTTTCCTTAGTTATTTTTTTAGTTCGTCTTTTTATTTCAAAACCTTATGTTAAGGACGGATAGATGAGCTAGTGGCTATTTTCCTTTGAAATGAGAAGGTGAATAAATGTATAAAATGTACTATATATATTTAAGCGATAAAGTAACAACAATACAAAATAGAAGCTGATAGAGGAATTACACAAAAATATAAAAAGGTTTGTAACAACGTAATTAAAATTAGACCGTTCAATGACCTTAGTCAAAAAATGCTTTGAGGCGCATCTGCAGTCAATTCTCGCTGAATATTTCAGGTGAGCTGAAAGGAAACCGCGTATCAACGCTAGAGGAATGAACGTTTAAATATGCATCGACTTCTACAGTAACATAGATACTGGACCCTTAGGTTAAAAGTTAGGGAATTTTGACACTTAAATTTAGGACTGAATGGTCTATAATTCGATTCATTTAGGTCATTGATACCCAATAGAAAAGAAAATGAATATCCAATGGCCACACCTTATAAATTTCATACTTAGAGTTAAATAGAAAATCTATTTTAGGGCAGTAGTGTAAACGTTAGCAGACAGAAACTCATTTGTATTCATAATATTAGGGCTTCGTCGGTAAATTTACCTTTAATAAATCGTATTTTGTCCATCGTTTGAAACATTCGAAGCTGGCTAACGTTTTTAGCACGTTTTGGAAATTTAACTTTGTTAAATTTTATCGTGACTTTAAAATTATTTTATTTTTATTCAATGGTTATGAATATTCTGTAATTGACAACGAACTCGTCAGAAAGTTTGATAAAGTTTTACTTTAAGGCTCGCTTGCATCAACATGTTTACATATCTCGATTTAATTAACCTATATTTAGGTGAAGACGTATTTTTTTTAATAATATAAAGCTCAGCATTTGACTCGACACCACCTGATGATAAACTGTAGAGGAGTCCATATGTGAAGATAGCTAGTGAAGCATGCGACATACTGCTCTAGCCACCCTCACCTTGCCGGCCCAAAAAGTGACTTTTCACGGCTCTTTTAAAGGAACCCATGTTAACGTATATTATATTTAGGTTACAACTACGAGTACTATTGATTGATATTAAAAACATTGCCGCTGGTGGGTCTCAGTTATCTATTTAATTCAGTCTAGCTTTTTATCAATCAGCCCTGTTTCAGTCAGTATCTCATTCAGCCAATGATTCCAATACAATGTGCAACGAGCTGGCTGATGCTTTTAATGACTTATATAATAGTCAGAACATCACAAAAACACTTATTTGTTTGATAATTCTAATAATTCGTAATAAAACAAACATGGGAAAAGCTCTATAATATTGTTGGTAGGCTACTCACAAGATCAGGATGCCCCGTTCCGCGCAAGCGTGCAAAATTATGGAATCAACTGGAAAAATATACTTTTCTAATAAACGAGAAGTTCGATGGCGTAGTGTCTCGAGGGCTCTGTTTATTTCGGTTGGTCTGATTTAGTGTATTTAAGCAAAGGTATGGTAAAGGTAAATACATTAGTTCATAAATTTTTATGTAAATGGATGACTGATAACTTTGTAAAACTAGTATTTATATACTTATTTACTAGATTTCACATTTTTTCAAGGTTGCAAGTGGAGTAAAAAAATTAAAGTCACTAAGTAGGTCTGCTACCTACTATTCGATGTAATTCCATTTAGTTATCGAGAACGAGGGTAGGTGAATTATATTGCATGCTCACCTAAATGTAAAATGAACTGTACATTTATAAATATTTTATACCAAGGTGTATGACGAAATAAACATACATATTTAACTTGACTGTACTTATCATACATACATCTGTCTACTGGGATATGAACCCGAGACTTCAAGCTAAGTATTCAGACTGACCGTTCAAACTGTTTTCATTCCAACAATTTTACTATTCGTATTAATTTTATCCAGTTCTCTATAAAACCGTTTAACCATTTAGAGGGCGCGCGAAAATAAGAACTCGAATCATTTTCTTTTTCTAAATTTTCTTCTAATCGTTGAGCGTCCATTTTTCTTTCTTGAATGTTTTAGTTATAAGTGTAGAGGAACATTAAAAAAATTTGAAGTACGTAGGTATGCAAGTTTAGAAATTACCACTGTTTAAAGTTTGATATGGACCATTTGTACCCCACGCGACCTCTTAAGGGTTAAAAACTCAATCTGTGTTATTATCGTAATTATATAAAATATTTTTCAACCTAGTTTCTCGATTAACAAAGTGAATTGCAGCTCAAACTCAAATAGCTGCCACTTTACTCATCGATTCGAGAACTCATTCGGTATTTCACTTAGTGTTGTGTCTGATCGGATACGGATACGCCAATTAAGTAATACGGTGTTATCTATTGTCTTGTTTACTACCTATATTTCAATCAAGCATGCAATAATAAGTGACTAATTAAAATAAAACAGGTATTACATTATTCTCACAAAATAACACACACTCAAAACTGGTAGCACTTCACGATTCGACTGACTAACTAATTTTTGTCTCTTTTTAAGGCAACCCTCAGAGAGCTTAAAAAAGAAGTCAATTCTACCTACTTTTACCGGACGAAACGTCACTCAATGAAAACCGTCGAATCTATGCTTCAATCGGTAAATACAGATATTTAAAGTTCGAATTCATATAATTTTTTTAATGGTATAATATTTGATGATGATAACGGATACAGCTAAGTAAACAAATAGATGTACTTTGAAGTTGTTAGGTTTATGCCTATCCTGTGAAGTGAATGCTACTTTTTAACTGATTATATTGTTGGAATCTGTTTATGGATCTATCTGCCACTGGATAAACTGTGGGTGTCTAAGGGCCACTTAGCGTCACTTGGGAATACCCACTCAAACTCCCCGATAAATCCCGATAACTGACGAAACAATCCACCACGATTTATATTTCTCAGAGTTACTTGGTCAATCTCAGACGTGCTGATCTGTACTATGCGCACGCGGTTACAGACCTAATGTAGAGTTTAGAGAGGAATTAATGGTAATTCAATCACATTTTAAAGATGAGTACCTTGAGTACAATTACTTTTACTAATTATGATAATTACAATTACAAGAACTATTTATTTCTTTAATTCAACATTGTTTCAACAGCATTTTTTATAAATACAGAATATAATGGAATTACTCAGACATAAGCCAATTAAAGAAACACATTATACTTTTTAAAAAGGTATCAGGAAGTCAAGAAGGTAGCTGCTCAAAATATATCAATACATATTTAAATAAATGATAATTAACAATGAAATAATTGCCAATCAAGAACATAACTAAAAAGAGAGAGAAAAAAAAAACAAAAATAAGAAAACAAAACAAAAATCAGACATCGCATGTGAATAGTGTCTTTAATGTGTGGGTGTATATGTGTTTATGTGTGTGTGGGTTAGTGTATACGCGCGTACAACTAAAAAAAAACACAATATATTATGATAAATTTTCGTTTCAACGGATATCCATCAATCACACCCTGCACTAATATGACCGAATCGCGTTCACGGTGCAATAAAAGTATGAACAAACGTTTATTGGTTGAAAGTCGATTCCGATCCGAAATTTAGGACGTTAACAGATAATGTTACATGTGCTATTTCTACTATTTCTACTATGAACAAGACAGAAACAAGTGGTGCAATATCTCTACTATTGCAAATAAATTAAAACGGGAATTTATAATTTAGTGTCTTTGCATCAATTTTGCTTTAATTATTATATTCTATTGTCATTTATTGTAACTGAATATGTTTCAAATAAATTAAACAATAAATATATCTGAATAGTTTGGTTTCAGATCTAAAACGAAAACTAGAAAGAAATTGAATGTTGTAATTAATCTTGTGCTTTCGTCTTTGTTAAGTAGTCGGGTGGTGAGAGGATGCTAGATCAATTCTTAACCTTTTAACAATTTATTTAACAATTACATTGACATCATATACATGTGACACAGGTGCATAAGATAGTGGGAGACTGGAGTCTGAACTAGGCAAGTATTTTGCCTGTATTTCAGTACGCTAGTACTCTCCTCTCCCGATGCGTACAGGTTTATGACTTGTGGTGAGGTTACAGTTGAAAAAGAGAATTCGAAAAAGAAACAAACTAAAAACAGGAAAATTAAAGAAATAAAGGAATATATGATGAGTGAGTGGTGCATGTGTGTGTGTGTGTGTGTGTGTGTGTGTGGTGCGTGTGAATGGTGTGGTGTGTGTGAGTGTGATGTGTGTGAGGGAGAGTGTGCATGTGAATGGACACTCTCCCTCACACACTTTACATATTCGTTGAAATATCCAAAACTAATTTCTTTTAAAAATAACTTTTTTAATGTTAAGTTAGAAACAATATTAACCAAGAAGATGTATACAACTGAATTTACGAATTACGAACGGCTAAAATGTTTTCACATTTGGGGAATTCGCCTCAGTGGTACGTTGATTGGGTAATCTCAACTAAGAACTGTCTACAAAGGGTCAGGCTTTTGTCAATCACTTTGACCAGATGCTCCCGGCTAAGGAAATCACAGAGACGCATTAAGTAACATATCCATAGTGACTCCGAATAAGCAATTCCTATTTTTTAACAAAATTCAATGAATTGTTTTAAATTTCGACAGTGAGTTTACTTTCTGCGGAACTAACGATTATAGACTGAGATAATACCACCAGGTGAAAGTCATGTAATCGTAATACTAATACAATATGTAATATTTGTAATACTAATACATAATGACATAGGTCATTTGTAAATGTCATTATAAATAATGTCGGCTGAGAGTTCCTTACGCCGCTTCTTCTCTGCAGCTACTAATTCGTTGAAGCGGTACTAGGTAAATTGGGAATATGCATACTAGTGTGATTTAGTAAATGAGTCTATTTAAATAAAGATATTTTGACTTTGACTTTGAATAAAAATTTTAATACATTTAATATATTTAAACGACTACAAAAAGGATGAAGTTCTCAATACGAATGTATTTTTGTCGCGATTTCTCTAGCAATTGTGAACGGATTTTCATTTTTTTTATTCGATCGAGTACAGTCCTGAGATGGTCCTATTGTCGTTAAGATTTGATGATGAGATCCCAGGGAAATAGAACCTTCTAATTTTAAAAAAATCAACCATTGATTGATCGATTTCTCTATGCATAATGTTCTCTGTTTGAATGGTTTTGTGTGTAGAGAACCAAAGAGGTCGACTCAACATTATTGCTTTTTTTAAATTTGCGTTCGTCTTTTGTTTTTTTTCTTTTATTTTTTCTCTTACAATTTTTGACGTCTATTGATTGAACCTCTATATGTTATCCAATGTTTCTTTTTCACTAATTTGTAATAATATAATACTTTCAATGGAAATACGTTTTTATTTTTCTCGTCGGATTATCACACAAATATATACACTGCGAGAGAATGCTAAGGTGCAGCATAGCATTGAAATGGTCAAACTTTCAGACTATATATAATACAGTTAACGTAATGGATAGAGCAATCGTCCAATCAACTGTTAGCTAGTAATGTGCTAGGCAATATGCAGTAAGTTATACTAGCAAAAATAATTTCTAAAATAAATTTTATCACTTTCAATTTAATCAAGTAGATTTTCGAAATGAACCCATTTAATTTCTATACATTTTTCAGCTCATTAGGGACGTAATTGTCTCTATGATTACTGATTGTCTCTTCACTGGTGTCGCGGCTTGTTTCATACACCTATCTATTATTGTATTTATCAATTAATCATACGTTTACAATATTGTTTACAAAATACACTCTAAGAAGTAGTCAATAAAGTAACTGCCTAAAATACTAAACGCAATAGTTAATTTAAAAAAGAATACTATGGATGATCGAGTTAAAGGATATGAAATACACTGTAATTAATTCATATTAAATATCATGTTTCATTGTTACATTTTTTATTTATGATCTACATAATTGATATCCATATAGAAATATTTTATATTTTAACGACCTGGTTCGATTCTAAAAACGAGCACAAGCTCTTTTTAAATTTATTTATGCAATTTTTCTTGTCAATAAAGACGATGATATGGTTTCTAAGAACAGATCTTTGTATAACTTACTGACTTGCCCGTACAGACCGATCTAAATGTGCCACCCTGTATACACACATATTTAACATGTTAACAATATACATAATATAATAAAAGCTCATCTACACACGTATAAATTTATTGAAATTGATTGAAATTAAAATGAAATTGAGTTCCGAAATTATTATGACAAAAAAAGTAGAACAAAATACCTTATTGGTTTCCAAATTTTGAACCCGTATAAAATCTTCAGAAAGTTGTTAAGCCTTTAAAAGGTTGCCTTTCACTTGTAAAAGTCAGAACTTGCCTGTACAGATTGAAGCCTTACATTGCGAATGGACAAAAAGTCAACAAAATATGTAAAGGTTGCTCAACTAATATAAAAGTAGCTACCTTCTAGATGTTAATTACATATTCCCTTTTCAGTATATAAAAAGAACTAAGTGGCCAAAGTTAATAAGGTTGAATAACAATAGTAATTTTTTCTAGCCCAAAGTAAAGGTTATTCAAAGCTTGCGTTATGTATACTAGATAACGGAGACGTATAGATAGTAATATGTAATATATATTATATATATATATAGTAAATAAGCATACAAACATCCACGACTCGTGAACTCGTATATTCGTAGTCATCATACAAATATCTGCTCTTACTGGGATATGAACCCGAGACTTCTGGCCACGGGAGCTGACCACTTAACCGTACGTACACCACTCAAACAAAAGTATATTGTATATGTATACAAAATAATAAAATTGTGAAAGAAAGTTTTTAAAATCTAAAAGCGATTGACTGAGACCGAAGACAGTGGAGTGATCTTCAATTTTCTGACAAAACATTCGAATACTTATTATAATTCCAAACTGTCTCCTGCATGAGTGGATGGCCCACACTTAAAAGATTTAAAAATGTAGTTCGTATTATTAAAGAAACAACTTATGATTGCCCTTACCCTGATAATAACATTCCCGTAATTCAGCTGAGTCTCTTGTCCCTGGCACCTGTTCATTTGGTGTCGACATATTTTCTGATTCCTTACCTAAATTCAAAAAGAACTTCATGTTGTCGCTCAACTAATTATATTTTATATATCAACTAATTATAGTTTCATGTAAATTAAATTAGTGTTCACATTATTTTTAATTGTAATTTTGTTAGAGTTATCACAAAATATTATGGAAAGCTATGGTGTAACTCCTGTAATTAAGATTGCATTTATTCATATTAATTGTATTTTTTTTTGTGCATGTTGGAGTGTTGATCTTGTTGGAGTTAGTAAATAAATAAATAACAAGCACAAAAAAGAATAATATCACTGAGATATGCAAAAAACAATATTCCTTGACAACTTAAATTGGAGAAATAGCTCAACATCTTATTTTCAAATGACAAACCAGCGATTCAAAAGCGCTGTAACTTCGCTCCACGAAAATTAATTTACTAGTGAATAGTATTTTAACTGAAAACCAGTTTTGGCAGGAAAGTTTGCTATCAGCGACAGCGAGATACCTCATATACCTCAATGAACTGTAAGTGCAATGGAATTCATTTTCGTATGACAATGGTAAATAAGGAAATACAGAAACGGTCACTCCTTCACTGTCGCACAGCTAGAGCGTGGAATTTCTCTGCGTTTCTTACATAAATCTGACTAATCTAATAATTCCTTACCAGCACACGTATTCCCTCATACAACATGGGTTCCTATAAAAGAGGCGTGAAAAAGCACTTTTTGGGCCGGCGAGGTGAGGTTGGCTAGGACAGTATGTCGCATGCTTCACTAGCTATCTTCACATATGGACTCCTCTACTGCTTATCATCAGGTGGTCTCAAGTGATCTGCTGAGCTTAATATAAAAAATACAGATAGATGTATTCAACCATGCTTTCAATTGCCAGTTAGACAATAAAGTATACCTTTTAGACAAGATGTCAAATTGCTGTTTATAATTTATTTTTTGCCTCACAATACCTAGAAGATACCTAGATAAATGTGCTCAATCGGAAACCTCGAAGGTTTTCTCTACCGGGATCCGAACCCACATTCTAGCGACGGAAGCCGGGCAATTTGCCAAGTGAGATATCCTCTTTGTGGCTGTTACGTAAGTGGTTTGACGTAGTTTCGGAAGTAGCTTTTGCTGATACCCTTTTGGCTTTGAGAGCTGCAACCATGGTACAATTAACAAGTGCAATTGTTTATATGTCAAAAATAGAAACGGATGAAATTAGGAGCATTTAATTATGTTTATTTTATCTTACATATTAAAGAAACGTCAAAACAATATTAACACCAGAATCTGCACTGTTCTCGACATTTTTAACGAAAAGAGTTGGTTTGAAACCAAAAAAACTTTCTCAAACAATGCTGCACTGATTTTGATTCGAGTTTCAAATTGAACGAACATTCGTTCTGCAATTCCAAAATATTGAGCGAATTTGTCTAGGAGTTGGCGGATTAACTGATTCCGACAAGACCCCCTTGGTGGGGGTGGGATTGAGCGACGAGAAATACTAATGAACTTACGTGTTTTATTTTTGAATTGCTTGATTAGAGTTTGTGAATGGAGATTTAACTTTCTAGCTAATTTTTTTCGGATTTATTTTATTATAAGTGTAAAAATATCGGAATAATTGGCGACATTAAATTAACATTTCTTTTTATAAATAAGGGTTGAACTCCACATTCTCTCCGTCACGCACAAATACAGGTACTATTCAGACCCAAGCGGTATTCGATACCATCTACGGCAGCGAAAACTCAGTGGGTATGCGGTAATATTACTGTTCACACCAGAGTGGATTTCGCTATCCTTGTGGGTAGAATACCGCGCTTTTTCGAGTTTCGCACACTTACTTTCCAGTAAGAAATTCGTCATACGTCATTGTCGTGTCGCGTTTCGCCCAAAAAGCGAAATATAGGAAGGATAGGTTGTTGATGATAATGATAATTATTTCTTATTTTGATTAATTGTTTATATAAAATCCTATATTTATTATTAAGGACAGTACACAGCGCTTTTATTGTTGCATTTTGAATTTAATGTATTTATGTAGACCAATCTGAATGTGTTTCGCATATATACTCTTAAATCTAACTAATCTAATAATTAGTAATATTAGGCTGACACTTTCTAAACTCTAAATTGTAATTAACAACACGTTTTGAAAACTCTCGGCTCCAAATCAAACTTTTCATCAAGCACTCTTCCATAAATTTTAATACTCCGAAAAACAAAACACGCAAAGTCTCGTATTTTGATAGTTTTCAAAGAATTTATGTCAAAAATTGATAATTTTCATTCATTATTCTAAATATGTTGCATTTTGTAATAAACCCTCTGGTTTCACTGTATTTTTTAGATACTTTTCTGTGCCATCTCAAAACTTTAATAATTACTTTCCGAGCTGTACACAATAGCTGTCACCACTTTAAAGTTTCATCGTTTAATTTACATCTCATTCTTTTAACGAAGATATAATATCAATAGATATAATTGGTAGTATCTTGTCTTGTCTTGATGTAGGGCCAGGATCATTCCCGGAGCATTTCGACCCAGTGGAATCTTTTGTGCTTCCCTAATCCTAGTGTCTGCTGTCCTGGAATACCTCCAAGATTTACTTACTAAGAACCCTCGGAGTCAGCTGCCTTATATCTTCAGGACTGGGATAGCCCAGTCCAAAGAGAACCACTCTTTGCCTAGCAAGAGCATTACAGTTACATAGGAAGTGTTCTATTTGTTTAGTGTGCTCCCCAAAGGTCCGGCAGTAGCTTCAATTTCAAATGTTTATTGCTAAAAATAATCGCAAATTCGATCTAAAATTTTCACCTCAATTATTTTCTAGTTACTTCTAACATCAATAAATTTAATTTAATTAAAAGTTATTTCTATAACCGTTAGTTTACTAGTACGAATCTCAGCAGAATTCTAAGCTTAGCCCAACAATGGATTTTAAACTGGTCCTTGTTATTAATAGTTTAAACAATTTATTTGGAAGGGGCTCTATATACAATAATATAGTATATAGAGTAGTATATTTAATATGCATATGATGTAATTGTATGTTCAATGAAAGTGCACCTAAGTGTATCGATACAGTCAGCGCGGTGATTACGCGGCGGCGAAAAGGAGGCGAAGCCGCTGCCGTCATTAATACTGGCTGTATAGATTTGTTATATTCCTCATAATCTAAATATATAAAAGGCAGAGGTGACTGACTGATCAACACACAGTTCAAATTACTGAACGGATCGATCTGAAATATGGCACACGCAGCTATTATGAGACAAGCAAACGCTGCGAAAGGTTTATGGCAAATTCAAGTTACGAAGGATCAGGCGCCTGTTTACTGTTTAGCAAAATAGATCTTATCTTCACATACGTTTTGTTTAGCGAATTGCATACGCATCTTAAAAAATTCAAACTATCTGTATGTATAATTGGTTTTTTTAATTATTCAAACCTTAGGATTCAACTAAGACATTAAGTCCACCAATTGTGTTTTTGTCCAATAAAGAATAAATAAATAAGTTAATTAATAAACCTCTGTGTCGTACAAGCCCACTGGAGTTTTCAATACAATGAAACATATTGTTAAGTTCTTTAGTCGCAAAATGTGTAAAACAGGCAATCTTCAATAATAAAATCGTATAATATTCGTTTACTTATTTTAATGTATTTATAAAGAAAAAAAAGACAATCGAATAAGAGAAAAAAGTGTAAAATTCGCGCGCAATTGTTTTTATTGTTTTACGGCAGCGGCTTCGCCTCCTTTTCGCCGCCGCGTAGTCACCGCGCTGGCTGTATCGATTAGAAAAGAGGATCGTTTGGATATCGTAGACACATATGTTTTGTTTATTTTGCGGGTATTCAGTTTTCAGATGTTAAAATTCATGATAATGTATAAATATTATAAGTAAAAGAAAAGCTGCACGTTTATCACTAAAGACGTATAAAAATAATCATTAGACTTCTTCTAAGATCATTATCAGAAATGTTTCGGAAGAAAGGAACTGATATGATTGTTTCGTAATAAACTGCAAAACCTAATGACATTAAAATTTCATTAGTTATATATACTAGTGCAATACTTAATATACGATCAGTGGCAGGACCCCATCCGCAAAATGACCGGGAGCTCAAAGGCTTACTCGGTTAGAGGCGGAAAAGAATTTTGATGGTGTTTCTGTAAGTAGAAGACTATACTTTGTGTGAGAACGCTTTATAAAGAAATTAATTTAGTTACCGTTCTGTATTACTACAAGTGTTTTATAAATAAACTCTTTATTGCATCAAAAAAATAATGTATACCGTAGTATGTAAGAGAGGACTTATCTCTAATAGAGATCTCTTACAATAAATTTTGATGTTGAGTTTTGATTTATTTTGGTGAATACTGATTTTAACCTCATTCATAAAATAAAGTATCGTCCAATTTTGAGTAAATCGCTGGCATAAAACAGACATAAAAGTATTTATGTTGGTATACATGTCGCTTAGTCGCTGAAGATTCTGGAATTACCTTTGATTTGCATTCTGGTATTCAAAATAAAAGGATTATACACATCGTGTGAAGTAAACAGTAAAATATCTAAAATTAATCCTACCAAAGCAAATTGTTAATATTTCCACACGCCTTATTATTTAACAAAACTATCCAAATTGTTAATATGTTTTTTAATGAATATTCTGCAAAATACAGATTCTTAATTCAAGGGTATAAATGCCTATATTTAACCAGCCTCTTAATCTAGCAAAGTAATGTGACGAGTCTTAATGGTAACTTACTGTTTTTTTTTTCGATTTGTTTATTTATTTGTTGGGTTAATTATTTATTTTACACCCTTAAGTTAGATAATCTTGCACCAAATTGTACAATAGGAAATTACATTATCTCGTTAATGCCACAGCAAGAACCCTGACCCAAGACCCCTTACATAAACATGAGGTAAACTTATAATTAAAACGCAAAATGGCGGCTACACTCTAGCTGCAGTATAAGCCTTCATGATAATTAAAGGGGGCTTGCTAATGTTTGTTCCTACACTTAACTTCGTATAACTTGTAGGTTATCTTCATTGTGTGGACCGAACGCGGATTATATATATGCGTCGATACATATCACCGCACGCACACAAGGAGAACCTGTGCTAAAAGTACGCTAGGTGAAGAGGAAAAGGCTTCGTCAGGTCTTATCGGTCTATATTTTAAATATCACAATAAAATAAAAATAACAAAGCCGCGAGCAAAACGAATTTTCGTACCAATCAAACGTGTCAAGTCCTGTCCCATGTCAGTTTTAGTCAAAGACAATAGCGGCCAGCAACGCCGTCCAAAAGTCCGTCACACTAGGGATGTTTTATGTTTGATAAAATACTAATAATCTAAGGTTTAAGCAATAAAACTTCATTTGACTTAATATAATTTTAGATTTTATAATTTTATGTACATTTTTAAATATAAGAAGAAGACGAAGAAGATCTTCTTCTTCCTATATTTTATATATACAAAAAATAGAGCTTTTCATTAGTCTCTCTTAAACTAAAAAATAACTTGAACAATTTAAATAAGTTGCGTTTCTTAATTCAGGGGTAGTTCAAAATAAAAGAAACATCGAAAATCCTTCAGTAAAGCTTAATAATATATAATTGAAAATTAGTTTTTTTGGATGGTAAAATGTCTAATTGATATGATATGGCATTTAAAATAATTAATTTAACATTTTAATTAAATTCTAAAACTATAACCGGTAAATAACCACTTCAAGTTATCATTACATTTATTTATTTTTCCTAAATATATTCCCTGTTATGTCGATTAAAAAGAACCTAGTAAATGAGTCTATTTAAATAAATAAAAATAAGGTTCCTTTTCTTCACCCTACTTCGGAATACTTTTCATAGATGGCGTTTATGGTATGCAGATGTTACAATGTTTACAGGTTCAACTAGTTTGACACAAAAAACATTCGGTATAACAACAGTATAGTTGAATTTACATAACTAACAAACATTTTTCTTCATAGCGTGGTACACTCCCTGCGCTTTTTTCAAGGAAGCAGGCCTCAAGCAAGGAAGCATGCAACATGCAGCCGGCATTGTTTATGTCACGGCTTCGGAGCTGTGGGGTTCCGAAGGTGAACTTATCGTCACTGATGGTTTTCGCGTCGTCTTTAGATACTAAGTAAGCAAAAAATTGTTTAAAGAAATTAATCCTTATGAATGACTCTTTCGGTTGGTATCATAAAATACAGGGATTTTCCAGTCTACACACACACACATTCACACACACACACACACACACGCATATACATACTATTATACCTACTGTGTTATTTTGTCAAAGGAATAAGCTCGGTATTATGATCTAAGGCTCTACAAGATCAGATGATTTTCATCCAAATGACATTAAGGTCCCGAAATAAAATGGTTTTTCGATTCTATCGACTTGATTGACGGAAAATAACGTCTAGATATTAAGATGCGATGGCAAAGTAATGGATTTACAAATCATGTAATATAAAGTTAATGGTGCATTAACTTTTTGTGCTACTCTGTGAAGTGATAAAAAAACACGATTTTGCTTTGAATTCAAGATGTTATATTTGCCAAAGACAATGTTGTTAAATCTCCCTAATACCACTGTCGTATCCATTATTACGAAAGATTTCCATTGCACTCACAATTCTTTTAATTTTACAAATTCAAAGAGAACTTTATCGATTCTTTTTCGAAATTATTTTATCATTTTTACACTGATAATGACTGTTTTAAGGGTAGTTGTAAAAGTTATGACTTTTGTATTAGTTAGTGTAAATTATTAATTAGTGTTACTTTCTTGGGCACGCCAATTTGTTTTAAAAACTACACGTCAACACTGTCTCCAACTTATGCTCCCACATGGCGAGCGCCATGGAGACTGTATTAGACAGCGGGACCACTCCTGGAGGCGATGCCTGTCGATTACAAATCCTCCAGAGGCGAATTAGGCTTGAGGACTCTTCAAGGTGGCGAGAGCCTCCTTATAACCCCGGTAACGCTGTAAAGGTCATCTGCAGCCAACAGCATTAGTCATTCCAAAAAAAAATCTACAACTTATGTATACAACTAATTTATTAAAGGTGCACTAGACTCTATCACCGTTACACAATGGTATCGCATTCCGGTTTCCAGAATTGAAACCGATATGATTCCTATCAGGTCCCAATGTTTGACCTATTGCAAATGTGGACTGCAAAATTGCTTTTCGAATTTAAATCGGTTTAGAACCGGACCGATGTACGATATAAATCGGCGTCTGTATTGATGCAAATTTTGTCACCAATTTAATGGAACATTAATTCGGTTTGCTCTTTAGAGGTTTTGAAATCTTTCACATCATTTATATTAAATGAGCGTTCTGATGAATTCCATTATTGAAAATCGATACTCATAGACTTTGAGATAATAATAATGACAATGTCACCATTCTGTTCGATGAAAAACCTCGTGAAAGCTGAATGGAATAAAAAGATCGAATATCTGAACCTGGCACACGAGGTTACCGATATGTGGAGGGTGACATCCACTGAGATCATACCAGTCGTAGTCTCAACCAATAGGCTCGTTTCAACTTCTGAAGAGATTGGGACTAGGTGATGGACCCTCCACCAACCCATGGTCCTGCCTACCTTACGGCATAGGGAAAACTGTAACACTTAACGATGACGCGAATGAAGTTGATCAGATTAGAGATAAGATTAGAGATATCGCGAGTTCGTAGGATATGTTTGTTAAATTGTAAGTTATAGCAAATTTCTAATAAGATAACAACAAAGCTAAAGATAGCTAGCGTCTTCCTAAATCCTCAAAATAAAACATCATCATCATCGTCACACACAGCCTGAGAGCTCCGTAAAGTTTCGACAAACGTGTTAAAATTGTGCCCAGATTTGTTACTCTATTCTGGCTTAAAGCCAAATTGAAATACACGCCGAAATAAGCCCTATCCCCGCCAAGTTAAAGTTGCTTTCACTGAAGCTTTTGAAGGATTTTTAAACAATTCTCAGGCTACTATATTTATTGCCACGATTGAGTATTGAACGAGGCTTCTGTGAGTTATCAATGGAGTGTAATTAATAAGGACGGTGGGTTCAGAACTAGACATATTGGATACAGTTTAAACTAGTTACTTCTATTATCTTGACGACCTTAATGGTTGTTTTGGCTAATTAACTTAAAATAATTAAATAATAATTAAGTAATTTAAAATTATGTATGCAAGAAGGGTAATCCATTCCATCCTTTCATTTTTATACCTACCGAATCCTTTGGCCGTAAATCGGCATCCCCTCCAAGCTCGCCGCTCAGACAGTTTTCGAACTATAATCGCACGGTTAACATTACGCTCGTGATCGAAGCCAAAATAAGATAAAAATACAACCCTCAGTGTGCTGTGTTATTTAACGGACTTGAAGATAATACAAAATCAAATTAAAATTCTAGGCGCATTCTTTCGTATGCCAGGAATCGAACACAATGTATTTGATTTAATAAGTGTACTGGCGTTTACTCCTTGGTAAAAGATAGCAGGTACCTTCAATATATTCTTCCTGTCGTGAAGGAGGGGATACTGAACACTTATTCCATTTGTAAGTTTTAAATTGTTAATAAAACCTCTACGGTTCTGCTCGTCACATAATGACATGACCGAGCCAGATAGTCGACTCAGCGTTTGACGATGACAAATGTTTGACAACTACATACCATTTCACCTCCATTTCTTTTTTCCCTGGCGTCATCGACAAAATGGCGGCGCGTACCATAACCTCCACGGGGCAAAAGAATATGTTGCACCGATATCCTGAAGCCTTAAATTAACAATAAAATACCTACATACCTAGTTCCCTTAACTGTAATAGGGAGAATTAAAAGAAACTAACGGAATCGACCAACGATAGGTTTCTATTATCTTCACGGATAATTTGCTAACGAGGCGTTTAAACAAAATTTATGTAGATACGTTATAGATAACCGGCATATGCAGGTTCTTTATGAAGCATTGTAATGGATTGCCTTGGACATGTTGGACGTTTCCTATTAACTTTTATAGGGTTAACAAAGTTTGAGTATGATCATTAAAGAAATGACACTTTACGAAGTGGTCAAACCTCAGAGGGATGTCGTAAAAAGTTATACTATTCACTGGTAGAGGCGCTGATGTCGACGGAATCAAGAAGGGAAAAAAATCTGTATCAGAAACAAAAAGAATATTCATATAGAAGAAACCGAGGTTCGACGTAAGATTGTTGGATACAACGGTTCCAAAATACGGCGCAAGCGCAGAAGAAGGCCCAATAGACCCAGCGTGGTAGCATCGAACCTCAATTAACTGTTCAAATGAAAAATAAATGTGCAGTAAAACTTCATTCGACTTGTATTAAAGTCAATCGAATCACATTCATCGCAATTTTTACGAACATCGATATGCTATTCACAGTACACGATGTCAAGCGTGTATTAACGATCCTTGAGTCCGTGAGGTGGTTTCCAAAGTAGCTGTAGAGCTGTCACGACTGAGAAAATGGAGAGAATCCCTAAAATATGAAGAGTGAATACGTCGATGTGTGTCTACTTACGAATGTCAAAAGGTAAGACATTATTGGAGAAAGCTTTTGTTTTTATTACCCTACCTGATTCCTTACGACTGAATTTTGTTTATATAATGAATATTAGAACACATAACAAAATACTCGCTATTAATTTGACGATCAATATTATTAACATTATATAGAATATCTAATAATCGATCAATAAAAATATATATACTGTTAGGTACTGTAA
The DNA here is from genome assembly GCA_943193645.1 of Acentria ephemerella. Taxonomy (NCBI): domain Eukaryota; kingdom Metazoa; phylum Arthropoda; class Insecta; order Lepidoptera; family Crambidae; genus Acentria; species Acentria ephemerella. The sequence goes on along the minus strand of OW971896.1, from coordinate 7,777,658 downwards.
TGGCCGCCGGGGTAGTAAGGGACGTAGCACAACTTGTGTAGTTAAAAAAATACTTTTGTACCATAATATTTTTTTCTTCTTTAAGCTTAAAGCGTCTTTTAGATATATTATTATATTTTTTATTCTTTCTTAAAACTTTTTTGTCACAAGTTCGGCGGTCGATCATATAATGTGTTAAGAACCCCAAAACTAAACTATCATCCTCTAGTTCCAGATTCAAATTAATATTTAACTATGTATTCATCGTATATCATCACATTAGCAAATGCCGAAGGAAGTTAGTAAGGTTAAGTGTGTGGAGTGTTTTATATTACCGGAATTAACACGAGAATTAGACGGGAATCGAGTCAAGAGAACCAGATTAAGTCTCTTGGGAGTGACATGCCCAAAGTTGGACGAAAATATGCTGTTGCCCAGAGAGAGTGGAGCTTATGGTATGCTATATTCTAGATACAAGAAGTGTAAAAGCAGGGAAGCTACAAAAGGATTAAAGTGACGCTTGATATGGCACAAAGATAAGATCAGATGAAGTAACTTCATACGTATACGACAGAATATAACTATCAAAGTAAAAGCTTTGAATGAGAAATCGAGGAATACTCCTTATTGAAACGAAATAATTCAAAAATAACCTATGAACAATGAATGAAAAAACTTTTTAGATTTTGATTCTTATTAACAAACGGATGATCCACTTATGTAGTATGTGCTTTTCCAATTTGGCTTTTAATGCAATAGCATTAATAAAAAAATCCCGTAAAATATTACGGGAACCTTATATGATTTCCTGATGAATTATCTCCAAAAATTGTCTCGGCAATTACAAGAATAGTTTGAAGTAAATCAGTCTTGTAATTTTAACTTTAGACGGTCAAAAAAATTAGAAATTTTTGAACATAGAAATACAGAAGCTATCGTCACATAATGATATCATAGAAGATCAGATCCCTATCAACATTTTTGTCGTTTATTCTACGCTAGTCGGATATCGTTCACTGATAAAACAATAGGTTACGTGCTCTATATTTATTAATTCTGAATGATAGAAGTTTTGCTTTGTAAATCTTGTTCAGTACAAAAAACAAGTAAGAACAATCACGTTCCAGATAAGACACGACCACCTCGCCATAAATAATGGTTAACTTCAATATGCCGCAGCCAAATTTAGTCAGCCATTATTCTTTATGTATGAAAGTTGAGTTTGTACAGACGATAGCGCATCAAATGTAAGAGCATCGTTACGAGAGTCGCCTCTATTCCAAACAAATAAAGGTAGTTTCAAGCTAAAACTGTTCTGATTGATACGCACAAAGAAATTTGTTAACTCATTTCTTTGTCACACCATCAAGAAATGGAATTATTTGCCAGCACATGTTATGCCTCCTTCTACCTAATCCTGGGTCCTTCAAAAGAAGCGTAAATATGCAGTTGGCAAGATCAAGATAGCTAGTGCAATGCATAATTTTTAAAATAATATATTTAATACATGCTGAAACATGAATGAAACAATGTTGAATTAAATAAATAAATACACATTTAAATTCTACAACTGGGACAATTTGTAAATACCAGGTTAATTCCCACTTAAAGTTATCACTATTACCTTTAATTACATATGTTTATTTTTTCTCATACGTATTCCCTGTTATGCCGGTTTAAAAGAACTTAGTAAATGAGTCTATTTAAATGAAGATAGTTTGACTTTTGACAGTTGCAGTAGCAACCTTTAAGCTAACATAAGCTAACAGAACAAAAAGTTTTATGAAATTTATAAATAGTTATAGTTATGGGTAATTTTTTTTTTAGAAAACTGAGTCTTTTTTTTCTCCGATATAAGGTTGTTATATTCATACTCATTATCGTACGAATTCTTTCAAGGGTATAACATCTAGGGAGACTCAAAAGATTCTTTGGGGAGTACATAGCTTATTAAAGAGTTATGCAAGCCGTATAATCCTGATAGAATTAAATTTAAATATCTCCAGATTCTCCAGAGTGTTTCCAGCTCAACAGTAAAAAAACATAAGATTATTTTAGTTACATAATTCAAAACTCACTGCGCGTCTTCGGAGCCCAGAGAAATGTTTCTTAGTAAATTCGGAGGTATTTTTGTAACAGCCTGTAATTTAAAAACTTTGAGAATTGTTAAAACATATCCTATTTGGGAACGAAATGAAAATGTTAATTGGCTTAGTGACTTCTTCAGTCTAAGGCATTTGCTGTGTTCAGCTTCGAACTTCGTTACATAATTCACGTTGGAAGGTATTACCAAGAGTTGAAAAAATGGGATAAGTTTGAGGAATATAAAATAGAATTTGAATTTGAAGTATACTATTATACATAAGGATGAGATTCCCAAATTTTTTTTCTCAAAAGCACGGTTTAATCCACCCCCAATAAATCAGGCTTCGATACGTTATCAAACTGCACTAGAAGTCGCTTGCGGCTTACGTGTAAATAATGACCCTATTGACAGAGAAGTACATACATCAACACTTTTAGGATAGCGGTTACACTTCTTAAGCAGTTCTTGTTGTTTTCCCATAAAGCCGATTGAATTTAAAGTGTTACGTTTGTTGTGTGGATGGTTGTACTCGCGACTAATGTTTTGGTTGAAAGAACAGTTACTTGTTGTAATAGTAGTAATTGCTCTCCTTTAATCAGATTCAACAAATTTTATTTTAGTAAGAAATAACCAAAGACAATTTATTTCATTTTTAATTCACCAAACCTTTTGTCTAGCCCAATTTTAGCATCTTTAAGAACTTGTGTTATGGAGAAAACGAAGATAATATTATCTATATAAATATCAGGAATATGCTTAATAACTATATAAACATCACTCGTGCAGAAATACTAGGACTTATCTTATAAATATCTACCTGTATCAGGATTCGAGCCCGAGACCTCTGGCTGTGTAGAAAATGATACTGATCACTCGACCGTTCATAATTTTGGATAGATTTGGTTTGAATAATTGAAAAATTAGGGGGTCTTCATCTTTGTGGTTTACTAAATTTGACTCTCATTGCTTCTATGAAAACATGAGCAAGCGGTGCTCTAGGTGTACATAGTGCTGGCCAGATACAACAGCATCCTGACAGAATGCACAGAACATAAATAAACGTAATATTTTTAAGACCAGACGAATAGACAAATCTGTTAATTAGTATTGGTGAAAGAATTGGCAAGGTTATTTATTGTCTTATTTTTTTACTAGCAGATTGACTTATCATTTTTTTTTAAATTACTCTGTAAATATTCCTACAAATAAACCCAATTTTACCCTTAAAAGTGCGTTTCCCTTGCCATCGTCTACAACTAGATTCTTAAAGCTCTTAGGCTTGCATGATGTCATCCCATCTTAAAACATGCCTATTTTACATAAAACATGTCTCTACACAATTTTTGGCTAGCTCTCCAAATCCTTTCTGTGTCAGTACGAAGATGGTGAAACTTTTATAACCCCCCCACCAACCTCTCCCTCACCTCCCACCTTTTGTATTTCTCTCATATTGAAATATATGTGTCCAACTATCCAGTAGCAGTAAGTCGTATGTAGATGAAAAATATTAAAGATTTACTTAACAGAAATAATTTCTATTAGGGGCACAAATCACTCCGCATTTGTCGCGCCTCTGGTCAGCAGTAAAATAATGACGATGTTTTCAATTGTCCACAGAACATGGTCAGAACCGGATTGGTGACAGTGGGGTTCCTTCTGAGCCTAGCAGCGTCGGCCACAGCTATCAAGTGCTGGAAATGTGGACAGTATAGCGATGGGGTAGGGTCTATAACGCCATGCAATAACCGGAGTGCCACCCAACTGGAAGAATGCCCAAGCAACTCGAAGTTTTGCATTGTGAGTACCAAAAAGACCAATTTAGTTTTTTGTTAAGATTTTTAAGAGACAGATAGACCACATTCTAATGCAAAAAAAAGAAATAAATTTGAGTACTTTTGTATTAACAAAATAAAGGCTTAGGAAATATTGAGTAATAAATTGAAACTATATTATTTCTTTATTCTAACTAAATGTTATTTAAATAGAATCTAAATCAATAATAGGGGTTTCGATACTGTACTTTGTAATTCAAAGTACAGTATTGAAACCAATTCACTGGGAGTTTTAATCAAAGAGACGTATGTTCATAATAAAATATTTATTTGCGCGTGAATTTTAAATACAAACCTAATATTATTGCATGGTTGATCCGACCATGACCGTTAAAATAGTTTGACCATATCCTTAACAGATATGAACAATCTATTTTAACATAATAACAGTTATAACGAATACATAAATACTACTTTGATTTGAAATTAAACCTGCAGGGTGTGACATTTCAAAATAAAAACTATTTTCACAAGATAAAGACAACACTTTAAATTAAAAAATACGACAAACGATTGTTCGACTTTCAATTGTTTTTATGGATGGATGAAGATTAACACATAAGTTGGTAAATAAAATAAAAAATTTCAATAAGGAGCCTCACTATTAGATTGAATCTCAAAGGTTTCACAATCATGGAACTATTCCAGGGCAACAGACACTAGGATAAGGGAAGCAAAATAGATCTCATTGGGTCGAAATTGAATATTCAAATCAATTCAGTTCATATAAACATAGTTTAAAAACATTATCTACTGTACACAGCAACATCATCCAACAAGCAAATAGCGCGCGAAAATCAAGCTATCGCTATCCGGAAATTGATCGCATGGTGTCCGTTCGGATACCATCAGAATTATTGTGAATACTGGCAGTTACTCCAAAAAGTAACGTTGTGTTTTTGTATGTGCATATTTGTTAAGTAGTCACTAATATAAAATGTATTTATATTTCTGTAAAAGTAACTCAGGTGTATATCTTACATTTTAATATAAATTTGTGTAGTATTAAATATGTGTTACGTTTTCTAGTATTTATATATAACACAATTACTTTGTACCCCTGTCTATGTAACTAATTAAGTGTTTACACGACCTCCGAACTAGGTTTCCGTGTTAAGTGACCTCGTTGTTGTTTTGTTTTAGAAAGAGACAAAGCTTTGAATGTTTGTTAGTTTGTTGTTGCTTCTTTGAATGCTTTTCTAAAAATTTCTTGTAAGAATGTATAATGTATGATTGACGGCCTGTTCGAGTGGTCAGTACTCCTGTCTTCTTAGCTAGAGGTCTCGGGTTCGAATTTGTAAAATCAGTACGGGTTCACGAGGCATGGATGCTTGAACGTGCATTTAGTATATTTCTGATTTTTATATACATATTAACTATTTATATTTCTCCGTTATATAGTATCCATAACACAAGCTTTTAATAAAGTTTTTTTGGAGTAGTTTTCACCCAAGATAAGATAAGATAAGATAAGATTTTATTGTGGTTCTGTGTACAATAGATCTTACAATTTCATGCACTTAAATACAACAGATTACCATTTTCGGGCGTACAATATTAACATTGTGGAATATTATTTTTATTTAATTAGTATTATAATTCCAATTATAATATTCAATTAACTCCATAAAGAAATGTTTGCGAGCGAGTTTAAATTATTAGACATCAATCGAACCCACCATTTTATTTGATATTTTACATGACAGAGAGGCCCTCAATAGACAAGCTGTCAAATTTGACATGTGATACTCCGAAAAGCAAAACACTTTTCCAAGCAATTTACGTTTGAATTGTTCTGTTTTTATTATATTTTGCATTTCGGATTAGGCTTGTCGAGATTTTTGACATTTACAAATTTAATATGTCCATTCATAACAATTTTTGCCTTGTTCTCAGAAAATATTTCTCTCATTATCTTTCAAGTTTTACACAATAAAATGAAATGCATTAACAACTACCAGCTCTTCATTTAAAAGATAATTCAGGAGCTTTGAGTGACGTCATATGTGTCGACATTAGGGTTTGACAAATGACGTTTATCGTTAACCACACGCACGTTGGAAATATTTTATACAATAATATAATAATGTCGCTATTAATTATAAATAAATTATAAATGAAAAGCGAACATGTTACAATGAACTTATTATAAAAAGTTGGAAGTGGTTAGGGCTTTTTGTCTCATATCAGCGTATACAAACTCTTTCTACTTAAAGATATTTGTTATGCTGTACATAAAAAAGGATAATTAGCTGTCATATATAATATATTATATTTTTATCTAAAATGACGCTTTCATTATCTCGCTCAACGTTTCTCTTTCTAATTAAGATAAGATTAAAGGCCCATAATTAACTGTATCGATACTGCTGAATAAGATAGTAGCTTAGGATCTGTGTAGATGAGAAACTTTAGTTGCAGAAATAAGCAAATTTTAATCCGTAATTTTGAACTAAAATTTGGAGGTGTTTCGTTTTCAAAAGTCAATAATTGAATAGCTGAGGAGATTACTGGAGTAAACGTGTCAGCAGTATAGCTTCTATTATGAATGCCGAAATTAAATAATAATAATTATAAGATTGTGAGGCTCCAGTATCCAGTCTTGCTCGATTACGCAAGGATTGTCCGCTGATTCCTCTTTCTGTCGTCCTGACCCTCAGCCGTCTGGCCTCATCTGCCGAAGGCTATTCTCGAGTTACCATTTTTCTTCGAGTTATAAATTAGATTTTTAATATAATAACAATAAACGAGTAAAAGCACATTATTTCTCTTCACAGAGTATCTAAATATATTGTGCGTATGTATGTATTTGTATATATATATATGTTAGGGTAAATATGATATATATTAGTTTTATGTATTTAATTATATTAGTATTGGTACACGCCCTTCTACCTTTCGATGTCACTTTTCCCACATATGGGGCTGCTGGAAGAGATTTCTTATAAAAATAAGCAGTACCTTTGTACAATTCTCTAATATTCTGTTGTGTCCTTTTAATTGTCTTTGTGTGTATATAAATGGTTAAATAAATAAAATAAATAAATTATTTAACAATAAATAACTTACATGAGTGGAAATGTGGAAATGTGTGTTTATGTAGAAAAAGGATTATTATGACAGGTTGACACCTGAACTAGGGAATATCCTGTGTCTCAGATTATCAAGCCTCTACCTCTGAAATGAAAGTACAATGCGTAACAATTTATATAACATACCAATAATAATTATTAACAATTCTCAAGGAATAAGTTTATCTTAGCGATTTTATGTCTATCTTTCTGCAGGTTCAGTTAAAAAAAATTAAAGCAAAAAACCACTAAATAAGGAATTAGTTCTTGATAAATTAGCCATGGCCAGTGGCCGAAAATGGCCACGTTTGCGTTGCCCCTTACCTTAATTAATTACGGACCATTTCAGGGCCAGGGAGCCGTGGCTATTAGTTCGGATCACTGTGCTCATTAGATATTACGTGTCTATTGGAAGTAATCCTTAAGGCGTATCTTCATTGGTACAACACTGTTTCTAAATCTAAAAATTAAGTTAAATTAGGTCTAGTTAATTGGTAGTGCCAAAATATATGACTAATTTACAAATAAATACCTTTTTTAATCTTAACGGAGTACCTATTGGCCTTCATCTCACCTGATGGGAAGTAAAGTTAATGCCGAAGATGGAAGGGAATTCTACCCAGATTCCTCAATCACAGAGGAACTGACTATCTTACATCTGTCAGAATACAACAATGCTGTTAACATGGTGCGCAGTTAATTATACAGTCGCCTACTACACTAAATGTTGATAACAATGAAACTGATGGTGATATTCTTATTTGTACTGTAACTAACGTAACCTCTAGTGTACTATCTCATAAGTCTGTATGTACAGACTAGTTAGATAGTACATGATATTTATGTCTCTTTGTGTCTCATGATCTTTAAGTCTGTACATAAAGATCATGAGAAGAAGATATATTTCGTTGTCTATTGTTAAGAATATATCTCACACTTACACCTAATATCTAGCCTAAAGTAATCATCAATAAGAGTTATGGATACTAGATAACGGAGAAATATAGATAGTATAATATGTATTTTATTATATACAGCCTATATATGTGTATAAATTTCAAATAACAACCAAATAAATATATAAACATCCATCGTGGACAATAATGTTTGTATTCATCATACAAATCTACCCTATAGAGATTCGAGCCATGGACCTCTGGCTAAGGAGACAGGGTACTGACCCCTCATATTATTATTATTATTTTTTTTCTCTCTCTCTCTCTCTCTCTTTTTAGTTATGTTCATGATTGTCAATTATTTGATTGTTAATTATCATTTATTTAAATATGTATTAATATGTTTTGAGCAGCTACCTTCTTGACTTCCTGATATCTTTTAAAAAAATATAATGCTATTCTTTAATTGGCTTATGTCTGGGTAATTCTATTTTATTCTGTATGTATAAAAATGCTGTTAAAACTATATTTAATTAAATAAATAAAGGAAAAAAGATCACTTATAAAATCACTGCGTCGTCCGTCCGTCTGTCTGTCAAGACCATTTCTCAGGAACGCATGAGGATATCAAGTTCAAATTGATATAAAGTACTCAAGAGTACTTCGGTGCTTAGAAAATAACGCCTATTAATCTACTCGAAAATAGATTTAAAAGTCGTCTCTTGACATAAATCATGAAGTATAGCAACCCATAGATCCTCTATCTTATTTATGTATGTTAAAAATATACCTAATTCTATTGATATAAAACTCTTAATTTTGTATTGGTTGCGTTGTCATATAGTAATTTATTTCATTCAGAAAATGTCCTTGAGAATATTATTTAATTACATTTATATAATGTATTTATGAAGTAATTTTTTTTGTTGAGCTGTGATATACTTCCGGGAATCTCAACACAACTAATAATATTTTATTTTTAATAAAATACATACACAATAGTTCTAAAAGGACGTATACCAAGTATACTCCCTTCGTATGTCATCCATATATTCCAACTAGATTCCCACGATACAAATTTAATACACTTAGTATCTGATAAGACATTAATCTTCCAAAAGTCCCTGACTTCTCCCATAAAGAATCTTCCATGAAACATTGTCAAAACAGTCATTTTTGTCGCTTCCAAAAGATTAATCGCTTTTTTGGGTCATTATTTTTTATCTATTGTTGGATGTAAAAATGCGACTTCTACAAGATTCTTTTCAGTGTAAGTTTACAGTAAAAGTGTAAATATAATTTAGGAGGACGCTATTTCACTGGCCATTTTAGCACGAACAGTATGCTATTTAAAAAGAATCGCCTTTGTGGAGAACCTGTGGAAGCCCACTGCACAGTCATTAGTACAGTCCACACAGTTTCCATTAGACACAGTCTTTTCGTAGCAAGAGTGCTACGAAAAGACTACTTGGTCTAGGCTACCCCATTCCTACAGACATAAGGTTGCTCCGAGTGGACTTAGTAAGTACATCTTGGAAGTATTCCAGGATAGCAGACATTAGGATAAGGGAAGCTAAAAAGATCCCATTTAGTCGAAATGCTTCGGGAATGAATTTTGGCTTTCGTCTAAGAAAAGATAAGCAGAAGTACTATTAGCGACTTTTGAGCATAAAAACTATGTTTCTTGATTCACCAATATATGGACTCCTCTACCTCTATCTATCATCAGGTGGTGTCGAATCATTTCTTGAGCTTTTTATAAAAAAAGTTTTATAAAGAAATTTGTTTAGTCTGTTGTCTAATTTAACTTCTTACGAGGAAATATTATTTTTTGTTATATCAGTATATCCATTTAACATGATAGTGTGTTTATGTGTATGTGAATGTGAGTGAGTTTGTTGAGTATCAAAATAATTACTAAATTTATCTATATTAAATAAATCTTTATATGTATTTTGGTAATTTTTGTAAACAACAGAAGCTCAGAACAACGAAGGAGTCAGGATTGAGTGTGATTCCTCTCAATTCTGATATCAAATCAACCAAAATCGACCGTAGCCTTGTCTTTGATCGTTCAAGCTGCGAAATTTAAGTTATTAACCATACTATACCATTTAAGAAAATCTCAACTTAAATTCCTTAAGACAAGATCCCTATTCGAACAGCGTTATCTAAGTAATATCGGCGTATAAGCAGTGCCGCCTATTTGCCCTTCAATTTATCACAGGCTTGTTAGCACTATCTCCTGTTTCACTAATTGTATCCACGTCCTATTCTAATTTTATTATTACAAGGGCATAGGTTACTTGGAGATCTTCATAGAGCTGTAACATCGCTAAAATTTTGAAAATTGGCATTTTAAGCCAAAAATTCCATATCATTTCTCTATAATGTCAAATCAGTAAATTTAAGCGATTTCCTTATTATTACTATTAGTCAATGGATTCGAAATATATAATGAAAGTAAATCTCTCCTATTTTAAGGCTGAGGTAAGCTGATGTTTGCAGGTAAACAGATATACCTAATATGTAACTGTGGACCTCTTATCCACAAAGACACTTCATTTGGGGAGACACATAATCAACCCAAACGAGATTAAAACCTCCGAGATTGGGACTATACTAAAATTTATGGAAAGTGCTCATATCAACGAGTTTCTCTAACCTTTTGGGGGGAAGTCATAATAGATCTTTTAGGTATAAGCGACAAAACATTCATAAGACTGCATAACACCAAAACACAAATAAAAATGGCTCTCTACCATAGCACAAAAGATCTCCTTGGGTCAAAGTCCTCCGGGAGTTAATCTTCGCCCTCAACTAAGATACACCTTACCTAAATAGCATATTTGCTATCAAAATATAATGATTTAGTTTTTATTATGAAGCACATCTTACGCTCAAAGACGGTGACTACAATGCGTTGTGAGTTTTTCGTCACAACGTGTTCACTTTAAAACCTTAAAAAATATGGGATATATCTCTTATAAAACGTTGTGGCATCATAGCTCAAATATGGAAATCCGTATTGGGGCATCGTGTTTCCGACCACAACGCGTTCTGACGATGAAGTAGAGCCACCAGATATGGCGCGTGCGGAACAAATATTGATATTATTATTCCGATCCATTTATCATAACAATCCTTTCAATGTTCCACTGTGATGTCAACCATGATAATGGAAATTGGAATTATATAAACAACGATAGTTGGCAAGCATAACCATTAAATTATCTCCCAACATTAAGGAATATAGACATTGCTGGCAACACCCAACTTGGTATTTTAAGATAAATCACTGCTTACCATTACTTCGGCAATTTCATATCATATGTATCATATATATGACGGCAGTCTGGTGAGAGAGGAGTACCCCTGTCTACTCAGCCCAAGGTCACTGGTTTGAATCCCGGTATGGGCAGATATTTGTACGTTGATCTGTATTTCTACATTAAATAATGATGCGTACTTTGGAATAGATAAATAGGTGAATGTGATATTCATTATATATATTATATTTAAATCTTATATATAATATGGAAAATTGAAAAGAAGCGAGAGCTTGAGATCACCAGCTTCTTGTTAGCGAAGTGGTTCGAATGGTTTTGATAACGGAAACAAAGCAACTTTCGTCATGGTTGGTACTTGGATGGGTCAATCAAATTTGATCTCCGTGCGTGAAGACACGTTAAGCCGTTGATTCCGATTACGGCAACTGCTTCTGCCGCATTGCGCCAGCGTACTAGTGTAATACATATAGGCATTAGATGAAATTAAAAAAATTTGAGACACCATTAATGCACTTACTACTACTCAAAATAGGCAACCATAGTTTTATTATACCTATGGTATTTCCAATCCAATAAAATCACTGTGTTACGCTAGTTTGCTCAGGGAGCCTGTGGACTGTATTTTGGAGAGAAATGGGAAAACAAGGAAACCACGTCTTGACTCGTCACCGGTATATTGACAACACAAAACATATAAAAACAATCTAGTACCAAAATATATTAAAAAGTAAACTGACATATAAACAAATCAGGCTTTACACAAAGATATGACGAAGTAGATTAGTCAGCAACATCACCGATAGATAGAATCCAAAGTCAAAGTCAAAGTCAAAATATCTTTATTTAAGTTGACTCATTTACTAAGTTCTTTTAAATCCTCATAGCATGGAATATGTAGGAGAAAAATTAAACAAATCAAATGTAATTTAAGGTAATAATAACTTTTATCTGCCATAAGTAACAAATTTTCAAAAGTCACTCATTGGAAAATGTGTTAAATTATTACAAATAAGTTTAAAAGTAAGCAAAGTACTTTGTGTAAAATCTATAGAAGTAAGCTTTTTGTATAGGTAATGTTTCTCAGTTGGGACAACGTTGAAATTATTTTATATTTACACACCTTCACACTTCATTTGGTGAGCCCATAACATTATCGGAATTAGTTTTAAACGGCCATTATTCCGGTAGCCGCATCCGTTCCACCTTATCGCTGACCGGTAATATCGGTAGGCACCGGTTATGTTCACTCGGTGTATGTTTTCAGGAGAATATATTGTTATTGTGTATATTGTGATATTCGTAATAAATTGTTTCTGTTTTCTCGTACAACAATAGTTGAAATAATTCTAGTGTGGACTGGTTATAACTTACAATAATATAATTTATTTATCTTATTACGTAACGGTGATATTCCCAAATATAATTTTAATTACAAAACTATTCAATGGTAAATATTTCAAAAAAATATTTCTGCTCTCGATTACCAGCTACGAAAATATATATTTCTCAATATAATGGCGTCTCATAAAGAAGCTCAGATGAATTTCAACATTTAATTGATCAAATTAAAAATATGATCGCAAAACGCTTTCTGATGACTTTAACAGACAAATTAATAAGTTATCCCTTTTTTATGTCTATAGAGATTACGGTTTTCATTTATCGCTGATAACTATTTCCATTAAGGATCTTGTCAAAGTAGTGGTCAGAGTGCTCTTGTTAATTTTCTAAATGGTTAGACCCGGATGGGTCTAGATTTGATTGTTATTTCCAACTTAAGGCTCGCGTGAGGTCTGTGTACGGTATTGGAAATATATTTTTGTTTTTAGATGATTCTCCTCCCTCCATAGCCGACAGAGGAATACTGTACAAGAAATTAAAGTTTCGCGTGGATGTAATACGAGTATTTGTAAATACTTTATTAACATCACCATTAGTAGAAGTAAAACCAGACCCTTTATCGGATATAGCTTTTCCAACAACCCCAAATCTGAAATACTTCTGTATCAGAAAACTACTCACAGTTTCAGCGGTAGTTCTAGGAATTACTTAACTAGTGTTATATTTAAAAAACAGTGTATTCAAGTATAAATATATCTGTTCATTAAACAATATCAAAATTTACCACTTGAAACAAATTATCGACCATTGCAAGTACCAGTAACTAACGGGTTTTGTGCATTGAAGGAGGAAACATAAAAAATATTTTGGCGACAAAGACTAATAGATAGTTAAATAAGAAAGAATTAATTATATATATATATAATAATATAAAATAACATACTTCACTTTTGCATATCTTGTCTGATTGGCATAACATTATCACCCTTTCGCCTCACCCCGTCCAATTTACCAGCAATAGAAAATTGCCAAACTATACAGCCAAAACGTATAATGCAAATAATTCACCAGAGAGAGCATCAGGGGATCTCCTTTTTACAGGGAAAATCATGGCAAGTAGTATCCAAGTTACTACAAGCGTCTACTATGCTGATGGTTGTACTGACAACCAGACTCTTGCTGTGTATGGTATAAAAGAAATGATAAACAGTGTACGCATATCTTTTCATCTGTCTCCAAAATGTCTTTGCATCTTCATCATCAAAATTTACAGCATATATAGTCAACTATTGGGACTTCCTTCACGGCAGAATCGTATGTGGAGTTTAAGTCATAGCGCAAATACTCTGGCCCAATCTGCGGGAAAGTGGTTGCTATAACAACTATCAGGCAATGATGAAAGGTGACATGAAAACCAAGATCTATAAAGAAATCCAAGTGAGAAATTTGCACAGAAATATATTTTAAAACAGGACGATTTTCATTTCAGCCAAAATTATCTCCAGAAGTTTAAGCAGCAATTCAAAGAAAGGTGTACAGCTTTTGAAATTTTGAAATTATTACCTTATTCTTAAAGCGCCTGTAAACCTTAAAAGCCAAATTTACTTCAAAAGAAAACGCCAACTTCGAGGAAAGTACCTCCCTTTACAAGAATGATTGCCGTTTTGTATGACAAAAAATTTCTTAATTTAAAAGTGAGCGTTGAGCAGAGCCAATTACAGACTGGCCTTCGTAATACTCTGTAATTTGAATGCTTGGAAACAATTTATGAAATAAAGGTGTCCGACGTCTTGCTTAACTTAATTTTTATTGTGATGATAAGGTACAAAAACTTCACAAATTGCCTTAGTTATATCCTACAAGGGTGGCAAAAAACTCACGTTCCATTTTTCAAACACTTAACGGGTTTGTCGCAAATAGCGAGACTTAGATTCGTAAAATGGAACCTAACTTATGATTCTTTAGGTTGACAATAAAATTTAGGTAAGAAAGGGAAGCAAGAGAGACGGAAGGACAGTTGTAGGTGATAAAAGTGAGTCATGAAATGATCGGGAGAAGATGAAGCGATAGTGCTTATCGGAACTTGGTATTAAATTAAGTAACTAATTATGAAATATAGAACAACATTTGTGGTAAGAATAAGTGGACACTGGGGGAGTTTCTGATCTCGTATTATTTGTAATGGTAGAAAGGGGTGGCTATAGGGTAGGCAAAAAGATGCCACTCGGGGGAACATCAGTTGTTGTCTGATAGTTTCATTGGAAACTAACCATTTCAGTATATTATGTGATGTATCCTATCTATATAAACATGACACGCATATCCATACTGAGAAACTGACTATCTTAGCTCCAACTGCCGAAACACAATGCTGCTAACAGTTTTATTAAGGCAGTAGTGGTGTCATTGATTGAGAGACTCGGGGATTACCGTGTTCTGTTATCACAACACCTTTCCCTTCCCCCTAAAACACAATATGCTGCATTTGATGACCGATATACTTAAGAAGATTACGAGACTATAAAAATTTTACTGTGTCTGCATTTAACGGCCATTAGGAAACTATTAAATCGCACAAAACTATACGAAAGATCAGGAACAAATATGTGGGATTATACACTCCGCATCCTACCTACACTGAGAAGACCGAAGGATATATGCAATTACTAGAACAAAAGATAGCTTTTTAACTTGGGCGCTTTCGTGGCATTTTGCCAATAACCGCATGATTATTAATATGCAAATCTCTGTAACACAACTTCGCCAAGCAGTGTGGGCACATAAATCAATCTAAACAATACCGTCAATCTAATTAATACCGTGCTAGAATCGGAACGAGTTGCAGCCTTCTGGCTTCTGATTAGAAAAATGGTAATTTATCCACTTATTTAAACTCGTAAGTCTTCTTAGTTAGCTTTTAGATTGATAGAACTTTGCTTTACCATTAAACGTTATTTTTAGATATTTAATTAAGTAAGATTTTATCAAACGGACAACAAGCAAAAAGCTCGAGAAATATCACAAATGGTTCCCATAAGAAATTTCCAAGCATGCATTGTAATGTCAACTTTGTAAATAGAAAGTTAAAATAAATAATTCAGCGACAAAAAATATGACAAATACAAATATACGAAATGAGCTTACCGAGAAACCGCTTCTTAAGCAAATTGTGCCTTTTTAGGATGTTTGGATTATGGAATAAGTTTCTGCAATTTGGAATAAGAAGAAGCTCACTGATTTCGATAGCAAAACCAAAGCAACTTTCACCATGGCTGGTCCCTGGATGGGTAAACCAATATACGAGTATGTTACATCAGGTTTTCCATGCTTCGAGCGTTAAGCTGTTGATCCTGATTGTTGTTAACCTGTTTTTCCTCCACGTAGGAAGGTTTGACCATCAGTGAAACGTATATAGTATATAAATATAATGGCGACTATTTAATCTTCAGAATCAAAAATTGAGTAGCTTTCTGTATTCAAGAACGACCGACGACGAACATTCATTCCTTACCTTTGTAACGCGTCACCAGCAATGTATCATTATCATAAATTTGTTAATATTTAATTAAAATAATTGTGCATCTCATCAAACCTATTCTTCAAAACGCAACCCTGCATCAGTACCTTTGCCCCGAACATGTTCCTTCAAAGCCGGATAACAAATATGCGATTAGCGACTACGCATTGAACAAAGGGAATACTGATGCGTTGCGCACGGTCCGCCGCCATTACGTGATCGAAGCATTACTACTCAATATTGAAGTCGAAGATTAAAAACAAAGCAGCCTGAACTGGATAAAATACATGAAGCATAATTTGGATATAAATCGAGTGCATTACGATTTATATTAACATGGAGTGCAAACTGTGAGTTCGTTCCAATACGTCCCTTTATATTATACAAAACATTTCCTTATTTCTTTATCTTTAAATTTGGAAAACGTTTTAATCATTATTCATATTAATCTAGCTTTCTATAGCATTAAATCATTAATTTAAATCTGACTTCAGGCTTTGAATAGGTTGAGATTGCCTGTGCTGTGTGAAGTGTGTTCATTGCTACTTTATTGACGGTGTTATTTAAATTTCAGAAATACGATAATAATAAGCTACGCGCTGTGAATATTGTGGATTGCCAGTGCTATTTTGCGACGCGCAATATAATATACATATCTCATCTGCAAGCTTACATAACACATGTTTTTGCACGCACCCTCACTGCACCTTCATTATAAAATTTAAGTATAAATTTATTAATTTGACACGCTTTAATTAATAAAAAAGTTTATTACAGAAATATATTTACGCACATAATTGGTGAGAATACATTGTATAATGGATTATAAGGCATTAATTAAAAAACGTGGCAGCTTTAAAGCTAGGCTTACTCAATTTAAATCATATTTAGAGGTTATTTTGTGTTGTGTTCCCTTAAGTACATTGCAAAGCAACGAATTAAACATAAGATTAATAAAAATAGAAGAGCTTTATTCTGACTTTGATTCCATACAATCTGAAATAGAAAATTTATGTGAAATTCCAGATGAACAGTATAAAGAGCGTGAAATATTTGAGAGCCAGTACTTTGGAGCCATTGCTGCTGCCCGAGAGCTGTTAAACAGGCAGCAGACCCCTGCAGACTTTGGATCGGATGTGGGTTCTGGTATTGTCTCTGGAAAGCAAGGTGGGCCAAGAGTGAAACTTCCAACTATACATTTACCTACCTTTTCGGGGAATTATCATGACTGGCTAGAATTTCGTGACACATTTACATCTCTCATACATTCAGATGACACTATTCCTAATATTAGCAAATTTCATTATTTACGTGCTGCTTTAAAGGATAGTGCTGCTTTAATAATTCATTCTCTTGACTTCTCCAATGAGAACTATAATGTTGCATGGGAATTATTATGTGACCGTTACAACAATGAGCGCCTTCTGGTAAATAACCACATTCAAGCGATTTTTAGCATTGAAACCATAATGAAAGAATCCTCTAAATCATTACGCGACACAATTGATACAGTTAATCGTAACTTGAGAGCTTTAAAAACATTGGGTTTACCTACTGACAGTTGGGATGTGCTCATTATTCACATGGTCTCAAATAAATTGGACTCAGTAACTAGCCGTGAGTGGGAGACCTTCCGCAACTCATTAAAGACGCTACCCACACTTACTGATTTTCGTGAATTTATAAAAAATCGAGCAGATTTATTAGAGACTATGGAAGAAGCTCAAAGCAGCAGTACACGACGAAGACATAGTGACAATACTCATTTAAGGCAGAAAACCTTTACTGTCAAAACATATTCTCCACCATCGAAACAGGCTTACTGTTGTCCTTTATGTAAAAATAATCATGCTATTTATCAGTGCACAAGGTTCAGATCATTACCTATTGAAATGCGAATTCAACGAGTAAAAACACTTAGGTTATGCCTTAATTGCTTACGTCAAGGTCATACTGCAAATGTTTGTAGATTGGGTCCATGTAGACTTTGTCAGAAGCCACACAACACATTACTACATATAGGTGAATCACTTAACAATCAACAGCCTCCTTTACAATCTAGCAATACAGATTTACCTATGACATCCATGCCACCAACCACTAGCGCCAACAGTGTTGTACTTTGTGCTGTGCAACCTAAAGATCATTCCACTTCTTGTTTACCTAAAGACAATGTAGTTCTGTCTTCTATTCATAAGCACTGTAGCATCGTGTTGTTGTCGACTGCTTTAATTGAAGTCGACGACTGGAATGGTCATAAACATACAGTACGTGTGTTGTTAGATAATGGAAGCACATCAAGCTTCATTACAGAGAGTTTATGTGCCAAACTTAGATTGCCAACCTCCTCAACGTCTACATTAGTTGAAGGCTTAAACTGTCAATCTTCATGCATTACTAAACGTTGTGATGTCTTTATATCATCATCGCATAACAATCTTTATTCTAAAAACATTAATTGTTTTGTTGTACCATGTATAACACAATTGCTGCCTAGTGCAAAGGTCGATTACACAACATTACGCATACCCCAAAATATTACATTAGCGGATCCTTCATTCCACACACCGTCTCGAATAGACATGTTACTCGGAGCGGACTTATTTTGGAGTATATTGTGTTCTAACAATATCTCACTCGGTAAAAACAAACCGACATTATGTGAGACAAAACTTGGATGGTTAATATCCGGACCTATACAATCTTTACATAACAAAAATACAGTCCATTGCAATCATACCATTACACAATACGACGACCAACTTCAAGAGCAACTTAGTCAGTTTTTTGAGCTAGAAACCGTTGCGTCCCACAAGCCTACTTCCAAGGAAGAAGAAGAGTGTGAACGTAACTTCATACAGACTACAACTCGTGAAGATGATGGTCGGTTTGTAGTATCAATCCCTTTAAGAGAATCCCCTCAACAGTTAGGTGATTCTTATGAACAAGCATTATCTAGGTTCATATCTTTAGAACGTAGGTTCAAGCGTGATCCATCTTTTAAAAATCAATATACAGAATTCATTAAAGAATATCTTACATTAGGTCACATGTATGAAAATACAACTCCAGATCAAGATAAATACACTTACATTATGCCACATCACGGTGTTGTTCGTGAAACAAGTTTAACAACCAAATTAAGAGTCGTTTTCGATGCATCTGCTGTGACAGCGTCAGGTCTATCATACAATAAAATTCAGAGAGTCGGTCCTACAGTTCAAAGTGATCTCATAAGCATACTCATAAGGTTTAGGCAACATAAATACGTTGTCACTGCGGATGTAGAAAAAATGTATCGTATGATAAATGTCAATAAAAACCAACACATGTTGCAACAAATACTATGGCGTTTTGATCCCAGTCATCAACTTAAGCAATATAAACTAAAAACTGTTACTTATGGCACTGCATCGGCACCATATTTGGCGACCAGGTGTTTGTATCAACTTGGAAAAGAATGCCATGAAAAATTAGTTTCAGAATCTATTATACATGACTTCTATGTTGATGATTATATAAGTGGACATAATAGTATGTCCCAGTTGATACATACATGTAAAGGTGTCATGGATCAATTAAAAGGTGGTCAATTTCATTTGAGGAAGTGGCATTCAAACAATACACACATTCTGCAGCAACTTGTTGGTGAAAACAGCAGTGATGAATTGCTTAATTTGAGCAATCATGAATATTCAAAAACATTAGGATTACTGTGGGCTTGTAGGGAGGATCTGCTGTTGTTTTCAGTCAACATTACACATAGCGAACGCACAACTAAACGTACCATACTTTCCACTATGGCACAAGTGTTCGACCCTTTAGGGCTCATTAATCCCTGCATTTTACAAGCAAAAATTATTTTACAAAAATTGTGGTCTTTAAAAATTACTTGGGACGAAAATGTTCCTTCTAAAATTTGTGATTCTTGGTCTAAGTTTATCAATTCATTACTTTACATTAAAACATTAAAATACCTAGACATGTCGTTTGTGACTGTCCTTTGCATTGTGAAATTCATGCATTCAGTGACGCATCAACTTTAGCATACAGTGCATGCATCTACATTAGATCTATAAATAATAATCATAAGATTTCAACACATTTAATAACTGCTAAGAGTCGTGTAGCTCCTCTCAAATCAATGACAGTGCCCCGTTTAGAATTATGTGGAGCTCTGTTAGCCGCTCGTCTGGCAAATAAAGTTAAATCCTCTTTAAGAATGGAAATTCATAACTCCACTTACTGGTGTGATTCCACGATTGTCCTAGCTTGGATAAAAACATCCAAGACTAATTTACTAAAGCAATTTGTATATAATAGAATACATGAAATTATTAGTTTGACAGATCCATCATCTTGGCGTTATGTGCCTACTCGTTTGAATCCTGCAGACATAGGATCCCGAGGAGCAGATGCTCAACAGATAGAAGGCAACAGCTTATGGTGGTCAGGCCCTACATTCTTGTCATGCCCAGAAGCTGACTGGCCAGTTGAACCAAATCATATAAATGATAGTGAACTACCAGAGTTTAAAATATTAAGTCACTTAAATGTTTCCGAAGTACACTCATTTAATTACATTAATAGATTTTCTGAGTTTGGTAAGCTACAACGAGTTACTGCTTATATGAGAAGATTCATTAATAATTGTCAGTCTCCACAAAATAAATGTACAAATTATCTATCTTTACATGAACTTAATTTATCTTTGATCACATTATTTAAATTATCACAAGTAGATTCATTTAAACTTGAATATATGTCATTAAAAAATAAAGGGCACTTACCCCATAAAAATAAATTACTTAATCTTAATCCCTTTTTAGACTCTGACGGTCTTTTAAGAGTTGGTGGTAGACTTTCCAACTCACATTATGACTATGATACTAAGCACCCTATATTGTTACATGCAACTCACCACATTACAACACTAATTTTTAAACATTATCATAAGTTACTATTGCATGCTGGTCCACAATTGATGCTCACAAATATACGTCACAAATTTTGGGCTATCAATGGTCGAAACTTAGCACGGAAAATTGTACATAATTGCATAGCATGCTGTCGTTTTTCTGGCAGAGTAAAACAACCTATCATGGGAAACCTGCCTGAACAACGCTTGCATGCCGAGCATCCCTTTACTAATACTGCAGTAGACTATGCAGGGCCAGTCATGATATTAAATCGAAAAGGTAGAGGCAGTAAATTAATAAAGGCATACATATGCATTTTTGTGTGTTTGGCTGTCAGAGCAATACATATAGAACTCGTAACCGATCTAAGCTCTGAAACGTTTATTTCTGCCTTCAGCAGATTTATTGCCCGCCGAGGGAAACCTGACAATGTATTCTCGGACAATGGTTTATGCTTCGTAGGCGCATGTAACGAATTGGCAAGGTTTCTAAAATTAAATTCAGAGTATTTAGGTTCATATGCATCAAATCTCTCAATAAATTTTAATTTTTCTCCAGCTTATAGTCCCCACTTTAATGGGTTAGCTGAGGGTGCTGTAAAATCTGTGAAATATCACTTAAAACGAATAGTTAGTTATGCAAACCTCACATACGAGGAAATGAACACAGTCCTTACACAGATTGAGGCTATCTTAAATTCAAGGCCTCTAACTCCCTTGTCTTCTGATCCATCAGATCTTACTGCCCTTACCCCGTCACATTTCCTTATTGGACGGACGTTAACAGTTTTGCCTTCTCCTCCTGAGCTAGATACAACAAAATTATGCACTCTCTCCCGTTATATGAGAGTTGTACAGCTCAAAGCACACTTCTGGAAGCGATTTTACAAAGAATATATTTCAGACCTCCAGAAGCGACAGAAATGGTGCACAGACAAGGGACAACTTAAAATCGGAGAAATGGTTCTCTTGAAGGATGACAGGTTACCTCCAAACAAATGGCTGCTGGGGAGAGTAACTAGTGTGTACCCAGGTTCCGATGGCGTTGCCCGGGTAGCTGACGTGAGGACATCGTCTGGTACTTTAAGACGAGCTTACAACAGACTCTGCCCTCTTCCAATACTTCACCAACCTGATTCTGCTGCACAAGACAGCGCTTTAATACAGAAGCCTGATGTTCCAGCACTTTAAACTACAATCCTTGTTTCCGGGGCGGCATCTTGTTGACGCCTTGCATCTGTGCGAGTCACCACACCCACACATGCAACAACGGCTGAGCAACTTTATCTGTGCCACACAGACAAGAACGACCGACGACGAACATTCATTCCTTACCTTTGTAACGCGTCACCAGCAATGTATCATTATCATAAATTTGTTAATATTTAATTAAAATAATTGTGCATCTCATCAAACCTATTCTTCAAAACGCAACCCTGCATCAGTACCTTTGCCCCGAACACACTCAAAAAGCGAGATTTTTTTTTATTAATATCTTCAAATTATATCCCTAGGTTCAATAGTCTGAGTAAAAGACTTTTTTTATATAGATCATATTCTAAAGTTGAACTAAACCTTAAATTTAAGCCTAAACTCTAAACCTTAATGTACTGAAGATTCCAACCAGAAACATTAATTTTATAATACAGAGGTTATTAGAAGTACCATTTTTGGTTTAGATTTCACATTTAAATATTATTTTAAGCTTGAGAGTAAAACCTTGAACCTCAAATATATACAATTAAGGTTTTAAAATATGTATACACTTCTATTCGGTTGGCCGCACAATCTAATCGAGTTACATGGAGCGCTTGTTATTTTTGTTAAAAGTACAAACATAAATTATTCAAACTAGATTTCACTATAAAAGTAATAACACTAAATTATTAACTAGAGAGACAGCACAGAGTAGGATGCGCGTCACGAATGCTTTTATGGCTGACTTATATTCTATCATCAGAAAAGGCTTATGTACAAAGGATGTGCTGGTCTGTTAACCACCACACTCCTCGGGGATAGAGGTGCATAACTATCAAGACAATTAATTAAGCAATACTGATAAAGTCCTATGATTATCGAGTTACGCTTCGTAACTAAGATAGTTATTGTAAATCCACTTACAAAATAGGAATCAAAACGACATTTAAGTTACAGAGTATATAATTTATCAAAGTAACTTCTAGTTTACGTTCTCTTCTCGTAACTCATAACAATTTAACGACTTAACGACTCTTAAACTACGCTTTTTACGTCAAATATTTTACGACTACCTTTCAACCTCGTTTAGGTAGGTACTTGTTACCTTTAAAGGACTACAAAGTTTTCTTCCTTAAAGTTAAAATTGGAAATGTTATTCTATAATTTAACTTAACTAAATGAAAATGGCACTGATTTGATAAAATATTAGGTTTTAAGAAACGCAATCTATAAAATAATTTTATGTAATTTCGTTGTTAGTACTTTTATTGTTAAAGTCATAAATACATTTCACTTACGGATCCCATTTATATTCATTTTCACAGTATTTGTCTAAAATTTATAGATTTTATCGTCGTCGTCATCATCAATAGATCATATCCCATCGACGGGCTTGAGGCTACCCTGAATTGGGGTGATTATATATTTATTTAAACTTAATCGTATAATGTACATAATATGGCGGATTGAAGATTAATATCATTAATAACCATTAAACTAAACAGAGGCAAACAGAAGGTTTTCTTTATTTACCTTAAATATTAAGTTATATCAATATTACATTAATACTAAGGAAATCTAGAACAGTATACGAGTATAATACATATAAATGTATATAATAAGTAATATAAAAAAGTTATGTAGTTATTTACTTTAAAACATTGGTTATAATTCTTGCTTACAACATATTTTGTACATTGCGTATAAAATATGTTATTAAGAGTCATTTGCAAGCCATCTCAAACATATGATATTTGTGTCAACCAAGCCAATAAATTTATTTTCTTCACAAGCGGTCCTAAACTTTTAAAAGGCTTTGTTGTATGATATTATACTTTTCCTTAAAAAAAAATTAAAAAAAAAATATATAATAAAATAGAATACCTAATATTGTGATTAGTATTGTATTTATTAATTAAAATCGGTTAGTTTGCCTTTTTACTTTGATTATTTAAATCATAACCTCATATAACAGGGCTTCCTTTAAAAGAGGCGTGAAAAAGCACTTTTTGGGCCGGCAAGGTGAGGGTGGCTAGGGCAGTATATCACATGCTTCACTCACTAACTTCACATGTGGACTCATCTACTGCTTATCATCAGGTGGTGTCGAGTCATTTGCTGTGCTTTATATAAAAAAAATCCATAAAAAATTGGTTATCAAGAATATTTGCTTCAAAATTATATCAACTTCTGTCTTAAATTGCTCCCAAACCCTTCTAAGCTGTCCCCGGTTGTGATAACTTTGTCAAACAAATAAATTGTTTGTGATACAACTTGCTTAACCGAATACTTACAAGGCTCATGGTTCAGGAGTCACGTGCTCTCGTAAACAACGATTGGCAGCACGCCAGGGGGTAATTGCTCAAACTGCCCCTATAACTGGGAGGTACGGTCCGTGGCTCCACTCAGTTGTAGAGAGTACATATTATTTGCAGAAGGCGTTATTACTTTGTATTATATACGGACAATAGCGAAGGCATCATTCAAGTAGAGGTTAAATTTTCTCTAACGAAAACAAAGCTATTTTCATCATGATTTTTTTTTATCTCGCTTTTTTTAATTTTTTTTACACCAAGCTTAACAGATAACAAAGAAATATAGTTAGTAATATGTATATAGATATCAGAAACATGCTAAATAAAAGTTCTGACATCCAAATAAATATTCACAGTCATCGCATCTAGATTCGTACTCGGGACCTAGATAGGGATTCTGGCCAAGACTTCTTTAGCACAATATTGATTTTATAGGACATTATCATAACAATATTGCAATGTAATGTTACAGTATTCAGCAAAAAAAATCGTGAATAGATGGACATCTATTATTAGTTCTGACAAGAGTGTTATTTTCATTGTTGTCATGGTTACCAAAAACAGACTTCAATATCTATATTATTATCAATAATTATTAGTTCAGAAATCTAGAAGAAATCTAAATCAGAAATCTAGATTGTAGAAGATTATAAATGATTTCTGAACTAATAATTCTTCTATAGCTAAACCTTCCAATAGATATAAGAGATTTACAAATACATAGATAGATATAAATAACCTATTTTCCACATCTTGACACCACCTGATGATAAGCAATATATTTTATTCGGATACTTTGAGTGGTGATTTAAAAATATAAAAAACAGAAAATGCTAAGGAAAAAATAAATAAATTAAAATTGATTGCTTTAAATTTGTTTTGAAAACTTTCTAACTGCCGTGCCATTAAAAACTGTAATTTCATTAATCTCTAATTCGCATAACTTTTGATAGATGGCGGTAGTGGCAGATGGCGGTAGTAGTTAGGGTGTTACAGAGTTCGCTGATTTCAACTAATTAACAATAAAAACGGAGGCAAAATAAACTTGTGTTAACCCTTTCATCCCGGATGGTACATATGTGTACCACAAATGTGTGAAAACCCCTGGAACCTAAAATGATTGCTCGTTTTCAGTGGAAATTATACCAGGCCGTTGGTACAATTACCACCAACCCCTTTAAGATTTTCTAGTTTTTATGGTAAATAATATCTATTATATAGCTAGTGCACAGTAACGTGTATATTTTTTTGGAAACAAGGCGGTCTTATCACTACAAGTGATATCTACCTGACAACTATAGTGTAACATGCAAAAACTAAATTAAAAAAAAAATCCACAAATAAATATAATATTATTCTAGAAATATTTTCATTGATATAGAGATTTAAGGCAAAAAAGTGATAAAAGGAATTAAGAGAGGAAGGAAGAGCATTACTGTTAGTGGAAGTATTAATTAACTTCAAGTTTGAGAACCATTGGGCATGTTTGCTATAATGAGGACACCTATTAACAAATTTAAAATCACAATAAAAACCAATATGTTTAGAAAAGCTAAAATAATAAATCGTTATTACAATGATACGCATAAAATATCAAGAACGCATTAAATAGCTAACGAATTATGTAATTTTCACATAACTCGCTACTTGTAAGAAAATAATGAAAAATAACGAAAAAAAATGTAATAATTACATGTTTTTTCGTAATTTTTCATTATTTTTATTATCGAGGGCATATACTATAATCGAGGGCAACGTGACCTTGCAGTTATAACATAAATCTCCCCTAAACGTGAATATAATTATATAAAATAAATCTGACAATAATGCCGTCATCGGCTGCACTATCAAGTCCCCTTCACTAGCCAATGATACAAAATACCAATCATTATTATTATTTATTTATTTTACGGATCGCAAGAATCGCGAGAAACGTTGACGCCAGAATAGTCGTCAATATGACGCATTGTAAAAGTAAAAAATATGTATGAATCGTCATATTTTGTGTGGTACGTATGAGCAGGTGTTCAAAATTTATGCTCCATTAAAACAGAGACGAGCGAGGCGTAAATATCTTCAAAACGATATGATTGCGTTGCCTCTGCCATTTGTTCAGTAATTTTGTTCTTTTGTTCAATTTTTTGACAGTGTCCTATTAATAAAATTACTACATTTCTTTCAATACTACTAAAATTTGAAGACCTGATGATTCAGGTGATGATGATAGAAAGAAGAGCTGATACAACATAAATAATGCTTCAATGAAAATTTTTATTGTAAAAAATCGCCACTTCAAACTGGGACAATTAGTAAATGCCCGGTTGATACCCAGTTAAAGTTATGACTATTGCCTTTATAATTATATTTATTTGTTTTCTCCTACATATTCCGATTAAAACAGAGCTTAGTAAATAAGTCTATTTAAATAAAGTTATTTTTGATTTTGATTTTGTCATGGTTGTTACTACAATAGCTTCTTGTGCAACAGTAGGGCATCTTTGCCTTGCTTCTGGGCTGTTGATGGTAATTGTGACATTTGAAGGATATATTTTCCTATGTAATAAGAATCAGTAGTGTGAGAGGCTTGTTACCCACACTGCACTGTGATAAGGCAAGCCAATTTAATTTACCATACTTTCTCATAGTGTTATATTTATTTATAAGCCTCAACAAACCCCGCACAAAAGAAACGTCGAGTAATGGTTAGCAATAAAAACAGTTGATCGTCGATTCCCGTGGGATGACAATCTGGGGAACATCCACTTTCACATCATACAAATGTCCGGTAATCCCCTAGACTATAGCGGTTCGTAAATTTTGACAAAGAGATAATACATAAAAAAGATGATATTAACTTCGTTATAAGTTTTTTTTTAATTTCATAAATAGAAATTCACGATTTCGTAAGTGTTTAATCAATAAACAAAATACCAAGCAGGGAAGGTGCTGGGCTAAGTTAGTTTATTGTATAGGTAGGTATATCTAGGTACCCTCTAACCCTCTCCCCGATACAGGTATGTAGGTGTATCCCGGGTCTCACTAGGTAGGCACAACACTGAAGGCACTAGGATAGCACTGATGGGCACAGAGAACGGGACAACGAGGGCAACGTGACGCACACCGCGGGTACCTATGTCAGTCAGCTAAGCGTCGGGAAGGAACTGATAGATTGTGTCAGGTAGCTAGGCAGATATAGGTAGGCAGATATCATGCGTCCAACGAGACTTTCCTAAACAGTAAGGTAGTAGGGTTGATTGGGAATATGCATACTAGTGTTATTTTTAATTTAACAATTTATTTAGTACAAATTTAAATACTATAACTGGGACAATTAGTAAATGCCCGGTTGATACCCAGTTAAAATTATGACTATTGCCTTTATAATTATATTTATTTATTTTCTTATACATATTCCCTGTTGTGACGATTTAAAAGAGCTTAGTAAATAAGTCTATCTAAATAAAGTTATTTTTGACTTTGACTTTGACTTTGACTTCCTTACAAGCTGAGCTTGCAAATAAAGTTATGCCTGTTTTAACATTCACACCTATAATCTAGCCCAAATTAGCATCATGAGCTCGTGTTTTGGGCATTCTAACGTGAATTATTGCACACACACAAATAAAGCCTTTACGTTCATTAGCTGTACTAATATTAACTCTAAGCACACATTCACACATTCATTCACACACGAACGCACACACCCATAAGCACGTACTCACATACACTTTATCTATTTTATAAGTGTAATATGTAATTATAGTTGCATATACTTTTGATAAATTTCAAAATATAATAATCGATGAAAATTAGTTAGTAAGAGAAGAGTCTATTTGTAAGTTTATATTAATTTCTTTGTATAAAATAACTTATTAATTAAATAGCATTGTTAACTTGTCTGTATTTCATAGAATAAAGACAACATCTGAACTAATAGTAATAAGTTGAAGAGTTTCTTTGTTCGATTAACAGCACTAATCAATGGAACACTGGTTGGAATTGAAAAAAAACTCTTTTGTGTTGTATAATCAATTTATTGGGAAATATTATGACTCTTATGTTTATATTATATCTTCTTCTTATTTATAAAAATAAATTTATGTTCGTTAGTCTTGCTAATTACATCGCTACTTCGGGTTTATTTTAATAGATGGCGTTAGTGGTAGTTTGTTCGTGAAACAGACTTCACCGGGTCAACTAGTTACTATGATCCGAGAAAGAGAAAGCCTGTAGTTAAGAATACTCGACCAGCCAGTCGTACTATAAGATACAATAGATTTTTATTTAACAATAACAATATAACTCACTCTTACTCAATTGAAGCCAATTACATTTTCTCTTTGTATGTGTATTTTAATGATTGTGTGTGTGAAGGCAACGTGTTTGTGTTAGTTAAAATGTGTACGCTGAATGATGCCATCCTGTATAAAATAAAAGAGAACCGAATAGTGCCCGCTTCACTTGTATCAAATTTTACTATTACCTCATCATAGTTTATGATCCGGATTAACTACCGGAGCACTTCTACTCAATGGGGCCTTTAAATAATAATAATCGTTTATTTCAGACCGGGGTCCATAGAATAAATTAAAGAAATTTAATAATTTTGTTCATTTTACCGCGGTGTAAAACTGCTGTATTTTACGTTGGTAATCCAATTATTTGTTAAGTTGGTATTACAATTAGAATAATTACAATATCATACTCATGTTTTGTGCTTTATTTCAATATTTTAATAAAGAATATATGTATATAATTTCTCCTTTGAGTAACATAACATCACTAATCAATAAACCCTTAATATCATACTTGGCATTTGTTTAAACAGAATCCCACCGCTATAGAATGAGATGAAATTTCATCTGATCATCCTGGGTTAAAACAATATAGAAGCCTTCGTATCTGATCTCTCGTAATCGTTGTTAATTACATAACTTGTGTGTTAATGACTATATAAGGTTTCAGTAATGTCTTTAGTTAACTATTGGATAAATCCTTTCTATATATATATATATATATATAAATATATATCAATCATTTGATAGTGTTACCATTTGGAAGTCTCAAATTCTTTGAGATATATTTATCGCTATTTTCTATGCTCGCTTTCTTTGTCTCCACAAAAGATTTAATGTTTTAAATATTAATAGCATGTAATAGAATGAGATTTGGGAACATTTTTTATATACCTATTATGTATTTAAGTAATGAAGATTGCAATTACAATTTAAATCTTTAACTCCTATGGTAAAAATTGGTATTCAAATTAAAAAACATTCATATGAACACCATTCATTGTGTACACACAAAATTAAACACTATACTTACAAATAGTAAAGAACAGATCACAGTGGCTAATTATCATCCTAATGTCACGTCCCCCTAAATTTAGACTGATAACGAGATTTGAAGGTTCCAAACTGAAGTTTAAAAAGTCGACCAACTAGTATTACACAGAGAAACGATAAAAGAAGTGTTCGACAAATCCAATTAAAACTTGGCTTCCACTTTGATCTTTATCCACACAACAAAGGCCTGTTTCAGCCGCCTGATAACTTTCAGATAAGTGGTAAGTATACCGACAGACTTCTGTCGGGTAATGGAAGAATAGTTGACGTTCCTGTTGAGGCAAAGTTTGCTGTAACGTGGAAGTTTTGTAGGAATTGGGATGATTGAGGTAAATCTATTTTATGTGCCAAAAATTTTGCCTTGATATAAAAAGGCTGTGAGACTTCATGAGGCATGAATTGTATTGATAATGGGGCGATAAGAATACCTGATCTAAGAACAAGCTATAAGTAAGGCGTAGTGGTCTATTCCACCCTAACTTTAACTATTGGAGAAACTTTTAAACGTTTATAAAGGGGTAAATGAAAACCCATTCTATAGTACACGTCCGCCAACCTACCGATATAGGGCGAATATCTATATCCTCTCAATCTATCTTACTAACACTTTTAAGGCGCTTTTTTACAATTAACTACATTTAACAGACACGCGAAGTTATGCAATGGTTACGCGGATTTGCACTTTCTATGACAATAATTTGTTGAGCCTCGATATACTCCTGGGAATATCCGGACAATTAAAGTTTCATTACGTCTGAACTGTACGAATGATGATCTTTTGTACGAAGTCAAAATGAAATTATTGTTTTGCTAAAGAATCTCTTGACAATTTATTTTTCTGTACGAAAATTTTAATACAATATTATCTTAGTCCTTAGTCAACGAAATCAAATGTCAACACTTCTCATCAATACAGAACTACATAAAGATTGATACAATTAAATCGATATATTTGTATCTATACGTTCGTTCTACGATGAACACTTCAGACAGATGCTTAAAGACTTCAAAGGGATCGTTCAGGCGAAGTTGTCTTTGTATTTAACTACTCTATTTGCTCGAACAGAAAATAAAAAGGATCTTTTTGGCACTGATTTCAATTATAGTTGAAAATATTTAAATATTTTCAACTGTAATTGAAATCACCTTTTCATCTTTAACTGGGACAATTTGTAAATACCCGGTTAATACCAACTTAAAGTTATCACTATTACCTTTAATTACATTTGTTTATCTTTTCTCATACCTATTCCTTGTTATGACGATTTAAAAGAACTTAGTAAATGGGTCTATTTAAATAAAGATATTTTGACTTTTTGACGTATAGCAAGCACAGTTAGCTTATACTCTAATAAGTGATAAACATAATCAAAATATTGAGAACTACATTAATTTGATTGCTGAAATCTATGTATTATAAATTGATATCTGGGTTAGAATCTTGCTTTCTGATTGGTTGAACATCAATTTGTCCCGTTAATAGACAAAGTACGATGGACGGTATACAATTTTAAGGGTTCAGTTCGTCGGTTCAATAAAATCGGATGGATTATGAACTCTGTCAGGTTCATTCATAATTTGATGGTTTATGATTTATAGATTATGAGCTATCAGGACGGTTTGTTGCTGTCAATATTTTGCAAGTAATTTTATATTTTATAAACTTATGATTTTTATAATAATTCTATGAAATATGAATACGAGTCTGGCAAAGAAGCATACTGATATTCGATGGTAGATCAGTCTGAAGGAGTTTTCTCAAACGCTTAACAAGAATCAGGAGTTAGCGTTACATCCTCAGCTTATTTGAAACTGAATGATAATCTTATTGTGTTTGGAAAATATGAAACTTAGGAAAGAGGAAAATGCACGGTACCTTTTGCGCTGGTTCTCCTTAGGTACGGTGGCGGGCTAGGTCTTGTGAGCCGCTTGAGTTTTGCTGCCTCTTTCTTCGGTTTATATTTGGTTGATTATCCTAGATTTTGCGCACTACGTGGACCGGGACCCCAGTACAAGCGAAGTAGGAGAAATTCTCGACTACTAGGAACCGATAGGCACTTCCCGACACGAAGGTGTTGTTGCACGTAAGCAAGTAGTGAAACAAGTGATCGCCTTTCACACAGTTTTCCAAGTACCGTGCATAGAAAATGTTAGGATGTGTGGCAGGGAGTATTTTGGGAGAGGGTATTCTTGGGAATGCGGGAAATTCGAACCTTAATACCTAACATATCGCCCCCCAAAGAGCTACCCAGCTCTTTCATTTTAATCTTATGTTGAGTTTCCTTAAGTTGAGCTAATGATTGACATTATCAAAAAAAACCTTTAAATTTTGATAAAAAGGTGAGTTTAAGACAACCTTTAAATGTGCTGATGTTCCTTGAATGATGATTTTCCTTTTTAATGTAAGTTATAATCCTTAATAAAATATAGTAACGTAAATGTAAAAATAAAATATATATGATGACTGTACTAGAAGTTTTAGGAGTTTGTGTCATTATTAGGCAATGGACACACCTTTGAAACAGATCTGAGACAAGTTCCTGTACCGACCTTAAGCTCCACAACCCTAACGACGTCATCAGAACCAGGATGAAGCTTAAGAACACGTGCCATACGCCAATGTAACGGCGGCAAGTTGTCCTCTTTAAGGATGACTAAGTCACCAACCTTTAGATTAGGCTTAGAAGTGTACCACTTCCAACGCTGTTGCAAATTATGCAAGTATTCTTGCTGCCATCTGCGCCAGAAATGTTGAGATATTTGTTGAGTAAGTTGCCAGAGTTGAAGGCGGGAGGATGGAACCTGTTCAAAACAGTATTCTGATGGAGCCGTCAGTGGCTGCCCTATGAGAAAATGACCAGGAGTCAACGTTTCCAAGTCATTTGGGTCATTAGTTACAGGACATAATGGCCTTGAATTAAGAACAGCCTCAATTCTACTAAAGACTGTTGATAGTTCCTCAAAAGTCAGAGGTCTATCCCCTATGGTACGTTTGAAAAGTTTCTTAGCAGATTTGACTGAGCTCTCCCATAGACCTCCCATGTGAGGACTATACGGCGGGTTCATATGCCAATTTACAAGAGTTTTAGAAAGCTCATAGCCTAATTCTTTAGAATTTGCCCGTACAAATGCTTCAGCCTCACATATCTGACGTTTGGCCCCTTGGAAGTTTTTGCCACAGTCTGTATAAACATCAGATACTACACCGCGTCTAGACACAAACCTTTGAAAGGATGCCATAAAAGCATCTGTCGATAAATCTGACACAACTTCTAAGTGTATCGCCTTTACGGCGAGACAAACGAAGAGGCAGAGGTACGCCTTACCAATTTTGGCATTTCGTCCGCTCGAGACTTTCAAATTGAAAGGCCCGGCGAAGTCAATGCCAACCTTTAGGAAAGGTCTTACTTGACGGACGCGATCAGGAGGTAGATCCCCCATAATAGGTTCTAGCGGTTTAACCTTGAGCTGATTACAGCGTCGACATTGAAAGATGCGATGTCGAACTACACAACGTGAGGACAGTATCCAGAACCTTTGTTGAAGTATGTTAATAAGGTACGAAGCACCTGCATGTAAGTGTAACCGGTGATAATAATCAATAATCAAGTATGTTAGATTGTGTGATTTTGGTAACAAGATTGGATGTTTGGCTGAAAATTTAAGATTAGAATTCTTAAGCCTACCTCCTACCCGTAGCAAACCTTCCTTATCTATAAATGGGTGGAGACGACAAATTGGCCCCTTCAAAGAACGCCCCACACGGAGAGCCTCAAAGTGATTGCCAAAAACCTTCCTTTGAACTAATCCTACAACCTTATGCAAAGCCATTTCCAACTCCTGAGAACTGAGAAAACCAGACCTTAAATGTTTTGGATTACGTGAGTTAAAGATGAAACGTAACGACCAAGCTACAACGCGAAGAAGCTTAGAATAGGAACTATACAGATTTGCGATGTCACTTAAATCACTGGCAATATCTACAGACGTGTTGAGCACAACCTGACTGCTAACCTCTGGAACTTCAGGAGGAGAAAACGAACCAACAGGCCATGCTTCGGGATCCTCCTTTAGCCAACCTGGCGACCACCACAAGTCATGATGAACAATATCTTGAGGCAGTAAGCCTCGACTAGCACAGTCAGCGGGATTCATTTCGCTAGGGACATGTCGCCAAATGACGTCAGGTAAGAGACCTTGAATACGCGAGACCCTATTACCTTCAAATACCTTGAGTTTATGAGGAGGTGTAGCCAGCCAATTAAGAACTATACTGGAATCGCACCAGAGAATTGTGCTTGTAATCTTAACGGTGCCATGTAGCACTTCCTTAGCGTGGCTGATTAGTTCAGCTAGCAGCATTGCACCAGAAAGTTCAAGCTGAGGAATAGTACGTCGATGTTTTGCTGGAGCGACCCTTGTTTTTGCCAACAATAAGTGAATGTTGACATTATTGTCAGAATTCTGAACTCTTGAGTAGACGACAGCAGCAAAACCTTTCTCAGATGCATCACAAAATCCTATTAAATCGAGAGAAACATAATTTTGAGATGAAATAAACCTTGGAATACATGGAAGATTCAATAAACTAAAACCCGAAGCGAACAAATTCCATTTCTGAGATAAATCCTCAGGTAGAGAGTCATCCCAGGAAATATCCTTATGTAGCCATAAGCATTGCATTAAGCTTTTAGCATAAAATATCACTGGAGCGAGAAATCCACATGGATCATATATCCTGGCAATATTAGATAATATGTGTCTTTTAGTGGAGCATGGAGTGAGTGAACTTATACGAAATACAAAGTTATCAGACTCAGGTCTCCATTCCACTCCTAAAACCTTAAAAACTTTATCTCCAGAATCTTCAAACCGGTATGGTATTTCTAAATGTTCAGATGGATAACCTTGCAAAATTTCCTTCTTATTACTAACCCATTTCCTAACAGATAGACCACCTTGCGATAGGACTTCGACTATTTGTCGCTGCAAGTCCTTTGCTGACTCTATATCCTGCGCGCCACTAACCACGTCGTCAACAAACGTGTCCTGTTGTAAAACCAGCGAAGCCTCAGGGTGTGTAGTTTCATTAAGCCTTGCTAGTTCGTGTACAACGCGCATCGCCAGATAAGCAGAACTAGTGACACCATAAGTTACCGTGGTGAGTTCGAACGTTTCTAATGGCAAATCAGGAGATTCACGCCAAAATATCGTTTGATATTTACAGTCATCACTGTGTAACCTAATCTGTCGGTACATCTGTTTAATATCGCATGTAAAAACTACTGAATGTGTTCGAAACTTTAAAATAATATCTTCAACATTGTGCTGAAGTTTAGGACCTGCCATAAGTACTTGATTAAGAGATACGCCCGAAGCACTGGGTGAAGATGCGTCGAAAACAGCCCGAAGCTTGGTCGTACTGCTACTATCATTTAGCACACCATGATGAGGAATAAAATATCGATCAGGGGAGCACGTGACTCTTCTCATGTGACCCACTTCTAAATAATCCCTCATAAAGGCTACATATTTTTCTTTAAGCGCACTGTCTTTAATTAATTTGCGTTCGAGATTATAGAAGCGCTTGAGAGCGTTTGAGCGTGTGTCACCGATAGGCTTACGGATAGGTTTGAACGGAAGCCTTACAACAAAACGACCCGTCTCATCCCGAGTATGCGTTTGCACAAAATGCTCTTCGCATAATAAGTCTTCTGGATTGCATACAGCTGGCATTGGAGGTTCTTCCACCTCCCAGAACCTAGAAAGTACCTTATCCAAATCCAAGGCACAATGAAGAGACGTGAAAGTATTGACCTTTTGAGATGAATAACCTTTAGGAGGGGCCTTGCCCAGCAATACCCAACCGAAAACAGAACCATGAGCAACCGGCATTTGAGGACCTAGATCGTATCGCTGTCCATCAAAAATTTCATTAATGAGATCCACACCGATAAGGATGTCAATAGGACCTGGAATATGAAACCGATCATCTGCTAAACGCAACGAACTACTCATACATCTATCGAGAACCTTGGATGATATTGGTACGCTAGGTAACAGACCAGTAATACGCTTTATAATAATAGCTGTAGTTACAAAAGGCACATGCGAGACATTATGAATTGAATGTAGAACACATTGAACCTTACCATTTGGACGTTGATTAATAGTACCACCTAAACCTAAAACTGAACCTGCTTCAGAGCGAGGCAACCTTAACCTTTGTGCTAAATTCTCAGTAATAACAGAGACCTGGGAACCACTATCTAATAAAGCTCTAGCTTTGTGAATGTAACCATTGACATCCTGGACTCCAATATTAGCAGTTCCTAGAAGTGCAGTGAAGCTATTTGAAGCAATACCAGAATAAGGCTGAACTGTAGAGCTTAAAGAAGTTACAGTAGCCTCCTTAACTACTTGAGCATGATTTCCTTGATTATCCTTAATATGCAATTTTGTATGATGCTTTCCTTGACATAATAGGCATCGACTCCTTGATAGACATTTATTAACTGAATGTGGCCGCAAACAATTGAAACACAAATGTTCCTTTATAACAATCTCCCTTCGTTGAGAAGGTGACATTTTATTAAATTGTTCACAGTTGTAAAGTACATGATTATCCTTACAAATGTTACAAACTAAAGTGCTAACAGTTAATGACTTAGTTGGAATAGAATGAGTACCACTTGAAATATTAGAAGTTTTAATACTTCCAACGGTTTCCATAACCCTTACTTGGTTTTCTAAGTAATCCAATAAAGAGTCAAAGCTAGGAATATCCTTAGAGGAACATAAAGATAGTTCGAATCTGCTACGAATATCAGATGATAATTTCCTTAAAATAATATGAAGTAATATAAAACTCCATTGTTTCACATTAAACCCTAGAGCATCTAAAGCTTGTATGTTCTCCTTTAAAATGTTTACAAATTTCCTTAAACCAGAATTAGAACTATTTTGATTAAGAGAAGGCAAAGATAAAATTGATTCTAAATGTTTGTCAGCAATAAGGCGCTTGTTTTCATAACGTTCCTTCAAAATAGTGTAAGCAATGTTGTAATTGTTTTCTGAAAGTTCTAAATGCTTAATTAAATTAAGAGGCTCTTTGCCAAGGGCATTGATTAAATAATGCATTTTTTGAACCTGATTCAATTCACTGTTACTGTGAATCAAACTATCGAATAAAGCAATAAAATTTGGCCAATCAATATAATTACCAGTAAAACTGTTGATTTCTATTTTAGGTAAACGAAAGTTTTTTGATTTATGTAATGTTTCATTTTTTAATGTCGTTTTAACATCGCTTGACTTAGATGAATTTGGAAAAATATCATCCTTTAGTACTTGTATAGAATAAAACATATCGAAGAATTGTGTAAAACGTTTATCAGTTTCAAACTGCTCTTTGGACGAAGTACACTGAGATGAATAAACCGTATAAGCATCATAAAATCGATCACGAAATGCTTCTAAATCTACAAGTCGGGCTTTCAAAGCCGGTACAAGCTCCTGATTTTCGTCAGGATTCACTTGAATATCATAGGCTAATTTATAAACACTGCTTAAAAACTTCTCACAAACAGTCATAGAGATAAATTGCGGAGATTTTTTAGATTGTTCATACAAAACATCATCGTTTCCCATAGTGAATAGTAAAATTAATCGTATATAAACAAATGTAAACAAATAACCTTAAAATGACAACTCTAAAAATAGAACACTCAGCACAGATAAAGCAAATGACATTCAAATGTCACAGAGTAGACAAAATAATGTTAAGTATTGTCTATGTTTAAGTAGTGATGCGTTAAACACCACAGATAAGAGAAAATAATATTTCAATCATATGACAGCGAAATAAAAAATTTATAACTACCCAAGTTAACTACCTTAAAATAATAAAAGTTGAAAAATACCTTTAAATTTATGAAAAGATGATTGTACCTTGAAAGATAATATTAAGATTCGACTGAAGGACCATGGAAAATATGAAACTTAGGAAAGAGGAAAATGCACGGTACCTTTTGCGCTGGTTCTCCTTAGGTACGGTGGCGGGCTAGGTCTTGTGAGCCGCTTGAGTTTTGCTGCCTCTTTCTTCGGTTTATATTTGGTTGATTATCCTAGATTTTGCGCACTACGTGGACCGGGACCCCAGTACAAGCGAAGTAGGAGAAATTCTCGACTACTAGGAACCGATAGGCACTTCCCGACACGAAGGTGTTGTTGCACGTAAGCAAGTAGTGAAACAAGTGATCGCCTGTCACACAGTTTTCCAAGTACCGTGCATAGAAAATGTTAGGATGTGTGGCAGGGAGTATTTTGGGAGAGGGTATTCTTGGGAATGCGGGAAATTCGAACCTTAATACCTAACAGTGTTATAAAATATATTATTATTAATTTTTTTTTCAATATACCAAAGAAGTTACTTAAATATTTTATTTTTGTTTCAGAAATACGTCAGCGAGTTGACTATTGTGCGAGATTGCGTGCCGACTTGTAAAGAAAAAGGTAAGTTTATATAAAGTAAAAGAAGTGAGAAAGACCTCGACTTGTAGTTTAAGATAGACAGAAACATATCAATCACGATTGTAAACAAAAGAATTTGAAAGTTTAAACGAATGACCCGCTGGCGGAACGGTACCGTTTGACGGTAGAATCAAGATTAGTATAATACCAACTAAAAATTTTGAGAGAGGAATCATTTATAAATAAATATAACGTCAGCTGGTATTAGTAGATGATCCAATGAAATTGTAATCTATGAAATGCAAGTGACTCGTTCATGTGAAATTTTTTAATGGACCGGGCCGGGTAAAGTTTCACTTTATTCCATGTATGATTTGAAGTTTTATAATACGAAACGTGACGTGACGTGTTAACGTGATGAATAGTAGAGAAGACACTTAAAGTTATATGTGTAGACAATATTGCAGTAACAGAAACATTTTCGTTTTCAATTTCCATTGTGGATTTAAAAATATTAGATGGATGTACAGTTTCGTACATCACGAAAATATCAGTCGGCTTATGTTTGAATCAATTAAAGGTTTATAATTTTTCCGTCACGGACACCATTTGCTTCATAATTTAAGTGTCGAATAAGAAACTAAGACACTTTGTATTTGATAAATACAAAAATTGTATTTATCAAATCCGTAAGTTAATACTTACGGATTAATTAGTAACACTAGCAATACAGAAGTACAACTTTCTCGGGGCTTAGGAATCTATGGACCTGGCTCTACTCGGTAGGTTTAAAATGCTTTGCTGCATCAAAAATAAGTTTCTTTGGATAAATATCAAAATATTGAATGAAAACGATTGCAATACTAAATTCTGTACAAGAGAAAAGAGACTCTTTTGTGATTTACTTTGCGAATGTAGTTCAACCATATTATGCTTATCAAAAAACATGTCAGACAATCTGCAACCCCTTTTTTGTGAGGAACCTAACCCTAGTAACAAAGTTAATTATGTGCGTTTCACATTGCTAATAAGATTTCCAATGGATAATTTAAATAATTGAAGCGTGTTACTGAGTTGTGTATGAAATACAAGCTTGAGAGCTCCAGAACCACATTGAAATGGAGCTCAAACCTTCTAATAATGATTTTAGATGACCAACAACAAAATAAAATAAGAATAGAATATATATAGCCTTTTTTTTCGAGGAGGAATCCCTTTACGGACCTGCCCGCCACTGGCTAAGCGGCGGGCGTTTGTGGGGCTCACCCATATATATATTTAGCCTATAGTATTTATAATGATATTTACAAATTATCTATGTCATTATGTTTTAGTATTACAAGTATTACAAGGCACTGATAATTATGCTACATTCCGAATGCTCATATAGAAAAATAGATGTATGTGCACTATACTTCCGGATCCTCCTGCTAGTACCTATAGGCTAATGACCATTACGGCAATGCCTTTCGTATGACACTGCCAAGCACTTCGTGAATGTGTAATTGAAAATTATATTCATGCCAGGAATTCCCAAGATAAAGGACTACCTTTATTCTATAGATAGTTGGACTACCAACTAATGGTAAGTAAGAACGAAAGTAAGTATTAATATCAAGAAATCACTTAATTTGATTTATGCGTTTACATAGTGGACACAAGAAACCTTTCTTCGCATACTGAAGCCCAGTGAATTGCTATATAAGCAACTTTTCAAAGACGCTATTATGAGGTTACACATAGAACATTACTTCGCCGAACGCCTTAAGGCTTGAGTACTCTCCAAGGTTCTCGCCTCCTTAAAACTCCGGTAACGATGTAAAGGCCATCTGAGGCCAACAGCAATAGTCATTAAAAAAAGGGCGTCTGGTACTTTTTCCAGTGTTACTGTTATTCTTAAATATTAAAGATACCTGTCAAGATATTTTTTATCTCCTTTCAGCTATGGATCCTTGGGTAAGGTATTCTTAAGCAACGTTTGGCAAAAATATTGGTATGTCTTCACAATTGGATTCCACCTTCAGCACCAGAGAAAGCGTTTATTGCAATAGTTAGTCTTGTATTAGTTTTCCAAATAGAGAGGTTCATTGACCATAAATTATCTACAGTTGATTCTAGTTTTGAAATGAAAATAACTAAATTATATCTATTTTCGACAGGATTTAGTGAGGACAAATCTAATTAGTGAAGCCCACCACAAAGTGACGCTTACACTACAAACCGTCTTTTGCCAATGGAGTAGGGTGCATTATAGATCAACCATGTTACTTCATTTAGAGGTATAAACCAAAATCGAATGTTTGATTCGGTTCGTTAGTTTAAACTAAAACCAATGTTAGATGAAACATTGTTAAATTAAACACGCTAGACTTTACCAACGAATAGTTTTTGATTTTAGAAGCGAGTTTTACTTCTCAAACTCCCTAACTTCCTCAGATCCAGAGAATAGAATAGAATAGATTATAACTTTTTTCAAAGGTAATATAGGTAGGTTTATTATAAAAACAGGTAAAGAAATTGTTGCTTTTTACATTTATAATCACATAAATGTAAAATTAATACAATAATGTATAATAAGTAAAAGAACTGATGACACTCAATATTAAATCTAATTGTACATAAATAGGTCCGAGCATTCTTATCATCTCAATATTCCTGAACCTTATAATAGCCTTTTTTATTAGAATTTGTTTAACATAGACTTTAAATCTCTGTAAAGGCAGTTCAGTTACCTTTGGCGGGACTTTTTTATAAATATTTCCCCATGAAAGAGTGAGTTGTGGAGTCTAAAGTTTGGAACACCAAGTTTGTTTTTATTCCTAGTGTTAAAGCCGAAGAATCACTTCGCTTTGAAAAAGTATGCAAATAATTATGAATATACATAAATCTTATCATATATATATATTGGGATGCTTTAGTTAACATTCTATCCTTAAATAAATCCCTTAGTGAATCACGTGGCTTGAGTCTGTAGATGGCACGCACAGTTTCTTTTGTAAAATAAAAATATCTTGAACGTCAGCAGCTGTGGCCCACAATAACAAGCCCTATAACATAACACTGTGAAAAAAACTAAAGTACAAAGGCTCAAAACTAACTCATAATAAATAAAAGCTATTTACGGATCTTATATCACTTAGCGTCGTAATATATGGCAACATTAACTAGACAAATGGAACTGTTATCACCAAATTTGAGGTGAGATTCTTTTATTGGTCTTTTTCTGGTTAAATAAGAATACTTTTAACGATTTCTGTGTTCTAGTGATATGTTGGGATTGTCATTTAGGTTCTCTACAGTTTTTTTTTCTTAATGTACCAAAAAAGAAAAAACACGTGTTACATTGCTCCAATAAGATCGAATTTCCCTCTACTGCTCTTGGTGATTTAATATCTTCAGTTATTTGTACATTTGGATGTGTTAACCGACTTTTGTTGCTGACTGTACACTTTAAATTTTAATCTTAGTTCAATGCATGTAGTTCTCTCAATATGTTTGCAAAAAAGATAGCATCAAGTGACATTAAGGAAGGTGAGTTCAACTTTCGACTTTAATGAACAATTTAAAATAAAGGTTATCTAAAAATTTCTATAGTTTGTTTAAATCTGTCTGGTAATTTTAATATATTTGATAGTTCTAATTGCTGCAATATTTTTTTGAGAGAATATAATCTGAAGTAGATTAATATGTGCTTCCAGAAGCTAGTTCAGATTCTCCGGAATTTACCGTAACTTATCAGATACTCAATAGATACCTTTACAGAATTGGAAATATAAGACAGATATAGAACCAATGAAATCTCTACAGTAATATATTAATTGCAATTGAGAATCATCTCTCTGGTAGGATGTTGTAATCCTTTATTGAGATAGGGTAATAATTATGTTGTTACATGCTCCTATACCATCGTGTGGTATAGCAACTCTTTTCACTTATTTCATTAATACTGGCAATATTTTAAATTCAAAATCTTGACACATTAATCATGGTTTCGGTTTTCATCTCTTAAACTATTCATTATACTGTTGACCGTCGACGGAGACGTTTCTCCATACCCCTTGATAATTTTGTAAGTATTCTATTACGAGGACGTTAAAGCATTTAGTCAGATTAGTTGGACTTCATTTTCGCTTAAAACACTTGAAAAATTGGTGAATAGGTTCATTAGGGACGGATCATAAAACAGAAGCCGCTACACGAACTTCAATGTGCATACCAGCCAGGGAAGTCAACTCAGACGGCTCTTCACTTAGTGGTAAACCAGGCCGAAGCGGCCTACTTACAAATATTTATTTGTATTAAATAATAGTTAGTTATATATATATAAGGTAAAAGCACAAAAGATCCCATTGGGTCGATGTGCTCCGGGAGTAATAATCCTGGCCCTACATCAAGATACCATAAAGTAAAGTAAGATGGTAATACGCACGTATTGACGTCACTATATATTTATATAGTGACGTCAATCGTTTCCTTGTTGCTTGATTTCATCCGATACAAGCCGAATGTGTCTAGACCATCATATGTTTTGATACTTTGGTCTTTTAGAGTCCTTCCCGTTCAATTGCTCCTTTAATTTTTGGAATATATAAAACTATAATCAGTCACAATGACTAAGCTTTACATAACCTTTATCTATATAAAAGTGATTATTAAAACCGCTGTGTGGGGAACAATAACACCGAGCAAGTCTCATTTATATCCATTATCGTTGAATGACCAAATAAAATGCATTGTCCCAGTTTTTGTGTATATTGAATCAATCTTTATTGTACAGTTTAAAGAGTTTATTTTGCATTGTCGAATAGTCTACTACTTGCATTTGGGGTCAATTTCTTGTTGTTGATAATTTATAAATCTTTGGGGATAAAAAGGTTATGTTACTTGAATCCAAAATTTTTATATTGTTGTGCTTACCCAAAAGTACTAGATTGATAGTAAATAAATCAGCATTAAGGTATTTGTTACACTAAAAGCAAAAGCAATATTTAAATAGCCCTGCTGTCAACTATATAAAAATGATGAGTGCATTTTTGTTGTAGAAGATTTGTAAGATGCTTGTGGTCCAGTGATGATAACGCTAAGAACTTATGTTTTCATCAAAAAAAATACCAATGAAATACTTATGTCAAAAATAAATTTTTAGAGGCATAAAAGAGTCATTGGAGAGTTTTTTCTACTAAACAAACCTGTTGTATCTGTGAGATAAAAAACATTCGTTGGCGTGATAAGTTGAAACATCTATAGACCGTGTGGTAGTGCTTGGGACTTGTATTTATATTTTTTTCAATAATTTGATAGAACTTAAAGCTAGTTTTGTTGCCTTACATGAGAACGTTGCCAACTTACACGAGTTTCTAGTATGCATATTGCAATTCCAACATAGTTCTATACATCAGTATGGTGCAGGATTATCTAGATACCCTTGTCACGCCATGTAATATAAGCCATCAATTCGCTTTATTCCGCGGGACTGCGGTCAGTTGATAACGCTTGCAATGGAGGCATATTGCAAATAGCTATTAGACCCTAACAGTTTGTTGGCACACCAGATTTTGCGCTCATGATAAGCTGGA
The DNA here is from genome assembly GCA_943193645.1 of Acentria ephemerella. Lineage (NCBI taxonomy): Eukaryota > Metazoa > Arthropoda > Insecta > Lepidoptera > Crambidae > Acentria > Acentria ephemerella. The sequence continues at coordinate 7,733,820 of OW971896.1, read as the reverse complement.
ATGCTAAGCTTTGGTTAAGATTTACTAGATACTGTATGTAGATTTGTATATAGATTTACTAGATATTATGCATACTCAACCTGAAAATTTCAGGAGGTAGTGTCTCTTCTTGACATTTAATGTCTTGCCTTTGGGGTAGAGAGCTAAGTGAGTGTGTAAAGAAATTCTGGCAAGAGAAAAAAGATGTTTAATATGATACATTAAGGATTGATCCTTATTGTAGATTATTTTAGGAAGTTAGAACACCTACTTCAGATCTAGAGGTCCGGGGTTCAATTCCCAAAGTAGGAAGAAATTTTTTGTTGTTTGGTTGGTGGTAGGCTTTTTCTACGTCCGTCTGGCTAGCTACGACCATATTACCTAAGACTGCCACCAAAACAATAATTTTAAGTGCATTGTTGTGTTCCACCAGTTGGAAGTAAGATAGCCAGTTCCTCTGTAGTTGAGGTATCCGGCTTTAGCTCCCATCCATTTTCGGCCTTATCTTCGCTGAGATCATCTGAGAGATCAGGTGATATGAATGCCGAAAGCTGTAGGAATATAAAATATAAGGTAAAGTGATTATATTTTGATTGTATCAATCGCTGTTCAGAAATTGAGTTTTTGATTAGGTAATTTATAAGAACTTAGTAATTATGAGTTCATTATAAAACGGAGCTTTGAGATTTTGATTCCTTGTATGGTAAGCTGTCCCTACCTGAGATACATACTATTTTATAGTTTGGCAGATCAGTGACAGATGATATGTCGAATATATACCTTGCCTATGGTGTGTGGACAGCCCAAAATTGTAACTGGTTTTTGTGCAATATTTTAATTACTTATAATTTACATATATTTCAATTGAATTTACACAAATAATCGCTGTTAGAACAGAACATCCAAGTCTCCATTCAGCTTAGATCCTATATCATCTGCAGTATCTAACCGTCCTGTCACTTGTAAAATAACAAGGGTTTGACAGTTCGACATATTTGAAGAAAATATAGGTTCAATGTTTGGGCTAACAACTCTTAACAAAAGCTTATAGGCCAAAGCAAATTATTTAGTATGTGATAAAGTCTTCAGAAAAAGTGATCGATTCAGACAGATAGGTAATAAAATCCTTATTACTTGCGTAATTCATACTTTTTTTCAGTAAAGCGTCCGCATAAATAATGGTATTAGACACAATAAAATTTTACAACCTGCAGTACAGCGTTATGTGTAGCTGTTATTCGTTTGATGAGAGCCAATTTAAATTTGAATGTCTGGATTTTTTGGCAAAATAAGCATTTTTGTACGGGTCTACAGAATATCAGCGAGTCGCGCATTCGCTTTTGAGACGAGATATGAAAAACTGTTCAGCCCATTGTGTCCTACCACAATATCCGATAGTGTAGTGAGTGCATTGTCAATTATGCGAAATTAACATCACTGGAGGTGAATAAAAACACCGGAGTGAGATCTGGATACGCATACGAATCGTCTGAGCAAGAGCAAAGTAACGAGCATAAAAGGGTCATTCATAATATTCAAGAAATCGTAGCAATATCGTAGTGCTACGATTTCTTGTCTTACCTACCTTCGATATTTACAAAGACATACCACAGTCATCTTTATTTTTATGTACTATTGACTGGTTTTAACGTGCCTAATTCTATATCAAGCTTAGTTTCATTGGCGCGAAACCCAGTTGTAAGGCTGGGTTGCCTGGAGGTGGAAATACAAACAATAATAAAGCTATAAATGTAAAAACAGATTAAGTGCTTTTTGATACTTCCAATCATCGAAAAATACAATAAATATAATTTAAACAAATAAGCAAAGCCAACAGGTCTTGCCGTTTCAACATCACGTAAAGCCCAGATTTAATTGTTCAACAACCTATTTACGTCTCACTGTTAGGCACAGGCGTTCCTTCTTGGGTAACACATGAGAGGTTTCGGCCATATGCACCCAATGTGGGTTAGTGGTTGAAAGTGGTTGCCGTAACAACCGAGATTAACAGCTTCACATACCTTTTAAAGCACAGAGGAACTGAAAATATTAGAATATTTTTATTACAGAAATAATTTGGTATTGAAAGTCAGTCAAAGTCAAAGTTCAGTCTGAATAGACTGAATAACCCAAACCACAATAATTATAATAATTGACCTATCCAGAGACCGACCACGAAGAAAGCTGCTTTGTTTTTGATATCGAAACCAGCGTTTGAACCACTAAGCCAAAATTTTTAATCGTCGATTGGTGAATAACTATTTCCTTTGTCTACAGAATGGTGGGGAGCCCGCACGTTCTGCTGTGACACAGACGAATGTAACAGCGCTGCAAAGGGAAGTCCTTTGTTACTGCTAACGCTCATCCCAGCGCTAGGCATGCTTCTCCGCTGACCGATCATGTCGTCAACTACACAACTCTCAGTTCCTTTACTTTTTGAACTCTAAGGTACCTAAGTGCTTTTGAATTCTTATAGACATGAGTGGCTGTCTCAATTGGATTTGATTTTGCATTATTTCTATTTATTCTCAAAAAATCAACTCCAGATAACAATTAGAATGCTGTGTTTATTTTAATGTATAGTTTAAGTATATTCGATACTTTTGGCATTTACAATGACACACTTAAAAATGTATGCCACATTAAATTATATATGTTTGATATAAAAGGAAAAACATCACTTGATAACACTCTTGATACATCTGAACATGATTTAAATGGTACAAGTAAAATATGAGAGGTAAACGCAATTCTATATTACAGGAAGATATTTTGAAATGTGGGAAGGATTGTTTTTGGTTATTGCGTTTATTTGTATAAACGTTTGAAATATATTTATAAAAATATAAGACGAGATTGTTAGAAGTGGCGGATCAATTACTGCCTCAGGACTTGAACTATCTAGTTTGCATATGATTGTATATATTTTTAACATTTAAAAAAAATATTATATCAAACTTTAAGTTAACCAAAGTAATGGACTCCCAGCTTAGTTACTTCCATGTTATAGTATTTAATGTACTAATTAAGTGGAAAGAGATCAGTCAAGCTTACATTAAACTCGACCTTACCATGAAAGCTAAAAGTATCAAATGTGTTAATGTTTTGTTAAAATAATATTTTCTTGTGCAGAACTTTGATTTTAAAGGTAAAACAGACTAATTTGATCCTATTATGCTGAAAACTAACACTTTTAAAGACTATGTTACACTCAATAATGTTAGATTTGAAGAACTAAAACTAGGTATAATAAAAACATAGCAACTTGTAGATGAAGTTATAATAATAAATTTCTTAATTATCTTTTGCTTTGGTAAAGAATATAGTAATATTATCTTTTTTATAGAAGCTTCTAAGGGTGACGGTACGGCAGAAAGAGCTATGATTACAGGAAACAAATAAAAAAACGTTGATTTAAATGTCACCGTAGGATTTGTTCTAGAACGTTTCATAAACAAAGCTTTTTGTGAGCAAGCAAAATTGAATGTCATTTCTACAGATATTAGTTACAAAATGTCTCAACTCTGTGTTAATAATGAGAAAGAATTGCTTTATTTCCAACCTTTCATTTCAAACCTTTGTTTGGGACTACAACCTTCAATCCAAATTATTAAGTACAGTCTGTTTATCACTGATGATAATAAAAATGGTGTAAATTAATAAATTGGGCTCTGTGTGTTGGACAAATAGAACATATTTAAAGTCCCATTGATTTTATATTAAATTAGAATTGTGAACCAACTTTTTTAAAACTCAAAGTTATATTCAATGATAACAAAGACGCCACAACAAGTGTTTTATAAATACCTACATGACGCATTCCTTAGAATCCAACATCGTATATTTATTCTAAGCATTTCTTTTTATAGTATTCCACATATCCCAGTGAGCACCGATCTAAATAGCAAATCAAGCAACTGGAACGCCATTCAATTGTGATATGGACGCGGCATCCCAGTTATGAGAACCTATTTAAAACTGTAACACATCAATGTTACAAACCTCTATGTATGAAATTGATAAAAAAAGGGAAGGATGAGGTGTCAAAGTTGTCAATAAATAAGATTCAGTTGTTGTTGTCAATAATTCTTTGAAAATAATAGATTATTTACATGGGTAACCCTCTACTAATGTTAGATTTATTTATATATATATAAGCATTCATCTTTATAGGTTTGAATGTTTTACGTGATATAAAGAGAAAACCATTTCTTAACCAGCCTATCTCGAGATGTCTATAGTGTCTGGTTTTTTCACTTTCAAAATTGTATCTTTTAGTAAAAATAAGCTCAATCAGTTTTGGTTATGAATTATTTTAAATAAATGAATGTTATTTAGTATCAAACGAAACAAAAGTTTAGTGTTGTTTTCTAATCAATTTTGTATGTGAACGATTAATATTACTAAGTATCTAAAGTTTGACTACTAATCATATTTACTAAATAACCATTAAATCTAAATAACCTTTTAATTTTCTTATAATTTCGTATTAAATATAGGACCATAGATGTGATTAATAAGAACTGCTATAATTAATGCTTCCAATTAAATTAATAGAGACAAAAACCTAACTAACCAACTTAATAAGGAGACGAATTATGAATTCAATTTACGTTATAAAAGTTTCTCCTCTCGTATTTCAATTAGAACGAGATTTGAAATTTTATCACTCTGTGCAGTTCAATTCGTTTCCGAGGAAATGTTTAGATAAAAAATAAAATGTTGAAGAATTAAATAATTGTGTTTGAGTAAAAATAATGAATCTTAGAGACTTTGTCCAATACAATGTTATTCAATTAGTATCGAAGAATGTTACGTTTTATTTTTCTTCTATTCTAATAACTGTTGTTACTTCTATTCTAAAACTGAATGATATGTTTATTACTAATGAATTAGAAAAAATGATTTTATTGGCAATCAACTTGAAAACTGTTAATTATGCTAGAATGTGGTTGAATACAGTTTTTATCTTATAAGTTTCTTATATCTTGTTTTGTCATGAGTATTTCAGATACTATAAGCATAGAATTAAATAGTCAAGTGTACCTTACCGAGACATCAAGCTTCCCAAATATGTATAAAATAATAGATTTAACGTATGATAGACGACTGCCACAGCAGTTAGACTTATAACAGGTTTTTATGAAGCGTTTGACATTATGATGTTTACATTAGAGTTTGCATTAACTAGACATTTAAAAACTCATATCGGTCATTGTAATGAAAAAAAATGTTATAACTATTTTGGGCACTAGAATGATAAATAGTAATTAAGTTTTTTTTGTACACGAATTCATAAAATTTAGAGTTCATTAAAGGAATGATGTAGCAAATGTTAATTTCATTATTTTTCTTTTAGTAGATCTTAAATGGGCGGCGTGGTCATCTTGTTTTAAAATATTAATGAATAATTGTGCACTATAATAAGCTACTTACGTTAAATGTCAATGACACTTCTCAATACATTATCATGTAACTAGTTTAAAAACTTCCGTTAGTATTTGTAATACAGTATTGTTTCAATATTTTGGAAAACTGTCTTTTGCTTATTAACATTCAAAACTTTTTCGTCTTTTTAAAACAACTATATTGTAAATAAGATAGCATTATTAATATTATACACAAGACACGCTTTATTATCGCAGTCAAATACTTTATCATATTAGATAAAACTGTGTAGATTAGTAATCGCATAATTTACAAAATTTCTGATACTTATGAAGATTCATTTAGTTGTATTTTGTCAATTGTACCCGTATAATATGGAATTCGTATTAAGGTTTATTAAAGAGCATTTTCTTTCAGATTCGGATTTTAAAAAACTTTATTTAGGTAGTTGCATAGTTTTACATGCTTATCTTATTATTACTGTACTTATATTCATTTAATAATCATATATTTTTTAAACAGAAACATTATAATGTTGTTCTTCATAGTTAAGAATAAACTCATTTTCTATTATACCAGATTTAATTATGAGTTGTAACATGTAGTTCTTAAAATTGCTATGTTCATATATACGTGTCCGATAAAATGGATATTTATAGTTACTAAAATAACGCTTTATAATAATTTTATGAAGTACGAACTTTGAAGCTGAAATATTCTAAATTATAGTAAATATTGATAATATTAGACTGTAAGTAAATTTCGATTGTACCTAAGTCACTAACGATAAATTATATATCACCAAAACATATTTTACGAGATACAATAAAGGTAGATGAAATTTACGTGTTTAGCATGTGGACGTTTAATCAATTTTATAAGGTTATAATTTTTGAGGAACATCTATGGTTTGAAATACCATTGTTTTTTCTTACGAAAATAACTCAAAAATCTTGATGAAGCATGAAATCAAAGACTATGAAAAATCATAAAATTTATTATTATTATTTCGAAGAATTTAACTAATAATCTATCAAATAACAATATGCCAAAGAAATTGAGAAGCAAGAAATATACTTTTGAATCAGTAATACAATAGTATTACTGATTCAACAAATATTGTTATAATTATTTGTATTAATTATTTTTGGCGACATTTGGTAACATCATAAGTACAATATTTTAGCAATACAATGTAATGTTTTACTATATTATATGCTATTTTAAATTCTGTTTCTAGCTCAATAAAGACCAATTTAATGTTCATTGGACCTTGAATTTGATTTACCAGACTTTTTACCTAATTTTTAACTCTTTCCCAGATGTTTCCCTACAGAGATATTGCAGGTAAGACATTAAAACTGGTAAGAACTTAAGGATTTGAGGAAGAGAATACAAAAATAAATACAGATATGCAAACTTCTTCTTTAATAGTGGCTTGTAATGGTAAATACATTCTTTATAATCAATCAATTCGTACTCTACTCTTACAAGCCTTCCTTAACTATAATAGTGCAGATTTCCTTCATCGCCGCTTAACCTGATCTTTACTACGAGCATCCCATTATATTCGAGCACCATTTATCAAAGCCATCTTTCCATCGCATGTACGTTTTTGTACATACAACTCTTAAGAATATTCTTTCTTATCATCAACCATGTGCCACTTAGTGTTATCGTCACAAATAACTATGTCTACAACAGTCGAAGCAGTATCTCTGTTTTAGCAAGGTAAAACTTTTTCTGTGTTATTTTATTAGTAATGGCTTCGTGTTTACCCAGGTCTATTGCTTTTATTTCCAGAGGATTGGAATAACTGTTTACTTCTGTTTGAATGCTTGTAGCAAATATCTGGAGGCTTAATTTGGTGCTGAGTAAATAAGATAAGACAATATTGGAACGAACCGCTCTGAAGAAAGCCAAGCTGTAAGCATAAATGAAAAGAATGATCGTTTGAACTTTGTGACTGCAGTTTTAGTAATGTTGAATCAGAATGGTTAATATTCTATAAAAGCATTAAATATATTAAGCCGACTAGTGATCATTAAGGTACTTTCGGTAATGACTAAGTTATCTATACAGTATCATATAATTTCAATTTTTTTACTGCAGTCTAAATCTTAGCAGAAAAGTATTTCAGATATTTAATAACATACTCATCTTGAAGACACTTTGAATTCAAGAGAGATCTTGTTAGAGGAAGAAAGAAGATGTATATATGAAGAATGATGAAGACAGCATGATGCCGACATTAGAATCAGTACGCTTTGTCGTCACTTACGCGTGAGTTCACAAAACGAACTGATTCTTTAGTCGGCGCGTGCATATGTCAACGTGTAGAAGAGAAGAAAGTATTGAAGATTTTGTTAAAAATTTATAAGATTATGGAAGTTCGTTAGTTTATTTAACTGTATTAATAGAATTTGAAGATATGGACAAAATACACTTATTTGCAGCTAAAGCTAAGGACATTATTAAGTTTTGTCTAATCTTTGAGATTTGTGCATCTTGTATTCTAGCGCACAATTCAGTGATACAAAGGCCTCCTAGGTATAAAATCAGGACCAAAAGCTATCATAGTACTTAATGGTAGGAATAGATGGATGGCTTATTAACAAACGTGTAATGTTCCGGAATCTAATGAGATCTTTATTAACCCCATAAACTGGGACATTGAACTGTCTATCTGTTACTATGACATAAGGTAGTTCCGGTTAAGTTATACCATGAATGGAACAGTATGTTAGGGATTCAATGAGCCTGATGCTAATGAAACACTTTGAATCTTACTTAACCAATGTTGTAATACACGGTTTTTAATTTTCATAGATTTTTTTATCAAATGCAGACCGATTATCAAAGTTATTTTATTATTCAATAGATTACTTTTGAAGTAGTCTCATTGTCAAACCAAGAGCAAACCTTGAATTTTATAAAAATAATAATGAATAACAATACACATTGTATTTCAACCAGCAACTAACAGACAAGCAAGTCAACAACTCAACATCGGTCACTTATCTAACTTTGGTCATAGAAACTAAACCTTCAGTATTGTACAAAAAGCTCAGTAGTATTGTATAAACAAGATTTTAAATAAAACAAAAAAACCGATTTTCCTTACAAAAGTGAAAACGTTTCAATTTCCAGAAACCAAAGAATGTGAAGCTCCTATACCAAAATACTTATCTAATTTTAAAAATTAGATAAGAATAAACAATGAATTACTTTTACGAAATCGAAATTCGAATCTGGGCCAACGACATAATGAATTTAAAAGTGAAAATACTTGCGATTTGTTTTTCTAAAATTCAACACTTGCATAGGAAATTTGTTACACATTTAATATATTTCCTATCAAGCCAACGTTCAAAGTCACATAACGTCACGTTGTACCACATGTCTAGCCAATTTCTATTCTAGCACCTGGAAATGCTGGATATATTTCTGAAAGTTTAGCATTTATAGAAACGAGTGAGAAAATGGATGCATCCATTCCAACCTTTTCTAAATCGAAATTTCACTTCAACACATTTAGATTTAATAATTTTTTTTATTTTTATTTCGGAAATTGATGGAGGAGGACATATGTGTGTAAGAATTTTTTTTTTAATTTATGAATCGGCAATGACTTCCAGTGATCGTATTATGAATAGATTCTGAGTATATTCAGCTATGTAATATAATTACATTGTAAGAATATTTAATAGTAGCTTCCGCCCGCGGCTGCGCCCGCGTGGAGTTCGGGCTGTCTTAAATATTGATTTGTATGTTCTGAATTTAAAATATCACATCTCATCATTACCATTTGATCCGGAATTTTTAATAATAACAAATAAAAATGTTATCCAGCCCTGGAATTTGGTAGCAAATTTTAACGAAACATTTATTCCTACCAGCTTACAGGACATAATTTAAAACGATTAACAGTCGCACGCCTGGGCGACACCGCGGGTAAATTGCACGTTAATATCGTCACGGTGTCGACGAGCGTAACGAGCGAGCGGAGCGAGCGAAGCGAACCGGTCCGGAGCAAAATGTGGTTCGTGGAGAGTTTTATAAATGGTCCAATGTGAGGCTGCGGTTTTTCGAGTGGCATGCGACAGTTTATTGGGCGATAATGTCGCATAGATGAGTGGCTTTTAAAGTCGATAATTGCTTTAAGTTTTAGGCTTGGATCAGTTAAGTCTTTTATATTTCGTGAATAGCATATCATTTAGGTATTTTATAACAAAACTTCACTATCTACTATATGCATGTAGTGTTTACTGTCTCTATTTTATACTTAGCTATAAGATATATATTGTTTTGTATGCATATACATTGATCAGTGGAACAATTACTGGTAAACCAAATAAATAAATATCAATGAACTCTAACATGGTGATATTGCAACATTTGTGCTTTTTCTTCTAAAAAGCTTTTTGAATAAGTAAGTAGTATTTGATGCTAAATAATCTTGATCTATTAATATTAAACAGATTAAGAATAGTAATAATATTTACTCTTATTCTCAGCTCTTATTAGCTCAGGTAATCGTCATAGCAATGAAACGGCCAGGTATCAATTGTTTCGTTTAATTTTCTTAAATACATATTTTTTCATGCCTTGTTACATTTAAATCCATCAATCAAAAATTTATTCTTCTGCATTCCTTGTCTTATTTAAAAAAAACAGAGGTCACTTAGTAACTTAACTGTGGTAGGCGTATCCCAAACTGAAGATGAATCGGAATATCATCAACAGCTTATAGATGTCTACTTCTGAGTATAGGCCTTCCTAAATGGTAGAATACATGAGAAATTTGGGTCAAAACACCTCCACGCTGGCCTGATTTCAAACAGAGTAGAGACAGGAGAGAAATTGACATTTGAAAATGATTGATGACTTGATCATAAATAGATCGTTTTCCCATAAAGTTTGTGTTTTATATAACTAAACATATGTAACTAAATAAAGTAGTTAAGTAATGTATTAGCTACAAATATTTCTTATAATATTATAAACCAACTAATAACTTAACATCATCAAGGCAAGGCGAAAATACAAAATTGATGAAAAAATACAAAAGTAAAAAATCTTTTAAAGAGAAACCTACCTAGGAATTATACACATAGTGGTGAATATTGCACACACGTCTTAAGTCAGTTCGTGCTATTTTAAGCATAAATAAGTAAGTAAAAATTCTGTACGCTTGCAGTTTTGATGATATAAATATATATATAGAGCTGATTAAACATATAATACACACTTAATCGCAAATAACCGAAAGTGTCTTAAACAAATAAAACTAAGTCACCAACTCAATTGATGTTAGTAAATGCAAACCTTAATTTATAGTCACTAAGGTTCATGTACGGAATTAGAATGTTTGCAATTACAAAATGCAAAATTGTATGCTCAAAGCTCGCCGAGACGGTGACATGGTATTACTTGACAATTAAGCTTTTATATACAAATATGCTAATATAATTCGGTACTCAAAATTGCGTCATTGTAATTCCGAATTGGAAAGAGCATTAATGGAGATGAAATATTACTGTTCACGGAACTAACTACCTTCGCAACGACGAAATTGCTTAAAGTAATCTCATCTTTTTTTCCTTTAAAATCAAATAGGTTAAAACTTACGTTATAATTTTTGAATCTGATTTAGTCCTTACCCATCAATATGAGGAGAGTGCTGTGATGACAACTAACAACGAAACCAGATCTTACGACCAGGATTCGTTCTGATTAATCGCTCTGAGTTACTTGGGCAATCCTAGACAAATTAAAACAAGAAAAAAATCTTCCAACTCTCCTGCGGTAGGCTCTAGACGTCACAGTTTGTTTCGCGAGTTTCGAGACAGATTCGTAAAATGGAACGTAGCTTATGAATCTTTAGGTCGACCATAAAATGTAAGTAAGAAAGGGAGGAAAGAGAGAAAGACGGAAGGACAGTTGTAGGTGATAAAAGTGAGCGATGAAATTATCGGGAGAAGATGAAGTGATAGTGCTTATCGGATGTTGGTTTCAAGCTAAGTAACCAATTATGAAATATAGAACAATATGCGATAACAGCCTTATCATGCAGCAATGTAATCTAAAAAATCTGTATGACTTCAGATGAAGATCAATGTGATTGCTATTGGAGTAACGTAATAAGCGGTAATGCATTTGAGAACGCTACCGCAAAATGATTCCTCACAGATGTGGTTTTGCGTACAGTCACGTCTAGAAAGATAGTATACATTTAAAATATGTTTGCAACACGTTATTGCTACTGAAATAGATTTAATTGTAATATATTTTGAGCTTTAAGTGTATAACATCTTTGTGTATACAGACGTAACTATAGGTATCCGCTTTCTAAAAATCCTTCCTCCCAATACAATTGATTGTGCATCAGGGAACGCTACGGTGGACCTCCCCAAAGTATAGTAGTAATGCATTAGGCACAACCAAATGCAGACATCAAGAAAACGCATACCAGTGTCATAACCCAATATTCTGCTTATTAAGATAAGGATAAATAAAGGTATAAAGGACTTGAAAGAATATTCAATATCTTTAATATTTTTTAAGAACATACAAAATGTCTTCCATTCCTTGTAAATAATGGTAAAACGTTCGAGTACGAACCTAACCATAACCATTTCAAAGTTAGAACGATCTAAGCCGTATAAAAGGGTTAGCTGTATCGATAAAAAGACGGGGCCGACTTCTGTCCCCTGAGATAGATAGATAGATAAAGTTTTTATTTTCATTTCTAAATCACACACAATCCATCCAGACAGTACATTGGTAGAAAGACAAACATTTTATAATAAAGGTATCAAAGACCTTAATAATAAAAAGACTATAATAATGATAACGATAACGCCAGAAATGTCCGCCGATTCCTCTCTCTGTCGTCCTGACTCTCGGCCGTCTGGCCTCCTTTGTCGAGGGGTATTCTCCCATCCCTCGAGCCGTCCAGGGAAGAGTTGAAGTTGATTTCAAAATAATAATGATAATGTTAATTATACTCAATATTCGTTAAGATTCCAACTTTTTTGATAATCCTTGCTTGAAGTGGTATTATCTTAACATTGTGTACCTAAGCAATGTTATAAATATATAACATGATATGAATGATGCGCTATTATTGATGCCCTATCAACATCTGTCTACGTTCCATTGTTGGACACATTCTTTTCTACGTGGGAGAAACACACGAGGAATTGGAGTCATAACACCAGCCGGGGCAATGCGGCTTGGTGCTTGGCTTGGAAGATATTTTAAATCTATTGAAATTAACTGTTATTATATAAAGTTATACTTATTATATAAAGTTAAATATAAAAATAAATAATATGAATATATATAATAATTTTAGCATTTGAAAACTAAACTAAACTTTAATTTACTAAAATATATAAACTTTAGTTAAGTAGATATTATAATTATAACTGTTAGTCCACAATGCATGTCGTGGCGGTCTTTAATTAAAAAATTAATTTAATGTCTATGCTATTAAAAAATTAATTTAATAAAAAATTAATTTAATGCTATAGTTAATAAAGTTTATTTTTACAATAATTGTAAACGAGATCTTATTTCAATTAAAAAACTGTGACAGCCTTCGCAATGGGTGGTCGCTACATGGGAAAAGAACATGAAGAGCTTGGGCTATAGCACCACCACCACCTATGGTGCCTGGTGGATAAAAGCAGCTGTCTTAACAACCGGGACCCCGTTGGTCTCTCACGTGCCTTCTGAAGCATCGAGGCGCTCAAAACAGCAAATTTAATTGACCCGTCCAAGGACCAACCATGGCAAAAGATGCTTTGTTTACGTAATCAAAATAAGCTCTTACTCGCTTATCAGAAAAAACAACCTTTTTCTGCAATTTGTTTATTTTTTGCAACGTTCATAATATTTTAAAATCTAATAGTCATGTTGTCTGAAGTAAATTAACAATTCACACCATTACAAGCTAATTGTATTAAAATTTCTCAAACAAAGCGGTAATATTTGGTATAAGTTTTAAATTTACCACAAACCTTTAAAGTTCGTTAATAAGGTCTAGCTGGTAAATATTTAAACAAAAATTTTGTGATTAAATTCCTTTAGTACCCTTAGAATTTAAATTTTCCCATCTATCTATTATTCTATATAATATATAATTATCCTATTTTTATTTTATTTTGGAATTATTTTCTTCAACTGTATTCATCGTCATTCATAAGCATAAATATGAAGACTTTACGAAGCTTATTTTAGAAGTTCTCATAAAACTTCGTGAATAAATATCTGATTTTCATAATGAATGAAGTTCAGCGTTAATAAACTATTCGAAGCCCGTTATTAGGTAAATAAATAAACTATACACTACTATATATACTATCTAAATAATACACTACACATGTATTAGTAATAATATATATTTCATAACAAATTCCGGGTTTCGTATCGAAATACCATCTAGCTGACTTATGGTGGCTTTGTCTCGAGAGACATATCTCAATTACGTACGTGATACCCATTATTAAGGTATTTTCATCCGTAAGCATAAAGAATAGAGCACGTTTTAGAGTGAACATAACAGTTGTAAAAACTAGTGAAATGTGAAGATGGATTCTAGTTACTCTATAAAGAAAATAAAACGATTTGTGGAATAGAATCAGAGCTCAGTTCTGCCTTTGAAATATTGGTGTGATAAAGTGTAATAGGCGTTGGGATCGAGAAACCTTTGAGGTGTCAGATACATAGAGGATTATGCGGTGTAACTAGACGTATCCGTCCAAAGACCTACTTGATAAATATTTTGATACTAGATATTGTATACTTGCGGATTTGGCAGGATAATTAATATGGTTCTTACTATTTTGAAATTTAGAAATAAATAATTAAGTTCTTTTGGTCGATTTTACTAGGTTTATTAAAAGGATTAAAGTGCTGCTTAATCTTTAAACTTAACAAGACAAATCACTCGCTCATGGAAAACTATATACACATTTACACATACACAAACGTAACTGAACTACTTTGACACAAATTTTAAGTCTACGTTAAACAATAATTAATAAAAAAGGCTGCTATAAGATTCCAAACTGTTGTTTTTATTTACAACTTTAATATTTCACTGTATATCATAAGTTTGATTAAGTGAGAACGAAAAGAATGAGAGGAAAAATCATGGAAGGGACAGAAGACAAATGGCGGATGTTACTAAAACGACGAACGCCAGCGTTCGTTTTTTAAATTTCTTATTTTTTTTTTTATATAAAGCACAGCAAATGACTCGACACCACATGTGAAGATAGCTATAGATCTATGTTTTTATTAAAATTTTAGTATATAAACAAGTTTATAAATTTCTCAGTTGTATTCCTAAATCTACACTTATATAAATATTTTAATACATTAAATTAATTCAATATATTTAATTATTTTTGTATGAGTAATTTGACTTTGTGATTATTGACTGTAATTTTCGATATTACATTATTTTCTCTTTGAGGATATATCAGTATTGAACTGACATTTAATAATTTATTTTATATATAAAATTCAGCTTGACATGCATGTAAATCAAGCTTGTAGGCGCTTTAGATATTTTATCTGAAGCCAAATCTACCGAAGTTACTAACATTTTAAAATCCATAATCATAAATATTATTGACTAAATTAGCTAGTTACTTGCTAAATCTTGGCTGTTCTCAAGTCAAGACCCCGGTAGATTTAAGAAACAGACTTTAGTTGATATTCAATATATTTACGAAAAAGTTTCTTTAAACTAGGACAATCCCAAACTTTTTTTTACGAGGAGGAATCCATTTACGGCCCTACCCGCCTCTGGCTAAGCGACGGGCGTGTGTGGGGCTCACTCAGTACGTAAAACTCCCCGGTAACTCCATTGCCCTTCACGGAAGTAACCTGGGTTCTGCACGAGCCATTCACCAGGTCAGGCCAATCCCAAACTACAAAAAATTGTGATCTGACCAAATGCAATGATCGAAACTAAATTGTTAATTGACTATTGCTTTTAAAGTTAACTTGACGAAATCGGTGCTATATTTTGTCTACATTTTTATTATGGGACATGGATTAACTATCATCTTTCCCAATTAATCTTTCTGAAACAAAATCCAATAAACTATTCCAATTAAATGGAAGAGTAATTTTATTGCAAAACAAAATTAAAAAGATATTGATTTCTACAACTATTCTGATACAAACTTTACGATACTCAGATAACAAAGAATTAAGAACATGAAGTAATTTTGTTTGAGTTGTAGTAAGGATTGTATTAAGTAACAGATGTGGATCAAATAATAATATAATAGTTATCAATTACATTATTTATAGAAAAAGTTTATAAACAGTAAAGTATTGAGAAATCAAATGTGTTATGAAAATAATTTATAAATTAGTTTTTTACATTTTCACAGGTAGGTAATTTAATTTATAATTAATAATCATATTTTTCACACTCAAACTTAATATCTAGTTAAAATTGATTATGATGAATTTATGGATATTTGATATTATGTTATAAGTACTTTATTTCTCCATGAAATATAGAATAACATAATTATTTTCCACATCTGGTATTATTATGAAAGATTTAAAAAAAAAATTTTGTCTATTAAAATATTCGTCCATCGACTGTCTTCAATCGATTTCTTATTGACACTCGGTGATGGCGCAGTGAAAGAAAGATATAAATAAATTTCACTTGAAATATTTTATACAGTTAAAAATTATACGGTGTTAATAAATTTTCGTCCAATATGTTTCACCAGATAATGGCATGCAAAATTATTTTGGTAGGTATGTAGCATACAAACTTACCCAAAATTAATATATAAGTATATACTTAAATGTATATAAAATAAGAAAGTTATAACAAAGTAAAAATAATAATGATTTTCTAAATATTTAACGTAAGTAACGCTCTAAAATATTTATTATAAAAGCAATTCTCAACTAACCATTACGTTTGAATAAAGAAAATGGTAATATTTTTATATCATTATATAGTCTATCATAGATTCGATTGATATTGCGTTACTATTTTTATTAAATAATGTTGTAGTTTTAGTGGGAAGTATAAATTGGTTTCCTATTAGTTTTCACGAATAAATTTCAATTATTTCTAACAAAAACACAAATGTCTAATACATACATACCAGGTACTGTACAATATATTTTTTAAATAACGTTCTATAAGACGTCATAATGTCAACGACGTTATCAACTTTTTGAGCTATTCATGCTTGTTCCACATTATAGTCACTACGCCACATGATAAGTCCATATCTGAGTATAGAGAACACGTAACCATGATTAGCTTGAAGAGCAATGTTAACTTACTTGTCTTAGTGAGTCGGCACAGTGCGTACGCAAACGATTGGATCTTGATGCAAATATTTATTATATAATCGTTTCATGAAAATTAAGCATCCATTAAGATATCTTAAAATAACTTATTTTTAATAAAACATCATTTGCATGAAATATAATATTCTCTGTCACTTGATCAGAATATCTGTTCAATTGGTTCTTCGCCCTTCATTCTGACAAAATAAATGCATTCTCTTAGTTGTAATTTATAAATGTTTTAACTATTTTAAGGGAAAATAATTGAAATAATTAAATTACTTTATTAAATATTAAATTAAGTCAATTATTTATGTTAAAATAAGGTATAAAATTTAATTTGTTTTTCTACTTAGAATTTTCAATAAGCGTTAATGCTCACATCAGTGTTAGATCGACAGGAAAATGGTTAACTACTAGTAAAGCCAAATATTCCAATAATCACGAAGAACTTAACAATAGCACAGGAAATCAGACTTATTTTGATGCTCGTCGTAATAATCCAAGTTATTCCAAATCAGGCAATATCAATGACCCTGATTTTCAACGGCTTTTAGACCGATATCGAGGCATGGTTCAGAGATATAAGAGGCCTGAAAATCAAGAAGTAAATGTAAATTACCAACCAGCATTACTTGGTAGAAATATAAAAGGGTATGACATATCTAAGAGAGCATGGGTTACTACCCAAGTACCTAACTCTGGACGAAATGGAGAAAGCCATTATGTACTTCCAAAGAAATATGGAGACAAGTTACATATCCCCGAACAATACAAGTTTAGATTGACAACTACTAGACCTGTGCTAAGAGGACCACCCAATTTTGATGGCCCAGCAAATTCACAAGGAAGGCCTGGAGGTCAACATCCAGGTGGTCATAATCCAGGAGGTCAAAATCCAGGAGGTCAATATCCAGGAGGTCAACATCCAGGAGGTCAAAATTCAGGAGGCCAAACGCCTATGGATCTAGAAGCCTATAGTCGAAATCCCGAGGCTTTTAATAATACTTTTCCTGATGGTTTTACTGGAGACCCTGAGAGTATGACGATGCCAGGTCATGATAAAGCTGCTGAAGCTGCTTCCAGGTATGATATTATAGGCAGACAATTAGTTATTAAGTAATTATGAAGACAATAATAGAATTACTATCCATTTTATTAGAGATCAAAAGATTTTGATGTCTTCACAAGTCACTCTAGCATACATTTTGAACTATAAATCAAATTATAAATCTATTAACTATAAATCTATATTATGCAACTTTTTGGATGTCATCTTCATTATTAACAGTCTATAGGTCGCTATGCAAAAGAGAACCATATGGGAATTTGGCACCTTGACCCAACTCGGGCTGTTGGGGAATGAAAGAGGTGGAGAGAAAATTATAACGCTCTGTCTAAATTGTCGACCCTTCAGCTTATTGTTACCCTACTGTGCCTTTTTGTAGGTTCACAACACGAATTACTACGTCGAAGAGGCGTCGACGCACAACGCCTCCTCGTGTCTCCTTTGAAGAAGACTGTGATTATATCGCCTATTACTGCTTGAAAGCCTACGAGTAAGAATTTTGCTGTTACATTATTAAAATATTAATTAATCGGACAACACAATCTATGCGAGTAAATAACAATTGATCTTATAACCTAAGTTAGTAGCCACTTGATTACTAAAAGCTGTATTCCAACACACCTGAAACACACATTTTATTTAAGGGGAATTCCCTTAACATTCAACTAGTTTTTTTATTTAAAAAGGTTTGACCTCTCTACAGGATGCGCTATTAGAATAAATAATGTGAGTGCATAAATAAATTCCATTCCCAATAATGGTTAATGAAGCTGTTAGACGATTTTCACACTTAGGGTTGCCGCTCTATACAACCAAGATATGCATTAAATAAATTTTATTTCAGGCTTCACAATGTAACAAATGAAAACCATATAAATTAAAAACGCAAATGCAAAAATATAAATCTTATATTGTCCAATCATTCAGTAAATTTATTCGAAACAATTTTTACGTGTATCCAAGTAAAAACCAAGTGAAGTTTACGTATTGTTAGAAAATTCATTACTTTTTTTTTCATTTCCGAATACAAGCTTAATTCAATATTTACAATTTTTATAAAATAGTTTTTTTTAGTTCTTGTGTCATTGGTTGATTTGTTTTGCAGTTAAGACGTAAAATTAATGTATTTTGTTGTTACCAGCACTGGACAAATTTGTGGTAGAACCGTTTACCATATTTACTCTACGTTTGAAAATTATTGCATGATGGACTTTGTGAACTGCATGGAGAGATATGATCGTGAGTGGTTTTCCTTATTTCATCTTAAATGCGTTCTGAAATACGGTTTTCCAAATTAAATACTTATTCTATCGTTCTTGCCACAACTTTTAACTCCTTCAGCCGGCTACGTTTTTCTACCGTGGCAAATATAATTTTAATAGAAAAATATTTTTACGATGGGAAACATATTTTGAATCCCTAACTGCTCAGGATTGAACTCGAGAAACTTTCGTTTACTCAAAATTCATAATGCAGTCTTCATTTAAAATATTTCATTGTCTCATTTGGGATACAATGTATATTTCTAAATATAATGTAATTGTTTATTGCGTAATATTTATTTCATCAACTTTGATTATTAGAATTTGTTTACATAAATCAAGGCAAACATTGAGGCCGAATATGAAAATTATCAGCGAAACATATTTCATTACCAAATTGTACTCATGTTTGCCAATTCAGATTTTGATTATCGCATACTCATGCAGAGACAGGTACTGTAGATCTAAGAAAACTGTTTTCACATTATTTCATTTTTTCCAGTTTGGCAAATCGTGCATATGGGGGAATGTATCGAATTGAAGGTACTGTCGGAGTATTTACGTAAGTATCTCGTTAAAATAAAAAAAAAAATTAATAATTCTGGTCGAAAAACCCATAACTGGCAAGAGATTTTTATATATTTGTATTCAGTTCACCAAGACCTTTAAAATGATACCATATACATATAGATCGCCGACGGGCGGTTGGGAGGTGTTCCTTGTTAAGGCTGAGTTCCTTGCGCCGTTTCTTCTTTGCAGCTACTAATTCGTTGACGATTTAAAATACTTTAGTGAATGAGTCTATTTAAATAAATATATTTTGACTTTGACTTTGACCTTACTTTGATACTGATTATTGTATTGTTACTGATACAGTAAAGAGATAACTTTTAATATATAAGGACATCAAATATATTATTTAATCATTAATTTTCCTTTTTCCAGATTATCCATACAAGGACGATTACTTTTTGGATCAGTACTACATTGTTGAAGATATGTAAAACTCTCATAGTAATATAAAGATATAAATAGAATATAAATAAAATTTAATAAAAGTCTCAAATATCAATATCTTTCATCAATTGTGTGTTTTAAAGACAATTAAATAAAAATTCTGATAAATTATTGGTTTACGGTAACAAGTTGGAAACAGATGTCTTTTGTTACACTTTTCAAGCATAAATTCAAAATAATGGTTGGTAAAATTTAATAGACCTTTTCAATTTTAGATTAACCTTTTAAAGATTAAATTGAACATTTAATTTATTCGCATTTTTAAAAATTAACTAAATTTATTAACATTGCATGCTTTCTGGTTACTTCTTTTATATTATATTTAATATAATTTAAGTTTAATATTTTTGAATAGGGCTTTTTTATTTTTATAGTTTATTTATATATAAATTCCATATTAAAATTTTAAGTTTAATGATAATGTTACGAGTTCTTTTAAAAGGAACACAAGTTAGTCGTTAAAGTGAAGTAAAAATTAACATCTGGATACAATCGGAACGGATCGATAGATTCTCTTTTCAATATAACCTACATATTGAAAGTTTGCGAGCGCGTGATTGGAATACATAGTTCATTGGTGGGCTTGGAAAGAAAAGAAATAATGAAAATTGTGTACCTTATCTACTGCGTCCTATTTAATATACAAAACGTTAACTTCAGCTAGTAATATATTATATACGAAATTATATACTAAAATAGGAACGGAAACCCCCTGTAATCAGTGTTTCTATATTAACTTTAAAAAACATATATAAACCTAAGATATTATAAATATAACTGTTAGTCCACATCGCATGCCGTGGCTGTCTGTAATTAAAAACTATACTTAATTTAATGTCTACGCTACAGTTAAATATTTTTTGTTTGTATGTGTTTTTGTTGACTGCCCTTGAAATAAATAAATATATACTAGCTGATTCGGCAACGTTCTTTTGATAAATAGAATTCTATATAGTGATAAGTATATAAGATCGAGTTTTGAACAAGCCACCCAAAAGTAGCCCTTGTAAACTGTTCTTAAACAAAGTGTTGAAAAGAAACAACTCGGTTGTAAGTCGAGGACGGTTTATTGATGTTCTCCAGGAAGTTTATTTACACTGAAAAATTATTAACACCGCCTATCAGAAAACTGGGCGAATGTGAAAACGACATCTAGTAGTCAAGTCTATGACTAGAGACAAACATAATTAAAATCAGCAACAAACAAAACTGACATATTATTACTGACAATTAAACAAGTTTTGATATACCTAGTCATCTAGGTATATAACAATAGCCTATAACCTATTCTCTGACCTACCTACCTATCTTATCTTATCTTGATGTAGGGCCAGGATTATTACTCCCGGTGCACGTCGACCCAATGGGATCTTTTGTGCTTCCCTAATCCTATTGACTGCTGTCCTGGAATACCTCCAAGATGTACTTGCTAAGTACACTCGGAGACAGCAGCCTTATATCTTCAGGACTGGGATAGCCCAGTCCAAAGAGACCCATTCTCTTCCTAGCAAGAGCATCACAATTACATAGGATGTGTTCCATTTGTTCGGTGTGCTCCCCACAGACCCTACATAGAGGCGATCCAACAAGTTTCATCTTGAACAACATGCTATTGGTACCAAAGTGGCCAGTAATAGCGCCACTTAAGCCCCGTAGTCTGTTACGTTGTAAGTTCCATATCGCCTTCTTCGGACCTCCAAGTGGATACATAAATCGCTTGGAGTGTGCGAGAGAGGCAATCTTATCCCATTCTTCTGATTGCATCCTCTCTGCATACTTCCTAAATGCCATTCGCACCGTACTGTACGAGATTCCAACGCAGGGCTCGGGCCCAACAATGTTTTCCCCGGACCCCTTCCTTGCAAGCTCGTCAGCTCTTTCGTTGCCTGGGACACCGGTGTGTCCAGGCACCCAAATGAGGCTTACCCTGTTATGCTTACCGAGCCTGTTCAGCGTTTGTATAGCATTCAGGATCAGCCTCGAGTCCACCCTGTGCGAGGTTAGAGCTTTCAACACAGCTTGGCTGTCACTGAGGATGTAGATAGTTTTATCTCTGATATTCCTATCCACATTCTCCTGCGCACAAGCGATGATGGCAAATGCTTCCGCCTGAAATACGGTTGCCCATCTTCCCATGCTTTGACTAAGCTCGTAGTTCCTACCATGAACACCAGCTCCGGTGCCAGTGTCCATTTTAGAGCCATCAGTATACCACACAATACAGTCTTGGTTCGGGGGGTTCAGTCCTCGTTTCCATTCCTGGCGTGTTGGTATCTGTACCCTGAAGAATTTATTGAAAACGTGCACCAACTGCATTTTGTCACAGTTCATGCTCGTCATCATGTCCAATTCCCTATCTTCCTCAAACTTAGTGTGCCGAGTGCTGGGTGCAGGTGTACATCCACCGGATATGGTCAGTCTATACAGAGTCATCCTTGCATTGGTCTCAATGACCGTATGCAGTGGGATGAGATCTAATAGTCTTTCCATCGCTGCCGTAGGTGTGGTTTTAAAGGCCCCAGATATAGCTAGACATGCTGTTCTTTGCACTTTCGCAAGGGCATTGCGGCACGTTACTAGCTTGACTCTTGGCCACCATACCACACTGCCGTATGTAATGATTGGAACTACCATCATCATATACAGCCATTTTAGGATCTTTGGTTTTAGTCCCCACGTCTTCCCATACGTAGATCTGCACATCGCAAAGACTCTAAGAGCTTTCACGATAGTGGCGTCCACGTGTGATTTCCATGTAAGTTCTTTATCTAGGGTAATTCCTAGATATTTTACTTCCGTGGACCAATTTAATTGTATTCCTGAGAGATTGAGACTGCCTAACTGTGCTAGCAGTCGTCTCCTTGTAAATGGTACGATAGTGGCTTTATTTGGGTTAATAGAGAGATGGCTTGTTTGGCACCATCTTTCCACCTTACGTAAGGCCACTTGCATTAGATTCGATACCGTACTGGGGAAGATTCCGCTTACTAATATAACTATATCATCAGCATATCCCACTGCACGGTAAGGTCCCCTGTTTAATTCTACAATTAGTGAGTCTATCACTAAGCACCAAAGTAATGGAGAGAGTACCCCTCCCTGGGGACAGCCTTTAGTGGTCTTAATCCGAAGGTCTTCGCCCATGTGGTGCGAAGTGATGATTCTCCCTCGGAGCATGTTACCAATCCACCTTCTAAGGGTAGCGTTGATATCATGCTCCTCCGCTGCCTTTTGGATTGAGTCGAAAGTCGTACAATCAAAGGCCCCTTCTATGTCCAAAAATGCCCCTATATATAGCTCTTTATTATCAAGAGCTACTTCTGCTTGGCTTACCACCAAGTGAAGAGCCGTCTCAGTTGACTTCCCTGGCTGGTATGCACATTGAAGTTCGTGTAGCGGCTTCTTCCTTAGTGGCCCGTCCCTGATGAACCTATCCACTAGTTTTTCAAGTGTTTTAAGCAGAAACGACGTTAAGCTGATCGGCCTGAATGCTTTAGCGTCCTCATAGTCAGATTTACCTGCTTTAGGTATGAAAGTTACTTTGACCTGTCTCCAGCATTTTGGGATATAACCGAATGCTATGCATGCTCGGAATACTCTACAAAGATGTGGAGTGAGAGCTGTTAGGCCCTCTTGTAAGATAATAGGATAAATTCCATCTGGGCCCGGTGATTTGTACGGTTGAAAACCCCGTATGGCCCATTTCAGCTTTATTTCATCTACTACCTTTTTTGCTGTATCCCAGTCATTCCTGAATGTTCGCGTTTGCATTTCATTCTGGCTGATTGGGTCATCTGCGCCTTCGTCCAATGTAACTGATTCCGGAAAGTGCTTACCAAACATTGCTTGAAGTGTCTCTTTACCGGTCTCGGTCAACTTACCTTCTCCATCTCTTACAACTGAGAGTGGGTTGGCTTTTGTTATTGACATAGCTTTGCTTAACCTCATCCCGTCTGGCACCGTTTCTATCATTTCACAGTGTTGTCGCCAGGATTTCCGTCTAGCCTTCCGTACTGCCGTACTATATTCAGTCAATGCTTTGTGGTATTCTGTAAAGTTTTTCTTTGCTTTGGCAGCATTGAAAGCTTGCCTCGTCTTTTTCCTCAGATGATCGAGTTCAGAGTTCCACCATGGGTCCTTATGTCCTCTAGCTCCCTTCTCAGGACAATTCTCTGTCCACGTTCGCAGGAGCGATCGGCCAATGTTGTCAGCTTCAAATTCTATATCTATTACGGAATTAAGCTTACCTTTGGGGCTT
This sequence comes from Acentria ephemerella, assembly GCA_943193645.1. Classification (NCBI taxonomy): domain Eukaryota; kingdom Metazoa; phylum Arthropoda; class Insecta; order Lepidoptera; family Crambidae; genus Acentria; species Acentria ephemerella. The sequence goes on along the minus strand of OW971896.1, from coordinate 7,709,498 downwards.
CCTAGATCCGCTTTTAGGCCCTTCCTAAAAAGGTCCCAGTCAGTGTTCCTAGGGTTCCTCCTTCTTATTACCTCATACTGTACGTCTGTCGCATACCTAAAACATACGTAATTGTGGTCCGAAAGCGTGACCTCATTCGACACATGCCAGTTGTAAATATTTTTACTAGCTTTGTTGCAAGCTAGCGTGACATCAATAACTTCAGCCCTTTTTGAATTAACAAATGTAGGCCTATTGCCTTTATTAAGAATCTGTAAAGATGCGCTTACCACAAACTCGTACAATTCTTCACCCCGTCTGTTGATGTCTGAGCTTCCCCAGACGACGTGGTGCGCGTTGGCATCACACCCCAGGATCAGCTCTGCTCCCTCCTGGTTGCTGTGCCGAACCAGCCTTCTGATGTTGTCCGAGGCCGGTTCCTTTTCCTCATAAGGTAGGTAGGCTGAAGCCAAAAATATGGTATTTTTGGCTCCCCCTCCCCTCCCCTTATGGATCTTGATGGTAGTAAGATCCCTGCAACAGTAGTTGTGCACTGGCATCACATTTAGACCATTCCTGGCGTAAATGCAAGTTCGTGCATTGTTAGTAGAACAGTGATTGAAAATTAACCCCCCCGTTCCACCTAAACCTTTAATTTCCCCTTTGTATAGATAAGGTTCTTGAATTAAAACTATATCATACTTGTTAAGCTTAAGCTGACGAGCCAGAATGGCAGTCGCTGCCTTACAGTGATGTAAATTTATTTGTACACACCTGAAGCCTGCTGATTTGCACGGCGACGGTCCCTAATGGGGCCCGTTGTTCTCATCCAACAAGGATGACCCCCCTGGCGAGCACAGATCAAGCCCGTCGAGCCCGCCCAGTAGGAACTCCGTCCCCACCGAGTTCGGTGATGAGGGTGGCCCCCCCACGGACGCGCTCGCAGCCGTTGGATCCGTCCCGCCATTGGGGCCTCCTTGCTCTTCTGAGTTTGCTGGGCCCTCCTCAGGTCTCAGCTCCCCCCCAGTCTTCTGCTCCCCTTCGGACGCCTGCTCCAGTCCGGCATCGGCCTCCAGTGCACTCGCCCTGCTCTCCTCCCCGTCCTCGAGCAGTTTGAATGGACAGGCCTCGACACCGGCCTGCAGCAGGTACCCTTTCGCCTTAATTTCATCGGCTGAGATCCTATCCATGAGGACTATGCGACGAATGTTTTGACCCTCAATAAGAGTGTCAACTACCTTCCAGTCGCCAGTCCTCAGTGATGGATTCAGCCGCTGCAGCAGCTTAATGGCCCTCGGGTAGTCTTTGAGCGCCTTGCTCTTCCAAGCCATTTTAACCGGCTTCGGAAGGTCGCAGGCGTTGACCACCTTCAAGGTCCGCCCAGCTACCACACCCCCATTGACACTGCTGCGCAGCCACTGCGCTGCAACGTTGTCACCACAGGTCGCAAGAACCGCTCCTGAGGTGACGACGCTTGCGATGTTAAGCACCGGAAGCGGATCCGGCGCAGCTTCCAGGAGCTCGACTACGAGTTCCCGGACCCCAACCCAGTCGTCTACCCCCAGTGTACACGATGGATAGCCCTCAGGGACGATCGCTAGCTTGACCGCAGTTAGGGCTTCCCGGTAGGATCCAGATCCTTGGATCTTGATCCTTTTGGGGGCCGCACCGCTTCCCGCTACATCGTCACTAAGGGCCGCCCGAGGCCTCTTCGCGCAGTCAGCTAAGGATTCGGCCACCATAGCCTGCTTCCTTAGCCTCCTGCGTTTCCTCTTGCTGGCGCCACTATTCCCAGTAACGAGCGTAATGTCGCCAGCAGGGTTCGCTGTCCCCCTACTGGGGCCCGCAATCGGCGTCTGGACTGCCCCAGCACCAGCCGCAGATGTACCTGCGACTGGTCCCGTGGCAGGTCCGCTTCCTGCGGTCCCATCCCTGCGAAGATAGCCGCCTCTGTTCGAAAGTGGGGCCACACGGCCCCGGTTCGGCGCCGGTTCCCCCTTACGAGGACCGCCGGTTTTGCCTCCCCGGTACTCGCTAGCCACACCCCGTGCAGAGGTGACTCCCCTGGTGGCATTGTCTGCCCCGGACCTCGATAGGCCCGTCTGGGTACCCGCCCTTTCGGACGGTACACCTATTGTGCTGGTCTTAGTTAAGTCCATACTAAGCCATATGTGTTTCGTCCCGATGCCTCCCCACCCACCACGGAGTGTCATTTGACAGCGCACAGTGCGCTTAGGGCTAACAACGGGATATAGTTCTCCCCCAGAGACCATCTGCGAGACTGCACGACATTAAGGTTTCACCACCAACCACTCCGATGAGCCCGAACATCGCCGCCTGCAGACTATCTAAGGGAGCGAACTCGCCCGGGGCCGTCTGACCGGACCCACAGCCGATTGGCGAGAATTGGCTATTTTCCCGCCTCCCGTTTTGGTAGAAATCAGGGCCAAAGATACGTGTTAGCCAAGATAGGTACTACAGCCCGACCTATCTCGTCCTCAGTCACCAGGATTCCTTCATCCTCCCATACGGGTCACCGCGCACGGCACAAACACGCAGGTGGGCATTCTACCACTGCCATCGCTTCCTTTGCGATGGTCAGTCCGCAAGGACATGTCCACTCCATCCTTGCAGCGGATTACGTTTGGGATTAGGGATAGGGAAGGTAAGGGTGATTACCAGGGTGAGAGTGTGTGAAGGATGTTGGGAGGGAATTTAGGTTTAAGGGAGTGGGATTTGGGGACATACCTGTGGTCAGTGAGCGGACCAACAGGAGACCTCTCCTGTCCGGTGCTTAAAGCCATCATGAAGACATGAAGTCGTCCATGATGTGGGCCATCCGCAACCTGCCCCACCGCCCGATCGCATGAGAGGAATGCGCCCAGTCCAGTCCGTGGCCCTACATAGTGTGCTGCCACGGATCAGACGGTCGGGATACGGTCGGACCTACCTAAATATATACAAAAAATTTAATTATATCGGTCAACTTGTTTCAGAGGATTTCGATAACAAAAACTGCTATAAGAGATTTTTAAATATTATGTTTTATTTTAAGAAAACACGGTCGAGTGGTCAGTAGGTAACAGTTTTAATTAAAATGCTATATTAAACAATTGACCGTGTATAGCATAATTTGCTGGAAGGTTTTAAAATAAATATTTTAATTATTAATAATAATATTAAGCTAATAACTCACACCTTTAAAGCATTATAATTATATTCTTCAATCTTGACTTTCATAAGAGTATGTTATGTACCTAGACTGAATAAATGAATTTTAAGTACCCCTGTCTACTTAGCCAGAGGTTCGAATCCCAGTAGGGACAGATATTCGTGTAATGAGTACGAATATTTGTCAAAATCACGAATTATGGATGTTTATTTAGTTTATTTATGATATATATATATATATCTCTCTATTATTCTCTGTTATCTAGTATCCATAACACGAGCTCGTAAAGATGCTTAATTTGGGCTAGATGCGAAAGATAGGTGCGAGTGTGAGAATAGTATTTTATTTTTATTTAAATTCTCTCAAATATTTCAGGAGATTATTTTTATGCGGACTGGTTACCAAGCATAGAAAGCTTTTAAAAATTTAACGGTATTTTTATAATTTACGAACTAGTCGACAAATGTACAATATAACTGTTGTTTGCAATATGTGAGCATTCGTGCATCCTTCAAGCTGTTTGGAATGATCTAGGTAGGACTCCTTAACATAAAACACGACAGCTAAATCATCTTTTTGGTATGTGTAATTGGAAGGTTATGTGTGTTCTGAAGGTTATTACCAACTCGTATTTTATTTGATAGGAGTGTAGAGATGCTTATGTTGCTACGCTTTTGTAGTTATTACATTATATCACATACAAGTACTTGTGAATCCTCATTCTTGTATTAAACTAGAGCTTATAACTCATCGTAAGGGATAATTACATAATCATAATTTATTACGAACAGTAGTAACAATAGTGATATTACATACTAATAAATAATAAGGATTAAATAAAATAATATTAACTGTCGCTTCATATAAACCGATTAACCGGTTCTTATTACGCGAGTAGGTGCGCGCGTATAAACTAGCGCACACATACATAAACACACATACACTCACACACAAACACACCTTTCACATGCGATGACTGACTTTTGTTTTGTTTTTTTTTATTTTATTTTGTTTTTGTTTTATTTGTTTTTTCTCTTTAGTTATTTTATAGTTAATTGTCATTTGTTTGAATGTCTCTTGATGTATTTTGGGCGGCTGCCTTCATGGCTTCCTGATGATTTTTTGGAAAAATAATGTGTTTCTTTAATTGGCTTGTGTCTTGGTTATTGCATTATATTCTGTGTGTGTAGAAAATTGCTGTTGAAACAGTGTTGAGATAAATAAATAAATAAATCTTCAAAGGAAAAATATCGTTATACTTAACATTATTACATTATAATGACCCAAAAAGATATAACATTTATATGTCATAACCGAGTTACCTGTCGTCAGAACTGTTACTAAGTAACTGCGCCCAAGTGGGTAATAACTACGCGATACTTTACGAACGTCTGTCGGATAACGTAATATTTTTGTATTAAATATACTGCCATCATCATTTTTATTGTGCCTTAGGCATTAAGTCTGCAAATTATGCTTTTGTGCAACGGAGAAAAAATATGCAAATATCACTTTTTGACATAGAAAAGAAATGCCCACATAATAGTGACTGACCATAGACCATAGAACATAAAGAAGTTTTGAGCAGAATTTATAGTAGCATTCGACGTATAAATACGTGTTATTACGTCAAACACAAAATGATGACTACATACATAGTATCTATATCACTTCGTTTATGTCATTCTACCTTTTTGCCTTTCGATAATCGCAATCAAAATCTAGACAGGCTCGATATCTTTATCTAATTGCATACATTTTTCATTTAGCGATTTATCAAAAGGCTCATTGTCTCATGACAACTATGGCCATGTAAAACTACGTCCATGGTCACGGAATAACTTGAAAAAAAATATATTTGACTTGACATATAGGTGACAATAAAAATGAAGTCATGAGCACGTCATAAGTCACGTGTATATCTTGCATATAATGCAGTCTCTCACATACTCGGTTACATACATCAGCGGTTCGAATTCCACCCGTACTAATGTGTATTCAAATTTTGAATTCACATGTACGTTTATTAAAGCTTTTACGGCGAAGGAAATTTTTGTTTGGAAACCTGCACACACATGTGAAGAGATTTTTAGGTTATTTGAAGTTGACGAACTCACATTTGGCCATTTTGATTGACTAACGCCTGATCACCCTAATTTAAGTTAGGCTCGATGTCACTGTTCTACTTTCCTTGGTAGCAAAGCCAGAGCGTAGAGTTCCAAAAGGCACCCCTTTAGGGCCAGCAAGGTAGATATGATTAGGACTGCGCTACACTAGGTATCTTCTCATATGGATGTATATTAATGAATGTAGAATTTTTAATGAGCCGTACATACCACGTAACTTTGTACAATTACATTATAAATAATGCTATCAAATAACAGAGGTACAAAGTATTTCATTAAAGCTAGTCAGTAAACTGCTATTAATTTTTATTATAAGGAAGGAATGGTACTTAGTGTGTTAATAACCATTACTCAAGTTTTTTGTTTACTTCCTGTCTGAGGTTAAACCAAGCCGGTTAGACCCTAAAGTTTATTGCATGTTGTAAATATTGTAGCCCAACTGTTATGGACAGGTTACTAAAAAAAGGTTTCATTAAAACTAACTAACCGAAATTAAGACGTAAAGAGAGAGACTCATTCATTATTTATGTTGGTAACTAGCTCATAATAAAGCATTTGAATCTGAATCAGACTCACTCATTATTTAAATTATGTTATAACATATTAATTAATATAGCTTTCAACGTAAGTTAGGAGTATCATTACTCAGAACAGAAACCTTTCATCAATTCATAGGTATGGATACGATTAATAAATAGAACCATTTCATGGATATCCATTACTAAACACGCAGACGTATAAATATTAAATGCACCATTGACCTAAGGCAGGATAATCAAATACCAAGAAATAATCCTCTTTAAGGATCGTGATTTCATGATTAAAGAGAATTTTAATTGAATTGTCATTTAAAACAGGTTTTCTATATATATAACGGCGCGTGATTAAATAAAACGTTAATTATGATTTTAACAATTGTTTAAGGAAGTTAAATTTATGTTATGTTAAAATGATTTGTTATGAATATTGGTATAGGTAATGAGAACTATTCGAATACTTTCGAATACATCGAATAGTGCTTATTATTTTAGAGCGGGTAGTTCCGAATGGAGTTGTGACTGTCGTGGCGGTGGAACGTCAGTTCAGTTGTTAGTCGCCGCTTGAAATGTACAGACACAAAACCATTGGCTCTAATCAAAAGCTATCATAATAATCTTAAGTTATTTTTATTGTGATTCGTGTTAAATCAATTTAATAGTAATTGATCATTAATTTGCTGTTATTGTTTTTTCGTTTATTGTAATATTTGAAAAAAACACAACCTATTGTAAAAGGGATGACGAAATCGATATCAACACGCCTCAACTGCTCGGCAATCCGTCATATATATATTTAAGGAACAGCAATCAAAAACTACAGATAACAAGGTGCAAGGTGGATTAAAACTAAAAAGCTAAAATTAGACGTAAAGAGAAAAGGTAGTAAGTATGAAATTTAAAAAATATAAACTTCAGAAGCTCACTATCGATGACAAAAATAATAAGTAACGATATTTCTTTTGAATCGATTGGTCAGATTATACATACAGGCTGGTAGTGATATCCATATTTTATGTCATGGAACTGTGCTGATTACAATTCCTTTCTCCAGTTAGAGTGCAGTAGCTGTGCAACTCAAACTTGGAGTTCTTGACTGTAGGAACCAATCCTCTTTAGAGAAAATTTTAACTAAGCATCAACAGTCACGAGAGCCCACCAGGGAAGCGTTCAGTTTGGAGTTTCTTTCTCAAAGTCAAAGTTAATTATGTAGTCTTGGTAACATGATGTTACACATTCTAAGGGCTTAATTTGATTATTAACTAGTATCAGAAGTGTTTACGTCTGCGTAAATAGCTTATCATCAGAGGAATTTATGCTTCTTTGACATCCTTAATGTAAAATTGTTTGCTACGCATTGTACATGTTGGAAATCTCCATTCAGAAGATATGCGAAGTACAATAAAACAATGTTTTTACATTACGTTTATTTTACACAGTGACAGCATATTCAAAATTGACATTCGTAACACGATTACAAATATATATACAACCTCCAACAGTACAAAATAACTACTTCATTATTAAAATACAATATTAAATGTTAAAAAAAACTCATTAAATAAATAATCACTCAAAATCCTTACTTTTGAATAATTAATACTTGTAAAATGAAAATTTGTTTACCTTAATCTGTGGAACACTCACTTTTTATTAATAACAGGTTTTTTAATGTAGTTGACTGGCTTGTGAGAAATATAAGGTTGATATTAATTTAATATGATGCTGTTTCTGTGAATTTTAGCTAAAATAAAATTTAATTTACGGGATATGAAACTTTAACAAAATTGTCACAGGTTACACGAAAACTGAACATAAACAGCGGAAGACATAAATTTCCCAAGGGAAGCGTTAATCCTTAGTCCTTTGTAACAAAGACTAAAAAAATTATGACGAGTGATATTCATCCTAATTTACGTAATTTTCATTTTACGCCATTTTACCACAGTAGGGCCGACGAACAAATACTTTGCTAAATTGTTAATTGTTTTCGTGTTTGAGATGTTATTAATTTTACGCCTACTTCTAACTGATGATGATTTCTATTAACTTTTCACAAGCTCAGCACATGACTCGATACCACCTGATGATAAGCAGTAGAAGATTCCATATGTGAAGATAGCTAGTGAAGCATGCGACATACTGCCTTAGCCACCCGCACCTTGCCGGCCCAAAAAGTGTTTTTCACGCCTCTTTTAAAGAAACCCATGTTATAAGAAGGAGGGAATGTGTGCTGATAAGGAATTCCGTGCTCTAGCTGTGCGACAGAGAAAGGAGTCACAAAATCTCTTAGTGCGTAAAGTAGACGTGGCTACAGTGAAGGAGTGACTCCGTAGACCAGCACGCGTACTCCTTAGTAGGAAGGAGAGGCTGATGATAAGCAGTAGAGGAGTCCATATGTGAAGATAGCTAGTGAAGCATGCGACATACTGCCCTAGCCACCCTCACCTTGCCGGCCCAAAAAGTGTTTTTAACTGAGTAGAAACAGAATGTGAATATTTTGAGTTTATTCAATTCTACCAACTCCCGCCAGTTTTTAATTTAGAAATGCTTGTTTCTAACAACTTAATTTGAGAATAACGAATAAAAAATTTCAATTATCAAAGAGATATTTAACACAATCGGTTTTAAAGAGTTCACAATTGTTAATGATATGTTTTAATATTTTTTTTCTATTTTTTTTATTTATGTTAGTTACTAGCTCATAATAAAGCGTCTAAAACTGAATCAAACTCATTCATTATTTAAATTATGTTATTACATATTAATTAATATAGCTTTCAACGTAAGTTGGGAGTATCATTAATCAAAATAGAAACGTTTAATCAATTCTTAAGTATGGATACGAATAATTAATAGAACCATTTCATGGATATCCATTACTAAGCACGCAGACGTATAAATATTAAATGCACCATTGACCTAAGACAGGATAATCCAATATAAAGAAATAATCTTCTTTACGGATCGTGTTTTGTGATTCAAGAAAACTTTAATATATTTCTTATTGTTAACGAAAATGTAAAACATTTTTTCTGTTTAAATATGTTTTAATTAATTTTTATTTCCCAACATATTATTCAATAAACTCGTTACATACAAAAGTAAAGGTGAAAACAACTTAATTTAAAGTTACGTAAGGTAACGGCACGGGGAAGGTATTTGTCAGAGTTTAATTAACTATGAATTATTAAATTAAGATCGCTGAAAGATTGTTTGTCACCCCTGGTGCCTACTTGTATAAGGTTTTATTGTCAACAGTGTTTGAGATAAACTATGGCCAACTACTCCGGTCTTATTCTATATTTAAAATTTAAGCTGTATAAAAACCTTTCAAAATAAATGAAATGATAATAATATATCACCTAAAGTAAACAACTAATTTAGTTGTGCTGCTATAACTATTTAAACGAACGTTTGGATTAAACAAGAATGTTGGTTACCCCTGCCTAAAAATGTTGGTCTTCCCTTAAGCCTGGATACAAAACCTTTATTAATATTTATACCCCTCCTTGTTTACGGAACACCGTCTCCGCACAATCACCGTAATGTGTTACTAGTATCTACCCATCAGGGTAAATGTGTGTGGTAGGTAAGTAGCCGTATGGAATTATTTATAACCGGGCCCGTGCGAGATTTATGGGACGCGTTTTAATTAATATTGCTCGGCTGCGTGTGGTATGTAGACATCAATTAAGCATTTTTTTATAAATGTCTGTTTGTGTATTTTTGTGCTGGCAAAGTTAAAGTAGCTAAGGAGACATGTTTCATGCTGCACTAGCTTTCTTCGCAATGACCTTACGCGCTAAGCCACCGATGCTTCGCGGTATCTTACGCAGTAAGCAAACCCGCTTGTTAATGTTAAAATATTTTCAGATTTAGTCCTATACCACAATTCATTGCTTTAGTATGTATGTTGATATATGATACCTGTTGATAAACCTTATAAATTAATAAAATCTGGTAATAAAATAAAATAACAATTTAGTAACTCTACTCAAGGTCCCCACCCATAATACCCACACCTTATCCTATATGCCCTGCAGTTAATGGAACGCTCTGCCAATGAACTTCAAACGGACTTCAAAAGAAGAGTAAATGAGTTATATCTATCTTCGTGTTATTGATTTACATTTATTTTATAAATACAATAAGCTAAATATATTTTTTTTTCTTTAATTCATAGGCACACCGTCTGCCCTTCTCAACTTATTTCCTTTAGTGAGTCTGCTGAAGAAAATTTCGTAGCGAAATAAGCAGATCCTTCGTGCTTACTGTCCACATTTTCAATTGCATATTAATTTTGTTATGAGTGCATATATAAATTTAATAAATAAAACCATTGATATTATAATGATTATTGAGTGAGTAATGAATATTTAAACGTTAATTACACAAAGGTAGAGATATTGAATGACTCACTTGTTTGTTATTCATTCAAAGCGGTTAATTCTTTAGCAGCATACGTATTTCCCTTCTTCATATAAGATAAGATCATTCAAAAGGCGCGTGATATGATACGTTACGTCAAAGCTCTGTGCTTATGAAGACAACTGTATGCCCAAAAACGCGAGACTTAATATAACAATTCGCGTGTTGTTGCGCATACAGTTGTCTAGTTGCATGTATATGTATGTTGTTGTGTTGCAGTTATAGGGTTTAACTAATTAACATTAGTTAAATCCTATAAATTAATCTACAGATAACTGCATTTCTACATTAAAAATACCTATACATACTTATAGATATTAATGATTGATAGTATGTATCAAGTTAGCATTTATTTACGATTAAATGAAAATAAAAAAATTTAAGTTTTCCAAGTATGCAAATTTGAATTAGTACTCTAGTGCATTCCTTCAATTGCTAAACTAAGTACTTAGGTAATGAACAAGACACAAGTGTGTTTATTTAATCCCTAAATATTACTTAATATTGCCATCAGACGGAATCAAGTTAATGACTGTGTTTTTAATATATTTAAGAAAAAAAAAGCAAATGTTTAAAATTTAATCATCGCAGTAGCATACCTAAGGGCGTCTTTATCGCTTAGGTGCAAATCTCATCTAATAATCGGCAACCAATTTAGTTAGCATACTTTAATGGATCGCGAGGATTTTAAAACTTTCTGCCACTTTGACAAATTAAATCACTTCTGAATTAGGGGCGTATTCTCAAACAGATTCGAAATTTTCAGACACGTTATTTTTCCGAAATTAAATAATAAAAGGGAATTTTTCTCTTACTTTCATTTTTCATTTATTTTTAAGAATGAAAGAAAAAATACTACATATTAACAATAGCCTATTGTACTTACCTGCTATGCAATTTAAATTTATTTATTACCATCTTATTTGGTTTCATAGATCTGAAGCTATATTCTCTTCAGTAATTTTAAGACTCTCCTGGAAAGTTCCTGATAGAATCCACAGGTGTGGTGTTAACAGCTCACAAGTCGCCGTTCCCACCATTTCAGGGTCACGCTGCGATCAGAACCATAGGGTCTACTTCGACATCAAAAGAGCCTCTTACACGGTGCGTCACGACTGACCAGCGTTGAAAAGGACCAGTTTTTGTGGAATAATGCTCATCTTCTCCTTTGCCAGCCCCACCCATTATCACCTCAATGGTCAGGACAGATTACAGCGTAATGCTGCACACATAATTTATTGTATTTTTATTTATTTATTTGGTTTACCAGTAATTGTTACACTGATACATACAAAACAAAAAAATAATACACACTACATATAAAATTAAACCATATGCATACAAAACAATATATATCTTATAGCTAAGTGTACAATTAATAAACGGTAAACACTACATGCATATAGTGGATAAGTTGAAATTACAAATAAGGTATACTATTGAAATTTTGTTATAAAATATCTAAACGATATGCAATGCAATAATTGGCGATACTGAGTTCACGATCACCCTTAATTCTCTGCGATTGCAACGCAGACGTCACAGCAGATCGTGACATAGCGTCGCTTAGCGCTTTCTAGCGGTTATACTATGAAGATTCTTCAAAGAAATATAGGAAAAAGAAACAGAAAAATGAAAAAGAGAGAACTTCAATTTAATTAAATAAAAAAAGGTTTTACTGTGCAATTAGTTTCTACATTTACCAAAAAAATTACTTATAACTAGACACTAGTTATAAGTACTTTACCGAATAATAAGTATCTACATGAACCAAAAATAATGCATAACATTTTAATTTAAATCATGTCATGGGATATTAAACCTTATGGCATTTGTAAAGCGCCGTGTCCACTGGAGTAAGGCAATCGCGCATGTCGATTGTATTTATTTATAGTGTTTATGACAATGACCACAAACACAAAATAGTATTTTGATATAGGTAATATTAATAAGGTAAAGCAATATTTTTATGGTAATTTTTATTTCAAACCCAGCAATAAAAATGACTGGACCTGACAATTTTTTGCCAAAATGTAATTCACATTATTTTGATAGTATTCGTCAAATTCTTTTGAAAAGATTTCAAATATCTCCTTATAAAATTCCCAAAAATTATTTAAAAATTGCAAATAAAGTTGAAATAGAATGTGAGTTACACTAGCCACAGTCCATCGGCCTGTTTCTCGATTTCTTCAACTATGTACACCCTACAGCGAGTTAATACACTACCCCACACTCGAAGCATGGCGTGCACGTTCTTAAGAAAAATTTAAAAATAGAATGTTTGAAAAAGCTTCAATAAAATTTATCTTATCTTATTTCATGTTTTCTATTAACATTTTGAAAAATATCTATTGTGTTTTATTTATATTTTTTTTTGAGAACAATAAATAAAATCTGAGGAATATTAGAACATTCTTTGCAAATTGCAAGCTATATTATATCTTCCGAAATACTTTTTTACGTCTTGAGTACTTCGATATTTCATTTACAAAAAGACAAGAGATTTTTCGCCAAAAAAACTAGCCAATAGCACCGAGGTAATCTCTGTGGACAGCGAGCTTAACTTATAGAGTTATATTTCTTTAAGATTTATTATGATATCATCAATCATTTCGGATGGAGGATGGATTTGTCGTTATTCAGCCGGCAATCGCAGGTAATGCTCGACATTTTGTTGGTATTTTGGGAACACGGGGAAAGTTTTCGTGTCTCCTTTAAATGGATATTCTCGGGATGAGCAAGAGAATTTCATTATTGTCATGTTGCTATTAGAGATAAAAGCTCTATTTGGACATGTTAATAACTTTATTACCTTTGAGGAAAATTTTACATGCTCACATAAGTAATATTTTTTTAACCTCAATATATTTTCTACGCTCGGGAAGGTTATTTTTTTTAATAAAAAGTACAGAAAATGACTCGACACCGTCTCGTAGTGTACCTAGTAGTCGTATACCTAGTACAGTATGCAACATATTGCTCGAGTCATCACTACCTTGCTGGCCCAAAAAGGCTTATCACGCTTAATTTAATTATATCGGGATTAATTGACTTAATTGATGGGTATGTAACGTTTGATATAATTACAGACGATATAACGTTCAAGTGAGGGATGTTTATGTGCGGTGGAATGTCCAGGAAAAGACGGGATAAAACAATAATAGAATTTAATATAAAAGTTCAAGCAACTTAACAAAACGAATCTGACATGAGTTTTATTTTCATTGTTGTCATGGTTACCAAAAACAGACTTCAATAACATTTATATATTTGTAGTATAATTTATGATTGTATAGTTTAATTTAAAAAAAAATATTAAATTTGATTAATAATGTATGTTCTATTATTATATTTATTCTTAATGTATTTTTTTATATTATTTATATTTGATATTTCATACATACAGCTTAATATCATATTTCGTTCATTTAATACTCAGACGACATGTTTCTCACGAGGCTTTGGTACTGCGGGCTTAATCTACAAAGGTAAGACATATATATATGTAACTGCATGGAGTTTGTTTGTAGCGATTCGTTTCTGACACTAACTTCTGTAGCAGAATTACCGAAAACAGCTTATTATTAATTTTATTATTTATATTAGGTTTGTAAGAGTTAGCAATTTAAATCAATTTGATATTAATATGGAATTTTTAATAAAAAATATATTCTATTTAATAATTATCACAAATATAGTTCTTACAGAATATGTGTGTTATATATAGGAAATGTATAAAATACATAATAATATTGTTTAGTCCTTACAGTACATATCGGCAGTTGGTGGGTAATTAAACATTATACTCCCACCAAAGATGTCTCTCGGCCATTTTGGGATTATTGAGTACTTCTGCGTGTTTCGTAAGGTGGAAGTTCCACCTTCTCGTGTGTGCCTTAACTTCATGGACGTTCCATGTGCTTTGGACTTTAATCCTGTGAAACGTTTTCATCATTGTATAACCACAACAAATCCTGACCCTGTTCATGCTTGCAAGCCACCCTGGCCATAAGACCGCCAGAGCGTCGTTGATCATTATCCTGGGTGGTGGAGTTTTTTACTCATTAATTTCCGGTTGGTTGTAAGGATTGAAGTTAACTGCTATTTTTTTGATTACCTATACAGTCTACGACAATAATAAAAATATTATACCGGTTTTATGATTTTGTGACGTGAATAGCGCACAATTATTATAGGAAGTGTATTTAGTCTAAGAAAAAATTATATCCAATGAACGTTGTTCCCGTTGAGATTAGTTCGATTTTAATTATTTGAAATACAACTTAACTCTTAATTGATAATTGACATAGCAAAAAAGGTTAGAATACCGGTGTATTTTTAAATCATAGCTATTATTTAGCCAATTGTTATCATAATGAATAGCATTTGAGATGTATAGAAGATAACGGAAAATCAAAGTTTAGAAAAATAGTGGGAAACAAAATTTTCCTAATTTGTTCTTTTTTTGAAATGAAAATTAATGTCATGAAAACCAGCCAGATACAAATAGTATTGCTAAAGATATTTTATTAGAAGTTTATACATACTATATAAACTTGTAATAAAATTAGACAGTGAAGTAACTATGAAGGCGCATGAAGATACGTTTGTCATATAAATTGCTTGTGAAAAACTTTACCTACCACAGTAAAAACCGCATCTAAATTCTCACGTAGTTACTGAACAGAAGTGCTCATTAGGATTTATCGCCTGTGGCAAACCCGTAGACTCTATAATTGTTTAAGTGAGGGCTATGCTTATCTACTAAGGAAAACTATCTATAAGTAAAAGATAGTATGAATGAAAATAATCATTATGCGTTTATATCAACTAACATTTGATTGATAATAAATCTGTGTTCCTCATCATCCGATAATACACGTCACAATGTCATTGACCTTCCTAAGTCAGAAGTTGAGCCTAATACACATTGGTGGGTGAAAGTGGTTGCCGTGACAACCCAATGGCGTGAAGTATTTTTTTACCCATAAAGGGACTAACCATGGTGAAATTTGCTCAAAATCTTGTTATTTTAAGAAAGAAAGCAGCACAGAACTTATTGTATGCAAAGTGTTATATCTTTGTTAATTTTGAACAGTTATAATCATAATTTTCTAGCTCAACTAAGTACAGTTCTTACCATATATATCCCGTTCGGATCTGATGAAGGTCTGCGTAGAAATCAGAACTCTTCAACAAACAACAGTCGAAAGGTAAGAAATAGTATATTTATTATTTATTTACACTTTATTACACACATAAATACGGCCACTCCTTTGATTTTTTATAAGGAAGCAAAACCTTATACGAACAAACACAAATTTCAATTTAAAATCTGTTTCTCCAAAAACAATGAAACCAAATTAAAATCTAAATAGAAATATTCAAACCACTTCGAAATCAAAATAACCACGACTGTGGAATCGCGGTTATTTTGATTAAGGATAACGTTAATGGTATCAAAACTTTCAGCTAAATTTGTACCTTATTTTTTACGAAATAACGTACTTTGTATAAATTATATGTGGGTTCTATAAAATACCTTTCAGTACTTTTTTATGTAAACTAGGGGCAGTGGTCGGTGTGTTTATGACAGGGACGATCACGTGATAAACATTAATGTCATAAACAATAAAATACTTTAAAATAAAATAATGTTTATCAGTTTCAAGTATCGAGACTTATCTATCACATTATTATAGCCTTTTTTCAGATAACTTATATCTACTACAATAAAACTTAAATAAGTCATAATAGTATTACACTTTCGCATTTAGTTATCTGTGTGTAGTCTCTCAGCAAAGTTCTCCCCCAGTCTCATCCACTCTTCTCTATTATATGCTATCCTTGTCCAAGTCTCGCCACTTCTGTTATCTCGTCTTGCCAAAGCCTGGACTGTCTTCCTCTGTATCTCTTGCAACATCTTGGGCACCATGTTGTAATGATTTTGCTCCATTTATCTGGTCCTCTCATTAGATGTTCTGGCCACTTTCATTTAAGTTGTTTCACTTCCCTGGTTCTCATATATCAGGTACAAATTCTATTGGTTCTTTTTTCACGAGACGCCATCAGACATTTCTTTCATACAAAAAAGGTACCAATCAAATTTTAAAGGCGACACATCTAATTTAAAAAAAATAACAGCCACCCTGTGCCACTGTATTGCTTCTGTTAGTTTCGAACTAAATTATTAACTTTGTATAAACTCGCACAATGAAAGTTGGAACAACTTTGACAGTGTAGGAATAATAATTTCTTCTTTAATTTCATTCAGAACAAAAAACTTATTGAAAAATTATATATTTTAACATCCAAAACAAAAACCAAAGTAACAATGTCAATTAAATAAAATATTCGTAAAGTATACATAGAAAAAACCTATAAAGGATTCGCTATCAATCCGCAACACCCTCCTTCATACAATACAGGGTTCCTTCAAAAGAGGCGTGAAAAGACACTTGGTTTGAGTTTTTTGCTGTGCTTTTTATTTAAAAAAAATTCTAATATAATATATTTAACCCCAGGTATTACATCGAGTCCGTTATCAAGACCGCCTCGCGAAAACTTTGAGTCCTGAACAAGGTGCGTAGGTATTTCACGACTGACCAGTTATGCCTGCTGTACAAAATCGGGTCCAGGAACGGGGATCAAGACATATATTGTGCTAAGAAGCCGCAGGAATGAAGAGTTGGCTTTAAAAACATTCAAAAGACATTTAAAGACAAAGAAAAGCTCGGAGAAGAAGTAAAATGGGCGTCTTCAAGATAATTACTGTCTCTAATACCGTTTAAATATTTAGAGGTTCGGCTTCCAATCAGAACGTGGTAGTAGGGTGACCCCAAATGAAAGATGCGTGTTCGAAATTAACATTAATTATTTGACTTACACTAATAAACATCACAGCGTCCAGTTCCTTAACTATCTTCATTTTTGTGGCATGTTGCAGCGTCGACAAACTGCATACGCCTACAAATAAGCTATCTACAAGTGATTCTGTTTATAAGGCGTAAATTTTGACATATTCCACTTATAATTAAATCATCCTTAGATAAATTATTGAAAACCAGCATTAGCTTACGGCTCTCAATATATTAACGAGTGTTCCGGTACGTAGTTATCTTGATTTGAAATGCTCTTTGGCAGTGAATTAAGATGTTATCATCTGCAGCCACAAAATGTGATTGTTAGTATTGTACTAACAATCACATTTTGTGGTTAACTTTATCAGTAAACTGAACTTATTACTATCGGTTTATTAATTTGTTGCTAAAATACAATATTTTAATTATTACTATTCTAAAATGGATAAAGTAGCATATACGTCATAAGCTTTACATAGAAAAGTAACGGTTATGCAAGACAGAAACACCATTGCTAAATTTCCATGTGAACAAAGGATTACGGAACGGAACAATAAAATCCAACTTAACTAATTAGTTTCAAAAATCATTCCAACTTAACTAATTAGTTCAGTAATTGATTACACTGCAAAAATGTGCAACGTAATGTAAACAAAGGTAAGTATCCAACTCCCTAAAGTTAAATTAAAATTTGGATTTGACTTTAGACAGTTAAATGTTTCCTTAACAATAGACAGGTACTGACATAAAATTCACTTATTAGGAAGTCTTTGGAAGCTTGAAGGCTGGTCGACTTATCTTATGTGTCATAAGCATTAAGTTTTCTATTGGATAAGTAAAGATAAAGAAAGATAAATTACCTATCCTAAATATATCAAAACTTATAGTATTTATACATATACATATAAAGTTATTTACAAATATATTGCCCACCTTGTTATTATCTTTAATACAATAAAAATGTTAAAAATATAAAGATAAAAGGTTGTAATTTTTGGAACTGATAAAAATGTCTACAAACTGTTTCTTAAAAAAAGTCTTCGTCGTTACGAAAAAACTCGCCTCTCAATTGCTATCTACATCAATACTAGGAATTTGATCGTTATTTAGTAGTAACAAAGGCGGTTTTTGTGCTGCCACTGTTCCTGAAGATTTGATGTCTACTTCACATCGTTACCCAACTGATTAAATACCTGCTTCTTGTGATATAATGTAACTAATACGTCTCATCAGTTGACATATCTGACAAGGAATACCAAATTACGTCACTCAGTCAATTATTCCAAGCACGTCACAGTTCATTTATTTTAATTATTACATTTTATCACTGTAGTCAAAAACTTAAGTATAAATTTAAAAAATCTTAAGCTGCTGGTGCTGTAACCAGTCACTAATGTAGATGTCATAAATCTATTTTAGTCATCAGGACTGTGAAAATAACATCGTGATTTAGGACAAGACTTTTTCTTTCTTTACATTTCTTCGGTTGTGGATCTCTATAACTTTTATATAAAAAAACAGGAAAAGACTCGACCCCGCCTAATGTTGAGCAGGAGGAATAGGAGGAGTCCATATGTGAAGATAGCTAGTGCAGTATCCGATACTACCTTAGCCATCTCCACCTTGCACAAACAAAACGTGTCTATCTCTTTAAGCCATTTCTTATTTCTAAAAAACTTCATAATTTTTAAAAGAGGAGAGAATGGAACACCTTACTAAATTTCCAGAGCTTTCTAGCGAGTCCAATCGAAGATGGCGGAACAAAACGAAGGGTATAATGGAAATTATCTAAGGCACTCGACACTGGAGGCGAGGAAAAAGGATTTCCAGCTTTTGTTATGTAATCATTCTGTAATATCGTATCTTTTGAGGTATTTGTAACGTTTAGGACTCGAGATATATTTGGAATAATAAGTTAAATTTATAATGATTATGATCGGGCTTTAAGCACAATGGTGTTTAACTAAATATATAATACAAAATTGTAAAAATTATTTTTCAATTTAGGATTGTTAAAATTTATTAACTTTGCAACAAAGATAATAATTATTTTATTAATGTGCAATTTCGATTCTAAGGCATTCATTTAAAAATAGTTTAGGCATCTTAATCTAACTGGCAGGAAACTTTGACTATTCGAATATATGTAAAGAAATTGTTTTGTATTTCTTTATTAAATTTTAAACTGGCCGTACGGTGTCGGTAAAGAGGTTTCATAGAGTCGATAAACAGTCATATGCTGTCTTAATTTTAAAATTCCCGCGTTACTGTGTATGAGTGAAGAAGCGTGACATTTATATGAGAGGTTATAAAAAGTATTAAGTTTAAGTTAAAACATTGTGTACATTAAAGTAAAATAGTAAATTGGAAGTTAAATGTGGGAATTGACAAACCTATTTAATTATAAACTTTGAATGTCGTTTTTTGGTTTTCAGAGCAACACAATATAGTTTATTTTATAGAAATTTGTCAATCCTCTTGGAGTGAAAAGTAAATAAACTTATATATATTTCTTTCTTTCTAATCACTACATCAAAAATGAAATTGCATATAACATTAACATTTAAAAGATTGTTCCGTGATATATTGTTTTACAATTCTAAACCTTAATCTCGTCTGTACCTTTCATTTCAAACCCATTTACGTGTCTCGGCTTAATTCCAACAATTCCTGTGATAATTTTCAGTGAATATTTATAAAACATTTCTCGGTTTACGCACCGATGTGTTCAACAGAAGCGTAAATTCAAAGTCCGCTCTTAGTTTAAAATTGTTTTACAGATTAAGGTTTACTCACTGACCTGTTTACTCTAAATAATTTTAGTTTAAGCAAGTGTAACGAGAATTAATTATTATAATGCAACTTATTTTTACTATGGTTTTCGCTTCCCATTAAGCTTTACTCTGATCTTTGTAACCGATTTCAAAAAAGGATAGTTTTATGTATATACACCGATTAAGCCGACATTTCTGATCAAATTTACGTGATTCTTTTGTTGTTCGATGCGGAATAGTTGCTTTTTGTTCCCATGAAAATTGAATTCAGTTTGGCTCAGTGATTTTTATTTTAGAATCATTTTTGTTAACTTGGACGATTTTTCACAATACTTTTTGTCACCCATTGATTTTGACATTATAAAATAACCACTCAAAGTTGTAAAATGAAGATAATATTTGCCTTTTTAGTATTTTGAAGTAGGTTTTTTTATCTAATATTATTAAACAACACATCTTATCTCATTACATCTCATTTAAATTATCTCCAAGAGTTTATCAACGAACATAATTTGCATAACTTAAGAACGCAGTGTAAAGTTAAATTGTTACATCTTTTGCATTAACATTAAAAACGTCATTCGAATATTCGTAGCAATACACAGTGTATATATAAATATAAGGTACAAGGGCTTTCAATAGGATATTCAATTTTATATTACACGGCAGAGCATTTTTAAAAAATCCGTTTCCACTGAGCGAAAATCTAATAAAAATGTATTTTAAATTTAGCCGAAATTTGATAAGTATATTTAAGTGACATTTTTGTATTTTTTTCTTGTATAAGTCTGTATACATATTTTTATATATGTTTCTCTATATATAGTTCGCTACGTTTACTTCGTTACGTTGTAATATAAAAAGAATACCTTAGTTCTTCGTGGATGTCACTAATCTATTCGATAAAAACCTTGTGACAGGTGAGTCAAATTAAAATGTCTAGTATCTGAACCTTGCACACAAGACTACCAATATGTGGAAGCTGACATCCACTGAAATCATACCGGTCGTATTCCCACCTAATGGCCTCGTCTCAACTTCTCTTCGCGACCATCTGAAGAGATTGGGAGTGGGTGATGCACCGATGAGTGTCAGGCTCCAGTAGGCAGTCTTGCACGATAACGCCAGTATTGTACGCCAATTCCTATTTCTATCATCTTGACCCTTGGCCATCTGGCTCCACTGCCGAGGAGTATTCTCCTATCCCTCGAGTCGTAGAGGGACTGGTAAGATTTGTAAATTTGATTTCATAACAATAATATTACTTATACTCACACCTATTATCTAGCCCATATGGGGGATAATAGCTTGTGTTATAGATAATAGATAACGGAGAAATATGGATATCATCATCTATAGCTTATATATATAAATATCAAAAATATATAAAATAGACACAAAAATATTCGTACTCATCATTCAAATATTTGCTATTCATATAGGATCGTTAGTTAGATAGTGAGAGTTGTTTGAGTATTTGGCCATTTTATAATTCTAATTGTTGTTATTACGGTCTAAGTTTTATGATAAGTTAGTAATAAAAAATATACAGGATCAAGTAAAATGTTTGAACCATTAAATAAATATTGAGGGCCGAAATAAAACTAAGGCTTTCAGGAGTAATCTATTTACTACTTACGCATTTTGTTCGGTAAAAATAACAAATCCGCCGAAAAACAATATTAAGTCTGGAGGCTTAGAGGCTGTATGGAGGCTCAATGGAAAAGAAAATTGTACAAACGTCTTAAGTCTACCTTACCAGGGGCTTTTGTTGCTTAGAGACAACACGAATGATTAACAACCAAAACATAAAATAATTCAAATTGTTTAATGGTAGGATCCAAACGAAAGACCTTACAATCTAGATAAGATGAGATAATAATTTATTGGTGATTTATGTGAATTGCTCTAGCCATTGAGTTACTTTTTCTTTCTGTATTTTAAGACAGCTACTTTTACCTTTAAGATATTTTCCTGAATGATGTGTCAAACAATTATAAAAAAATATCAAAGTCAAATTTAACAAAAATAAAAGCGCCGATTTTTATGAACTGAGGTGAACTTTGTGTCACCTATAAACTACCACAAACGCCATCTTTAAAAAGCTTAAGTAGTAATGGAAAAATTTTTTAATTTTAGTATTTAGCATGTAGGAAAATTATGTGTACAAAATTGCAAACTTTTTTGGATTTTTTTGAAGGTATTCCTTTTCAAAATTTGTTTTTAACCAACCATGAATTAAAGCAAATATACCACAGGTTAATGCACGCAAAACTGTCAAGACGTTTTTGGATTTTAACGAGACTAACGAACAGCTATAAATTTTTATATAATATATAAGAAAAAAGAAGAAGATTAAACTCTTCAAAATGTATTTAACTAACACTTACAAAAACTCTGTAAATGCCTAAATTCTCTCTCATTTCATCTTAAATCCTGGAAAAAGCTGAACTGATTCTTTAAAGCCTCCTTAACATTCAGGGCTGTGAAAAGTCATTAGTCTTTTTAATGGGCTGTGAAAAGTCATTAGTCTTTTTAATAGTCTGCAAAACAGGTGCAAGCTCACCCCAGACCGTACGCATTTGCTTAATAAGCACAAACCTCATTTGAAGATATGCTATAATAAGCTAAGCTATTTCAACCACCTGCAATAATCAAAAGTAATCATTTTAATGCCATATACTTTAGGGGCTTTATGACGGGTCTATATTATATTTATAATGTTATTGACTGTTGTCAATGTAACCTAAGAGATCTATTGAGAATTACCTTGCGCGAATATTCTCCTCCTCCTCCTTTTCAAGGGGCTAGATTTAATTAGCGTCATTTATTTTTTCCCGCAGAGTTTCTTTGTAAATGAGAGTTTCACAATCTCACAGGAGGGAATCACTATCCTGTCTCCAGTAACACAATAGAATAACTAAGTATTTTGTGCCTATTATCTACCTCAATGTAAGCATCATCAAATATTATATACATATTTTTAATATACATATTAATATACATACACAATTATAGTTAAAACACGCATGATCCGAGAACAAATACACGTGTTCATTACGCAAACATCTGCCTGGCATCCCTGGCCGAGTAGCCTGTAGTTAGGAGTACTGACCACTTGATCAGCTGGACATCAAGATAGCCAGTTAGAGGTAAGATTGATTTTGCTTCTGTTTAGTTTATTTTTGCTTGTCAAATCTATAAATAGTGCATTTATATTATTGCTGCTAAGCTTTAGAAGCTCTTCAGTTTATATTCCCTTCAGTAGACATGGTTAAATATCTTGAATGAATCAATATTTTAAACCATTATTCGAAGAACTTCTGCATCGGTTTGCTGCTAAAAGAGAGAAATTGCTTATCTTTTAGTGAGGTTTGTACTTTATAAGTGGGTAACCATATAAAAAGGTGTTAATTAATTACCCTAATATAATATTATGAGTACCATGTATAAAGGAAGTGGTGGTTTTTGTTGACAGAGAGAAGAAGAAGTCAAAATAAGCTGGTAATATACAAAGTTTTGGCGCAGAGTTCATACAAGATGGTCTTGATACACACCAGAAACTGAGAGAAAATGCCCTTTATAGGGCCAGCGGAGTATTATTCTCGGTGATGACCGGTCTGCCAGACTAGTAGCTGGATGTTGATTCCGGTGACAGACAGATTTTAAGCGGTGCACGGTAACCCGTAAGAGCTGGCGCAGATGGGGTCTGGGTCAATCCTGCCGATGCCGAAATGCATTATGGCAGTAAGCCGGGAGTGTATGCTCAATGGATAGTGGAAGAATGCCTTTACCCTGATTATCACAATCTCCTACAGCTGATACGATTCTATAGGGATGATGCGTAAGTGAATTCAACCTCTCCGACAAAAAAGTTAATAAGTATACAAAGTTAAAAAAAAAATTTTGACCTTAGAATTATAACCTAAAAACTAACTTTGCTCACATTTAAGCCATTTCGAATCAGCAGACCTTTTATATTTCAAAGAATTCAACAAGTCGTATCTCCGTAATTTTATTATAATTCATTATTATTATTATTTTTATGGTCCAGTGCTTGAAACTATCTGAGATCGAGAAGTCTGTGGATCAGTTCTTCATGGGATCCCTCGAGACAGACCTTTTCTACATGTTTTAGTAGTTTTAAAATCTTCCTATCTAGCTAAAATCACCTTAACTGATGTAGCAGTCCAGCAGATGTACTGAGTCGGTTTCAGTCAAAAAATAATTTTCATACAAGGATAAAAATAAAAACAAGGGAGGAACACCCTTGTTTTTATCTTTACAAAATTATCCAAATGCTAATTTATATATTTGTTTATAAATATTTTTTTTATAATCCAATGAATATGTTTTAAATAATTTTTAAAGTAGAGGATTTAATGCCATCATATTCTTAAATTAACTGAATAATCAACCGAATATAGTTCTATTTTTAAAATTCAATTCCACTCTGGGAAAGGAAATTATTACCATTAATATTTTCTGGACAGAGAGATGATCGTTTTTCTCCTGTTACTCGGTTTAAATATACACTACTTTTCGTACATAAGAAATGAAAAAAGTAATTTTCAATCTACTTATAAAGACTTTACAAGAATATATAAATAAATGTATAAAATGTATGTTGCTATGTATTTCGTCATCCTCAAGCAAACCTCATTAATTTGGAAACTTCCAAATAAGATTCGTTATTCGTTACCCGCAGAAGAGTCCACCGAATCGATTTGTTGTAATATATGTTGTAATAACTTGATAAGAATTCCCATGAATAAATTCTTACTTTGACATAACTTTCTGGTAATTTCCCTAAGGGAAGAGGCGTGCACTTTTGCGATGACGCAATGTCAGAGTTGGTGATAATTTGATTAAATATTAACAAACACGATACCTCACTGCTAATCTTCTGTGTGTAACAGTATGATTTCTTTTTTATGGCACACCCGATGGTATCTCACCTGATGGTACACTCACCATCAGATGTTATAGCCGAAGATGGAAAAGAGCTAAACTTGTATGCTTCAACTACTGAGGAAGTGATATTACCTCCATCTGCTAGAACAGACTCAGTTAAGGTGATTGTAGATAGATATGAAGATTTGAAAACTACTAAACCATGTAACAACATTACAATGGGTAAAGTAAAACTTACTTCAAATTACTTCAAATTAATAATTTGAAGTAACACTTTACTTTACCCATTTAAGCTTTTAATGTTATTGAAAGCATTATTATATCATTATCATTATTATTCCGTATTGAAAGCATATATTGCCATCAGAGATATTTTTATTATCGCCCAGAGACAGTTCAAGCAATGACACCCTCATTTGCACAAAGCCTCCCTGAAAGAGGGTCCCAAGGGACCTGTATCCATTAAGGGAATCATACGATACAAAAGAATGCATTTATAACACAGTGTCCATTGTAATAAAATTCTCGAAGGTTATTATAATTAGTTCTGGACCCAATTTCAAAAACGCAATATTTCAGTCCAAAAATTTGTGTCTCTTTCTCTCTATGCGTTTAATAAAATAAGGCAAAAAAGAAAAATTATTACAGCCTATAAATATATTTGAAACGCCTCTGTGATATAGTGGCTAAGACCACCAACTTTAGATCTGGAGTTGTGGGGTTCAATGCCCAGTGGGGACAAAAATGTTCTGCTCGATTTTGTTGGTGGTACTGCTTTTTCTAAGTTTCCCTGGATAGGAGCCACCATCTTAACTAAATCTGCCGACATAACAATGATGTTAATAGCCAGTTACAGTTAAGATAGCCAGTTCCTCTGTCGTTGGGGAATCTGGCTGTATTTTGCTACCATATTCGGCCTTATTTTCGCTAACCATTAGGTAAGATGAAGGTAGAAGGAACTAAAGTATTTTTTTATATATATAAAGCACAGCAAATGACTCGACACCACCTGATGATAAGCAGTAGAGGAGATAGCTTCCATATGTGAAGATAGCTAGTGAAGCATACGTCATACTGGCCACCCTCACCTTGCCGGCCCAAAAAGTGTTTTTTCACGCCTCTTTTAAAGGAACCGATGTTGTAAGAAGGAGGGAATACGTGTGCTTGTAAGGAATTCCATGCTCTAGCTGTGCGACAGAGAAAGGAGTCACAAAACCTCTTAGTGCATAAAGTAGACGTGGCTACAGTGAAGGAGTGACTCCGTAGACCGGCATGCGTACTCCTTACAATTAGTAGGAAAGGAGAGGGAGGAAGATTTGAAGGCATGTAAGCAAATGTTTCCATACTGTGTTCTAATATTACTCAATCAATATATTTAATATTAAATTTAAATTTGCCTCCATTATTGTGACGCCTTTTAGTGTAAAAATTAATCAGAAATATATTTAAAAAAAGCATTAATAAAATAAATAATAGAAAATAGTCAACATTAGTTGGGGTTAGGACGCATATCAACTAGTTTCTATGTCAAGTACGCACAGCGTTAAGCCAGTTTAGTGGCTAATGTGTCCGAATTA
Organism: Acentria ephemerella; assembly: GCA_943193645.1. NCBI lineage: Eukaryota > Metazoa > Arthropoda > Insecta > Lepidoptera > Crambidae > Acentria > Acentria ephemerella. The sequence goes on along the minus strand of OW971896.1, from coordinate 7,683,126 downwards.
AACAGCCGTAGCTATCTTTGTCTGTTATAAAACTGGTATTTGGTCAACATTATTAAATTCAGAACCACCCCAACACAATCACTTTTATCACAAAATGGATGTCACGACTTTAAAATTCATTAAATTTCTGCTACAATATTGCACTATACTGTCATATATTAGACGAGCAACGAAATCACGTCGACGAGAGTTACCGCGCACCGCCTACGCTAACTCAGTAGTAGTTTGTGTGATGATATTCGAACATTGTTTTTTCACGATTTATTGGTATTATACATAAGCCTCCAGTTTAAGCGATATATGTTAAGACAATGTTATAATAGTCAAAAGTCTTTTGTACCGATTTACTTATTTATTTAGATACATATACTTCTTTGCTACCTATTATCAGTAAAAATCCTTTTATAAACATAATATAATTCCAAATTTATCACTTCAAAATGAACCCAAATTACCTTATATTACAACCGTTAATTGTAATCTCAACCGTTGCTTTATCGGAAGGCAGCGATTTTTTCAAACTTGATTAATGATGAAGCAACTCCTTAGGCTTGGCATTGAGTAATTATTAACCGATGACGTCAGAAGCCTGTTCTTGTTCAGTGTATTACGTTTAAATTATGTGAAATACTTACATTTGGTTAAAATGTAGCTAGCTGTAAATAATTGATCAAATATAATTTTAATGAATTCTTAAAGCGTAAATAATGTTTTTTATTTAATTATATACCACGATTTCAAATAGACTATTGCTTTGCACTTTCTTAAACCATGCAAACAATAAGAAATAAAAAATAAATTTTACCCAAGGCTGTAGGAATGTTTCTTTGCGTACCGATGGATGGCGCTGTCTTATATTTGTAACATCCAAGTCCTCACACTATAAAAAACACTTAAAGGCAAAAATAAAACAATATAATAAATTATCCATTATTTTGAAATTATTCATGATACTGAAAAATAAACAAGACTTTTCTAGCACCTTAAAAATAAGAATCTATGCGAAATTCCGCACGTAACAGCGTAGTTGTCTGCTACGAATTATGTTCGTAGTATAAGTTACTACGATTAATTGTGTAGTTGATCTCTGTGTCGTAGCATGTTGCTACAAAATAATGACTAAGCCCAATCTGTACAAAAATTCATTATTGTGCTATTAAAAGGACATTTGCCAAATATATATTTAAGTTCTGTGCATTCAAAAATGTAACTTTCTTTTTTATAGTTAAAAACACTACCATTGTAAAAGTTTAAACAGAATATCAACGATACTTGAAGGCTCCATAAACCTATCACAGCGACAGTAAGCGTTCTGCATACGTAACCAAAGCCAATTAAGCGCATCTGGTATAGTTTAAGTACAATGCATGTTACATGACGTTGGCATGGCGCCCGTAAAATTAATTACATTGTTTTTATCACATACTCGCGTTATACATATAAATTAAATTAAGATAAAATCACATAATAAAAATATATATTACGCCGGCAAGTGTCGTACTTTATTTATTTTTTAATTAATCAGGAAAATGAATTGCTCACATAATAAATATATATGACGGCGCCGCACCCAGACGCCACCTATCGGATCAAGAGTGAACTGTCTCTCTAGCACAGCGTCGTCGAATCTTTGGTAGTGCGCCGACCATGTTGTTTTGAAACATTTGAACTTGAGCCGTTAGGGCACCGAGTCTTCGACGAATTGCTCGTGGTCCGATTGATATCTTGTTCTTTATAATTAATTAGCGTTGATTTGGAAGTTATTAATTGTAATTATTTGTGAATTGATTTAAAATGAATAACGGTAATAACATTTCAACGTTATATTTTAAATTCGCTGCCTACATACAGGGCTTCTTTCATCATGGATAATTCTGATGAAAAACCTTAGAGTCTTCATATATATTAATATATTTTAATTTTCATGCTTATTGTATAGCCCAAAGTAAGCATTTTTTTAACTGTACTAGAGGACACAAAAATATTCATCATATTCAACATAATTTTATAATATAAGATGAATATAAGAAATATACATACATAAATATATAAACAACTATAACTCGAGAACAAATATTAACATCTCCCCGGGACTCGAACCCGGACCTCTGGCCGACTAGCCTGTAGCTAGGGATACTAACGACTTGGCCAGTCGGTCGTCATATATTGGAATAATTAATTGGTTTATGTCATTTAAAACTTCAATTTTGCTTTTGATTTAAAAGTGCTGGAATGAATTAACTCTCTTAATTATGAGGTCAATAAATAAGGATCTTGTATTTTGAATTGTGTTAAAAAGCAACGTATATTATTCAGATAGAAATATCTGGATAATAGTTTAAAATATTGTCTAAACTTTGATGGGCGAATTAAATTAATTAACATATTTTTGTATTTTGCTTTGTTTTAGTGTGGATCTATAACTGTTTAACTAATAACTTATAATCTATTAATAAAATAATAAAAAATAAAATAAAAAAATACTTTGCTTGCCCGAAAGGGACAAGTCAATTATGTATTATAAAAAAAATTAAGGAGATTTTTTTATTCGTCTCGTGTCTGGCCAAAGCAGCCCCCACTTTGTGATTATTTTTTCCTTTCTTGAATATATTAAGGATTTTCAAAGTTCATCATCAAAATAAGCTCTCCTGTAACAAATTTAATATACTTCAGAATGTATTTCCCTACTGAAATATAGAACAAAAATTTCTGGTCTCGTCGTGTCTCCAACCAATAAACTTCTCGATAGGGCCTCTAATAACTTAAGACATTCAAGCAGCAATCAAGTGTTGGAGCCCTTGCCAATTGTACCACCAATTTAGAAGTTACATTTCAATGGAATCTAATTACCTGGAGAGGCTTTTGGGAAAGCCTTCATAAAAGGATATTTCACTCTTACCCATTACTTTATGTATTGGGTGACCTTTGTGTGACGATTAGGGCTGGAATTTGTTGATTTTTATAACGGAAGAATTCCATTAGTCTATGTTGAAGAAATTAAAACGTTAAAACGAAATAATTTTAAATGTACTATTTGTAGGTTTCGTATTTAAGAAAGAAATTAGCTTTTACTTAATTTAGTTATCTGTCTATGTCTGTCTGTCCTTTTTTACGAAATTATTATCTAATACTCTGAAAAAATTAATGATATAGTCCACTCAATTACAAATACATTAATAATTATAGATTTAGATATAATATTTACTGATTTATATTTCATACTACCAAGTATTCCTTAGAAAAAGAGACAGACATTCAAACAAAAAAATATCTTAGAAGTGAATGACTTTTTTGAGCTTATAATTTTGATATTTGGTCTTGAAGTAAGGATTTAAAGTTAAACAATATGAATTGGCTCACGTTAACACAATGTGCTCAAGACAGGTTATTAATTAGACGCGATAAAAGGACACTTTTGGAGTGGTGCCGAACTGACACACTTTACTGAAAATAGAGCTTTCATTGAATGTAGAGCTTTCAGACTCTGCGCTCTGAAGGCTATCTGCGAATACAATAGCTAATGATTAGTTTGTTGAATTAAAAAATAATATTTAAATAATATTTTTTGTTTTTTAAATATCACCGATCAATTTTGAACACTGTGTATCGACAAATCTTCTAAAAGTCAATGTCAAAATATATTTATTTAAGTAAACTCATTTACTAAGTTCTTTTAAATCGTTATAACAGGGAATATGTATCAGAAAAATAAATAAATGTAAAGATGATATTAATTTTGTCCTTGAGCTCATACATTTTTGTAGCCACTTCCTTGCATGTGACGTCACTACGAAGAGCATGTTGTAACAGCTCCTCAAACAAATCGATATATATCTCAGGAAATATTGATTGCAGATACACCGTTGTTTCTGCATTATTTCTTTAGTATGCAAATTCTGTTTATTTATAAAATAAAAAAATATTATTGAGCACTTTATTGTAAAGCTGCCATAGAGCATAATAGATTGTCAACATGTTTAAGTGATTCGCAGTATCTTCCTATGCACAGATTAAATCAAGATATCAAATTCAGATTTATCTATGTTCCCCAAAGACATAGTATATACTTATGTATGTATATAAATACGAAGAGATTACGTATCTTTGTACATTTTTGATGATTCGGATTTATGTATAATTTTAAAAACAAAAAATTTTCGACAAACGCGGCCTGTTCTATAAATAACTGAACCAATCTATCTTTGATTTCTACCGTACCGTTTAAAATGTCGGAACAAGCAAAAAACAAGGCAGTGTTTTTATTCTGGTTGAATAGAGAATAGTAATTCGTTTTTTGGTTCACTCCCGTTTAATACATACCACAAAAATACACAAATACATTTCAGGGTCCAATACCTCAAAGGCTGAGCTGGAATGATAAATAAAGGAAAATAACAATTAAAAAAAACGAAAAGCAGAAAACCTATTTCTTGTTAGTTCTTTTTAACCTTAGAAGTTTAAAATGTTACCTAAAACAGAAATTTATTACAAACAGCGACTAAAAGAAAAATATCTCAATAGCGCTGGAACCTTGGAACACTTAAATTTAAAAAAAAAACTAAAAACCAACTACAAAAGTCTGTGCGGCTAAAATTATGCGGGTAGGAATGGATTACGCAACGTCACAATGATTAACAGCTAAGCGCAAATGGAAATATGGCGTACGTCAAAATGAAAGCGATAGCGATTGATTCCGAGTTATAAAATAGGGGGCAGGTCACCTCCGCGTAGGGGAGTGGAAAGAAGATAGGAAGAAATTAAGTCAGTAAAACTTTTCAATCAGACCATTTTTTTAAAGTATTTCTATCTCCTTCTAGAACTAAAGAATCTTTGCAAGCTTGAGTTATAAGAGATGAAAAATCTGTCTCAGCATCAATAGTAAAACGGACTATTTAATTAACTTGAGATTTTATGGCATGCTTTTGAGGACTTCAGCTTCAACTTTGATTAAATATAGTGAATCTAAAATTATAAGGAAACGCAAGTAACATTCTAGTTAATGATATTTAGATATAAGAACATAGAAATTTTAAAATTGTAATCATCATAATAATAATAGTAATTCAAGAACTTATCTTATTCAATTTAATAATCACTCTTTATATTAGATATTTTTGCCATTTTATAGGTTTCAAAGTCGCTTTGTACCTAGTTTGGTTTGAAACTTTTTTATATTTATACGTATTATGACTAAATATGTTTCTAATTACTTCTAGTTAATTTTACATACTAAATTGGACGCTAATATGATTTTTTTTTGAAATTTATTTATCTGTTTGATCTCATTTTTTATAATTTGCTTGACAATAGTAAATAGTTGGTTCTATCGATTTTCCTACATTTAACTTGAATTGTATATTTTATTTTGACATTCCTAAGCTTTTAACGGCTAAATGTAATATGAAACAGATAACAAGATTCATATAACGTGTCTAAGATCTAATTTTGTAAAATATTAATCCAAAATAAACGATTCAATTATATTGAAATCATAAATTTGTGGGGCACATATTTTTAGATTTAAATATGTAGCAATCCAATTTAATTACAAGCGAAAAAATCTAGGTTAGTTTTAAGGTATACTGTGTAATACGACCAGACAAACGTAGGCAAATTCCATCTAGCATTCTGTTGGTCACGTCCGGAGCTTTGTGGAACGATTACTTTTCGAGAACGAGAACTTCTCTAAAATTTCCAAATAGAATGTTGCAATGGGAATTTAGTTTCACGTATTTCCATTTGGAGTAGAAACATTCTAAACTATTTGTTTAAGGCTTATTAAAAATATTTTTATATATTTATATACACGGTATAGTAGTTTACTTATTATATATACACTTATATTTATATACATAGTACATATCCAGTACCTTTGTTCCAATGTGATTTAAGTGTACCAGTTTTAATGTGCGAGCTCGTAAGAGAATCCAAGTCATTAAAGACGCCTCCAGGCGTTACTTTGACAAAGCTTCCCACCATTCCAATCCGCTCATTGTAAGAGCATCCAACTACTCTCCTGACCCTAACGCCCCGACCCGCTTACGCAGACCAAGGAATGTCCTTCATGATCCGGACGATCCAGTCACGAGTGCAAACGCGCTCCTGCACACACACACATCACGCACTAGGTACACTTTTCCTATACACCGCACCCATCGTACGAAGACCCAGTCTACATTCTTCGCGCTATACCAGGTACAGATACGTATCTGGGCGCTTCTCTCCTCCACGACACGTCTTACCTGAGCCGAGGTCTGAGCCTTTAGAGGCACCCTCAGGTTTGTCGCTCCCTCATGGCTCGAGCGCCCTGGAGAATCTAAGAGACAGCGGGATGCCTGTCGATTAGAACTCCTCCAGAGGCGAATCGCCCCTTAAGGCTTAAGGATTCTCCAAGGTTCTCGCCTCCTTAAAACCCCGGTAACGCTGTAAAGGCCATCTGCGGCCAACAGTATTAGTCAGTCCCTAAAATCGTAAGATAATACAGGAACCATTTGCATAAATATATTTTAGCTATTTTAATACTAGTTCCACGGTCAAATCATGTTTCAATCTATACTATAATAAATCTATGGTAAATAGGTTCGATACTTGGCATTGCTCAGAATGCTTTGCCATTCAACAAACGAATGGCATGTTGGCATAGCGCCACACGATCCTGGACGTGAAATATATTTTGAATATATTTCAGCCTGTTTTTATTTGAATTTAAGTTATTTTGTTATTGCTAGAGAGGTTTCAACGTAAGCACTTTTTAATGTAACACCGATTTTATTGAGAAATATTTATTTAACGATCTATGTACACAAAGACACAACAGAATAATATAAAATTGTACTTTTGTAGTGCTTACTCCTTTAAGAAATCTCTTCCAGCAGCCCCACATAAGGGAAAAGTGACAACGAAAGGTAGAGGGGCGTGTAACAAATAATATATAATTAAAGGAGAAAAAAAGGTGAAAGTAATAAAACAACATACAACAATTTATATTATATTTATCAACAAAAACACTTGTTAATTTTAAAATTAATTTTACCTGAATCTTTGAGTATAGTTAAGTGTTGTATTTTCTAATAATATAATGGGTTAATTTACAAATTAATTATGAAACAGAAAGATGGTAAAGTGATAATTAAGATAAAAGGTAAAGTCATAAAATTACATAAAAAGGTTTAAAAAGGTTGGTCAATTTTGCATAAAGACACGGCAATGTACATGATTATGATTTATAATGATTATGATTACGACTCTAAAGTAGCCAATGTTGCCAAAAAGTCATTTGAGTGTCAGCCTAGTACCGGGAGATGCAATGTCTGCAGGTCTTCCACGAGGTGATTCGACGATCTAGCAAAGATCATGGAAGCCACTGGATGCGGGAAGTGTAGGACCAATTGGTTCGAAGTTCTTGGGAGTGAATCCTGTCTAGCTGTAGGTGTCTCTCGGCTGATGAAGATGAGTGAAATGACAAAGAGTTCAAAATAAAAAGTGATCATTACCTTTGATTATATATACAACTGGTGATTCTTGTATCAAATATCCTCGAAATACCAATAGTGTGGCTAAATTTTATAAGTTCTTAAATGACTTTCTCTGACACATGGGCTCAATTCTTTGATTTTTAATTATATAGGCAATCCTCAATCAATCGTTAAATTAATCTTTAAATTTCTATCAATATAAAAATATACTCGAAATTAGGAAAAATCAAATTCAGATATATTCAAGTCCAAATGTATATGTCAGCAACAGGACTCAAACATATTATGTTTATCATCCTCTGGTATAAAGTTGTGATAGAATGCAGAAACTTCAAATATCATCAAAATCATTTTAATACAACAAAACTGGTGTTTTAAACTAAGCATAACTTCCCTAAATGAAAAGCTTTAGAAAATAGAGCCTAATATCTGAACAAGGTTATTTATACAAGAGATATACAGAAAATGCTTGGATGACGTTAACATGCAATAAATTGCAAGTCATTGAAAAAAATGTATAAGGAAATTAATGTTGTATTATGCGATTATATTCGCGCCTCGTTCAATCTGGGGGAGATGAGGGTGATATTATGTACCATAGGGATGGCAACAACAATACTTAATATTTTATTTATTTATTAAATTTTTATTTATTTTATGAATGTCACCGTAAAATTAAAAATACAGCTAAATTATAATCTGTCTAGCAAAATTGTAAACCGTCGTAAGATTTCTACTTCTAAATATCTACATATGAAGTACATTAGTTTTAGTTACACCTTTTTCATCCCAGAAACAGTGACTTTTTTAGTCTTGTCTCCACACTGAATAGCAGCCCAACAGTTTTTTAAATTAATTAAAGTTTAACGTTCTTTGAATCCCTTTCTGGGTTAAGGATCTAATTTTGAATCCTTCGCACCGCCCTGGATTAAAAACACTCTTTTAAAACAGTTCTTTGCTCTCTTTTTTAACTCTGACCATACATTATACCAATAGTATAAACTTGATAGAGCGTGAAAGTGCTGACGTCTATTAGAATGCAGTAAGAAAATAAAATCCCTTAGATAATATAGCAAATCTGAGTCGTACTAGTGTTTTGTCAGTACATGGGCTAACCACATAATTAGAATTTTGTCATTTTTTCCCTTGTTTTATTGATATTTAAAACCTTTTGTCGCATTAGACTTTAGTGTGGTAGTTTTAAGATTTCGAATCTCAAAAACTGAATTCACTTCAACAGTAAAAAGGGCATGTGTTTAATGCCTCAACATTTGATTTTAAGACCTTACTTAAAAAACCTGACATTGACCTTTTATTTGAGAAAAAAAACTTCTTAAATTGTTATGATTAATGCTATCTTATCAAGTTCAGAAAAATGATATCAGCAAAGAAAAGTAGGCAGAAAAAAATGATCACTTCGCCGACTTTTGGCGAGGTCTGAAATAACGAATTCAGTGTTCCCACTGAATTATACTTATTACTAAAAGAACACTTTTAGTAATAAGTATATTACTTAAATGTTGGTCTTGGTCTTAATTTTAGAATTAATGATTTAAAAAAGATTTAGATCTCAATTTAAACGTTGTGTGTCTCGTTCTATCAGTATGATTCCAAAAGATGATATCCTATCAGAAATGATATCCTATCAGAATGACATTCAGAACGATATTTTTTTTATATATAATGTAGAGTTGTAGAGTATGAAGCATTTTAATATTTTACATTCAAAGTTTTACACTTTAATGCGAATGTCACCAAAAATAAGACTTGGCAGTCAGAAGTATCAAATCCGGGCACTTTGTACCAAACATTATACTGCAAAAACCTTGTTAAGTTTATTGTTGAAACTTATTTTGATTACCTTTTGATTCCAGTGTAGAGTTTTATATAATTTTATGGTTTTATGCGCCATTCGCTGACTTATTCATAGCTATTATTCTTTGTAGTACTTTTGTCTTTTATCGTTCCGAGCTTTAGTTGTAATTGCTTGCAAATTTCGTGTTATCACGCTTATGATTTTCACGAAGTTTCAGTGTTATATTGCGCATCTGAAACATCATTTTACGTTGCTATATTTTTACACAGCATACAGTAGCTTTCAACCCCTTTATAAGCTTCTAGCAATAATAACCACTTAACATATTGCATAAAAAATACATACAGTGGTTGTTTACTTAACAACGGTTCAGAGTGGCTTTTCATGCGTAGTAAAAATCACGATGAGATGGGCTATATGTCTTCCTTTATGGATATTTACTCCGCCCGACGCGGCACAACAAAAGTTGCAATAAATTCGGTATGTTCGTGTAAAATTCTAGAGTATTTTGGGGAAAAAAGACCAATTTTTCTTCATTTTCAACTGAACTTTGAATTCATATAAAAAGAGTTAAAAATAGTTTACTTGTTTCAATCATGAATAAAGAGCGCCTGCTTTGGAAGCACTTTCAGAATTTCAGTAAGAATATAAGTAGACGTCACGCTGGGAGCAGGATGACTTGTCTCCGACGCTTTTAATTCACTGTATCCACATTAACTCTACGTCCTGGAATTATTTACCAATATTGCCTTTAATAGTTCCAGCGATTTTCCCTTACAACATTACAAACTTAACCTTTTTTAATATTAGTATAGATAATAATAATATTTCTTAATCCCACAATTTGTTTTATGGATGTATCATTAAGTACTAGAAACGGTACTTAATGATACTTTGTATATATGCGTCATGTGTGTGCGCGTGTGTGTGTGTTTGTTTTTGTGCGTATCTGAGTGTGTGTGTGAGTGACTGACCACACGACCAGACCGCGTACTTGATTCTATTTTCCTAACATGGGCGCCCATACAAAGGTGTCAATAAGTGAGTAAGTATTTGGTGATAAAATCAATAATTATGGTTACTTGCATTCTATTTATTACGTTCTACAAATATCAGACAAAATATTCGGGCTAAATATGCTTCTAAACCCAAGTTATTTTTCACGCGTTGTTATACAAACAAAATATGAACAACCACAAAAACAGCACCAACTCCAAAAAATAATTTTAAATTGGTAAGCTTCTTACATGGTATTAATTGTCTTTGCCCTTTTATTGTTACACAGATGGTTTTTAACTATGCTAATGTTTTTATCAGAATCCTTTCATTAGATCCTGACTTAGCAACAAAGAGACTACCTGAAGCGTATACTCAATTGAATAGAAAAAGAATATCAAAAATCGGTTCACAGTCAAATTGAGAACCTCCTCTTTTTTGAAGTTGGTTGAAAGTGAACGCACAATTCCCCAATGAATTTAGCGGTTTTTCTCATTACAGAGACATAACACTATCAATCGATAGCTATTATTTGGCTTCGGGAAATTGATGAGTGATATTAGTAAGCCCACTTAACATTGGCCTCAAGTGTATCCAAAAGCAATTCTTTTATAAATAATCCAAGCAACAAATTAGCTACAAGACAAACGGTTCACTGGTCACCTTGTCCTTGCTTTAATAATAGTTCGAATGGCCTTAGAAATAGAAGCTAGAATTGACAGGACGTAGTAGGACGTAGCATTCGAGGATAAATTATCAACATCAAGCAAAACTGAAAAAGTGCTATACAGCCTTGTGAGTAAGTAAGGACTATTTTGAGTAATGCGATACTTGGCTTATAATATCGGGAGAACTTTTTCAAATTAAATGAATGCAATTCGTAAGCAAAAGGGAATATTTATTGGAAGTCTCCTGGCCGGGTTTTTTCAAAGAAGTACAGCAAATGACTACACTCCCTGAAGGTAAGGAGTAGGTAAATCTCATAGTGAATACAGTAGACGTGGAGTTAGTGAACGAATAACTCCGTAGATAAGCACCCGTGCTCCTGAGTAGGAAAGGATAATGTGAGTGGCCAGTACGTAAACCTTATATTTCTACTACTTTTAACTCATCCTTAGACTCTGAGTTTAAGACGGGGCAAAAAATCTATTCAACGATTAATTTACAGAGTTTGAGGAAATGATATTCTAAGTTACTGCTTATATCTAAATTAAATATCTTCTAGTCCTACCACAGAAAAATGACAGTGAAATGGTAGAATTAGTAGTACTCTGTGGTAGAACTGCTGCAAAATATCACATTTAGTAAATCCTTTTACCTGTAAATGGTAAGTAAATCGTGAATTTCTAAAAATTATTACTAATATCTGACAATATAATTGAACATATAAAGAGAATCAAATAATTTTTAAACTCGTTACATAAATACGGGTTACATACTTGGTTTTAATATAAATAAACCATAATAGTATTATTTTAAAAGAAATATGATAATGTCATATTCTTTCTCATTTAATTATAGGTCGCCACACCGGGTATTACATTTACGTGTATGAGAAATGTCACAAGAACTCATTGTAAGAGTATTATTTTGGGAGTAAGAGGACTTATCTCCATTGCCGTTTATATAACGCTTTCTCTTGATTATTACAGGATAATCAACGCGTCAATGCTACCACAGTCTACAGACTGAAGTGCTGCAACAGCTACGAGCGTCAACAATGCTACGACTGCTACGAGAGTATACATACAGGCTACAGTATGCGTTTACCATTAAGTGGACAGTACCCTTCGTATCTTCGTTATACCCTTCGCAATCGTAGTTGCATACAGCTGATAATGGCATTTATAAAAAATCGTTACTAATATTTCGAAACAAAGGTGCAGCGGCCGCTTCCGAGATGTTTCAATTCGATTGAAACTCACACTAGGGGTAGTTTAGATTTATTTTTCGCTTAAAATATTAAATTTTGTTTATTAATTAATTTTATTATTATTAAATATTCAAGATAATATACTGTATCTAACAGGTAAATAAATACTACTATTATTATAAAATTATTTAATTTAAAAAATACATAAAAACTTAACAGTTCAATAATTAATGTGAATTTCTCGACATAAATTATTGAGATGCCTTAGTAAAACGTATTTATGTGCGAACTCCACTCGTTAGATAAATTATACTGTGGTTACTATACCACAGTGTAGGCAGGGCCAGCAGGTTTACATAGATAGTGTGGGTGACCTGTGAAAGCCTGATTACTCTGCTGTTTAATATTATTACCTCGGAACTCTTTTCCTTAAGTGGTTTAACGACTATCTCACGTTTCATCGGACCATCGATGGATTATTCGAAAGGGTTTTAAAGGATTTAATAACGTGCCTTGATTCTTTAATGTCATTTTTATAACGATTTGGGTTAACCTCGATGTGCTGTAAGTTTAACAATACCACATGGTGGAACAGCTAGCAGAGTTGTCTCGGTAGTATAACCTCGTATTAGTTAATGTGGATCGCTTAATTTCGCTTCAGATGAAAGATAATCATTGTACAGACCATCGGAGGCAATAACGCTAGGCTCCCGAAAATGAAACTGTGGGCTGATTTTTAACTAGCACCAAATGAAACTCGCTTTATCAATGAGGATTAAACCAATTATAAATGATCCGAAATCAATACGATGAATTGTAATTGGTTTGTTCTCAATGTTTCGATACTTAAAAATCTCTAAAGTTAGATTTTAAACTGACGATCTTCACATTAAAATGGTGTCAGATATTTAAGATCAAGATATCCCAGCCTGCATATTACGTAAATTTAATGGTAATAAACTTTATCCGAAGGTAATTGTCATTCTACTGCTGGCAGATAAGGAATTGACATTCAAACGTCATTCTCATTACCCTTGTCATACAGTAGCTAGGTTGCTGTGGGCTGGTTCGGCGCTCGTTCTACAACATTGAGTTATTTTTGTAGAATCGAAGTGACATACTGCGTTGCACATGAACTGTGTGGTCCAGCTGTCGACCCTATCTGACCCTTTTTAAGAGTAATACAGCAAAAAGTATCGCGTTCACTTCCATGATTTTAGTTTACCTTACGTATTTTATTACTAATACTAACAAAAACCGAGTTATGTGGTTGGATCTATCGTAAGTCTCTTTGGGTTCGGAAATAAATAATGTAAAATCAAGTTCTTATTTTGAAGATTAACGCTCTTTAGTGTTATACCAGAATATGCTTCTGTAATACAAAACTTACTGCAGAAATAATTCATAGTTTCCATAACCTGTAGTTTCTCCGTTGTGTGGAAGACACGTTAACGTCTCTGTGGCAACTGCTTTCACCCAGAAACTCGCATCGGATAACGGCAGCGTGATGATGGTTTAATAAACTGCCACCAGTGGGTGTATATAGATGATGATGAAAATAAAGAATCCGAATCCGTAGATATGTTCAAGCAGCACAAATAGCTTGCACATACAATCTGCGTAGCCATGGATATGCCGGAGATAAGAAATGTTAATCCCCATAGCCATTAATTAAGCTAGGTACTTTTTCCTTTACACCAAAATATATTAAATTAGTTCACGACTGAAAATAAAAAGGTCTGATCAAGTGAACTATTTGTCAAGAAAAATCCTTTGAGTATTTCTCAATTTTAGCGGTTAGATTCCTTGTAGATCGCCGTTACGATTCCAGTCACAGTCTCACTATAATCCCAGCTAAAAAGGGTTCATTTTGAGACATCGTAGGCCCGTATTTGGGGAGAAATGTCTTGGCATTTTAAATGTTTACCTCCGAAACTGTTGAATTCACAATCAGCAATGAAATCCACCAGATTACAGCATTTTAAGTCCAATTCAGAGTTAGCTTTGTTTTTTATTCCCACATATCATTGGTGGATAAATATATTTTTACTCAGATAGTTAAAAATAAAATTATATGATTTTTCTAAGTGATAAGATGCATAAATTTTTTTGTATTTATACGATAAAGGTGATAAGCGTACGATCTGCCTGTTGATAAGTGGTGTTACATTTGTAAGACCAAGGACTACCGACTACCGACGCTCGTAGCAGTCGTAGCACTATAGTGTTCGTAGCAAATCTCAAGCTTACTCTAAAAAATTTGCCTTTGCATTTGCCATTGCCTTGCTATTTGGGCAAAGTGGGATTATCAGGAGACTTAACTCTTCTTCGATGAACACTGACTAGCCGACTCAAGTTTTACAAAAACAGTTAATGTCAAGAGTGTCAAAGTACTAAGTCTTACACTTTTATAACTGAGAGTCTTATAACTGAGAGAGATATTTTCCATATGAGACAGCCTTTTGTTATTTGGAGGAACCACTGATAGACCTATCTACCACTGGCTATACGGTCGTGTGTGGAGCTTGCCTGGTGCCTGGTGACAGCTGTACTGGAAATCCCACTGAATCCCCCCGTTAACTCTTCTGCCCTTTGAAGTTATTAACCTAATCATCCCCAGGCAACCTGGCGAAAGGCCATAAGGTCAGGTTCATTTCTTAATTAACAAGTTCTTAGCCTTCTTACTCTCGAAATACGGCACTGGTAAAATCTAAAGAAGTAGGAATACAGTATTCTGACAAGTGGATAGATTTACAGATAAGGATTTTCTGGGATTCCAAAGGGACAGTTTGTTAAATATAAATGGTTGGTCGATGTGTATCGGATGGGTACCCTGAATTATATTTATTTGTAGCAGCATTTATTTAGTTTGAATTTACTCACTCGGTAATTATTAGATATTTAGTAGTGTAGTTCATTTTCTATTGTAGGTTTATTTTTCTTTGAAATTAATTTTCTATTTTTGGAGGCATTTCATTCTAAGTTAGTTCATGGGTTCCTTTAAAAGAATCCTGAAAAAGCAATTTTTGGGCCGCAATGCGAGGGTGGCTAGGGCAGTATGTCGCATGCTGCACTAGCTATACGAACATATGGATATAAAAAAAATTGCTAGTTAGATATTGCTTTCCAATTGTAACTCTGGCCATGATTGTTAGATATCATAGCAAAATCTTTTAATTCATATTAAAAGTTAAGGAAATCTCTACATTTAACTTGTTCTTATTAAAGTTATTCTTATTGTTAATAAAACGCTACAAAATAAATTTTAAAAACTAAAGATTTATCTTTGACATTTATTTAGTTCTGATTGAAAATAAATGACTCCATCATTAAATAGTGTATAATCATTATATTTATCATTTTATAGTGTTTAATAAAAAGTCATATTTAATATTCATCTATGACGATATTATAACGTATCAGGTATAGATCATAAAATATTAAGCTGTATTACAAGGCAACAAGGACTTATTTAAGAAGTTAATTTTTTCTCTAGATCTAATTTTTGTTATCTAAATTTTCTAGAACCACTTTCCTCCCCTTGTATAATGTTTGATTTCAACCAGACTAATCAAAATTAATTAAAAACTACTGTTTCTAATTATTCGTTTCCAGTTAATTGAAACCGTCCTCCAAAAGCGTATATTAAGCTAACGTGATATATAGAGGATATAAATCTTCTAGAATTAGTTCGCTGCGTCTCGAATAGTACAAATACTTACATACAGTGCGAGTACAAGCTATTCTTAGCAACATGGCTCCCTTCGGCTCCATTAGCAATGCTTTTACGTAACGGTGGGTAGTATACGATGTTACAGTTAGACCATTTCCAATTTCAAATACTTAAAGAACAAAACACACTGCATGTGTGATTTGAGAAAGATTTTCTGAAAAAGTCAGATCCTCAGGCGTAATGCGAACCCACTAACTACTCTTTCAAATTAAGGTAAATTTTCTTATCATTAAAATTATTTTTTAACTTATTCCTAGACAGTTTACAGTACTTCTAGTCAAATTATCTGCAACACGCAGCAAAAGGAATGAAAAAAAAATAATAGAAGATAATAATTCGGCCGCCATTAATATATATGAAAATTTAAAAAAAAAAATTATTGAAGCTTTAAGTATCCATAATAAGCCATGGAAATTTTAAATTATTGTTTTATCAATGTTTTCAATCAATCAACTATGAATTTAACTACTGAGAATAATTATGATGTCAAAATGATTTTTTTTTCACTAGTTGTCCCGGTGAACAGAATGAATGAATCACGTTGAATCACGCCATCTATTAGCAGAAATCCCAAGTTACCATACATGATCACCATTTAAAATTATTATTTTTTATCTTTTTTAGGATTTCATTTAACCTTCCCCCCATTTTTTGAACTATTTCGTGTTTCAATATTTTGAAGTGATTGAATTTTTTATTTGTGTCTATACTTTTATTTATTGATTGGAATATAATTTACAAAAATTAAATCTTGGTGGGTGTTAGTGTTAATTATCGCCTTGTCAATGTATAAGTCCTAGTATTAAATACATATTTATCGCTTTTGATGCTTAAAGAGAAATTTCAGGAGGAGAAAAAGCGAAATTGAAAACCTTTTACAAAGTCAAAGTCCTTACTGTTAACATTGTCAGACTGTTAACATAGTCATTTTATTATCTAGGATATTACATAACAATTTAAAATTTTCTTTTACAAACGTTACTCGTAACATTATCCACTTATTAAGTATTAACTTAGCATCAAAGCAAAGCCCATTGACAGCAAATGAAATAAACTAGATGCGAAGCTAGCGTCATTAATAACAAAAAAACTAGCCAGAAGCCAGAGCAATGTAGTTTAGCGGAAAATCTTGGGCGGGCGGTAATTACCGAATAATCTGTGGGCGGCCACTGTAATCACACAGGCGCCACAAGATGCTCTGCCACTTTAAATAATACAGCTTTAATCAGGAAAATAACTTCATCAAATACATATTATTATATATTATTTATATTCTAGTCAAAGGTACTTAACTATGTAAAACTGCGAAATAAACTATTTTTATTATTTACCACTTTCATTTTTTGTGTCTTATATTCCCATTCCTTACACTCATTTTTTTATTATTTAAAACATTAAAAGTCATACTAACTCATCAAGCCAACGTTATGCTTGTATCAATAAGACCTTCTTTTTTTGCTGTCATCAATCGCTACGTGTTAATTCTGAACTGGATGAGCATCGCAGAAGGAACTAGGGTATATTTTTAATAATACAATTAAATCGTTTCACAGTACTGGCATTTATAATATTTTTTGTTTGTTTGTCGCACAGCCAGAACATAGATTTTTTCCACCAACATGAATTCCCTTATATAGTATATCAAATAAGCTCCAGTAAAAGAAGCGTGAAAAGAAATTTTGAGCTGATCAGGTGGAGATGACTAGGATAGATGTCGCATACTTCATTTACTACTTACCATCACTGCATCAGTCTGTTTCAAGTCATTAGCTGTGATATTTAAAAAACATTATCTCAAACTTGTTTTTTGTTTTACTTAACTTTCTGTTAAACTTTTTGACTAAATAACCGAGGAGGACAGAGTATTAAGCTTCAACAAATTTATTTATTTATTCATACTACGAGTAATAAATGATAATACTTGTAGTATGAATATCGTATCTGCTTCTAAAGAAGATATTATTTACGTATTAAGAGATCATTTTTTGCGCTTTGCTACAAAATGACTGTAATAATAGCGATATGTGGATCTTTAATATAATAAGACAGTGAAAGTCTATTTGGTTTTGTAACTGAAATAAAACCAATTGAACGATTCAGTAAGCATCTCAATATTATAACACGTCGAGTTAAAGTTATAACTAATTCAATTCTAGTTTACATTATTTTAATGTGGAAATAATAATCTATTCAATTGCAAGTGTTATTTTGCCAAATAGTACAGTACTGAACTCCAATTCGTGAATATTGACTATCCCAATACATACCCAACAACAATAATTCTACCGTAACAATACCCCATTAAACTGAATGAAGTGCCATAATTGTTCACAGATATGTTATTCTAGTATTAGTCCAGTCTTGAATATGCTGTAATTTCGCATTCTCAAGCACATGTAATTAATGCATTTCATTAATTAGACATGACGTCATTGGCATTATTTAATTAAATACATCCTTAAGTTAAAGTTCCTTATACAATAATTGAATATCACAATTTCTTCCAGAAAGTCTAATCGTTTTACTGACTACAACTATGATTCAAAGGGCCTAAGATACTCTAATTTAATTTACTTGTCTAATAACAAATAATTTCGAAACATACTATCTAATAACAAACATTTACATTAATAATATCAAACCATAATCTTCTTCTAAGAAAATAAAACATTCATGGATTTATTATTTTTGAAAGAAAATACGCTTAGGCCGTATGATTTCTCCGCAATTAGTGGGCGACCGCTGTAATAATATATAACTCTAAATAGGCTTGTTATCCTTGTTTTCTGTCCTCTTCTTAATAAGATGAAAGGGGGAAACAATAAAAACCTTTATTCCATTAATTTTTACGGTCAGTTAGAATTTTTATGGTAGTAATTTAGTCACTACAATTTTAACTCTGATCTTGTGACGTTTAGAAGTTTTATCTTAATAATATCAAATCTTTATCAACCTTCATAACAGCATGTAAATAGTTACCTATTTTATACGGTTTTGACCATTCAATTTAAATCGTTATTTTTGCATCTGATACTAAAATAATTTGACATGGTTATTTGATATTTCAACGGAAATTTATTTTACCCATTATTGCTTATCATGATTGCGCTTTGTAATATCGCCTGCTATGTAGTTGTCCATAACAAAATGGCAACTTATGCTGAGGTTCAATATGCTGCGAGCAAAAGATGGGTTTGCTCGTAGCATACCCATCTTTTGCTTTGCTCGTAGGGTCAAAATTTAATATATATTTAAAATATTATAAAAAAGTCTACACATCAAATTAACTGTTAGAAAACCTCGTAGATAACCTTAAGTTACATTCGTGTTTTAAATTGCAAAGAAGTTGACATTAATTTTTTACAATTATATTTTATTATTTGTGTACAATGATTTATAATTATTGCTTGTTTATTAGTTATTCGTGTCTGAGATGTATGTAAATGGATATCTTTAAACTATTAGAGAAATAAACCACCTGCAGCAGCACCCTTTTTGAGAATATATACGTATATTGACTGTAACTGACTGCAAAAAGAAAGGGATTTTCAAAACGGTTGGTATGGTACCATCTATTTCTAATTTAATATTCATGACTAAGCTCTGCTTTATATTATAGTATAAAATTCTCTGTTCACGGTTTTTTTAAAAACGTCCCATATTTTTTCTGTAACAAATAACAAAATAAAAAACAGCAAGATTTCTAGAACAAAAACAACTAGAAGCTGGGCGGATAATTACTGCGTAATCTTTGGGCGGGCGGCGTAATCGCCAAAGTGCTGCGTACGGATGTTTTTGTTGGTTTTTACACTCCACTTTACCGCCTTGTCTGTTTAATTGGACGGAACTGGCGCTTAAAATGTGAAGTCATTTTCTCACTGCACGAATAATTTTCACTTAGAAAAATTGGAAATCGTCCTATATGTGCGGCTTTGAATGGAAATTAACTAAACTAAATAAGCTGTAAGCCCCCAAATAAATTATGCTAGGTGCTACTGCGTAACTACAACTTTTTTTTTTCAAATAAAATGTTTCTTACAGCACGTTATTCTATACTAAGATGGGTTATAAAGGTGTCCCAAAATTTATGCAAAGTTTGAATTAAATAGAAAACACATTTTTTAGTCTTCAGATTGTGATATTTTTATTGAATCATAAGATACATAGGATAGGGCTATTTATGGAATAACACACTGCAACTGCGGCTGACGTTGCAAACCTCTATAGGCTACGGTAACCGCTTCCCATCAGGTGACCCGAATATTTGATTGCCATCTTAGTGTTAAAAAAATAAGAAACTGATGATGATTGGTGAATATTTCTTTTGCTTATTGTACATTTGATTCCCTCGTAATATCGATTCAACCATATGCTTTTTAAACTATTATCTATCTTACAAACAGAGAGTCACGAACAGGAAATTTAAAGAGTTACTTGACGCGTCGTTCTCAGTGGAACTGTGGATTTCTCAAATTGGGAACTCTCAGTGTAGAAACTTAGTAACATATCATGAGGGTTATTAGTTTCTTATTCAATATGTTTAGTCAGCGTTGTATTTACTTAAGAGTATGGAGAAAGATAGAGGAACTTGATAAATGAAAGTATAAGTCTATTTATGTCTATTGTAATAGTATATAGCATCAGAGTTTGTTTGTCTGGTTCAACGAGTTTATCTCTGCAACTACTGGTTCTAATTGAAAAACTGTTTTTGTGTTGGATAGTAGATTTATCGATGAAGGTCGTAGACTATATAACATAACGCTAAAACCAAAACAAGCAACGAAAATTTTTGACAAAAATGTGAAAAAATATTCGTTTTCAGAGCATTTATTCCGAAATTGTTCTCCTTTCATTGTTCCAAAAACACACCACAGCAGCACATCTCTAATTTGTACATTGACTCAATATATCACGTTTATTGGTAACCTAATTTGCTATAAACATGATTTAAGTCCTTAATAAATACATAAATAACAAAAAAAAATACATATAAATAATAGGTCGCCCTTTGTACAAAATTATTTAAAAGTGTTTTTTTGAGTATTTCTCTTCTTGAATTGGCTAATGTACAATAAAGATATATTCTATTCTAAATACTCATGTAAAATCATCTAACCTTGGATAAGTGTATGACATCTGACATCCACTGACTCAGCCAGTTTTCGAATACATGCTGTTTAAAGAAGTAAATTGTAAATAATTTAGTGTGTTCTAGTAATGCCTAGTCGAGATTCTTATGCCATTTATTCTCCGCAGGTAAAAAAGTCGTTAAGCCTACCACCGATCAAATAATTTAAAAGAAATCGGTATGATTCAGATCTGAATGAATTAAGAAATTAATGCCTTGAATATTTAAGCCTTTATTATGATAAAATACCACTTTAGTTGTGTCCGATATGACAAACGTTTTCTTAAGTGATTCAAGATTTTAGCGGAGGTTTTTAAAAAAACATATAGTACGTCCATATTTAATGGTTTCGGCCATGAATATTTCAGGTATGCTAAAAGCTTCATCGTCTAGCCACAAGCTAGGCTCAGACTAAACGCCCGCCTCAACACGGTTCGTTACTCCTGCCTTCTATGTGATTGCAGATTCGATTACCAACGCTTTAAGGTACGAATGTGTCAGTAAGAGAGAGTGTGAGATGTGAGATCGCTTTTAGCGATAAGGTCGCCCTTTGCACAAAATTAGTTAAAAGTTTTTTTGAGTGTTTCTCTTTTTGAATTGGCTGATGTACAATAAAGATATATTCTATTCTAATCTAACTTACACATACCATTGTAGTTTTATTTTACTTGACACGTTTGTTCTCTGACACCACTTCAAACGTAAATACTATCAAATCATAAACTTACAGTTGTACAATAGAATGATTAGTAATACGGTTATAACAATAAGAATTTAAAAAAGTAATCAATTTAGAATATTTCTCCTTTGTACATTCAAAGATAGATTGCGGCAAAAAAGGCTTTTGAGCATTACCTTTAAATATCTCAATTAAAGGTCTTACGAAATTTTTAAAATAACTAAATTATGGTTTTTTTTTAATTTTTAACATACAGTTGAACTGCAACTCATTTTTATGTATTTTTTTTTAGTTTAAATCGATATATTTATTAACTAATAATGTAAGTAAGTTTATGAGTTGACAGTATTTACGTATAAAGTGATGTCAGAGTACAAATGTGTCAAGTGTCGTGTCGTGTTTGCAAATTTTGAATACAAGTTTAGAGGAATATGCTACAAAAAATTTAATAGAAGATGCATTATTTGCAATATTATTTTAAAAGCTATAACT
The DNA here is from genome assembly GCA_943193645.1 of Acentria ephemerella. Taxonomy (NCBI): domain Eukaryota; kingdom Metazoa; phylum Arthropoda; class Insecta; order Lepidoptera; family Crambidae; genus Acentria; species Acentria ephemerella. The sequence continues at coordinate 7,660,934 of OW971896.1, read as the reverse complement.
CGAAAACTACGAAAAATCGCAAATAATAGAAAGAATAATTTCTGATGTCAGGAATCTACAAAAATTTGACCGAAAATTTGGATTATCTGCACAATGTAATAAAAAAAGGCGGTAAACGGCCCTCCTTAAAACGTATATTAAAAACTCAAATGTTTCCTACAAAAAAAAATGCCTTAAAAAAATTATTATATATAATATTTATGCCTTAAAATGCCTTGAAAATTCCTTATATGTTACGCTACAAACCTCTCTTATCTCATTATGTGTCCTTGTATGTTTATAGTCAGTCTGTTATTCAGAGCAGGCTTTCTGTACTTATCTACTGAACCTTTAATAACAGTTACTGCGCAAACAATCCCATAAAGTTTAACAAACTAGTGTTACATTTCATCTACACCAGCATTGGTTTGTTGGGACCACAATATCCTGTTAGGATTTCCCATGACCAACCCTTAACTCCCTAAACGAAATGTACCCACTCATATTACCTATACAAAGGTATTGCATCTTTAGTTTAGTTTTATAACTGACAGCTAAAGTCAAACAAAGCTTCCTGTCAACATGACAACTATTTTAATTTCCGCGGCCGCCATGTTTAATTTACTCCTGACATAAAGCTTGATAAATGTGAAGGATGTTATTGCTTGCGGTATTCTAAGGTTACGTAGCAAGCGTCGCTTGCGCTTGACGAAGTTTTTCTTATTATTAACTGGCTATTAATAAAAATAGTAGTATGCGCAACCAAGTTCTTTATTTTAACTGCTCTAGGGCGAAGACAGCGCAAACAATAAATCAAATCAAATGAATGTTATCTTTATTGCATGATTGTGGATTTACAAATTTGACCATACATTACAATCAAGTTCCTCACAATTTATACAATATTAAAATCAGTAATTTATAACAAAAGAATTATCGCATACTGCAATTGAATAGATAGATAATTGATGGAAAATCAAATATCAAGAAAGAACTTGACATTCAAATGAAGAATAAATTTCATTTTGTATTATAAAAACAATTAGATTATGAAGACAGAAAACAGGCTTTTTCTGTAATACACACTGTCTTAATAACCGTCTGTGATCTTATGGTTCAGACCACATACTTCAGATCTAGAGATCCTTGTTCAATTCCCAGTGGGGTCTATTACGACTTCTTCAAAGTACTCCTGGTTAACTGCCATCACCATCATCTTACGTAAGTCCTCCTCCCCCATAACAATAATGTTAGCAGCTTTGTTGTTTAAGGGCAGTATCTTACCTCTGATAGCATGTTCGTCTATGGTTGAGGAACCTGGGTGCAGCTCACATCAACCGAGGCCTTATCTTATATAACCATCAGGTCTCTCCTGATGGTTACAGAAGATAAGGCCAATTTCTCCTTTTAATCTTACCGAGACTGTCTGGTCAAAGAAAGCACTATTGTGAATCGCTACCAATTGATTAAAGATGATCCTTGATTGGCACTATCCATAAATTTTAGAACCTTCCCAACATAAAAGTTCTAAATGTCACATGGGTTGATTATGATTCTGCTCAGATGAAGGATGCTTGTGGATGAGAGATTATGGTGCCAATGCCCATCCTATGTGACTGTGAACCTATGACATTGATCTTGACAAAGCCTAATAAGCTATATCATCTGGAGATGGATTATTGGAACCCAGCATTAGTAACCACAAAGATTAATTTTGTTAGTTAAACAGTTATATTACATTGTATTGTATTTATTTTACATTATATAAATGATGTCAACGTTACTTGTTCATTCAAGGGAAAATGTTTATAATTTTTATATTTTAGTGTATATAGGTAATTAAGCCTCCAGAGAGGAAGCGGCACAAGAACTTTCAGCCTTTAGTTTTTGTAATGACAAACTCCAAATTACTAATGTCATTATGTGTCAGTATAACAAACAAATTTTTTTGTTTTATAGTGCTATATTTTATACATCGGTAGATATGTACGATACTTATCTATTTATGTTGATTTGCATATTTTCCTTGTTTGATAAAGTTTTAATTCAATGTTCAAATGTATACACAACATTGCCCCTTAAATGAGTGATTTGTTTTACGAGTCTAAATTTTGTAACAGCAAGTTTATTTCTATGTCTAGTATTTAAGCAATGAGAACAAAGTTTTCAAAAATTATGTAAATATTTATGATCATACAATGTATTATCATATATGTATTAAGAAGCTACGATCAAAATATTAATTTCTTTTAATAAATTCCTTAGTGATTCACGTCAAATCGTCCGTAAACAACACGCAAAGCCCTTTTTTGTAAGCATATTCGTCTGTCCCTTATGATTTCAGTCCCAGGATTTCAATTTAAAAAGTCTTGTTTTTCTATCAACCTCCCTCTCGCCAAAGGCGATGTTGACCCACAACGTCTCATTGGAAGACGTTTTTCCGTTTTCAACGCTTAATAGAAATTTCGATTTGCATTTTAAACTCATTTAGGTTGTTGCAGAGGAAAAATAAGGTAGCCAAGAGTCGTTATCATAATGAGTTCGGAGTAAGACCTAAAAGGTTTTTACTTTTGAAGCTCGTACACTGTCCTTTATCTTCGGAGATCAATGAACTAATAGTAATTTTGCTGATTATTGATTTTTCAAAATTGCCAGTACTTTTTGTAATATGTACCTACCCACTTACATTTCCCATAGTATTTTTATAGACGCATACTTTCTGCATTCTGTCAGATAGCGTTTAATAGTCTTTTATGGGTATTGTAGGTAGTTATATAAAGCAAAGTCCCTGCCGATTTAAATGTAGTACTAATTAAATAACTAATCTTTTTATTCTTTAACCTTTAAAAATTCATACAATGGTAAAAATAAATTGTACTAATTTTATTTATTTATTTTTCATGTTTCCGTTAGTGAATGTCTTTGTAAAGTGTTATAAAAGATAAGAACCTCGTTTAAAGTCTATGGTCAAACAAACTTCAATTAAAAAAGGCTATATAGGTTTTTTTTTAATATTTTTATCAAAAGAACAGCGCATGACTCGACATCGCCTGGTGGTAAGCACTAGGAGGAGTCTATATGCGAAGATAACGAGTGCAGTATGCGATATAAAGATAGTGTTATAAGGAGGATACACGTTTACCGGTAAGGCTTTCCAGCCTCGGGTTGAGCGACAAAGAAAGATATCACAAAATCACTTTTGGAGTAGAAATGTCCAGGTTTATAAACAAGATGATAAGAATGTGTTGGCACGATTTTATCAAAAAGTGCATAATATTTTATTTTTAACTATGAACTATTGATATAAGTAAACATTGTAAGGTTTAGTGTTTTTGTGATGGATTTAAAAATAAATATAGTTACCAATGACGACGGAAATAATAAACCTTGAATAGAATAGAACGAAAAAGAATGGAATAAAATATTATGATACGTAGATATTTTGTAAATGATTATATAGTCCTTGGGTAATTATTCGTAATTACAAGTCTAAGTTATCATATGTATGCACATCTTATAAATCAAGCTCATTTAGGCTGCACTATTCTAAACCCTTCTTCAAAGTTAGAGCAAAACATACGTTACGAACGACATTGCAACTATGTTTGAACAGGCGCTAGTTTCAAATGGAATTTCGGACGAAGCTATTTAGAATGTGCATTCATTCATTTTTGAACGTTATCATACTAAAATAAAGAATAATATAACACACTTTGTCACATTTTATGTAATTTATTATATTTTGAGCTTAGTCTAATAAGGTATTAATTCATTTCTTCTTTTTCTAAATTGTCAGAAAAGCACATAATTATCATTTGTTTATTATGGATAAAAAACAATATCTGCACAATGTCAGTGCCTTGAATTAAATATATCGTTCGCAGAATACAAATTAGTGTAAGTACAAATTCATGCTAAAATTTCGTAACAAGAGCGACCTTAGTCCCATGGAAATGACAAGTATAATACAATCCTACCTAATGAAGTCACCGTACTTATTATACATTTATACCCTAAAACTGGGAAGCATAATTGCGTTACCCGCCGGTTGGCCGGTCTCGGCCCCCTGCCCATATTGTTGAGGTCGGTAGGTAAGTAGCCGCAAATAGCTATTATGTTTAAAAAGATAAAAGTAAAATATAGATAGTTGGTATCACAATTTCGCTACCACAACCACCCCGTCTCAAAGTTCAAACTAACACCTACGCTTGATTTGCTGTCGACTGTACTTAAAGTGTTACCAGTACACCTGAATCAAAATTGATCGGATCGAGTCTAATTCAATTTCTCCAGACTTTAATAAAAACAACTACATAAAAACATAAAAACTATCTACATTGTGTTAAAATTAATATTAAACAAAGATAATGTAAAAAATACCCAAAGTAGAAATGTTTTTTATCAAATTATTAACAAATAAATATAAAGACAAAGTATTCAGCACAATAATTATTATTCTAAAATCGGAAATGCAATAGTGTATCCAACACTGTTTGTACCAAATGAACCATAGTGAACCGGTATTCACCGGTAACATGTGTTGCACAGAAGATTATGTTCGACCCTACTTGTCATAGACAACATGTTTTCAGTTTGACAAAAGTTTGTTCGACAAAAATGACGAGTTTCGTGTTTTGTGATTGAAAAATTAAATTTAACTTGTATTTTCTCAAAATGACTGTTTGGGAGAAAATAGAAAATGAAGATTGCTATGCCGTTGGTGAGTTTTAGTTATATTTATTGTTTATCCTGTTAATTGTATGGCGATAACGATGTTCTATCTTCTGCTACTTGTTGCTTACGATACCTCCCGCTGAGTATGAGATAAATATAAACATTGTATCATATCGCGTCCAGACGTACTATCACTGCTATCCTGTTAGAAATTGTCGCAATTTCATCTAATGGTATTCAGAAAAGGCTATAGGTATGACCACTCCCATCTTCAAGGCGAATCGTGATTGATAGCTAATTCTAATAAAGTATTAAGATGATGTGATGTGACGTCGCCGTAATGATTTCAAAAACATTTTAAATGTTTGAAAACACCTGTGATATTATTTTAGAGATGTTTGTGATTGTTGAATTATACCTTACAACTTTATAAGTTCTTGCTGCTAGGATGTTGAGCAGTTCACTGACTGCATATGCTAACCTTAATAGTTGGCTTGCTAGTTAGAAATCCAGATCACTAGAAATCAGCACAGAGTTAGTTTTATATATAAATATTAATAAAAAAAATCAAATGTTTGGTCGTTTAGAAGTTGTAGGGCTTACCCAATTTAGTTTCGTTATAGCCGAATAAGATAATAGCTAATTACCTTTTGTTTACAGCCACTATTAAAACTCCTTGAAATGGTGTTTTTAAAAAAACTTGTATCCCTTTGCATTGTGACAAGTTTTTAATTTTATCAAGGTTGTTTTGTTGGCTGCACTCATTATTTGTAACAATTATATAAATATTGAGTAAGAGTGTGTATGTGAATTTCTATGTTTTGTTATAGCCCAAATTGCAAAGATTAATTCAGAAAACAAATAATCAATCACTTAAACATTAGCTTGCCATTATTTTATTTCTGTATGTTGGCAATGTATTTATTAATCCTAATATAATATAATTAATATAATACATATTCATCAAGGAAAGTATTATTTTGTCTTCTCTTCTACAGCAAATTGTGTGCCTGATGGGGTCTATAATGATCTTATAAAATATTACCATACATATTGCGTATGCTAATATTTATTCTACTACCTCTTTGTATGTTTCTGCTTGCAATAAAGATATTGACTATTAAACTTGTAGATTTTTAAATTTTTAGATTAACGTAATAGTTTTCCTAAAATATAGCCACTTAAAAACTTTAAGTGGCTATTAACTGGGAATTTACAAATTGCCCCAGTTATAGAATTTTATTATGTATTAAATAAATTATTTTAAAATAAAATATTAATTTAGTATGCATATTCCCAATTAACCCTACCACTGCTTCGACGAACTAGTAATTGCCGAGAAGGAGTGGTGCAAGAAACTCTCAGCCTTTAGTATTACCTGTCATTATGTATTAGTAGTACAAACATATTTTTTGTTTTTCAGTGCAATATACATCTATATGTATCATTTCTGATGTGATTAAGTTTCAATTCAGTTTGGTTACAGCTTAAAATTATTTAAATTGCAATTTTAAATAGTCCATGCATTCTTATCACCTAAATATTCCTGAACTTTGTAGTAGCCTTTTATAGTTCAGTTATATTTGGCTTGATGTTTTATAAATGTGTATACATTGCCCCATGAATGAGTGTCTTGCTTTACGAAGTCTAAAGATTGGAGTAGCAATTTTATTTGTATATCTAGTAATTATTACTAAAATATGTGTATTCTTCTTAGTCTTCAGTCTTTATTTCATTAGTTTAGAGGTCCAATACTCTTTTTATGTATTTGATTGGTCAAATTTTAAATAATTAAATTAATATCTACTCAATTTAGTTTGCCCTATGTTAATTAATAACAACTTTTGAATTCCCTACGCTCATCTAACTCACAAATTTAATTCTAGAATGGTATCAATGTAACTAATTAATTATGTTTAGGAATCTTTTCAAAAAAGGTAGTTTCATGTCAATGCAATATAAACAATAGACAATAGCCTTCATGGAGTACAGTGAATCAACAATAGTAACTATAATAGAATCTAGTTTAAGGGCACATTTGTACTACGAATTAATTAGAATATCCAAGTATCAAGATCACATGTATCCAGTATATTAAATAAATAATAATAATAATATTTCTCACACACACGCCTATTATCTATCCCAAAGTAAGAATCATTTAGAGCTTGTAATATGGATATGTTTATAAATATCAGAAATATACTAAATAAACATACAAAACATCTATGACCTATGAAAAAATATTCATACTCAACATACAAATATTTTCCCCTACCTCTGCCCTGACCTCTGGCTATCGAAATGGGTACCAGAAGGCCTTCAAAATAATGTAATATGTTAAACTTATTATATATTGTTTAATGAAGTGCTCTGTCATTTTCATGATGAAAGCTAAAAATTACAATTGCATGAAAATTGTTGAAAAGTTTTTAAATAATAAATTTTATTAAAATTAAAATTTTTTGTTGATGCACAAAATTTATTACTTAATATTTATGATTCCCTCTTCTATCTAAAAGCCAAAATAAATAACATATTAAAGTAGTTCCTCATATTATATGTGTTGCAGCAGGAAAATTGAAATATTTCCTCGTTTTAATAAAGACAACATAGATGTCCTTAGTAGTATAATATTTGTGGACATTATTATTAGAGTTAGCATAATGATTAATAAAAATTGTAATAGACAGAATATAGTATATTCTATATGGTATTTTTCTGTGAAAATATGATTAGGACAGATAAATGTTTAATATAGTATAATAACTGTACATGTTGACCACAAAAATAATATATTTAAAATGTAATAATTAGCGTTTATTTTAGGCATATCTTAAAATACCCATTATAATAATTGTTATTAAATCTTTATTACAATGCAGCTCTTCTCGTTCTGTCAATTCACTTAAATTGGCATTGAAAAAGGATTAATATGATGTTTAGATTGAACACACTTGGAAAATTATCTACAGAGTATTTTTAGGCGATTTGTAACAGCCGCTGAAACATATTGATATATCTAAGAAACTATGGACTACAGATAGACGGTTGCTTCTGTAATATGATTGACATACTAATTACATGTACAACTAAATATTACTTACAGTTGAAGTATTTGTCAATGGGAGATTGGTAGAGAACTTTGTAGTTGAGTCCATGAAAAATATTTTTAATTGTTATATATATATAAATTTAAATCTCCAGTTTATTTCAGGGACTAACTCAAGGCTATGACAGTCCCAGGTAGCCTAATCTTTTTTAACAAAGCTTGTATATATTTTATTACCAAGCTTAATTAAACTATCTGAGTTAGCGACAATTATCATGTAACAAATAATTTTAGCGTCTTGGGATGTTGGGTAAGTTAATAAGTTTGTAATCTACCCAGGTTTGATCTTGAGATAACTCATCAATAATTACCGCTCCCTTTGCATTTTAATACATATTCCATTAACAAGTGTTGCACATCTCAATTAAAATTTGATTTTAATGTTTATAGAATATAGAATAATAAATAAGTTGTCAAATACACATCCATAATATTTAATTATTTTTTTTATAAAAAGCTCAGCAAATGACTCGACACCACCTGATGATAAGCAGTAGACGAGTCCACATGTGAAGATAGCTAGTGAAGCATGTGATATACTGCCCTAGCCACCCTCACCTTACCGCCCCAAAAAGTGCTTTTTCACGCCTCTTTTAAAGGAACCCATGTTATAAGAAGGAGGGAATACGTGTTATTACTACCAGGACACATATTAAAAATATTTATCAATAACTTTCCAACCTTTATCATTACTAGTTAGTTAACACAATCTTTATCGAATATTCTCGTTTTGACTGCTTTGAGATAAGATTGCAAATGACATTGACCGTAAAATTGTGCCAGTGGCCATGAAGGTTCACCTCGTAACTATGTATGAATTTTTTGAATTTTATTCCTGAAAAATAATGTATTGCATTTACTGTAGATTGGTCAGCGATTAACAAAGATAAGAATATTTGATATAATGGTTTTGATTCATATTGTCAATTACTTTGGCCACGAAAAGCTTGTGGAGTTGCTAAGGAAAGGTTCATAAAACGTACTAAGGCTATATAGGCTCAGAATCTTTATAGTCCTTATAGTTTAACGAGTAGTAACAAGATTGAATAGCAAAATTTACCAAACGGGGAAAGAGCATACTGTAATTTTATCTATGCAAATGGTTTTATACAGTTTAGTGTTTAATTTAATTTTAATTCTTTCTGCGTAACTTAATTCTGCCGAAAGTTGAGATTAATCAATAAAGCCATTTGTTAGGTTATGTCAGGGACATCCCTTGGCTAGAATCAGAATGACATTTTTTGAAAGTGGCATACCCAAATCCAGTGGCGGCCTTAGGGGGTGGCGAACAGGGTAATTTCCCGGGGCCTCGCGCAACAACCGAAGCAAATTTATTAACTATATTTTATAAATATATTTGTTTAAACGATTTAATTTTGACTCTTAATTATCTAGTAAGGTTATAAAATAACGATAAATTAAAATACAGTTAGTTAACTAATTCATTTGTGGGGGTCGGTGCTCCTACTCACAAAATTATTTAAATTCCAAAATGTTAATTTATAATAATTTAATTTATTATTAATTACTTGAATTTAAATTATTCAAGGAAATCATTGATAGTGAACAGTGACAGTAAGAGAATCATGTGATATTTTGATGGACATGAACGAAAATCTGATGTTTATCCGTGTGTATGAAGGAAACGACGACCTCGGTGCTGAAATACATACTAGAAAAAAATAATTATTGAAGTTTACCCTACTAACGTAATAGTCCTGAGAATTATTGCCACCACAACTTTTACAGTTGCTTCTGCTGAAAGGAGTTTTCAAGGCTTAAAATTATTAAAACATATTTGAGGAATTCAAGATCGGCTTTCAGCCCTTGCTATTCTTTCAATCGAAAATGATGTACCTCATTCGTTAGATTCTTGTGCTTTAACTAAAGATTTTAGTCTTAGGAAACGCTGATCACATCAATTTTAAAATTTATCATTAATTTTTACTGTCCATTTGTTAATTTTGTCTGTATAACTTTAGCATTTCTCAGAAAGCATGACAAATATCTAAACTAGCCTACTTTCGTATCACATATGTCAAAGTAGAGGAGGTACATAATATAATATATTCGTCAATATAATAGCCACAAAATGTTGTGTCGATCGTATCGAAACGTTTCGATCCGATCGGTTTGATCATCTAAATGATGCTTTCAGTTGACAAATGCATGTCCTAATAATAGCTTCCAATATTTCACAAAAGAAGCCATTTTAATACTATTTGAAAACTAATAAAGCGATCATTCTAGAACTCAGCGCTGTGAGCGCTCGAAAAGTACCCCATAGAACGACTTTTAGTGCGTTCACAGCCCTGAGTTTTTGGTACCCATTTTTTTTAAATGTTTGGATATAACTGTTAAAAACCTAAGATTTACGTGTAGCTGATATTCCTATTACTGGGCATGGGAAGCATTGACGTTGCTGTTGGCCAGAATTTTAAAGTAAATGCAATTTTTGGTGATTCCTGTTTTTAGACGATACTTACACAACTCTCTTACACTTTTAGCCAAACAACCTGTTAGTTTGGCTAAAAGACTTTGTTCATACGTTTCAAATTCGCATTGTACGCCATGCCAATGTCATATACATTGATAATGTCAATCTGGTCCCCCTGCCGCTTCCCGAGGAAGCATCAATTATTCTCTGTCAAAACAAATGTGACCTGTAACGTTAATGGGACAATTTTTTATTTAATTTTGGGAACCTTATTAATGTAACCATTGTTATTGTAGCATAATGTAATCATTTAAATTGCTTCGGTATAATGTAAGTGATAACTTTTTACAGCAAATAATCTGTTTTCCTTTATATTAGTGATACCTTACTTGATTTTTTTTAATGAATACTTTGATTGAATTTTATACCTTAAATGCTATCAATAGGTTCTTATTTTAAAAAATCTGTTATATTCCCTACACAGTAATTATATACACGAACGAAGCTGTGTGTCCTACTTAGTGCATAAGAAACTAAGTATCGATATTACATTACAGTTTGTATCAAGTGACAGGTGCAATATGGAATCGTATTCGCATAGACACAGGAAAATACTAGACATGTCATTCTTTTATTTCTTAATGTGTTTATAGGTTTCTAGTCTCTCCTCTTGTATTTTGAAGCTTATACGTTTTAGTGTAATATTTTTATTTTTATACAACTGACAACCATTCCGATGATCTAGCAATCATCGAAGATTTTTAGAAAACGAAATAATTGTTGGGGATCTCCATATATATGGTCCAAACTGATCCCGATGGTAAATTTTAATAATAAAAAGAAAAAAAAAACTCCAAGGAGCACAAAAAAATTAAATAAAAAACATAAAATTAACAAATATTTTGAGCATTAACTTCTACTTCTAATGAGTACAAGCATTTTAGAGAACGGGTGTAAACTCCTTTAGTTGTCTTAACTTTAGTAGTTCTGTACATATCATAGATGCTTTTGAAAATCTCAACAATAATGCCTAAAATCCGAAAAACACTTTATTTCTGTGGTTTTTCCACTAACATCATGTCCCGTGCCTTGGTTATTTAAAACAATGCCCCCGACCCTTTTGAAATAATAAACTTAGGTATTCTTTTATAAAACGTGATTTCAGATCTTCTCTAAATTTGTGTAAATCTCACTCTGCCATTTAAAGCTTTCTCATCTAATTGATTTAAATTAGAGAGGACAGAGCATCCGTGCTCTATATGCTGCAAAAACATCCCAGGTGTTAAAGGCTGTTTAAAAACATCTACATCGTCGCTTATGTAAGTCAAGGGACGAGAGTAGAATTTCAGACAGTAAAAGACAAATTACGCTTATAACACACAAAACAATGTTAGCGTTATATAATTAGTCATAATTAAAGTTACAGCGCTGAATTGTTCCAATCGATCAATCAACATCAATCTTATTTTTAATTGTTTTTAGATGTCCTTAGCTATGGTGGTTGTAAGCTCTACCTTTTGGATACTATAAATATTCTGTGATGGGATAAACCCTTATTATCAACTGTTTACCCGTAGGAACTGCAATAGTTTAGAACCTTTATAAAACCTTTGACTAAAAACCAAAAATCATAAACTAACCATTACCGAAAACCATTTTACCAAAGCAATTGCGTTCCTATCCCAAAATCAGTACTTTAATATATAATTCTGCCTTATTTCGAATGTTAATGCTCACTCTTAATCTTGCTGTCGTTTCAAGAATACCAGATTCGTGTATTGGGGCTCCGATTTGTAACTTGAATTTAGACTTGGAAATGAAAGCTTTGCTAGTTTGGAAAAAAAATTCATGATTAAATTTTGATCAGAAATCTGAACTTTTTTTAAACAGTTTTCATGAAATAATGTGACTATCTTCAGATGCTTTTTAAGCTAATTAAGAACTTGTGACAAGAACGTAAAATGACCATGTATAATATTTGCGGTGGTCCATAAATTTGAAATATATGTGACCAGATTGATTAGTAGGTTACTAAGATAGCTGATCATTTATAATAATTTATTTACATTTATTATTTGTGACGATCTCAAAATGTGGCTCCATCGAAAATTACATTTATATTTTTCATTTGAATATGAAAAAATAAAAATCAAAAGGTCAGGTTAATTTTTCATGAACACGAGGTGTGTTCATTTCTGAAATCAGAATTGTATTATTAATGGCCGGATCCCTAGACATTTGCATAATGTGCTGAAGTGTTTATGTACTGTGACATTTTTTTATCAACTAGATGACTATTGTCTCTTTGCTTATGTAATGTTTATTTTACCGCTTTTTCTCCACATCTAAAGTATTGGTGGTTGGTAGTTAAATTATGACAATTTAAAAGAACTTAGTAGGTTGAGTTCATTTAAATAATGAGATTTCTTATTTTGCTTCCACGATATGAAAACTGATTACTATACCTCCTAATTGCATTGCTGTTAACATTATTTTTATGTCGGTAGACAAATAAGATGGTGAAAGTAGTATAATGATTAGCCAGTTGGACTTCAAAGGCAAAATCCTACCATTAACCAAACTAAGCGTAAAATTTCCGTCCACACGAGGACCTTACCCCTTATCTCTAGATCTGAGGAAGAAGGTTTTCACTAGATTACAGAGGCGGTTAAATGATTGTTAGATTTTTGGTGGACAGTGAGTAAATTCGTTTATTTTTATCCAAAACAAGCTTTGTTACATCTACATTTTTTAGATTACATTCTTATACTACTTATCTAGCACCAACGACATATAATAAATACCTTGTATTACCATGGTTAATAGATAACGGAGAAATATTTAGAAGAAATTATACTTATTACGATAAATAAACATTTAGCGTCGATGGCTTGCGACCAAATTTTCGTGCTCATCATTCAGACTACTGGGATTAAAACCGGATCTCTGATTTACTAGGCAGTTATTGATTTAGTAGTATAACTAGTAACTGTATAGATTGATTAGAACATCTTTGTACACTATCCAGGTCACACAGCAGTAAATAATACTCGCTGACAAACGTTTAACTGTTTTAATTTCAGAACTCACATAAATTTTTACAAAAATGATGTTACGTATTATCCTGTTGGACATGGCCTTCTGATAGTTTTCAAATTATGGCCCACGTTTCATTTCACAATGTCCATTGAACACAGTCGTTTCTACCCCTTCATAACTCTATGCCAATTCAATCAGCATTCGTAGCGCAGCAAGGGACTTGATTTTGGTGCGCGAGCGCTAGTGACGGCACGTTGACTCAGACATTCCGCCCCTATTGTGACGGATTAATTGTTCGATATTGTAAGTATTGTGATATGACGTCATTGGGTTCGATTGTTACGGGAACCAGAGGTATTGTATAAAAAGTCCATGTTTAGTTTGCGAAATTATATTTATGTCAGCTTACTGAATATTAATGTATACGTTAAATTTCATGATGCAGTCAACGCTCGAATTTATAAACAAATCAAAAGTTTACTTAACCAAAGTAATTAATATAGTAACAACTTTTACTTGTCTTACTCAGAATAATAAGGGTGATGTTTCTCGCGCGTATAAATCCATGTTGGTTTGTATATCTGTTTCATTGTGACCTGTAGCTTAAGCGGCGAGACCGATTTTAAACGGTGAGGTAAAAACTTAGAACATCTTTTTAGTTGTTAGTTGTAGTCAGGGGTGGTTTAAGAATAAATATGACTGGGAAAATCCAAAAGATTCAAAATATAGTCAAAGTCAAGTGTATTTGAAATTACGCCAATTTTTAAAGTGTCCTTTGATTATGTTCTTTAGATGATTATTATGATTATGATTGTAATTTTTTTATGACCTTTCTTTGTTATGATACACTATAAACCAAATTGTTTTACTGATAGTTCTTAAGAGAAATTATATCTAACCGTACATATACTATAGTACAGCTTACTTCTCTACTGTAACAAGTTAAGTGAATCCATTACATCTCAAGAGTTATGTTGATGTGCTACTATATTTTCTTGTGTGTGAGTCCTGTACTATTCAATTGTTTCCAGGAATATTAGGTCACCTAGTTCCCTCATGGGTGCAGTAAATACGAATCATACTTTTTTGGTCGGGTTACATATGAATACCTTCCTTAACACTAGATATACCAGCGATTTGAATATATGTCAACAACAAATATTATATTTTTTACTAATGTATATAAAATAACATTAAGTTTATAAAACGTACTCTCTAATTATAGCTACTAAAGTCATAACATCATTTCTGAAAAAAAATATGTGTAATATAGTAGGAATTTTGAATTGAAATTGCACGACCAGTCTAAATGACTGGTCTGGTAAATCTAGTGTTAATGTTGCAAAAGAACCCGCGTATGTGGGTATATTCCCAGGGGAGAACATCACAGAGGCTTCTAGTTATTAACCTACTCTAAGGTCACCAAATTTAATTATTAATAATTTATGAAAGAAACAGCTGTATGCTATTCTTGGTTTTAATTTCTTATACTTAAGTTAATTAGATAAACGTTTGGTTGAGTGATCAGTACTCCTGTCTACTTAGCCAGAGGTCCTGTGTTCGACTAACGGTAAAGGCAGATATTTGTATGGTTAGTACGAATATTTGTGTTTGTGTATATTTCCCTTATTTAAAGACATATTACTATATATATTTATCTGTTATATAGTATCCATAGCACAAGCTCTTAGTGATGCTTAATCTAGCCTATTATATAATAGGTGCGAGTGTGAACGAAATATATGAATGAATATGTATATATTATTCGAATAAATATATGTTGTGTATATGAATATAAATGTGTATGTGACTATTATTATATATTATTATTATTAATTATGAATGTTCTTCCATTCTAATTACCTTTTCGTAATAAAACATTTTCAAAGCAGTTGCCATTATACACTTTAAAACAGTACAATCAAAGTACCTTACAATCCGATTTTAGAAGTTTCCACAAACTTAAATCGATATAAACGTAAACCCTTCATTTATATTTAGCGAGTGTGAAGCAAGGAACTCGAATTTGTAACTATATCGAATAGTTGAATGTTAACAGTAACCATTCAGGCAGCATCATATTTGTTTTTGTAATAATTACTCGACTTTTCATCTGTCACTTAATTTTTTCGGACTCTTATGTAATTTTCAGAAAAATATACATTTTATTTCAATGCCTGATATTTTATGGTTTAGTATGGAGAATATGAAGCGATATTATATCAAAACATTGGCTACTAACTAGGCTTGTACAGCCAAAGTTTTTAATCATAAATATTTTTTTTAATTTCTAAAATTAAAATTCAATACTAGTTTTATGATAATTTAACGTCGTGTTGTTCGTCACACTGTACAGTAGTCTTTTTAGTATATCAAATATAATATAATTGATATTGCTAAAGAACAAAAAGTTTAAGCGAAAATAACAATGTCATATAGACGTTTATTAAAATTAACTTTTAGTGTAGAACAAAAAAATGTATAACACTTACCTTATAATTAATATGCGGGACAAGTCTCATTCTTAAATTTGGCGAGGCATTGTCTCAGCCGTGAAAGGTTTGGTAATTGGCAATGTCGCGATTCTATATTAAGCTTAAACTTTGACTAATTAATATGACTAGGCATTACGCTTAACGGTTGTGCAGTACTATGAAGTCTTCAATGAAAGAACGTGCCTCCGTAATCCAAGTAGACGTGTTAAGTAAACAAGTTTTACAACATAAAATTGCTATAATAACTAGGTAATCATAAGCAGCCTATGTTTCTGAGAAATACATGGTTTGGGCCCACGCTGATGATGATAGGTGATAATGGTTGCTGTTACAACCGGGAACTCTGGTTTAATGCGGCTTTTGAAACACGAAAGAGCTCGAGGTAGCAAAAATATTTATTAACCCAATTAATTATTATTGCTTATTGTAATGTGTGTAAGTAATACCTATATAATTAATTTCCTGAAGAAACAAAACACGTCATATAGAAATTAATGCCCTTCAAAGAAGAAATTAATTGTACCAAATTTAAAATCTTCAATCTTATCTAGCTACTACCTCGACGTCGTCGTGGTTTTCACAGGGATAGGAAACGCATAGGCGGCTCGTTTATTGATAAATTGATTTAAAATATGCACACACTCTAAACAAATGGAATTTAAGTATACAATTCTTTGTATATTTAACAAATATTTGCCTATAACAAAATCCAATAATATTAGCTGATCCAACATATGTCGTTTTCATATAAAAATAATTTAAAAAAAATCTGGAGAAGGCCATAGTTATCATTTAGGGGTTTACAAAATAGCATACGACATATTCTCAGACCTACTACCTACCAACCTGTATACTAGATACACAAAAAAAATCTTATAAGTGATCCAGTCGTTCCGGACGAGTCCGAGAACAAACACGAAATTTTTATTGTTAACTGAATTATAAACGAAAATAATTTTCGTGACTTACGTTTACTTCATGCTATATTGTGTTGAAGCGGGGTACGCGATATTGAACCTTGAAGCGATATTAAGTTCAGTTTATTACGTAGCCGTTTTTTAAGAGTCAAAACCTTTAGGTACTAAGAACGTTAGGTGTGCTTTACGCTTATTTGGCGATTAAAAGAAAATAACAAATGTTTTTTTACATTTTATCAATTTTTATTACGCAAATATTGCTTCGAACTGCGACTTTCCCGCGAGAATGCAGAGATCCTAATATTCTTAATTAACACGGCCATGCGATGTAGGTTACGCTTCTCGTTAATTTGTTGGCGAAACAAATTTCCACCTATTTGCTCTTGTCGCAATCTGTATTCTAGTAGTATTTGTATTTAAATACGTTAATTTTGTTCGTTGGTAATGTGAAAATAAAACGAAACGTAATGTAGTTTTAATAAAGAAAAACTAGGGAACTATGTATGAATCATCTTAAGAAAATGTTTCATTTCGTTTTGCTGATAAATAGCAATAGGGATGATGATAGGATTGTTATAATTATTTATTATTTTAACAAAATACGGGGAAAATATCATATGTCATTTGTTTAACAGTCATTTAATGTTTGATCGGAAAATTTTAATATAATTGTTAAGGCGGTCGACTTAGTTAAGCGGATGGTAGCTACCAACCAGCTAACAACCAAACCAAGTTTCTGCCCTCACTGGGAATAGAAGCCTGAAAATTGGACTTCCAGATCTAACCGCCTTTGTGGTCTAGTAGAGAGACACAGGCGCTTTAAATTATGTCAGTATGCTTTAAATTGATTACTGTTAAACTGTCGTAATAATTGATATACGAGTCGAAGCTATACGTATTAAAAATTCTCACACAAAGCATAGTATGTTTTTAGTAAGCTGTGACTTTGATCGATGTAATGTAACACATCTGTGCCGCTTATTATTAAAAAGAAATGGACATTGTTGGACTTTGTTCTATGTGTGTTAAGAGTTAAAGTTTAATTTATTTCATTGAGTTACTCGTCTCGGAAACAGAAAAAGCTATTTAGATTCTTTTTTATATAATGAATTTAATAGATGACAAAGGGAAGAGAAAACCTTTGACTTGAGCTTGATACTTCAGGTTTGATATCCTGCATTCAAACTTGATCTATTTTTGCATTTTCGACTGGCTAGATAATATTGCTTTGCTAATTTCTCTGCGACATACTAAGTACTCTTCAAACGACACTATCACTACATAATTAATGTCTAGATCAGAGATCTAGACTTCGACTTTGAGTGGTACGTACTGAGTAATGACCACTGGGCCGACCTTGTCATTATTACTGCTTACAAAGAATTGTTGTTTATTCCAGCCATATACAACTTCAACACTGGTTCCACATTGCACCTCCAGCTCGACGTGGGAGAGTTGGTGCATGTTGAGCGGGAAACCAGAGACTGGTATTGGGGCAGGAGCCTGAGGAAGTCAGTCTGTGGAGCCTTCCCGAAAAACTACGTTGTGGTACGGGATTGTACTGTTGACAGGTGAGATTGGAAAATTAAAGAAATAATTTTACCTCTAAATGACCTGTTTCGAGCCTAATGCTTGTAGCGCTAAATGTGATTTAGCATTTGCTTGACAACTGGGTGGGTTCGAATGTGAAATCTATTCATTTTTTAGCAAGAGCGATATTAAGGGTTACAGGTCATAATAACAACTTCTCAAAATGTCAACTTGGCGGAGATTCCTAAATTATCGATAAAGTCAGGTCCATTTGTGAGTTGGGGTAGGGGCGGTCCAGTTCGCGGTCAAGGACTCCCCCGAGATGTGGAGGTTTTCACCAGTCCTCTCCTGTTAGGGAGGGAGACTGCGGATGAAGGTGTTTCTATGCCGGTTGTCTTCTTATTGACACTCAACGTCTTTTGATGCTGCCGGCTCTAAGCTAATGTTTGCTCGGGATGAAGGTAGCTTTAATTTTTATGTTAGTAGTTTATTCTTACTCTCTATCTTGTAAATAAATATTTTTCTTTTGATTTAATGATTAATATTGACATTACAAAATGTTGTCATCATGAGAAGTACTCCATGAGAAGTCGACTTTGTAAGGAGTTTTTTTTTAAAGAAATGGACCTTTTGCATTTTGCTGTCGGTTGATATTTTGAGAATTTGTCATTTTGAGCTAAATCTATCTTGAGAACCACGAAAAGGTATTTGATTAAGGTTTTCTTGTAAGGTAGATTATTATGTAACTGTGGAACGCTAAATAAAGATTTGAATTGATATCTTTCTAAACTTCTTTATTATCTTCTTCTTTCTTTATTATCTTTCTATCTTTTGACCAAGTCATAGCAGAAAAATGGCAAAATGTTCACAGAACTTCTGAGACACCACGTACATGCATTATCTTAGGCTTCAAATATAATCTCAATAATATAGTTCAGGTAGTCACCCCAAAACCCAATTTCTCTTTTATCGTATTAAATAACTTATCCCTATCTTATTTCAATATTAGCCCAGTGCCCTGGGACAATTGACCAGGTCAACGACCCCCGATAATCTGTGAATCATGCGCATGTTTAATTGAAACATTATCGCTGTGGCTCGCCTCTGGAATATGATATTTAGCTGCTAACTGTATTGTTGATAGGCTGGGTATGATTGTGGAAATGTGAGAGAATTTTTAATTATGATTTGCCATATTTTATTATCTATCAAATGCTGATGGAGATGTGCCTAGGGTAATGAACTTAGGCGATAAATTATATTGATAGGTTCGGCTTCCAATCAGAAGGTGGTAGTAGGGTGAACCCAAATGAAATGCGTGTTCGAAATTAACATTAATTATTTGACTTACACTAGTAAACATCGCAGCGTCCAGCTCTTAACTACCTTCATTTATTGGGGCGTGTTACAACGTTAACTAACTTCATAGCCAGTTCGAGACAGATTTATAATTGGTTGAAAATAAGGTTTCTTTAGTAATTTTTTATTGCGTCTATTTATTACAAAGCCGCGTCGAACTTCTACAATCGAAATTGTATCTATCTAACCGGGCTAACTCCTTAACTCTAGCTCTCCATAGAACTATATCCTGCAGCTGTCAGTGTTATTTAAGTGGTTCAAGATTAGATGTAAAGCGGCTACAAACATAAACTGCAGGCATGTCAAAGTGATGCAAGAGGATTGTCAAAATTAAATTAAATAAATTTAACTTGTGTTGGTCTGAAAACAAAGTTTATTTTTGCAGTTTTGCCGACACCATACGACCAAATCCAAAATTAAGTAAAATATAATAAAAATAATTTCTTTAATTATGTAAAACCAATTAGGAAATGTTAGTGCAATACTAAATACAAAGTTAATAAATTAAAAGTTAAAATAGGAGTAAATTTAACACGAGTAACTAAAATCTCATTCTTTCTAAATGACATGTGATTTTTTTAATAAAAAAAACACTGAAAATGATGCGGCACCGCCTGATGGTTAGCAGTTGAGGCGTCTATATACTAGTATAACTAGTGCAGCATAAGACATACTGCCCTTGCCACCTCAACCTTGCCGGCACTAAATGTGCCTTTTCACGCCTTTTTGGAATGAGCCCATGTTGTATGAAGGATTCCACCCTAGCTGTGCGACACATAAAGGAGTCCCGATATCTCTTTGTGCGTAAATTAGACGATAAATAACAGCTGTGCTTTTTAAAATCTAATTGATAGAGCGAGATAGTTACTCAGCACTAAAAGTTAAATGTAGAGTTGATAATCAGTTGTCATTGTCTCGAATACATCCACGAATCTTTCAATTTCAAACTTCAACCTTTAGCATTTAACATTTAGGTGATTCCCACTGTGTCTTGTAAACGTATATTACATTGTTTCAGATGTGGAGACACAGTGGTGGCCTCAGCGGGCGGTAGTGGAGTTGCACACGACATAGCACAGACCCTCAGAGAGTGGCTGGAGCAGTGGAAGAAGTTGTATATTGTAAGTCTATTTACGTAACGTACCACTGTTGGGCACATGTCTAACTACAAGGAAGAAACATGTATGAGTATTTTCCCCCATAACACCTATACGCTATCGCAATGTGGATTTAATATAACAGTCTCACACTCGTGTGTGTTCGAAAACCGACCTCAACTCCTCAGTTGGGTGGGTTGGGCGTTGACGACCGAATAAGAGAAACGTCGATCTGTGTTAATCGTATAAAGTTGAAGCCAGACATTTGTTTTAACATAAAATGACATATCAAAACACTGTTTATAATAGTTAAAATTTCACTAGAATTTAGAGTTGGCAGTTGCAGAAAAGTTTAGATATGTAAGTCGCCAACAATAGGGAAACTAAAATTTTGTAATTATAACTTAATTAAATGTGGTAACACATTTAGAAGGACTTTAAACGCATGATTTGTAATCTGCGAATTAATTTTATAATAAGCTACGTTTATATTAATTTTACTTTTAACACTGCACTGCGTTCTATATAACCACTCCAAGCTATAAGAAAATGGCTTTCCCTAACACAAGTGTTGCCACATTCAAAAGAGAAATCCAACTTCTTTTTTGTAACACGTTATGTTATTATTATCGAGTCTGAATTAGTTTAAGAGTTGAGTATTGTTCGTCATGCAGGTATATATGAGATAACATCGCAGCCGGTTTTCTAAAATCAAAATGGAACAATTTTGTCATAGTAGAATCCGAATTGGTGAAACAGAATCGATTCCTATCTCGATTTCTTTGCTTCAGTCACCTGTATAAGCCCCGAATCGTCTGAAGCGTCGCTCCGACGACGAGCGCTTTTACGTGCACGATCACGAACACGTGAAGAGGAAATTTACCAAAATCAACCAATATACTAGTTTTGGGGTATTGTTGAGTCCGTACCACTGAATAACTTAACCTTAGTACTTTACCGAATCTAGTGCCATGGTAGATGTTTATTTATGTCGAATTTTAAATTATACTTAACATGGAATGTATAAGACACAAAGCTTAAGAAGGTATTATACAGAGTGATGTAATAACGACTTCAATAATTATTTTATATACATTGAAAATATTTAATTAAACCTTACTAGTTTTGGTGGGAGAACCACCTTAAATTATAAGAAAAAAAACAATGATTTTATTAGGATTTTTTTTAACTCGACGTCATGTTGTCATAGACCATCCAATCTTTTTGATTGGATTGCAATTAGATTATGCAATTATAATTCAATACTGAATTACAGCAATAATTAATATTTTCAATTATACAATAGAACTTTAATTATTGTTTGCAGCGCCAGTAGAAATTACATTCACAAGCGACATCTTTGACGTGACCTCACGACTCATATTTATTGAATACTTATTCACAATTCATAATACAGTAACGACTAAAAGGAATTCACACGCACCTATTAGAAATATTTGTGGGTTTGTTTGAGGCTATACAGTATTTTCAGACTGTTCTGTTGGTAGATTTATTTTGGTTTTGATTTCAATTGAGTCTATAATATTTATACCATTATGAAGGTCACATGCGTAATGGGGTTTCTCGCCACAGTCTACAGTTCTTACTGACATCAGAATCTTCTAATTAGAAGTCACAATAAGGAGGCTTTTGGCCGCTGTTTTTCGATTCAACCGATTTTACTCGAACGTATAAATCTCCGATTATTGCAAAATATAATTGAGCACCACCTATTTTATCCTAGTGTGCGTGCGTGCATAAATACGAATCGGGTTTTGGCTATACGTTTGACAGTTCAGTTGATATCAAACTATCTTGATGCTCTGCTTGAGTCTTACAGGCAATCTAATGGAACCTTGTTTTTAAGACAAATAAAGAAGTTTATATACTTTCTTCTAGAATAACGATGAACGCTTTAAATTCATGGAAGTAAGCATGCGTGCACTCCTCGAGCTCCGTAGAGAAACAGCCAGTGGAACTTTACCACAGGACCAGCTCAGGCGGGTCTCTAGGACTGCTGTATTCACTATTGATAAAGGAAACAGGTAAGCTGGATATGTAGATCAAAATAGTTCATATTCATAGTCGTAAATAGCCTTAATTGTTCAAAACAAAACCGAATTAATAAGTGGTATATTTTACGCTTAAAGTAAAAAAAAAAACATTTAAAGCGCCCGTTTATATATAATTAAGACTAAAAAGGTTCATTCTAATTTTCGTTTTTAAATTTTTAGTCATCGGTTTTTTTTTTAATTTCCAAACGAAACTAATATTAAATATTTTTTCTATTATTTATATTTCCCCATTTCAGAGCTCTAGGTATGGAGTTAGCTGTGAGAACCTCTAACGGACAGCTGGTAGACCCTCTACAGATATCTACGTATAGGCTGAACTCTATGCACGATGAGGCGAACGCCAAGATCGACAAAAACATGGTAAGAGAGTGATGATACCTTAACTCAGGTTTATTGAACTCTCAAAAGCTTATAATTACATTATTCACGAATATCGGGCTTCTTTCTTATAATGAAAAATATGAATTTATTCTTTAATTAAGAAGTCAATCTTTGTTTTTGGATTCGATTCTGTAGTCATTTTTTGAGTCTAAATTTCTTTCAAGAAAGAATAAGGAAGTTTATAAAAACTGTCAAAATCCTTTAGTGTAAAATTCAATTTTAGAAGGCTTAGATAAAGGAAATTAAAAATAAAATTAAAGATAAAAAAAAATAAAAAAAATATTGATTTTTTGACGTTCACTAAACTTACTGAGGCTGTACCGGGACAATTGTAGAAGCGGTAATTTTTGTAGCCACAATTTTTGAGAACACAATTAATACATAAATTACATTATGTCTATATTTGCTCATATTGAACTTTAACAGTGATGTGAATTCAAATTATAAAAGTCATTTCATAACACCCATTTAGAAGTCTATTTTTCAGTACTGCTCTTTCTTACTTCTTACTTTCTCTACTTAATATATTGCGGTAAATGATCAAATATGTTAACTTAAATTATAAATTTTCCAGTCGTAGTTAATTTAAAAACTTTCATACAAGAAGTACGTAGGTTATCTTCAAGAAAACTACAGTGAGCTATGAAGTTAAGTATAATAAGTAATTATAGCTTGAGAATATAAAGTTTATTCTTTGTCGCCTAAGGTATACTTTAAACAAAAATTTGGCAAAACAGAAGACTAATAACGACGATAATCGCTACGATGATTATGCACTTTATGTTCACTCCTCAAGGTCCTTTCTGGAATGCTTTCTGTGCTTCGATTGAACGCTTGAGTACTTCGGTTTGTCTATGTATTGAGTTTTTAAAGAATTGTAGTAAATGTCACTTGATAGACATTTAGATTCTAAACCTTAATTTATAATGTGGTATAATACCTTTACTAATGAATAGCTTTATCAACAGGAAACAACACCAACAAGCCAACCCGCAACCACGCTGCCTACGGCGAGGACGTACACAATCGCGCTCAGAGTACACAACTTCGTGTGTCGTATGTCTGACGCGGCAGAGCTCCAGCTGTCATTGTATGACGCATCAGGGAACAAGCTGACGGAGCATTTGTTGTTGCGGTGGCCGGTGCAGAACTTTAATCCTGCGCAGGTTGTGTTTACTGTAAGTAATTTTTTTATTTAAGTAAACGCTGCAACATTTATATTTTTTTGGGTTAAAGAGCTATGTTGCATATAGCAACAATATAGTTATAATTTTTAGGCAAAAGGGTTTCGCTTCATACAGCCAAGCAAAAAATTTTTTCTAGTATAATTTATTTTTAAATCTGGCTCTTAGTAAAATTAAGTTCTCTTTTTGTTTTAGGATCTTGCGAGTGATGTCAAACGAGAAAAAATATATTTAGTGTGCCATGTAGTTAGAATAGGATCTATGGACCAGCAAAACATTGATCACAGGTAATAGCATAAAAATAGTAATCTTATAAGATTTTAGTCGTTCGCGTTCCATAATAACGAAAGAATCTTAATATCTCGATTAAGAATATTGACACGTATAATTTGTAAATGTCATTACAAATGTTTAAAAGCTGTGAGTTGGCGCGGCTTCTTCTCCAAAGCTAAAGTAATTGTCGATGTGGTGGTAGGGTTTGACAATATAAAAGAACTTTATAATTGAGTTAAATACAGCGTTTTTTGTTTTTGATTAATTCGCCTTTTTATGAAATATTTTACATCGCATGATTTTGGAATCATACGAGAGAAATTTACTTAAACAAATTAAAGCTTATTTAAGTTCGCTTTTAAAATTGTTTCTTCTAGTCAACCTCTGTGGTCTAGTAGCTGAGGCTACCTACTTCAGGTCTGGAGGTCCGGGGTTCAATTCCCCACTGGCAGAAAATTACTGTTCGATTTGGTTGGTAGTCGGGATATTTATAAGTCCGTCTGGCTAGTATCATCTATTCACATCTTTCTTGTCTGCCAATAATGTTAATAGCATTGTCGTGTTCCGGCTAATGGAGGTAAGATAGCCAGTTCCTCTGTGGTTAAAAAATCCGACTGTAGTTCTCTTCAATAGTCGGTCTTATCTTCACTTAACATTAGGTAAGATGAATGCCAAGATCTACCCCTTTAAGAATTCAAAATATACTGTATCTACTGCAAAGTTAAGTTACTTGATTCTCAGCTTTTATAAGGTGCTAACTCTCTGTGTTTCCTAACGCCAAAATATAATATCACCAATCTTTCCTTAGGCGCAGTTCATTAGCTCAGCCAGTAGCACCAATTTCGTGGACCAATGGCATGCGTCGTCCGTTCGGCGTCGCGTGCGCAGACGTCACTCGGCATCTCGCTGCCGATAACCCGGATAAACATATACAAGTGCCATTTTATGCGTAAGTAAAATACGTTTAGTAAGAGTAGGATGGGGATGTAAGCAAATCGTGACTTAATTAGGAACTAATGTCACTTCAGTGACTGTAAGGTTAGCCATAAACGTAACAAAAAATTACTGCTTTGAAAAATAATGGTAATGGATCGGGTTGGAATAGTAAAGTAAAATACCACCACTTATTAAAGTTAATTCCGGCTTTATTTTTGAAAACAACTTGAATATTACCAAAAACTGTACCTTGAAAAATATCACAACCTCGTGGAAACCGGCTGACTTAAAAGTTAAAGAAAAACTCCATGTCTCTCTCAATCTCCCTTCTTTTACATTCTTCACTTCATTCATCAGAGGAGCAAAACATCTTTCGCCATTGTTGGTCCTTCGATGGGTCTATCAAATTTGTTATCTCAAGCTCCTCCGTGCTTCAGAAGGTAAGTAACCCGCTGGTCCCGGTTGATACGGCAACTGCTTTCACCCACCAAGCCTCATTGGGCCAGCGCGTTGGTGTTAAAGGACAAACTCCTTGTATGTTTCTCCCAGCAGTGGACGTATATAGGCTAAAGATGACGTTTGAAGGTATACGTAATAAAAAATCTTTATATTTTAAATGTGAAATTTTGTTAGGCGAATGCTACTGACTGTTATTTTGACTTCAATGCCTTGTGTTATTTAAGGCAATTTTTTACAGCTGTGAAAAAGACAACATGGACACATTACTGAGGAAAATCCTGAACAATCGCGATCTGAAAGATGCTAAGCATTCACAAGGACTATGGGTGTCTCTGCAATTAGTCGAGGGAGATCTAAAACAGGTAAATGATATGATTGATAAATAATTATAATTAATAAACGGAATTCTTATAGGGATTTAAACTATGCTTTGTTAAAATTATATGTATACTACGTAAAGTAAAAGAATTATTATTTCGACGACCGTCTGGCTGAGTTAACCAACCATAGCCATGGTTGGCAGTGAGATATAACCACCGGCGAGCACCGCACATAGCTCGCGGTGCTCGCTTCGCCAGGCCGGGCATTCAATAACAGTATTATCGGCCGTGTCGTCGGGGGAAATGTCTATTGAAGACCTTGAAAATTATTTTATTAATCGCTAAACATATACGTAAGTACCGTGGCGCGGTGGCGTAGTGCTGAGGTCAAGCAACCCGCTTACCCTGAGGCCGGCGGGGGTCTCTGCACCACGCGAACCACTACCTAGTTCCTCGCGTGGTGCATCACTTTGGCATATGCACACGGGATACTGTTAGTTTTTTATTCGGTATACTGCGGTCTACTAGGCAGGGACTCTGACATAACCCAGTCGTGTCCTATTATCACGTTAAGGTTCCTATAAAATGTAGTAAATCGTTAATCTTTGCGGAGTAAGGTTAGTAAACGGTGCAGTCGTATAATTTTGATTGTGTAATATTTTCTCTTCTTCCTCAGATAAGAGAAGAAACCCCACACATAGTAGTTGGCAACACAGTTGTAGCTCGCAAGATGGGGTTCCCCGAAGTGATACTACCGGGAGACGCTCGCAACGACCTGTACGTGACTGTAGTTAGTGGAGCCTTCTCAAAGGGCGGAGGGAAGTCTTCCGAGAGGAATATAGAGTTAGTCGCCAGAGTGGTCGATAAGTTTGGGGAGACTATACCTGTGAGTACTACAATGTAGTTAAACAACTTACACCGTAATTAATAAAAAGCTTATAGAAGTATTTAGGAGTGTGCTTGACTTGATGCCTACGGGCCAAAATGATACATATCGCTTGTTTTCGATAGAATTAAAATATTTAATCGAATAATCCTAATTTAAAAAACATAATCGATACTCATTTTTAGTTTTACCAGAACTCAAGATATTTTTAATCCATTTAATTTGAATTGTCTGCTTAAAGGAGATTTAGTTGTTTGTTAACCAAAAGATTTATCAGATCGATCCAGCTATAGTTAAAAATTACCATAATTAAAGATTCGAGGTCAAAGTGTTTTCAATTGATTTAATATATTCTTATGTACAGGGTGTTATATCAGTTGGCGCTGGAGTCGCTCTGACTGACGAGTACACTTCTATAGTTTATTACCATGACGATCGGCCTCGATGGCAGGAAGTTTTTAAGGTACAGTATTTTTTGTTTAATATGTCAATGAATGCCAGATAAACGCGGGCTATCTGAAGGGAAGTAGTTACCTTCGCCTATATCAAGATTATTTTATATTAATGGTTCTTGACATTCTGGAGATAGATGTTATACTGTTAAATTTCACACCGAGACAAAGAGAACTGCTTGATGACTGAAATTAGTTAAGTATTGGTACAGTCAGCCTCAAAATAGTAATAATTCCTTTTTGATAGTTATTAACGAGATATATTCCATGTACCTTTTGTTTTCGAGTTCCCTATTATTTGGTTATGCTCATCTGTACCTTTTTCGTAATCATTATTGTATGATTAAATGCTTACTGATATTGATATTTTTGTGTGTTGATTTCTTACTGTTTACATTGAAACGTATTCTTCAACCGATTATAACAACAATTTAGATCCCAAATAATTTAAAAAAATGTCTTCTACAGGTCTGTTTAACTATAGAAGAATTTAAAGAAGCCCATCTAGTATTTTTATTTCGACATCGCAGCTCGAACGAAGCGAAAGACAGAGACGAGAAACACTTTGCTCTCTCTTACCTTCGGCTAATGCAGAAAGAGGGAACTACTACACCTGATGAAAACCACAATCTATGCGTTTATAAGGTCAGATAGTTTTTATTTTATAAAAAAATGCAGAACTATTTATATATTATATTCAGATATAATTCTTAGGGTTAGCTCTTGATATCTATCTCATCTGATGGTGACTGATGATATAGCCAAAGGTGGAAGCTACCAGGCCAGATTCCTCAACCATAGAGGAAATGGCTGTCTTACCTCCGACGGCCGGAACAAATAATTGCTGTTAACATTTAGTTAAGATAGTGGCAACGATTTAAGGGAATTTACATAAAGCCCAACACTGGGAATTAATCTGAGACCCCTAGATCTGATATAAGTGTTGTAAACCATTTGACCACACAGTTAAATAAATATTTAATTTATCACTGAGTATTTTTTGCTTCATCAATGTTATTTGCTACGCAGATCGACACAAAACGCTCTCTATCGGCGAGCGAGGCCAAGGCTTCGGCGACTTGTCTCGCACTACCCTCCAAAAGGGATGAACTGCCCTCAGGATTCGAGAGAGGACTTACAAGAGGGGTACTATCTCTGATACATAAGGATACGTTGGTCGTCTCCACTAAGCTTTGCTCTACCAAACTCACGCAACGAGGTGAGTGATCACAGATACTTATTTATTATTACATATTTACTTATTTAAGTACATACATAAGGTACAAAGGTACTGCTTATGACTATCGAATTCTCTACCATTGACTTTTAACAGGAATGTGTGCAATAAAATCTGGAGCACTGTATATTGTATTGATGTATATATTTGCGTAGTAGTTACAAAGATTAATATTAGGTCTAAAATTGGAGCTTTAAATTTGTATTTCGTGTCAATTAAACTTCGTTATTGTTAGTGCATTTATCTTAATTAATTATAGCCGTTGTGAGAAATGTTAACTATGACCAGTCTTAACTAGTCTAACCTAAAACCAGCGTTACGACATGCCGGGCTGAGGCACCATTTTGAATACATTTTGATTTTATTGCTTGCTTGTTGTATTATGAGTACAAATATATGTACATAAGTCATGGTTATTTGTATTTATTTAAAATATTGCTGATATTTAAATACATGTTACCAACTATTTTTCTCCGTTATCAATAACACAAGCTTAATTAGGCCTAGATAATAGTGGTAATACCACTTTCACCTACCATCCAGCAATTGGGCCACGCTTTTGGTGTCCGAATTCCTCATGTGTTTCTACAATGTAGGAAGGCTTTCGCTTTGAGTGGGACGTTTATAGCCTGTAGATGATGAATAGGTGTGTGTGATTATTGTTATAAAATAATAATGTGATGTTGATGTTGTAGAGGAGATCTTGGGTGTCCTGAAGTGGAGCACGCAGTACGCGCAGGGCTCGCTGCGGGCGGCGCTGGCGCGGCTGCTGCTGGTGCCCAGCGACGAGCTCGTCAAGTTCCTGCAGGACATCCTGGACGCGCTGTTCACCATACTGACGCAGGTCGGTGAGAGGCTCCCTCAATACGAGTTGGCTTCAAGGAAGTGTACTCGTCTTAATTATATTTGACTAATAGTTGGTGTGTTTTTATGAGAGTACTACGTATTTCTCCTTAATTTCTCGATCTATCTACATTACACTACAATTCGTAACTTGCTAAATAAAAGTTCAATCCTATATTTATCGCCAAAATTATAAACGAAAATAGTTTTGTGACTTACGTCTTATCCATCTTTGTCAAGCGAGGTACGCGATGTTGAACCTTAAGCTGCCATAATAGCCAGTTTTTACTGAGTAAACATCATTAGGTAAGTCTCATTGTATTTTAGGAACCGCCTCTTTGTGTTTTAGAGTTCTAAAGAGTAGTAAAAAATAGGTATATAAAAAACTATTACTGTCGCGCTGGTCCTAAACAACGGAGCTGTGGAGCGTAATAGACTGGAGCCTCGATCGAAAATGTCTACGTAAAGTATACAAAAGTAACGTTTCGTAGTCCCCTATTAAACTAAACTCGCCTCTAAAACTAGACTTGATTTAATTACATTTTCCTTTTAAAAATGAAAATAAAGGCTTTGGCTGTTTTCCTTTTGTTCAAATAATATTCTCTTTGTTTGCCGGATTTCTGAACAGAGCAGTAAATCTCGATAAATTTTAGGTTTTGGTAGATTAATATCTCATTTATATAAATAAAGGAAAATGTAGGGTTCATAGTGACCATAGATTTGTAGGAAAAAAAATTATTGCTTCAGTGACCTTATCCAGGGAAAACTGGGCCATCCCGATTCTTAATAAGTTCTTAGAAAAATGACGTTTGAGAAGGTTACTATGTTCTTTTTAATGGTACAGTCAGCTACAAACTAAAATTGATTATGAAATCCAAGTTTATTAAACATCAAAGATCTTTTTCCCCGTGCACTTATCCTATCATAGGTGGGTTGAAAGAAATTGCTTGTAGAAATAATCCACACCTTTTTTAATCTATTCCATGGTTTCATTTCTTATGCTAATGTT
The DNA here is from genome assembly GCA_943193645.1 of Acentria ephemerella. Taxonomy (NCBI): domain Eukaryota; kingdom Metazoa; phylum Arthropoda; class Insecta; order Lepidoptera; family Crambidae; genus Acentria; species Acentria ephemerella. The sequence continues at coordinate 7,630,240 of OW971896.1, read as the reverse complement.
TATGTGAACACAATAAATTCTTAAATAAAATTAACCAGAGTTGAAATCAACGAAACTTGACATCAACAGATTATTAATAGCAGGGAACGCTTCCACAATTGAGTCAATTCTATTATATTTAGTCTTGCGTAGTACTAGACATGTTAACAACTTTATTTGCTGACCGTACGTAGTGGTATCTGTAGCCTACAGTAACGAAATCAGTAATAACAAATAATAACTATTTGTTTTGTGTCCAAAGGTGACGGAGGATCAACCGGAGTACAACGACAAGAGTTACGGAGTACTGGTCCTTGACTGTCTGCTGAGAGTGATCTCCTTAGTGGCTGACCATAAGTACCAACACTTCCAGCCTGTACTACACGTTTACATTGACGAGAGCTTCTGCTACCCGCTTGCATACGAGTAAGTATGGCACTTCATTAAGGACCAATTCACATTCCAAGTTGGTGATTTCCCTCACTAAGGTATATCTCATGACATATCGCATTGATACTGTGGACTTGTTAATATTTTAATACTTATTATTTTCATATACTAAATTGAAATTAATTTTAAACTGTTACTTTAATGCGCACTTTTTGTGCACTGTATTAAAGCGATATGGCTCGATTCGAATCATATCATAAGAAAATGCCCAAAGACTTATGCAGAGAATAGATTTTATGTAGAGTTATGTAGAACATGTAACGATTACGACTGAAGAGCAGCGAAAAGGCACTTTGTGCCGACATGTTGGAGGTGTCTAGGACAGTATGTCGCATGCTTTACGAACATATGGACTCCTCTACTGCAAAAAATTAGGTCATTTGCTGTGATTTGTTTATAAAAAAATTACAATTAATTTTAACTTGCCATTCCATATTTGAGTGAGTTACTTATAGCAGGTTTTCTCGGCAAATTTTGACATATCGTTGGGGATGGTGCAAATAGCGAAAATAGCCTTGGATAATTTCGCGTATTTGTCAAATGCTTAAATTAATATAAAAACCTTTAAATTTATCAAATTATAATTTTGCTCTGTGATACTAGATATGTCAATATTCAACGCCTCGTCAGTGAATCCGCAGATAGATTATACTAATAGTTTTAGATTTACTTTATTTTGTTATTTAACCATTGTACTATTTCCTTTAAGTAATGTTTTTTCATTGATGCTCAACTCCCATTGGTCTTAGCGTAAATGTCTATCTCGATAAATAGATTATCAATACAATTTGTCAATAGGAACCTAATCTCCGTGATAGTGTGGGTAATAAACATGGCCGACAACGGCGAGGCCGCGCTCAAGCGCCTGCTGATCTGCATGAAGTGCGTGGAGAGCCTCGTCAGGATCATCGTGCGCAGCCGGCAGCTGCGGGCCGCGCTCGGGGACAGCGCCGCCGACGCCGGCTTCAGGGCCAGCTTCGAGGTCAGCGTCTACGTCCTAACACCGTGCACCAATCTTGCAATAACATTTGTTCAGAATTAAACCTTCCATTCATATAGCAGTGTAGATAGATAGATAGAATTTTGTTTATTGTATACCACTTAATATAAATGCAGAAAGAAAGTAGTAACAAAGACGTGTACAATGGGCGGTATTATAACTATTTAATCATATTAGCCGTAGAACCGACGGCCATTGGAGTCAAAAAGTTCTTGAGTGGCTACCGCGACTCAGAAAACGTAGTGTGGGACGCCCTGCGACAAGATGGGATGACGATATTCGTTTATACTCCAATTGTCATAATTCGTCATAGCTTTTTTTATACATACACAGTATCTCGCCAAAAAGGTTATTATAGAGTTATAACGACGTGATTGACTAAGATTTATCATGAGTTTAACATATTAGAGATTGGCGTGTTTTACAGCATTCTGGCTTAACCACTGTCGGAGGAAGCCAGCTTGCTGTATAAACTTATATGTCTACTGCGACATTCTTCTGTCAAAAACTAATAAGTGATTGGCTAAGGTGATTTGTAAAATTTTTAAAATTGACGATAGGACTGGCATGTTTTTAGATAAAAGTCCTAAAATAATTTAAAAAAACTGCAGAAAACAATATTTTTTAATAATTTGATTATAATATTTTGACTACTGCATCATTATTATAAAATATTTCTCTTTCTATTAATCCTCGACCAACGATTGTAAAACCTTTTTTTAGTTTTTAAAATAATTTAAAATAAAATTCAATATTTTTTTTCACTGATGGCTATAATATGTTAATTTGAACATAAACCGATAAAAATAATTAAAATATCTAAATCTTTTTTATGTTTATTTATCTTCTGCAGAGTTTACTGGAGGCGATTGTTTGGCTGATGCGTCGCGGAGAACACGCACTGACATGTCAGGGCTCCGCCCTCAAGTACCTGCCCGCAGCTGTGCCCCACGCCCTGCCTGTATGCCCGGCCACGGAGCTCAGGTACCTTGATCCTTCGAGCCACGTTTAGCGTTCCGCCCTCAAGTACCACTTGCGTTCCTCAACCACAGTGTTGCTAGATATCTCACCTCCAACAGCCGGAACACGACATTGCTATTGTTGTCGATTTGTAATGCTACGGTGTTTGGCGAGGATTGATTTTATTATATATTTATTTGTTAGTAAGTGAAGTAAAGGTGTATGTATCAAATACTGTATCAAAACACAAAACAATATAAAATTGGATGGGGAAACGTCGCCGTCGACAGTATAATGAATAATTTGAGAGATGAGCCGAAACAATGAAAGATGTCTAAAGATTTTGAATTTAAACGATCGATGGTTTTAAAATATTGCTACGACTACGTTAACGTTCTCGTTACAGAAAAAAGTTAGTGGTATGTATGGACTAATGATCACAGAGGCTGTTTGAATTCGATGATCTGTGCCACATCGAACAATGTCATCATAATAAGTTGAGGTGAAGGAGTTTATTAGTGGTGTACCAACAAAAGTAATGTTTGCGTGTGGTCAGTGCGTACATGGTGCGTGCGCTGTCCGCGCTCCCGCTGGGCCGGCTGAGCAAGCAGCGGGCGTTTAATAGTAGTGTACCAACAAAAGTAATGTTTGCGTGTGGTCAGTGCGTACATGGTGCGTGCGCTGTCCGCGCTCCCGCTGGGCCGGCTGAGCAAGCAGCGGGCGTTTAATAGTAGTGTACCAACAAAAGTAATGTTTGCGTGTGGTCAGTGCGTACATGGTGCGTGCGCTGTCCGCGCTCCCGCTGGGCCGGCTGAGCAAGCAGCGGGCGTTTAATAGTAGTGTACCAACAAAAGTAATGTTTGCGTGTGGTCAGTGCGTACATGGTCCGTGCGCTGTCCGCGCTCCCGCTGGGCCGGCTGAGCAAGCAGCGGGCGTTTAATAGTAGTGTACCAACAAAAGTAATGTTTGCGTGTGGTCAGTGCGTACATGGTCCGTGCGCTGTCCGCGCTCCCGCTGGGCCGGCTGAGCAAGCAGCGGGCGTTTAATAGTAGTGTACCAACAAAAGTAATGTTTGCGTGTGGTCAGTGCGTACATGGTCCGTGCGCTGTCCGCGCTCCCGCTGGGCCGGCTGAGCAAGCAGCGGTCGTTTAATAGTAGTGTACCAACAAAAGTAATGTTTGCGTGTGGTCAGTGCGTACATGGTCCGTGCGCTGTCCGCGCTCCCGCTAGGCCGGCTGAGCAAGCAGCGGGCGTTTAATAGTAGTGTACCAACAAAAGTAATGTTTGCGTGTGGTCAGTGCGTACATGGTCCGTGCGCTGTCCGCGCTCCCGCTGGGCCGGCTGAGCAAGCAGCGGTCGTTTAATAGTAGTGTACCAACAAAAGTAATGTTTGCGTGTGGTCAGTGCGTACATGGTCCGTGCGCTGTCCGCGCTCCCGCTGGGCCGGCTGAGCAAGCAGCGGGCGTTTAATAGTAGTGTACCAACAAAAGTAATGTTTGCGTGTGGTCAGTGCGTACATGGTCCGTGCGCTGTCCGCGCTCCCGCTGGGCCGGCTGAGCAAGCAGCGGTCGTTTAATAGTAGTGTACCAACAAAAGTAATGTTTGCGTGTGGTCAGTGCGTACATGGTCCGTGCGCTGTCCGCGCTCCCGCTGGGCCGGCTGAGCAAGCAGCGGGCGTTTAATAGTAGTGTACCAACAAAAGTAATGTTTGCGTGTGGTCAGTGCGTACATGGTCCGTGCGCTGTCCGCGCTCCCGCTGGGCCGGCTGAGCAAGCAGCGGTCGTTTAATAGTAGTGTACCAACAAAAGTAATGTTTGCGTGTGGTCAGTGCGTACATGGTCCGTGCGCTGTCCGCGCTCCCGCTGGGCCGGCTGAGCAAGCAGCGGGCGTTTAATAGTAGTGTACCAACAAAAGTAATGTTTGCGTGTGGTCAGTGCGTACATGGTCCGTGCGCTGTCCGCGCTCCCGCTGGGCCGGCTGAGCAAGCAGCGGTCGTTTAATAGTAGTGTACCAACAAAAGTAATGTTTGCGTGTGGTCAGTGCGTACATGGTCCGTGCGCTGTCCGCGCTCCCGCTGGGCCGGCTGAGCAAGCAGCGGGCGTTTAATAGTAGTGTACCAACAAAAGTAATGTTTGCGTGTGGTCAGTGCGTACATGGTCCGTGCGCTGTCCGCGCTCCCGCTGGGCCGGCTGAGCAAGCAGCGGTCGTTTAATAGTAGTGTACCAACAAAAGTAATGTTTGCGTGTGGTCAGTGCGTACATGGTCCGTGCGCTGTCCGCGCTCCCGCTGGGCCGGCTGAGCAAGCAGCGGGCGTTTAATAGTAGTGTACCAACAAAAGTAATGTTTGCGTGTGGTCAGTGCGTACATGGTCCGTGCGCTGTCCGCGCTCCCGCTGGGCCGGCTGAGCAAGCAGCGGGCGTTTAATAGTAGTGTACCAACAAAAGTAATGTTTGCGTGTGGTCAGTGCGTACATGGTCCGTGCGCTGTCCGCGCTCCCGCTGGGCCGGCTGAGCAAGCAGCGGTCGTTTAATAGTAGTGTACCAACAAAAGTAATGTTTGCGTGTGGTCAGTGCGTACATGGTCCGTGCGCTGTCCGCGCTCCCGCTGGGCCGGCTGAGCAAGCAGCGGGCGTTTAATAGTAGTGTACCAACAAAAGTAATGTTTGCGTGTGGTCAGTGCGTACATGGTCCGTGCGCTGTCCGCGCTCCCGCTGGGCCGGCTGAGCAAGCAGCGGTCGTTTAATAGTAGTGTACCAACAAAAGTAATGTTTGCGTGTGGTCAGTGCGTACATGGTCCGTGCGCTGTCCGCGCTCCCGCTGGGCCGGCTGAGCAAGCAGCGGGCGTTTAATAGTAGTGTACCAACAAAAGTAATGTTTGCGTGTGGTCAGTGCGTACATGGTCCGTGCGCTGTCCGCGCTCCCGCTGGGCCGGCTGAGCAAGCAGCGGGCGTTTAATAGTAGTGTACCAACAAAAGTAATGTTTGCGTGTGGTCAGTGCGTACATGGTCCGTGCGCTGTCCGCGCTCCCGCTGGGCCGGCTGAGCAAGCAGCGGTCGTTTAATAGTAGTGTACCAACAAAAGTAATGTTTGCGTGTGGTCAGTGCGTACATGGTCCGTGCGCTGTCCGCGCTCCCGCTGGGCCGGCTGAGCAAGCAGCGGTCGTTTAATAGTAGTGTACCAACAAAAGTAATGTTTGCGTGTGGTCAGTGCGTACATGGTGCGTGCGCTGTCCGCGCTCCCGCTGGGCCGGCTGAGCAAGCAGCGGGCGTTTAATAGTAGTGTACCAACAAAAGTAATGTTTGCGTGTGGTCAGTGCGTACATGGTCCGTGCGCTGTCCGCGCTCCCGCTGGGCCGGCTGAGCAAGCAGCGGGCGTTTAATAGTAGTGTACCAACAAAAGTAATGTTTGCGTGTGGTCAGTGCGTACATGGTCCGTGCGCTGTCCGCGCTCCCGCTGGGCCGGCTGAGCAAGCAGCGGTCGTTTAATAGTAGTGTACCAACAAAAGTAATGTTTGCGTGTGGTCAGTGCGTACATGGTCCGTGCGCTGTCCGCGCTCCCGCTGGGCCGGCTGAGCAAGCAGCGGGCGTTTAATAGTAGTGTACCAACAAAAGTAATGTTTGCGTGTGGTCAGTGCGTACATGGTGCGTGCGCTGTCCGCGCTCCCGCTGGGCCGGCTGAGCAAGCAGCGGGCGTTTAATAGTAGTGTACCAACAAAAGTAATGTTTGCGTGTGGTCAGTGCGTACATGGTGCGTGCGCTGTCCGCGCTCCCGCTGGGCCGGCTGAGCAAGCAGCGGGCGTTTAATAGTAGTGTACCAACAAAAGTAATGTTTGCGTGTGGTCAGTGCGTACATGGTGCGTGCGCTGTCCGCGCTCCCGCTGGGCCGGCTGAGCAAGCAGCGGTCGTTTAATAGTAGTGTACCAACAAAAGTAATGTTTGCGTGTGGTCAGTGCGTACATGGTGCGTGCGCTGTCCGCGCTCCCGCTGGGCCGGCTGAGCAAGCAGCGGTCGTTTAATAGTAGTGTACCAACAAAAGTAATGTTTGCGTGTGGTCAGTGCGTACATGGTGCGTGCGCTGTCCGCGCTCCCGCTGGGCCGGCTGAGCAAGCAGCGGTCGTTTAATAGTAGTGTACCAACAAAAGTAATGTTTGCGTGTGGTCAGTGCGTACATGGTGCGTGCGCTGTCCGCGCTCCCGCTGGGCCGGCTGAGCAAGCAGCGGTCGTTTAATAGTAGTGTACCAACAAAAGTAATGTTTGCGTGTGGTCAGTGCGTACATGGTGCGTGCGCTGTCCGCGCTCCCGCTGGGCCGGCTGAGCAAGCAGCGGTCGTTTAATAGTAGTGTACCAACAAAAGTAATGTTTGCGTGTGGTCAGTGCGTACATGGTGCGTGCGCTGTCCGCGCTCCCGCTGGGCCGGCTGAGCAAGCAGCGGTCGTTTAATAGTAGTGTACCAACAAAAGTAATGTTTGCGTGTGGTCAGTGCGTACATGGTGCGTGCGCTGTCCGCGCTCCCGCTGGGCCGGCTGAGCAAGCAGCGGTCGTTTAATAGTAGTGTACCAACAAAAGTAATGTTTGCGTGTGGTCAGTGCGTACATGGTGCGTGCGCTGTCCGCGCTCCCGCTGGGCCGGCTGAGCAAGCAGCGGTCGTTTAATAGTAGTGTACCAACAAAAGTAATGTTTGCGTGTGGTCAGTGCGTACATGGTGCGTGCGCTGTCCGCGCTCCCGCTGGGCCGGCTGAGCAAGCAGCGGTCGTTTAATAGTAGTGTACCAACAAAAGTAATGTTTGCGTGTGGTCAGTGCGTACATGGTGCGTGCGCTGTCCGCGCTCCCGCTGGGCCGGCTGAGCAAGCAGCGGTCGTTTAATAGTAGTGTACCAACAAAAGTAATGTTTGCGTGTGGTCAGTGCGTACATGGTGCGTGCGCTGTCCGCGCTCCCGCTGGGCCGGCTGAGCAAGCAGCGGTCGTTTAATAGTAGTGTACCAACAAAAGTAATGTTTGCGTGTGGTCAGTGCGTACATGGTGCGTGCGCTGTCCGCGCTCCCGCTGGGCCGGCTGAGCAAGCAGCGGTCGTTTAATAGTAGTGTACCAACAAAAGTAATGTTTGCGTGTGGTCAGTGCGTACATGGTGCGTGCGCTGTCCGCGCTCCCGCTGGGCCGGCTGAGCAAGCAGCGGTCGTTTAATAGTAGTGTACCAACAAAAGTAATGTTTGCGTGTGGTCAGTGCGTACATGGTGCGTGCGCTGTCCGCGCTCCCGCTGGGCCGGCTGAGCAAGCAGCGCATGCACGCGCTGCTGGAGCTGGCGCGCGGCCCGCTGTGCGCGTGCGCCGCGGCCCGACACCACCTGCTGCCGCATCTGGCGCACACCGCGCGCGCGCTGCTCAGGGACAAGGCCGAGGTACTCGTCGCTCTACCGCTCTACATACACACTTTTAGCACCTCCAAATACTGCTTAACACTACCACTTCCTTTCTTATTTCGATTGTGAATTTCGGTGTAAATAGGTCATTGTAATGATGGCTTAAATGTATACGTATGTACGAAAGTATAAAGAATAAAATATTTTGACTTTCACTTTGAACGGCTTGGAAGCTCTATTGTCTCCAGAATGTCTATATTAGATAACAAATATTTCTTTTGACGTCTGCACTATGAAATAACTAGTAATTTAATATTAATAAACTTTTGGTTATTTAATATTAATTATTTAGCTGTAATGTGGATCTACTGTTAGTAGGTATTGCCAATAAATTATATTGATCGATTGAGATGGAAGTGGAAACGTTTTTACTATTGAAGATCTTTGTTTGCAGTTGCTAAAAGTGGTTTAAGAGCCATTAATTTATTTACGATCTTATTTTTTTGTTAGGAAAATAATTTATGATTATCAAATTTTGCCTCTAAAATTTAAAATATCAATACTATTTATTTCTTCAAAATTTTTTTGAATAACTGTTTTTATGCAATAATATCAAGTGCAATTGCATACAATTAATATTTTCACGCATATTTTTGCACAAACAAAAATATTGTTTTTATATTAATAATAAGTTACATATAGAATTTTACTTTGATTTAATATCTGGAAAATAATTTTTTTCGTGAGTTGAAATACAATTGTAAAATTTGTAACATCTAGGTATCGGGTACAATTCAATTAGTATTTTTGTGATCACAAGTGATTTAGTTGTACCATTCCATGCAATAACTGTGTTAAAGGTGCAGAATGATATGAAGGTGTGCCATAAGTACTGGTTCCATAAAAGGTAGGCGTTTATTTTTAGTGTCGTTAAAAGTGATTATTAGTTACTGATTATGGTAATAGCTACCTTTTATGTAATCACATACATAGATCTATTTTAAACAATCACTTGTGTAAATATGTGTAAATGTTCATTTAACAATGTGTCCGTCCCAACGACCACTTGTTATGGTATGTACGCACTTGGCACTCCCTGGCAATGGTATGTATTTAATGATAACTCAAGTTCTTGGACGGGTTTAAGACTAGTTACAACTTTAGTGGAAATAAATATTTCTGAAAACCAGTTAGAATTGCTATTTAAAAAATCTTCAGTATATTCCACTACTTCTTAAAGAGTAGTTCTCAAAATGCTAGCCATTGTCCCTTTGAAAATCCTCGATAACATATTCATGAATAGCTTTCAGGTTTTATGTTCCCTTATTAACATCACTAAACTTTTCATATTTCATCGCAATCGTAACAGAATAGATTTAGAATGTCAAAATTCATAACACTATTTACTCTTATGAAAGTCCAGATTAAAGAATATAAATAAGTAAATCTGGATAAAACTCTAAAACCGCTAAGCCGATTTGAATAACTTTGATTGTGTTTATTTCGCTTCAAATTAAGAGTATTTTAAAAATTTTAATAATAAGGGTAATCCTAAAGAAACATTTAAATAAATGTAATTGAAAATTGTTAATTTAGTGTGGAAAATGTGGAGAATATGAAAACTTTCATTTTACTCTCTTTGATATCGCGCTATTCAAAACTACTTATCAATATACTTCGGATTACTTCCAATAGATGGCGTTATTGGCAATTTAGCAGGTGTTGCAAAGTTCACCGGGTCATAATTTGCTCGAAATATTTTGATTGAAAAAACATATTATAAAGAGATAGATTTTCTCTAGACGTGTATATAAGTTTTGTTTGTTTATTTAATAAACTAAAGTTGATACTAGTCAAAAGCCCAACCAAGTTAGTATAGACGCGGCTTCATGAGTTGCTCTCTTCGATCAGCAGACAATGAGGTAAGCACGCACGCTGATGCATGCCGTCTGGTGGGCACATATATGTTGCTAAAAATATTTAGGTATATCCCAACAATTCTTCTTACCTATTCTGTAATATAGTAGAGGTTAAATTTGGTAATGGTAATGAGGAACTTCTGGGATATACCCGATCGTATGAATTAAGCAATTGCCGATAGCATCTATCTCACTTGTTTGACAAATGCGGTAGAGTGCGCTGTTCGTATCTATCTAGCAACACTAAAATAATTTACTCTGATATATGAAGGTGAGAAAATCAAAAGAACGGTTACAACTCATTTTAAGATATTAGTGAAACAATACCCAGTGCATTGTAAATAAACCTCAAATTCGTAATGCAGACTTAAATGATAGAACGCTTACCGTAATGCTTAATTTTCATATGCACTTCACAGAATCATCTGTCCCTTTTGTATATACGTGTTAACAAAGAGCTTATTTCAATTATCAGTTATTAAATAATCATGTCCAAGTTACAGTATGCAGAAGGTCAACTTTATAAAATTGTCAGTATTTTGTATTAACTCACCCTCACTGTTTTCTAAACGACCTCTTAATGTATGTAAATAGACATTCTATTGGCCTTACTCATACTATATATACTTATTATAGTTGAATTATATTAAATATGAGTAAGGTCGGCAAAAGAACCGCGTTTTAATTTTTACAATTGCCAATTTGGGAATTTTTTAAATAAATATCCATTATATGGTCATTATTGTTAGAATAATAATATTTGTCACTCATTATTGTGGGTGAAGATAGCACTGAACAGTGAATGAATGTAAGAGATTTATGAGATATATTTTATTATTATACTCGTTATAGTATTTCAAATTAATCAAAGCTTTTAACTTACATTTTCATTTTCTTACATTTTCAGTCGTTGAAAGTCATTTTCAATTTCGATGTAATGTTATACTAATGTTTTAAAAAATTTATTTCATAAATATAATATGTGATATTCGATTAATTAACTGTACTGGATTTCATTTTAAGTTAATCAAAAAGTATCTCAAAGTCATATTTCCAAAAGTATAATTAGCTACTAACATTGCAATATTACTCGAAGCATAACATGATTAAGATAATTTAAACTTGCTTCTATCATTCTAATGTCAAACCAATTTTTTTATGCGTAATTGTTTCCTTTGCACTTGTAATTAAAATTCCATATTCCGTTTAATTTGCACATCACCTGCTTACTATGCGTCGAGTAATTTATTGTTGGGTACATTTGTCGCTATTGTACAGTAGAATTAAGGTGATTAAATTTTATAAATTTACTTGCAACAAATGCGCCAATCATTTATCGCCGGTTTCTACGTCATAATTGCGACTTTGTGTTCTTTGTGTTGCTTGTTATTTAATCGGCTTATTAAAACAATAAATACATCATATAATATTATATAGGTACTTACTTGTACGTATATGCAAATAAGGTGAAAAAATAAATTAGGAAGTTAAAGTACATAATGGAATTGATTTCTAAGTAAAATGATTGATTGATTATAAATAAATAATGATTATTAATTAAAGCACTTAAAAGAAAGCGTTAAAGTTACTTTTCATCTATGCCTATGCTCAATTCTGTTTCGTACTAAACTTTGTATGTCGGCGCCCACGCCGCACCCGCATCGTGAGATATGCACACAAAATCGTTCTAACTTCATTTCCACAGAGAAACACCTCTTATTCTGTATGCAAAAAATCACAATTTACCACTTCACTTCCTCTTGTTACTTGTTATTATTCATTTATTAATATTTATCGTAAACTAACATCACTTCTATGTGTGTGTCAGTGTGTGAGCATGTTGTGTGGTTCATGTGTTTGACACATGAGTTTTTACATTTCATTAATGAAAAGTAAAGACATTAATGAAATATATAGAGTTAATAAACTATAATAGTGTAAAAACAAATATCCATCTGCAATTGACGTATATCATTGCTGGCCTATAATCTCCCTTAAATCCTTCATGTTTTTATGGGAGAGATTTTTCGTTAGGAATGAGAAGAATATACATATTTATTCTCTCTTTTAATGAGCTGTACATGATGTGCCCATTATACTATCCATCGTTAAAAAAAGATCAAATATTTTTAATAAATGCTTCTTATCGTATCTAACATTAATTGGAATTCAATTAAATGTAACTTATTATACTTATAATAATAAGTATTGGGACATTCGAAATGGAGTATTTACTTTTACTTAAGTAGTTGTGCTGTTTAATTTTGTAGTTAATATGGAGTTGTGTGTTTGTCTGTGTGTTCACTTTACTAATATCACTGTTTTGTCTTATTATACGTTATCGTCCTTCTGTCCTTATTATTAAGATACATTTTTAAATGATATATATGTACTTTACATGTACTTTGATTAGTCTATAATTATTTTTACATATTTGACAGTATCTTTATTTTATTACAGTATGCAAATATTTTAAACATATACGATAACGTCAAATGTTAACTTTCAACAATAACATTGCAACATTTTTTTGATGTTGTTTCAGATATTAAAACAATAATAAATAACCAAGCGAGCATCACATGTCGCTTGTGAACTAAATTGTGTGCAAACTCTTGATGTGTTGCATGCTGCACGCACGTCAACTATCATCTGTCACTTTGACAGTGACAGATGAAAGTTTGCGGGCACAAAGATCGGTCATCGTTTGTAGACTTTCATTTTTAGAAAATTTATTTATAACTTTTGAAAAATAAATCCATCAAATCCAAATTAAAAAATATAATGTAATGACCAATCTTATGCAGTCGGTGTATACTTATGACAGATGCCCGTGATGTGCCATTGCAATAAAGTATTAATTTTCTGTGCCATTCTGGATATAAAACTGTGATATTTTTGACTATTTCATTAATAATTGAAGAATTGAGAATATTGTAATGGTTCTGCCAAATGTTAGTGATGCGTATATATTTTTATTTCATTGCAAGTGTCAATAGTATAATTATTTGACCGTTACCTTATGAAGATATTGGATTTAAGGCGGTAAACCTCTGAAGAACCTGGTTTAAAAAACTATTATATATATGAAATGGTTTCCTAAACCAGTATGTAAACCCTTGTATGGTATACGCAAATACGTTCAAAAAATAATTTAAAAGAAAATAGATTCCACAGTAGCAAAGAATACAAAAAATATAAATTTTTGGTAATAATTATGATGTGTGTCAAAGGCAGAGGGTGCCGCTTTAAAACTAGTCTACTTAAATAAAATTATTAGTTGTTTGAGAGACGCGCAATTATTGTTTAGTCTTCAACCAAATTCAACCTTATATACGCATCGCAATCAGAATAAAGGCACTAACAATATCGGACATCAGTCGCAAGCTTGAAGCGTGTGCGTATAGTGGGATCGTGAGGCGGTGCACAAGTCACGCTCTGTGGACAAAGCGGCGAGGCTGCTCGGAGCCGACACGGCAAGGCTACACGACGAGACCAAAGGCCGACAGATCGTACGTACGATAACTCTGAATTTGAGACACTGCACATACAAAAATATTTCAGCTTTTCAATCGTGATTGTTTCCTATAGTTATAACTGAGCCTATCTTAGTTAAAATACTGATTAACTTGGTTTTTAAGTGCTGCTCTGTCGATTTAATATATAAAGAGTAATAAGATATAATTTTATTATCAAACAATGCATATGAATTCGATTTCTTGTAAATATAGTACATATTGTCTTCGTCTCTTATGTATAAAAATAAATAGCTATTCGTTAGTGTCGATAAAACTAAAATACCTATTTTATTATGTTTTGTTCATTTTAATTCAGGGGTGGTTTGAAAATCAAAACACACGTAAACTCCATAGGAAAACCAAAAAAAAAATAAATGAAAAACCAATCACCTAACTGTCATTTGCACCGCTACTTCGGATTACTCTTGATAGATGGCGCTCATTGGATGAACTTATCTAAATACTAAGGTCATGCAAAGTTTACCGGCTCAACTATTAAATATATTATAACGAAATATGATTTTTTTAAAATACTTTCTGAAGATTAATATGTGGTACTACAAGAAAATACGCACTTTGGTTGGTGCCAGTACAGAGAATACAACTGTTAACTTTTGATGAACATTTATATTAAATTTTAGTAATATTTCTATCATTTAAAATGGAGTCAGTCAGGCACTGGGTACTGCGGCAGAACACTTGGTTTCACTTTTCATTTGACTTACGACATAAGAAATCTGGTAAACAGTATTTTAACTTAAGATTTTATGACCGGTTAGAAATACCTAAGACTTTATTTGGGAATCTAAACAACATTAGAAAATCGATTAATAAAGTCTTTTTATAAATTCCTTTTAATAAATATTTTTCAAAAAAGGAACCTTTTACATCTTCGGTATAACAGAAACTTCAATGGTCAAAATATCCCATGTTTAATGGTATGGTAATGTGCTCATATTCAAAGTTAAATAACTTTGAACTTTACACTATGCGTAGTTTAGTTATCAGCGTTTTAGCTTAAATATTATAAACTAATATGATTAATTATAGTTATATTTATAGTTACTTATATGCTAATCGTGTGAATTGGTTTTGTTTGAATTCAACTACATAATTATGTAATGAACTTAAAGATATTTTTATTTTTCAGACGACAATCGGCAAGTACTGTGTTCTGAAGTACATAAGCTTAATCTAAATTAAAGTTCATTACATCTCGCTCTTTCGAAATTATTACAAATATGGTAACTGCCATATCACGTGTCAAGGAGTGTTGTATTTTCGACCTTAAAATGCAGGTTAGGCAGAAACGGACTACTCATTTTTGCCAATTTATTTTATATGTTATTGAAAGACAGTGTTATAATAGAAACAAGTGAAATAATTGTTTCGATAGGCTGGAAAATACCAGAGATATAACAATTTTAATAGACCGTTATTGAACACGCCCAAACGTTCTTCTGAGTAACGGGTACTGTACTATGACGTCACATCTTGGTAGTTTATATTCACCGCGGAGCAACTCTGATAGGCAACAGTATGAAATATGAAAATGGTTTAATGATAAATGTTTATAGAATTTATTATCCAATTATATTGGTTTTTAATTAATTCTTTATATTTATAAATCTTTGGGATGACTAAAATAATATATAAGCTATCAAATTAAACGTTGTTTCAAAAATCCTTTTTATTTGTGTTTTGTTATAATAATACAAAAATATATCGAACCTGTTATAATCCCTACTGTCTATAGTGTCTTTAAAATTTAAGTCTAACGTTATTTCACAATTTAAATTTTGGATATCGTTTTCATATCAATAACGATCCCGAATGAGATGTAATTTTTGAATTTTAGCTTAGATATATCGTGTCTTATAATCAGGCCCAGTCTGTAACGAATTGAACTAAACCAATTGACTCGATTCATAAATACTGCGTATTATAATATTTTGTATATACTATACATATTTTTCAAATTATATTTAATGCAGTCATGCCGAGGTGTCTAAGGTTAGTATACGATAAGTTAAATTTTGTTTCTTGGTTCATTCATATTAAT
Organism: Acentria ephemerella; assembly: GCA_943193645.1. Taxonomy (NCBI): domain Eukaryota; kingdom Metazoa; phylum Arthropoda; class Insecta; order Lepidoptera; family Crambidae; genus Acentria; species Acentria ephemerella. The sequence continues at coordinate 7,614,996 of OW971896.1, read as the reverse complement.
TAATTGTGATATTTAATAAAGAACAAATCATCCTGTGGATTTAATGAAGTTAAAAATAGAATTTCTGTTGGCTGAAATAGATACACCTATTTCATTACCGTGACGGTGTTTTCTAAATGTCATTTACAGCTATAGATAAACACATAATATGTCAAAACTAAAGTGAAGCTAAAGAAATATTAATATTCTTATTGAATGAAAAGTAGTTTTGATATATAAATTATGTATTTCTTAAAAATATCTGCAGAGGGCCACCCATATTACCTAAGGATATAAAAAACACCTTATGCCTATTCTCAGACCTACAAAATATACAAAAACACTTGATAAAAATCGACCAAGACGTTTTGGAGAAATTCCATGACGAAGACTGTGACCCGAGATTTTTTATAAATTAGATTAAATATGTCCAGTTAAAATTGTCAGTAGTGATCCTGCCATGCAAAATAAATAATTCATTATTTACTACCATACCGAGAGTTTATCAAATAAATTCGACATGCCTTAAGAAGTTAACTGCTGTTGCTTACTCAAGCTTAATTAACATAAAACCTTTTTTCAATACCTTTAGGTTGAACTTTGCGTGGAAACACTCGGCGAAGTGATGACGTTGCTGGCTCGCAATGACGTGGGGCCAGTGGAGGCGGACAGAGGCGAGATGGCCAAACGACTTCTGCCTACTTTCTTCCATACGGCAGCGGCCATGTTGAATGATAGGAAGCCAGACGATAATGCTGCTGATGACGCTTTATTGGTAAGACATTTGATCCGTTAAGGTATATATTGAAGAGGATCAAAATGGAGAGTAGTAAGAAATGATAAAATATTTAATTCGAAATATATAAAACACATTTTAACATTAAAGAAATATATAGTCTCTGAAACTAATACAAGGAAATCAAACTAGCTTAACCAGTTTCCGAGACGGATGTCTAAGAAATCTGCTGTTGTGACATTAGCAACTCTATATCCTCTTCATTGGTCCTACGTGGTACCAATAAAGAGAATCGAAATGGAAAGTATTGTTATGATCAAGAAAAATAAACATGCAAATACAGTGACAGCGAAAACTAATTAAAAACAAACTTCAAAAAGCAAAACGTAAAACGCAAAAAATATACAAATTAAAGTATTAAAAAGAATCATATAAAGATGTGAATATGGTACGTCACATCACATATTCATCATTCTACATTCCACGTGCAGGATAATGTAGAAAGAAAGACTCCATTGTAGGCCATGATAATTGCAATCGGATCGCTAAATGAGAAATGTATGGGATTTGACATAAGCTTTCGATTGCAATTATGGAAATGCATCTTGTATAGGCTTTCTAGATAGGTTAATGAAATTTGTTACTTTGAGTTCCTCCGTCGGTGCACGTTAAACCGGTCTCGATTGTTACGTCAACCGTTTTCACCCACCAACCCGCATCAGGTGGTGGTGTTGTCATCTCACTTGTTTCTCCCAGGTTTGTGATACGTCTATAGTCTATAGATACGGCTGTAGATGTTGAAATGATGTGTAGTAATAATAAAATCATGTTGCGAATGAAAGCTGTACAGTGTTTTAAGTTACACTATACTCCACCCCAAAATAGAATGTAAACAATTAAAATTACATGAAATTAGTACTTAAAGTAATCTTGGGAAATGTTAATAAAAATAAATCTTCTGGAAAGGTTGATGTTCTTTTCCATTGAAAAGAAAAGTGTTATCAAACTTATTCGCACAGTCAGTATTACTTGAATGTTTTAATTCAATCTTAAAAATCAAAATTACTGCGCCTGCGTCGGTGTACATTTCACGATATTGGCTTTTATCTCACCTGATGGTAAGTGAAGATAATGCCAAAGATTGAAGCGAACTACAGCCGGATTCCTCAACCACAGAGGAACTGGCTAACTTACCTCCAACTACTGGAACTTTTCAAGATCTTGCTAGCTGGCCAGGCGATTATATGTATATAAAATCGTGTTTTCATTATAGAGACGCGTAATCTGCGTCATCCTCGACATGGTCCGTCAGATGTCGGACGAACAATACGTGATAGTAGTGAAGGCTCTTGAAGCAGAGAAGGTTGGCGGCTCCCGGTCTCTACTGTCTGATGCCCTGGATCTGATAGCGGCGTTGTTACAGAGGCCTGTGTTTAGAGCCCACTGGGCTGATATGTTGCATTTACAACATTATGTCATGCTTCATGCCTTGAGGTAAGTATGTCATGACTTTTGACATTTTGTAAAATTTTATACTTATTATTTTCATCACTTATTAATTCTTTGAAAATAGTGTTATTTCCCACAAAAAATCTATCTGCCCTGCTGAAGTAGGCTTAAGTTCTCCTTATCTTCCCTGTAATATATAATCCAAAATAAGGTCAAAGTTTGATGGGTGACTGTCAGTACTATCGATTTTCCTGGGATCTTCCCTTTCACATTATAGATTCTGACTAGCTGATAATAGGATCATTTCAAGAGTATACTCTGTTAAATAAAGAAAGAATTTTGAAAATTGATTCACATAAATACACGATGAAATATATTCTTTGATATATTATTCTTGTATATACAGAGAAACAAAGAACCCCCATCTTATTTTTTGTAGTCTGTTAAATAGGAGTGCCCGCAGTTGTCAGTGTGTGTGTATATTTGTATGCACTCGGCAGGCTAGTGTCGACGACGCTGCGCGAGCGGCTGTGCGGCGCGGGCGAGGGGGAGGAGGGCGTGGGGCCGGGGGCGGGGGCGGGGGCGGGGGAGGTGCACGCGCTGTGGCTGGCGTGGTTCCGTGCGCTGGGCGCGCTGGCGGCGGCGCCGGCGCTGCAGCCGCTGCAGCTGCCGGCGGCGCGGCGACAGCGGCTGCTGGCGCGGTACGGGGACCTGCGCCGGGCCGCCGCCGCGCTGCTTGCTGAGATGTGGTTCCAGCTAGGTGCGCATTATACTATATTATATTCAACTTTGGTTCTTTGAAAAGGTTGTGCACGGTGAAGTAATCGGACACTACTTTCGGTATGGTTTAGAAGAAAGTAAAAATGGTCTTTTGGTTAATGGTTTATTCTGAAAATACAACTGGCTTCGTGATCGAACGCGCACTGATTCCACAATGGAAATTATTACACATGTTGGCGTAAGCGCTGACAGCACGTAACGTGATGCACGGTGAAGACTGCACGAGTTGTAGGTTAGCTTCAGTCTACCTTTAAAGATATTATGGCATAACACAACCATCTCTGTTATTTTAAGTTACCAGGGAACCAACAAGACCACAGACCAATAAAATTTTAGGAAGATTACTTCTATCTATACAAAGACTACTGGAAACGTTATGAGAGTTAGTAAGATTGTTATTCCTTATTTACAGGTGAACATAAGCGGTCGTTCATACCGTGCCTAGTGGGTCCCTTCTTGGAAGTGAGTTTCCTTCAAGATGAAGAAGTTCGAAACACTACGATACCTCTATTCTTCGATATGATGCAGACGGAATACATGGACAGTATTGCGAACGGAGAAAGCGGTAAGTGTATTTAGACAATACTATGTTAATCAATCAACATAAAATATAATTTGCTTGAAAACCGACGTTTTTATAATATTTTTAATTATACAGAATTATTTTTGACTTCAGTTTGCTAGAAATATCTTGACTCTAACATAAGCATGTAATGATCAGTTAGGGATTTTAATTCGGTTTAAGCTTACTTAAGCTGTCTGTCCACTGTATCTTTAATCATAGAAAATACAACAATTTTATAATTTATGTGCTTTATAAGCTAAACTATATAATTTAAACTACCAATAAAAAATATTTTTTAATTTGCCTACGCATTTTTCAAATTTTTAAAATAGTTTAAAATAGATTTTAAATGTGTGTAAAAGTCTAGTGACATTTGGCGGGATTTTTTTATAAATGACACATTTACATTTTCACATGAACGAGTGATTTGTCCTGCGAAGTAGAAAGTTTTAGCAGCCAGTTTATTTTTATTCTAAATGTTGAAGTTATGCTAGTAAAGCTGTCGTACGATATAGCAATCCTTTTCTATATGAAACTACATCATTCTCTCTTAAGAAATACACTTTAGCACAATATACGGAATAAAATGTACACAGGATTCAACTTTCATCAAAAATTCGTTCGCCAATATATCCAGGTTGAATGTTAAATCAATTCAATTGTTTATTTTGCGTTATTTATCGTATGTATATAATATGTAGACATTAATAATATTATTGACACTATGGACCCTGTCGGGCACAATACATTTAAAGGATAAACGATAAACGATGATGATGAAGAAAGGCAGATGTTAAAAGGAGAAAATAAATGATATATGAATTAATAAATTGGCAGAGGGCCACCTGAAGGAGCTAGAGAGCGAGCTGATAGACAAGCTGGACGTGCTGGTGGAGCGCGGCGGCGGCGACGCGCAGTGGCGCGCGCGCTTCGTGTCGCTGTGCGGCGCGCTGTGCGGCGCGGCGGGGCCGGGCTCGGGCCTCCGGCGGGCCGGCGCGGCGCTCGTGGCCGCCGCCGCGCGCCAGCTGGACGCGCTGCTCACGTACCGCGCCGCCGCCGCGCGCGCCGCCTCGCCGCACCGCATGCTGCTCACCTCGCGGGTGCTGCACTTCTACGAGCACATCGAGCGGCCGCACATGTACATCAGGTGAGCCTCCTTTACTTATACTAATATTTACTGAGGAGAAACTTTTGCTCGTTTACTACACAACCGACTCTTGAAATACTGTGGTAATGTGTCTCCCTTGTGTCCGCAGATACGTGCACAAACTGGCCAAGATGCACCACGCGGCCCAGCAGTGGGCCGAGGCTGGCCTGGCGCTGAAGCTGCACGCCAAGCTGCTGCAGTGGGCGCCCGCCCCCCTGCCGCCCCGCCTCACGCACCCCGCGCCCGCACACCCACACCACACACACCGCGACCTCAAGGTGACCACACGCCCGCTCTTAAAATATATGTAACAAATAAGTTTAGCTTCATGGGGTTAGAAGGATTGGATAAAACTTTGAACCTTCCCATTTACCCACGTTCATATTGATTTTGAGATGACTCTTCAGTAATTATATATGTAACACTTTGTAATTATGCAATTGCATGCAAAGGCATTTTAACATATTCCATTACCAAGTGTTACATATCTTTAACTTTACAAACATCACAATTTGTAAAATTTTATTGCATTAAATGTGTAATCATTACTTATTAATTACCTATACATTTATTTCCCAGGAATACCTCTACAGAGAAATAGCTGAGCTCCTAAACAGAGGTCGCCAATGGGAGCTAGCTGTGGACTTAATTAAAGAATTAGTCTCTGTGTACGAAGAGGAGGCTTTAGGCTACGGACCCTTGGCGGACTTGCACGGTCAGCTTGCTACGCTTTACGGTGCCATGCTACGGACCCCTAGGTACCATCCAGGGTACTTCAGGGTTATTTATTACGGGAATGGATTTCCAGAACATTTAAGAGTACCAAACGTAAGTGTTACTAATAAATATTCCTTTTAGTTTTGAAGCCTACAACACAATTGTATATTTTTAACATTAAAGTATTTATATTATTGTCACTAGGGCTTCGTGTATCGAGGAAACGATTACGAACAACTTCAAGAATTCAAAGAGCGTTTGTTAGACGAATGGCCTGACGCAGAAGTGTTGCCTAAACTGGACCCTCCCGGAGAAGATATTACGCAGTCAGACGGACAATGTATCCTTTTTATTGTGACTAGACCCGGTGACTATGCATTATCTAAGCTTAAATTATAGTGCACAAACATTGATATGACTGCCACGACATCTATCAAAAGTTATACGAATTAGAAATGAAAGAAGTTACAGTTTTGCATAGCTCGGTAGAATATTTTCCATAGTCAATTGCTGATAAAAAATTGTTATTTTTAAGCTTTTATTCAGGATTTCTATTTGTAAAATTTTTAAACTTCCCTGAATTAATCCTAACGAATCTAAAGAAGAATAAGTAAAATAGCTCAAACCGTTATTTAGTTTTAGCGAGACTAACGAATAGCTCTATATTTTTTTATATAAGAAGAAGATAACAATTAATAATATTTTGCTTTGAACATCCTTAAGAAATCCATAAAATATCCGAGTCTAATTTATTTATGTACACACACTAGAGATCCGAGATTCAATTTACAGTGAGGGTAGATTTTTTCTGCTTGGTCAGCTTTAACACACGAAACAGCTTTATGTACGAAATAGGGAGTGCGATAGTATCATAAACCCTACAGGTCGATCTGACATCACAAATTCACTTTATGCCAATGCAATATGCTCCTTAATCCAAAGACTTTAGATCTTCAAATAAACGCAGTGGAACCCATTATAAGTGATAAACTGAAGAGGCTCTCCGGCAAGCCAGTGGCGGACCAGATACTAATGTATTACAAGCATAATGATGTGGATAAGTTCGTGTTTTCAAGACCATTCCATAGAGCAGGTTAGGTTCTTAATATTTATGTCGCAGCCAACCAGTTTCTGCAGGATTTCAATAACCTACCGACCAATCAACCAGAAGGGTTCCTTCAAAAGAGGTGTGAAAAGTCACTTTTGGGCCGTCAAGGTGGAGGTGGCTAGAACAGTATGTCGGATGCAGCACTATACTACGCGTGAACTCGCGGCAGACGGTGACAACAATCAATTCATAACAGAGATGCGCACGCGCAAATTACTGGACTATCGATATCAGCTCATTCATCCTCGTACTTCTTACTATCAGGTGTTGTCGAGTCATTTGCTGTAGTTTTTATAAAAAAAAGTCCGCAAATTTTGTTGTTGCCAATTCAAAGCTTTATTTTGATAAAATAACTGATAGATAAAATGTATTTTGCGAATAGTCGACCTAAATAATCAATCATCAATGTCGAATACCTTATCTACTATTTTTCAGAGGAATCTCTTAACGGGTCAACGGATGATATATCTAGTCAAAACGAGTTCGCTACTAGATGGCTAGAGAGGACAGAGCTGGAGATTAGCGACAAGTTACCTGGTAAGTCCGTGCCTTTTAATGTACTATTTAAAATGCTATTCATATCATCTATTCGAAATGAGGCGATCGGTTCCTCGACAAGTTCCACGACCAAAATGAGTAATTCCAGCGCACTTAATAACAGGACTTCCGATTTTTTTTGTAATTGGGAACAATATTTTAATTTAAAACTTGGATTCAAAAGAAAACGCGACTGCTGACACGCGAAAATACTATTGATAATTTTTCCACAAATTGATTAAAAGATTGTTTGAGGGCAAGAGGGATTGTTTGATCCCTTCGCTTCACCTTGCTCTCGCCCTCAATAAATTACTATGGTCCCTTGTAATAAAATCTAATATTTTATATCACAAACAGTAATATCAGATGCTGTATACAATTGGTCCTTGTTGTTAGACTGGAACTCTTGAAGCATCTAATCAGTGATGCGATCTTATTGTTGCATTGATCATTGGCGGTTCTGTTTTTTTTAAAAATCTTATTTAATATTTTCCCATCGTTTTATTCTATTCTACTCATCTAGGTATTCTCCGCTGGTTTCCGGTGGTCAATGTACGTACTTACTGGGTGTCTCCAGTGGAAGCGGCAGTAGAGGCTCTTCAGGAATCGAACCGGGCACTCAAGACTATCATCATGTCGGCCAGAGCGCCCGATTCCCCGCTACAACCGCTCACTATGAGGCTTAGTGGTAAGTGACGGAAGGGCTACATAAACCAAGCCTCTAAAGCCGGCTATTTTGGCAGAGTTAAGTTAGATGCCAACGTTGCCAAGAGACAGCCCGCTTGCCAATTATTTGCTCTCAACTTTCTTGGATGGCCGAGTTACTAATGATTGATACAAGTAAAAAAAATATCTTTTGTTTAGTCGTAGTTCGATCGAGTTGCTGATTCTGCGTAATTCCAAAAATGGGGCAAATCCTTGGATATTCACATGTCTAATTCCATTCTATTGTACCATCCTGGATAAACCATTGCGCCAGTTGCTTTGTTTTCGTCTCTTGTTTCCACTAAAGTAAATATAAATGTATTTATCAGGAATCTTAGACCCAGCAGTGCAAGGCGGCATAGTGAATTACGAGCGAGCTTTCCTGACGGCGTCGTATGAGGCGAGGCACCCGGAGCATGTCCCGCTGTTGGCTCAGCTGAGAGACTTAATAGCGGATCAGGTTCCTCTACTCAAGTTCGGTGAGTCATAAATAATTGATTTTTAACTTAGCATCGTGTAGGTATCCTTTTTCACACGTGAAGCTATTCGCTGTTTCGGTGTGAAGGATAAAGTAGCTAGTGCAATTACGGGGCATGGGCGTATTAACATCTCTATTATAAATGGCGACGAACCATCAATATCTAATGATTCCGAATACATTATTTCTTTATTCGTGTGTATATAATCACTGGCCTGAAGCCTTAATGGCTTATCTGAATTCAAGGAGCTGCATTAAGAGATTACTAAGTATTATAGCTAGGTAGAATACTTTTTATATTTGCAATTGATAACTGTGTATGTAAATGCACACAATCGCACACACATTTATGCGTGTACACTTACATGTCATCCGTGCTGGTGACTCTGGCGAAACTTTATACTCTTGGGGTTTTTAATGTCTTTCTGTTCTTTATTTTTTTTTACACTTTTATATATATATATATAATCTTTATATATATAAAAGTGTAAAAAGCAATAAGAATAGGATAATTATCTTTATTGTCTCGACGAATTTAACAGAAATGCGAGGGGAATTATTAAACAAGTGATTTCTTAATAGGTAGAGTTAAGATGAAAAGGATCAAAAAATAAAGTACTTGAGAGAACTGCAATGAATACATATGACATATAATCTTACATAGTGTTAACGTATTTCTGTGTTTTTAGAATGACCTTGAATAGATTAATAATTTTTAAGTATTCACGAAAGAGGTCATTTGACTTAAATTTACTATAATTAACGTATATGTTCCAAATAAATATTTCTAGTGTAATTTGGAATAGTATGAATATGATGACCTTGCAGGCTTGGAGGTGCACGGCGCGCGAGTGCCCAGCAGCATGGAGGCGCTGCACGCGCACCTGCTGGCGTGCTTCCGGCGCGTGCAGCAGCACGTGCACCAGCGCTACGGACGGAAGGTACTCACACTTGACACTTGACACTCTTGAGCGGACATGCGTGCTTCCGGCGCGTGCAGCAGCACGTGCACCAGCGCTACGGACGGAAGGTACTCACACTTGACACTTGACACTCTTGAGCGGACATGCGTGCTTCCGGCGCGTGCAGCAGCACGTGCACCAGCGCTACGGACGGAAGGTACTCACACTTGACACTTGACACTCTTGAGCGGACATGCGTGCTTCCGGCGCGTGCAGCAGCACGTGCACCAGCGCTACGGACGGAAGGTACTCACACTTGACACTTGACACTCTTGAGCGGACATGCGTGCTTCCGGCGCGTGCAGCAGCACGTGCACCAGCGCTACGGACGGAAGGTACTCACACTTGACACTTGACACTCTTGAGCGGACATGCGTGCTTCCGGCGCGTGCAGCAGCACGTGCACCAGCGCTACGGACGGAAGGTACTCACACTTGACACTTGACACTCTTGAGCGGACATGCGTGCTTCCGGCGCGTGCAGCAGCACGTGCACCAGCGCTACGGACGGAAGGTACTCACACTTGACACTTGACCCTTGACACTTGACACTTGACACTCTTGAGCGGACATGCGTGCTTCCGGCGCGTGCAGCAGCACGTGCACCAGCGCTACGGACGGAAGGTACTCACACTTGACACTTGACACTCTTGAGCGGACATGCGTGCTTCCGGCGCGTGCAGCAGCACGTGCACCAGCGCTACGGACGGAAGGTACTCACACTTGACACTTGACCCTTGACACTTGACACTTGCCACTCTTGAGCGGACCAAAGGGAAAACATCTGTACCGATTGCTTACATGACAATCTACAAGCTTCATGAAACCATTTCTAGTGGCAAGTGTTTGACTGAAATGGGGTCCCTAGAAGATTGGTATTAGCGGAAGGAACCTTTGTTGTAAGAAGGATGCAATACGTGTGTCGACCAGGAAATGTGTTTAGTGAATGTATTTTTATGTAGTCATAATCAACAAATGTCACTATAATCAGCTGTCGCATTGCTGTTTAAAGTTAAAAGTAAATAGTTAAAAGTTAACTAAATCAATGTCTCTTATAATTTAGATACCCTTTTAAAATAATGTCTTTCGTCAACAGATATGCGATTTTGAGCCTGAAATGCCGGAGGTCCAGCTACGAACGATGCGCGACAGTCTGCCCTCAGACCCCGCCGTTGTCAATAATAACCGTATTTCAGACATTTCTACGGGCAATGAGTAAGATGTTTATGTAGATTACTTTATTTAGAAGAAAAAAACAAAATTTGACTTATTTTATATGTCGGTATTAACGGAGAAAAAATAAAAACAATATTTGTAAGTAAAACGTCCCTAGATAGGTTATTGATACCAAATATATGAGTCCAACCGAATTATCGGAAGCAATATACAGTGGCAAATATATCTGCAATCATCATCACATTTTCATATTACTGGAGTGTAGCAGATAAATGACTTGAGGTTGAGTTTCAATATTGTTTTGCCTCGACTAAACCGTTTTTAGAAACATTTGATTGATTTTCTTAAGTAATAAATGTATATTCTTTATTTCAGTTCCGCATCAAGGTCCAAATTCTTCAGTTTCAACAGTGCAATAAATCCTCTTGCGAAGTACGTATATGTTTCTTTTACCTGCCGTTGTTATAGTAATGTTATTATTTATAAATATAACAAAAAGCATCATTTGAAACTTGTGAAATTTTTTTTATAAGGAAAGTAAGAAAATTTAGTAAAGTAAATTATTAATAATAATTTATTGAACCATAAACCAATAAACTGTTTCCAATAGGTTCTAAAACTATAGTAGTATTGTTGTATTGTATATGCAGTAACGTATTAAAGCCCCTGACTCTTAAACTAGGATCATTCTGTATATAAGGAGCCAATCATTCCTGTATATTGTATAGTAGTACAATTTGTTTCAAATAATGTATGTGTGTGTGTGTGCGAGTGCGTGTGCGCATGCGTGCGTGCGTGTGATGTACACACTTAAGATGTAGTGAAAATAAAATCTTCAGTCGTCACCGCTGCCTAATTTCACTCCGCAATGGTCAGGCAATATATGAATTATAAAATATTTTCCATATCCAGTGGAATAAAAGAATCTAATACCCCTTAGACACATAGAATAATGAAAACAATACATGGCTCTATAACTAGATCCATGTGATTTCTCTTCATATGGAGAAGTTATGAAAAATAACACCGATTCATTGCTTTCCTATGCATATTATATTATTCATATAGGCATTGGTGTTAATTGATTGGTTACACTTAGTCAATTAATTGGTTCCAGTATTTTGAAATAGCAACTTATCAGTCTATTTTATATCATTTCTGAGCTAGCCAGAGTCTAGCCAACAATAGGTGTTCTTCCTTGTATAGTTTAAAGTAGTCTACTAAATGGTTGTAAAATTTTTCTTTCTAATAGTTTGAGTAAAGCTATATAAAAACAAGCTATTTTATTAAAATGTTATACTTACTAATTAATCGCTAAGTAAATCACAATTAGCTAGAACTATTATTATGAATATTAAGCTAACAACTCAATACTTTTCATTATTATATTGTTCAATCTTGACTCATATGAGAATGTAATGTATCTTGACTGAATGTAAGTATTTTGACTTTGACTTTAGGATGGGTTTTTTATAAATGATATAATTGTGGTTGTCAGTAGAAATAGCAGCGGCGGAGTGGCGGGCTACTTCAACACGCTGCAGAGCACGCCCAAGCGTCGAGACAAGCGCAGGGCGAGGAAGGTAAGCTGCAGCTGTCTCTACTCTAGATACATCATTGACACAATGCCACCAACTTTTTTTTTCAATTATGTGGTCTGGTAACTAAGACCTTTAAGCCATATCTTTATTAATGTAATTTTTATCTTTATTTATGGCTCCAGGATACTGGTGCAATGTAGCCCTTTGCCCCATGCAGTTTTTGGCGACTAATGGTAGGCCCCGCTATTTTGTTAATGACTTACGAGAAACTTTTTGAAAATGGAATGCAATGTAAGCAATACGAAAATGGAATGTTATGATAATGATTACGGCGAAATGATAAGTAAATGAGAATGAAATCATGTAATGTTAATAAATAAATGAACTTACCCTCCAAATGAATGAATGGAAATGAAACACTGAAAATTCTCACGTAAGTCACTAATCAACGCTGAATGATGTATTCCATATATTGCATGACTTAACGATCCTTTTTGCCATAAAACTACACCAATTTTATGACAAAAACAACACTACAACACAATATATTAAATAAAACACGCAGCGCCAAACCGCCCCCCGCCATTACGCGCCAAAAACTCTCCCACCAACTTGTAGCATAATATAATATATAGTGATGCTAATGATAAAGTCGATATTTCTATGACTGTTAACGCCGCGCTGCATCAACATTGCTCAGTGTGAAGCCGCAGGAGTACAAAAGTGTAAAACGTCAAACACATACCGATCCTCGCGCACGGGCACTCGGCTTCAATTCGTCATTTGGCTAACAACCCACTTTATTCATTGATTAGAACCCAATTTCAATTTCCAACATCAGGTTGCATATCAGCTCCTACAATGTCAATGAACTCAATTCTCATCTCCACACCCACATAGACAATTATTTAGCTACATTCCTTGATACGTTGATAGAGATACAATACTCGGCTTACTTATTCATATTAGTGATTTTTTATGATAGCACCAAAAACAAATGTACGCAGTAGTATGAAAGAGAGGACTTATCTCTCATATACATCTCTTCCAGTCAAACCACGATGGGTGTGTCAATTATGAATATCGACGGACTATTTGACAACTCAAAATAAACAAAGTGATCAGCGCATTTGAATATAATAATATTTAATTATAATTATAAAATGAGTTTAGTTTTAATAAAACGAAAAATACCATTAACACTTACTTAACAATAAAATTTATAAGAATATAAATAAGAACCATAGAGTATGAACCCTAGGGGCGTGAAACAATAAAAATTTGCCTTTTAACCTATGTCACAATTTAGGTATAGTCAGGTAGTTATCTAATCAGAGATATGAGTAACAAACTAAACTTAATTAAATTATTTAATGTCTTGAAAATGTAGTATATGTTCATTATTATGTACATTATTATATAAATTATACAAAAACAATATTGCAGAGTGAAGTAGGGACCCCAGCCGGAGGCAGCCAGTGGTATACGTCGCACTCAGCGTCCAACGGCAACGTGGCAGCCTCCGCCGCCGTCAGCATCTGCACCAACGCCGCGTCCACCACCAGCCTCGACACTCCCTCAGCCTCCCCGCTCAGGGAGCTGCGGCAGGAGGTGACTTTATTTACACTCATCGCTAAATATTGGTTATGAATCCAAAAATAGTTTTATTGTAGATTTTTTCGAATACCTTCTTATTTGTTTGTTCCACTTCATTTGGGTCATTAACAGTACAGAATCTTATAATTACCAAAAGGTATACAAACTATTTATTTACAAATTAATTTTCGTTGCCCCATTAACAATTTAATCCACACATTGATGAAAAACAGAAAAATGGTGATTTCTTTTTGCAACGTTTTAAATAAAATGGGTTAAGGTTTACTTTTAACGTTTCCATAAACTTAGATTTTCCGCACTTCATACGTAACGCGTTAGTTTGAAAATGAGTCTTATCGCGATGGAGTAAGTTACACACAAATTTTAATATGTCACAAACAAAATTGTTTACATTTGTGTGTATGTTACAGTATTATTGTGAACACTGTTAGTTTAAAATCTAACTCGCGAGATTTTAAACTATTGTAATATTCTTAAACCCTTCGTTAGCTAAGATGCGATTCTAATGACCGTTCTACTAATTTAATATTTTATAGTTTTATATGAATCTAATATTGATTTAAAATAATTATATGTAAAGAAAATCTGCTCATCAATTTTCCACCACACAAGGGTGTCTAATTATTTTAAATTTAATTTTATGTAAAATAAACAATTTTGTTATTAATTTCCCTACACCACAGGATCTCCGAGGTGACGCAGGCAAAAGGTGTAATTGATCCGGTAACAATAAACCTTATAAAGGCTAACGCTTTACGCTTAGTAAAATGCGACTTAAGGCATAGTTCTAATGCATATATAAACTTTAAAAAAATTGTCAATAACAATAGATATATAATTTGCATCTTACCATCTTTGGCCTATGTTATCGCAGTTCCTTGTAATACCACTGAAAAGGCTATCTGATTGAGAGATTACATGTTTGACCATAAATGGTTACAAGATTTAATCCCGTTAGATGTTCATATGATGATTACGTATGTTTGTCGGCGAGTCAGTATTTTTGTTGATTATTACATTAATTAATTGATTGAAAAATTAATTATTGTTTGCATATAAACGTAACAGGATATTTAGGCTTGAGCTTAAAATGTAAAATACTTACTTAGGCCTTTAATTGTGCCTGAAGGGCTCGCTCTTTCCCAATTCATCACATTATCATTTACAAATAAAACTTACGAAATTTGTAAAGGAACTAATCTTTTCCGGCTGAAAATTGAATATTGTTTTTCGTCTATTTTTAATGAAGATTGTCAACTTCGCTCATGAAAAACCGTCTGGTTGGAGTAATACAATCATTTGTCCACTTTTTGATTCAAATTCTAAAAATATTCATTGCAAATATAGATAAGATTGTACAATTTTTATTAGGTACAGCTATATTCCGTCTGTAGGATATTTAACATATATACATCCAAAAACAAAGCTTTTAATTGCTTTAATAAATTAGGGATTTATAAACGAGTAAATATACTATGAGAAGGGTTTTGTAGGTCTTGCAACAGAGCCTGGTGTGTTTAGTGGGCTGCCATTTTGAATGTCTACACTAAATTCAAAATGGCGGACACAACAGTGCCCTTGGGGCTTAAAGTTCAAGAGTAATTAAACTACAGTAATCTTCATGCGTTTTGTATGACTGTTTGACACCATTATTTTTAAAAAAAAACTCCATCAATATTGTATTCATACCCCAATATTAAGAAGAATATCAGGGAATTTTTCTTTCTTATACAGACGTATTCCTCTGTTCCCATAAATTTTTTGTAATCTGATATAATTTCTTTCTCCCTAGTTGGTGACAGAAAGACCACTTAGAGCGGAGGTGGAGAAAGAGAGACGACTGTCCCAACGCACTAGTCTTCTCACATCCTCCGCGCCACCGTCCAACAGAGATTCAATGGGCAAGTAATCTTTAACTTTTAATTGAATAGAGGTTTCTTTTCTTCTAACCGGGTTAGCTCTATGACTTCATCTCTCCTGATGGTTAACGAAGGTAAGGCCGAATATAGGGGCAAACTACATCCGGATTCCTCAACCACAGAGGAACTGGCCATCTTACCTCCAACTGCTGGAGAATATGACGAAGCTTAGAAAATATGGGTATATGTGTAATTTTAACATGATACAATCGGATTTAGTCAGTCATTGCTTCAAAAAATGTATTGTAGTATTTAAGGTTTTTGTAACTGTAAGCTCTTAGTAATGCAATGATAACATTTTTTTTATATGTGAAGTGCTCGATGTCCTAGTGGTTTGAACGCTCTGGTTTCGATAACGAAAACAAAGCAACTTTCACTTTGGTTGGTCTCTGGGTGGGTCAATCTTTGTTATATCGAAGCACGATCTTCCGTGCACGTTAATTTATTTGGTTATTTGGTCAACGAAACAGATAGCAATCACGGTAATAACATAATCTTAATAATATTATAGTTTTATTCTGGATAATTTATTTAAAACATTAACTGGAATGTGAGAATTCAAAATAATTAAACGCGGTTTCTCAAAAAATACGTGTGGACTTTTAATTAGAATTTAGATGCTGCAAGATGTCTTAAATGTTAAATAACCTATTGATTATGACACAGGCACAACAGACTCCAACCAAGACGACGAAGAGCCACCGCCATTGCCCGAGAAGCTGTCCCACAGAAGCATGGACCTGGACAGCGAGAACAACAACGAGCTGCCGTTGCCGGCCAGGCAGAACTACGACACGGTGTGGACGCCGCGAGGCTCCTTCCTGTATAACTCCTTGGCTATGAGGAAGAGTCCAGCGTCTGTGGGTGTCGATAAGCCCCCCACGCCCCCACCGAAGAAGAAAAACGCTAATAATAATGTCTTATAATAAGAGTTTTTATTTATTGATAGGAATAAAAGAGATTTAACCTCACTCATACAAAAGTTTATTGTAAAAATCACAAACTATAAGTTTTGTTGCTATTTTCATTTTCAGTTGAAATGGTTTTTCAAAACTGTACAATCTGGGTTTATAAAGAAATAGAGTTTGTGAGTTAATACAGTAGTATTAAATTGAACCCTGGTATTAGGTTTTATAGCAATGGTATAAGGTTGAATATTCAATTTATTTACATTAATTTAAGAAAAAGCCATGTATTTAAATAGTAAAAAAAAGAGTTTTGAATTACATATACATAGATGCCTAAAAACAAAATTCATTATTGTAAAAAAAATTACCAACAATAATGCATATTTAAGATCAGTTTCTTAACTACGTATAGTGAGCTGATATTACCGTCATGTTTTTGCGGATTGATTGATAAGGACATTGTTTTGTATTATTTTAATTGTATATCTTAAGAAAAATCATATGAATACATCATGTGTCTAACACATCTGTTTTATAGATGGTTAAAGACTTCGTAATATAGAAACAAAATGGATGAAAAAAAATCTATATACTTTCATATACGTAATGTTTTATTTATTTACATAAAGTTATTATCCTGACTAAATATACAAACAGAATAATGTTTCAAAAAAGTAAGTGCAAAGTGTTGCCATAGAATGGTAAATGCCATATTAACACCCACCATTCGATGTAGTACTTAGAACAATGTTACCAATATAAATAAATGTATCAAGTAATAATTGTAAAATTTCATTAATATGCTAGCAAAGGCATATTTAGGATTATGTAGTCGCAAAAGACTACTTATTTGTCAGATATTATTTAGTATTACTAAACTCAGTGGCTTGAGTGTGATTATGCGTTAGATAAAACTAAGACTAGTATTAAAATTTCTTATAGCGTTATAATTCATTTCAAAACATTTATTAGAAACACCAGCTAATTTATGTAAATCTGCCTATGTAACATTATTTCGAAGCAAAAATAGGGCGATCAGTTAAAATTGGAATCTAACATTGATTGCTTAAAATAACTCGAGTGGTAATAATTTTTATCGTGTAGGTAACTTTTTAAATATGATTTGTAATTTATGAGAGGTTGTTCGCGGAGAATCGTGTCACAAAAATTTCTATTAACGCATATATTACGCACTGGACACATACATATGTTTGTTTATTATATACTTTGTGATAGATAATATTTTTATTAAAGCCATTTTTTCCAAAGTATTTTTTGATATTAAATTGTAAATTTTTTTTTTTTTTTCATATACTTAGAATTTAGTTTGATAAGGGCAAAATTATGTTTTATTTTTATTATATATATAAGAATAGAACTTTGAATATTTTTGTGTAGTTAAACCGAAATCTAAATCATGTCTGAGTACTTGAAATAACGCAACCAGACTATATTTTTTGTACTAAACATTTATAAGAGATAATGAATTCTTTTGTTTCTTGTTATGATTGAAATACATTATTTTTAATTAATTGCTACTCAGGCTGTAATCATAAGTAAAGGATTATAACATGTAGTTATATACTAATAGAAAAATATATGAGAAATTGTTAAATGATCCTTTGAAATAGGTCATCTTTATACTTTGGTGTAAAATTATTTAAAATAATATAGTGTAAATAATTTCTTAAACATACATTTTTATGTATTGTTTATTACAATATCACTGTCTACTAACCGTTTATTCCACTCTTTTACGGTGAGGGAGAACATCGTAAGTAAACCTGCACACACCTGTGAAGACATTAGGTTGTGTGGGAATAGACTAAACCGCACTTGACCAGCACCACACCAGGTTGACTAAGGGCTGACTGCCCTGACCCTATTCTAGTGTAGGCTCGAGCCCTTCGTCGATGTATACGAGCTGTTATATCAAACATTCTTAAAGTTTGCTGTTGTCACAATTAATGTAATTGTATATCTCACATAATGTAGTTGTAAAATGTGTATGGAAAGCTCTTTTAGTGACATCTGCAAGTCAAATAAAATATAGTTTCAGTTTATTGAACTATGCCAACGTAAGGTTTCGTCTTAACATATAGAAAGTCGTGTAGGTCCAATAATATGACATAGAGCTCGATATTGAGGACTTTCTAAATCTTATATTAAATATATTCATCTCTATCTTTCATATGAACTGAACCTAAATACAAATTGAAAATCATCATTATTTGAAAATGATTTTGGTAATGATTTTATAGCTTCAAAGAAACGTTAGGTTTTATAGTAGGCGTATACGCTACATTCAATCACTTTTATTACCTTTGTGGAGCTACTTTATAATGACACTTATCTATGATGACACTTCCAATTTGACGCATGAACAATAAAAACGTATTGCTTCTGAAAGATGTGACCAGTTTTGATTGTTACCAAAAGAGATTGCGTAAGATAAGGTGACAGGGAAAGCCGGTTATGGCATATCATTTGACTAAGTTGATTTAATCGGCATGATTTCTTCATAATTGCCAGTTAAACTTTTGTCCAAGGAAAAGTAGAATACTCAAAAATTCCTAAAAAGATAACAAATTGTGTAAAATTTTGAGTCTTAAGTAAACGAAAACTGTAGTTATATTTAATTTGAAATTATTTAATGTAACACTATGTTAATTTTTATATATAAATTATTAGTAATATGTAGCGGGTTTGCGTAAGATAATAACTGTAATTGACTCATTATTACCCCTTTTGCTTCATTTACAAAACCCCTCATGAACCATTCTAAGGTTTCAACGTGCTAAATGACTTACGTATACAACAAATTAGTTATATACATGTATATGGACAAGGTTTTGTTGATTGGTAAATTGTTTCTTAGATTAACTTACTTTCTCATTTTTATAAAATATCATCCGAATGTTATTAACATTAATGAAAAGTTAATATTTCGTAGACAGTTTGTGGATATTAGATATAAAATTCATGTTGTTATTTCTTAAGTTGTTGATTTTTTTCCAATATTTTCTTTACAGGACGGTTCTTCTTCTATAAATACTTAAAAACATCTTAATGCCTTAATTAGACAAAAAACAGGAGATATATCCAGCTTGGCCTTAGTATACAAAAAATTGTATACACTTTTGACAGGTGTCAACTGTAACAGTATTTTTGTTACAGGCTGTACATGTATCGTCCTGTTTCGGCCATATCATGCACCAAATATTATACAAATCGTTATTTTGTGTGTATATTTTATTGTATATTTTTAGTTTAAGTTGAAAGATAAGATATATTGTTTTATACTCAACTTGTAAAAACCTAGATATTATCGATCAATAAATCATTTGTAAATCATGTTTTTATTTTGATTTTAGTGATACTAATGAAAATTCTAATTGATTATTAAATTTTCTTTAGGCGCCATTGTCCCCTTACGTTATGTCTTTGTATTTCGTAAATCTGCAGTTATTTAATTAAGTGGGTGTAGATTTAATTTAATTAGGAGAGATATTCCCAAATAATAACGTTATTGTTAAGAGTACCAGTTTTTATTAAATCTATATTCGAAATTTTTTCTTGTCATTAAATTCGATGACATGGTTCCTCCACTATAAACGCTAACTGTACCCTACCTATATCTTATTACCCTACCTTACTTATCCACAAAGACAGCGTCATCACACTACCATACCCCAGCTCTTCTGATGTAAGTAGGGTAAATGATTTAGCAAGTAAGGCGAAAAGAAACCACTGTATGTGAACGATTAATTTCAGTAGTTCTTAATATTATTAATAATATTCTTTCACTTCGCCTATTCTCCAGGATAAATAGATTCATTTAGAGCCTTTGCAATGGATATTGGATAACGGAATAATATATTAAAGATTATACATGTTATAATATATAAAATGTATATTCCTTTATAATCAAATCAATGAAAATTAGTTTATTGAACATTTTAACTACCTCTGTGGTCTAGTGATTAAGACTACTTCAGATCTGAATATTCAATCCGGGATGGGAGCAAATATTTTTATTGTAATTTTCGAGGTATCCATCGAGGTATCACATTTTCGGCTGTATCTTCAAGGCCAAGAGATACCCTGTTAAGAAAAAAACAGCAGCAGCATACATCTGCCCAACTGGAGCAGATGTATGCTGCTGCTTGCTCCTCGGACCCCTGGCCTGTCTGCGCACTCCTGGCACACCATCAGACGATCATGCGAATAGGACGAATCAGGTAAAACACACAGAGCAGCCCGACGCGAAGTCATATATTGTGTCGTCACGCCCCTGAAGGGGGAGAGTTGGCAACAGAAGGGACGGATACAGATAACTGTAGGGAGCTGCGCTCGGCGCTGATCTGTGGCGCTTGCATAAGGCAAGTACCCTCGCGCTCTCCCGTGATTCGGTCCGTATGCCGCAAGGTAGGCAGGACCATGTGTTGGTGGACCCCTGGCCGAGTATACATCTATAGGTGTTGATAATTTGGCCATCTAGTCAGTAGTACTATATGTAGTTATGTTGTTCATTTACTTAAAATTACCTACACCAATTTCACACTACACTGACTCACAATAATAATATACAAATCATTATGATATAAACACGGAAACCGCAGAAAAACCTGCCTAAAACTCTCATATAGCGAATAGGTTATAATTTATATAAAGGTTACCTACCGTTTTGATAACTTAAAAATTGTCCTGTTTTGAATTAATGTTTTGAAGTTTAATTTTTTTATTATTTTTCTAAATATATTCAATATATATTTAAACCAAAATCAGAGTGACTATTAAGATTTTTACTTTATTAGTTAGTACTTCCCTCGGTTCCGTGAGTGGTAAAGAAATGTTGGAGAAGGTTTTTTCCAGATTTTTTCGAACCGGGGCAAAAACTTGATAGTCCTCCAATTATGTTTGAGAAAAACTGTTAAACCTGAAAAATGGGTGGTTATTTTGTAATAATTCATATTTGAAGATTGAAGCAAAAGAGGCTTCACTTGTTCAATATTTCGAATTCTTGAATGCCCCATGAAACGTTCAATCGGGGCAAGTGTCCCTGTTTACTCTCTTAGATCCGGGGCTGGGTACTTTTCTTTTGTTTCTGGCAAAAACTTAGCGCCATAGAATAGAATAGAATTTTTATTGCACATCAGCCAATTCAAGAAGAGAAATACACAAAAAACATTTAACTAATTTTGTACAATAGGCAACATAATCGCTAAAAACTATCTCTTCCAGGTAACCTTACGATTAAAGATATATTAAATATATACATTATTCATAGCAGCATCTATACACTACATAATACATTACATATCTATTAAAATACATATAATCACAGACTACTAAGGAAGATGTATGTATGATGTATGTATTGTATCAGTACAATTCAAGTATCAACCAACAAATAGTGTTGAAAGACAAGCTTTTTAAAACTGTTTAGTGACTGAGCTTGTTTACCAAGTACAATAAATACTTTTATATTAGATAAGTACCTACAAAATTTTACTAATTCAAGGTTTTTAACAAAGAGAAACGAGTACTTGCTTATTTAGATTAATGTCAGAGGTATTTACACTATATGACAAATGAAATTATAGCAAACAAAGAAAATGGGTATTACTCACATTTTTCTGCGATAAACAACCACAATTAATGCTTATCTTCTTGTGAGGCTAACTGTACCAACCTAGTTGTATTAGAGGACCCACGATGCACATGAAAATTTTTTTTTAATAAAAAGCTCAGCAAATGACTCGACTCCACCTGATGATAAGCAGTAGATGGGTCCACATGTGATGATAGCTAGTGAAGCATGTGATATACTGCCCTAGCCACCCTCACCTTGCCGGCCCAAAAAGTGCTTTTTCACGCCTCTTTTAAAGGAACCCATGTTATAAGAAGGAGGGAATACGTGTGCTGGTTTATTAATTCCATGCTCTAGTTGTGCGACAGAGAAAGGAGTCACTAAATCTCTTAGTACATAAAGTAGACGTGGCTACAGTAAAGGGGTGACTTTGACTTTTTATAAGACTTACTTAGTAAAACCAAAATATTTGATACAATCTTTAAACTTTCATTGTAATCATTAACATGACCTGGTGAATTGCTCGTACAGAACCCAGGTTACCCCCGTGAAGGGCAATGGAGTTACCGGGGAGTTTTAGTGGGTATTCTCAGTGCCGCTCTATTGAGGTACTGAGTGAGCCCCACACACGCCCGTCGCTTAGCCAGTAGCGGGTAGGTCCGTAAATGGATTCTTCCTCGTAAAAAAAATGGTAATCATTAACATGTAGATGAGATATTTACGAGATTTAAACTATTTACCTCTTACTTACTACAGATACACACGTTGGTATATTTCAGTCTTCCAACTACTAGGGACCGACCTAATCAGGGCTTCGTATAAGCAGAAACACATAAATGAAAAATTTGTGTAGTAACGTTAGAAGCTCGATGGCTTAGTGGTTTGAGCGCTCTGGTTTCTAAAGCCTTAACAAAGCATCTTTCGACGTGGTTAGTCCTTGGATGGGTCATAAAAATTTCGTTTCGAAAAAGCAGAGCTTAGCTCTTTGTGCTTAAGTGCACAATCTTAATTGTATGTTTATTTTGTTGTGTCAATAAACAAATTTATAAAAATGGTAATTTAAAAAAAAGTAAGGTATAAATCATTGAACTCCAAATCAAATACCCGCCTTTGGAAATTAATCTAGCTGAGACAATACTTATTGTACCTATACTTAACATTTATTAGGTAAGAGAACACAAGTCTTATCTCGCTAGGTTGATTCATTCAAGTTAAAGAATATGAAGGCGCTTCGAATCTGTATTCTGTTGATGACACCACCGGGCTTACTGCAGATGACACACTGCCTTATCTACGAAGCTACTAGACAGATAACGGTCGTAAAACAATAAGCAAAGTTTACATAAAAATAAAACGAGCATAGAAGGTTCACCTGCCTTCAGGGCCGTCTGGTCGAATCCTGGTGCACATATATGTATGATGAATAGGTATTATTTATTTGTTCATGAGTCAGGCATGTTTATATAGTATATTTCTGATAATATTTCTCTACTAGTCTAGTTTTTCCAACTTTTTAATTATTTTTTTATATCACTTTATATATTTCTCATTAATCTAGTCAATGATGCTTCATTTTAGTTATACAAGATGTGTGTAAGTAGCATTGTTAATATTACATGGTAAATTTTAGTTAAATATCTTTTTCTTCTAAGTTTCAATATCAACGATCAGGTTTTCCTCTCGGGAGAAGTACATAGAAAGCAGGTCATATCAGGTCATATCAGACTGGCTTAATATGGATTGGTAGACTCAAGCTATTAGGAATACTTTCGACTGTTTATCCATCCACGATCAACGTCAACCACTTTTGATCTCCAGATATTTATTCAGACAAAAATCGACTTTAGAACACAAATGGATTAAAATATATTATTTTTGTTTTTTTTGTATTTTGAAATCGGTTCACCGTTCCTTTAAATTATCATTTGTAAATTCTAAGTTCAGAATTAGATGGGTAAACGACAGTATTGTCGACTGCCCTGCTGATATGACAGTGAAATATCTGAATCTTTCGTATTGGCAGGATTCTGTTATCTCATGATGTGCTTACTCATGGAACGTTACGTTACGTACGTTATTTATGTCGGTTAAAATTTAAACTTTATAAAAATAAATGTTTTTTTATTTTAATTAATAGATAAAAATCTCCACTTAGATTAGATAAGATGTATTTTAGTCAAACATTTATATAAGTTTAATGAATTCCTGCAATGTAAAGTTTCACACCATTGATATTGCGGCACCTCGTTCAAGTGAATTTAAAATGTATATGGATATTCTGATGAAGTGACTAAGGTACTGCCGACTTTGCTGTTTCTTTGGTTTGTTATATGCTTTATAAACTAGATAGTGACTAAAACGTTGTTGGTAATATAGCAAGTTAGTCTAATAGTGTAAATAGAATTATATATATAAATAAATGTTATGTCATTGTTTGCATAACAAAATAAATATATAAAATTAAGTTTGTGTGGAATCTTTGGTGTTCGAGTCAGACTCCAGCTTTACCGGTTTTTCTATTTGACCCCATCGAGTGTAGTGTCGCGTCAGCGGCCAAAACTGGATATATACGGTTTTATTATACACCATATTCCTAACACATACGCTTTATTTACTAATAATTTTATAACATTATATGTTTAAGGAGGTGAAAACAATTTAAAACAATGAAAAACAATGGTTGGTGTGAAAATTATCACGTTCTGACGTAGATAATATGGTTTATTCATTAACAGAAGATGTTAAATTGTGTTCTGTTAGGAGCAGTTGTATTTAGCAATTTATTCAATTTCATTAAGAGTCTATTTAGCAATGCACAGTAATAGCTGTTATGTCGTCTCGTCGCTACACATATAAGTCATGATAATTAAAACGATTTTAGTAGACAAATACGTGGATATTAAATATAAATAATGCCGCTAAAGTGGTGAACTTATTCCATTTAATTTAAAACGAATTCTGCACATGATATGTTTTCATTTCTTTTTATATCATTAGTGTGCTCACTAAATCTTCAATATGGTATTAATGATGTGTTTCCAATATGCAGTCGAGTTACAGTTTATCAAGATTAGTAAATTTGCCAAGATTGGTATCAAAAACTAAAACTGGAGTCTGTCAGTCTCTCTCTTAACCTGATCAGAAAAAGCAGAAGAAATTTACAGGATCCTACCAAGTCCTAGGTAGCTCAGTGGTCAGTACCCTCTGTGTAAATTTTCGAATTGAGACGTTTAGATTTTAGTTGCTTTTAGCTTGCAAATATATATAATAAAAACTAGTTTAATAATTTGTAAACTAGTTTTTATTATTTGTTTGTTTTAAATATTGAAATGTCAAATAAAAATTATTGCCTGTGTTAAAACTGTGAGCTTTAAAAAAGAAAATTAAATGCAAAGTCAAACCAAAAAGTTTTGCACTGACATAAGTTGGCACCTACCGATGTCTTCTTAATTTGAAAAGAGAAATATTGCCTAAGAGATTGTTTCACTTTGCCTACTTTTTGTTATAACTTTAGCAGAAGGACTGTTTCCTTCTGCTAAAGTTATAACAAAAAGTAAAAAAAAAGTAAATATAAAATATAGTATATAAAAATAAAGTGAAGTAAAGTAAAGTAAATAAAGTAAGTTTAAGTAAGTTATAAAGTTATGTATATGTATTATATATCTTATCCAATATGTGTTTAGCTCCTTTACTTAATACTTAAGTAATCTGTTTATAGTTAAGTGTTATGGTAAAATAAAATAAAACAGTTATATAATTTAAATAACTTAACAACATCACAATACCTTCGCATAATCTTGTAGTTGACGATCAGAACGATCGCAGACAGGTTCTCTTAATATAATTATTAATTTTGAAATCAATTTTAAGTCTTCCCAATCCCTCAACGGCTCGAGGGATGGGAGAATACCCCTCGACAGAGTAGGCCAGACGGCCGAGGGTCAGGACGACAGAGAGAGGAATCGGCTGACAATTCTGGCGTTATTGAGCAAGACTGCCCGCTGGAGCCTCGCCAATGATTGTCCATCACCCAGTCCCAATCTCTTCAGATCGTCGCGAAGAGAAGTTGGGACGAGACCATTGGTTGAGACTACGACTGGTATGATCTCAGTGGATGTCACCCTCCACATATCAGTAACCTCGTGTACCAAGTTCAGATACTTGATCTTTTTATATTTTTATTTAATTATTAATATTTTTTATATTTTACCAATATATATTTTTATTTTTATATTACAGAATGATACCCGTTTTTCCATTGTGTTTAGATAACTGTTTCAATTTTTATTTTAACATTAGCCCACAGAAAATTTAACTAATGCAATGGGCACAGATTGCGGTGAAATGATTGAGACTTGCTAGTTTTAAGATTGGTCCCGTACTGGAGTAACTGCTTGGTTAGAAGCAGGCTGTTGATGGCTGGATGAAATTCTTGATCAGCTTAATGAGCTTATATTTTTAAAATTTATTGAAAAATAAAATGTATAATTCAGTTATAGAGTTATAAAAATACTAACCAGTCCGCAACAGAGGCTGTAGGAACGCTTTAATTTCCAACAGGGGTACTGATGGTATTGTAATGGTATTATAAA
This sequence comes from Acentria ephemerella, assembly GCA_943193645.1. Taxonomy (NCBI): domain Eukaryota; kingdom Metazoa; phylum Arthropoda; class Insecta; order Lepidoptera; family Crambidae; genus Acentria; species Acentria ephemerella. Next base: position 7,588,488 of record OW971896.1, on the reverse strand, counting down.
GTTACCAATGATCCTTTAGATATCTTGTTTATTGTTGTGTACTGCATTAAGAGATCTCTATGTAGCCTTTTGGTTGAGAACGCTATTAGGCGAAATTAAGAAATATACCTGCGAATCGAATCATCTAGGTAACCGTACAACCGCTGAATTTTTATTTGTGTATAATATTTTATCTAGTGTGCAGTTACCTGGTACCCGTCTTGCAGCTTATCACACGACCCGAAGTGACTCAAAGTGACGAGTAACAGATATGCACCACGCGGTCCATTGGAAGTGACGTCATGCAAGTGATAATTACATGGAAATTTATTTTAAGAAAAGGTATTAGACTTGAGTTTACTGGTATGTTTTATTTCACTTGGAGCAGACTGTTCAAATCTCTTTCCATCGAAGGAATAACTGGCAACATTCGACGGTTAAACCATACGTAATAAGATAGAGAGATGGTCTTAATAATAATATTAGATAGATAGATAAAATCTTTATTTTAATTTCTACATCACACACAATCCATCCAGACAGTACATAGGTTAAAAGACAAACATTTTATGATAAAGATATTAAAGACCTTTGTGTGCGTTGCAGAATTGCAAAAAAGCAAGAAGTGTAATAGATATAATAATTTATTTGTATTTGATAGGGGTACACAGCAGGTCTTAAATATACATGATCAGCCTATTAAGTCATATAAATATCTTTTTTACATTAAATACTAATGTCTTGAGAAAGAAGAGTGAACTAAAGGACATCTGAGGAGTTGAAGTAGCCGTGGACATGCCCCATGGCAGTCAGCCAGGAAACGATGTTTAGTAAGAAGTGGAGAAAAGGCTTTACCCCGTGTCTCATATACTCCTACAGTTGGCACCGAATTTTAGGGGTGATGCTTAAATGCGTTCGACATGTCTATCAAAAAAGAGGATCACAAGGGGGGTACGGGCTGGGGAGCCTCCTCGCGTGCTGGATACATGGGAGGATCACTAAGTGAACATGATGAACTGGTAGTGGTTTTGAAGAGATTTCCAATCAATCCGCAATCCTGTCAAGGGCAAAAAACTGAAATCCAAAAGTCAAAGTCAACTTTGGGACATACATGTACACTTATTGAAAGGTAATCTAATTCATCTATTCGTAAATCTACCGAGAATCTTGACCTGATAAGTCACTGATCAAGATTTGCCCTCCCTTTTGTCAAGACTCCCTGTAGTCACTAATAAAGACGATTATGGATTTTAACACAAGAGGAATCCTTATATGTTCTAGACGTATTCTTGTTTCATAAAGATACTAAGAAATCAAACTGAAACCATGATTTCCAAAAAATAGTAGCATTATTTATTTACAATAATACCAAAACATGACAACGCGTCGTATGTGCAATGTTTATATATGTATAAATATATGTAAAGTTTTAAACCAAGTCAGTCGCACACGAGATTTTGGCGCGCTCGGACGTAACACATCGCGTAATAATATCAATATCGTTTCTATTCATGTGTTTGTTTATATTTTCTTCAAAGTAATTAAGAGGCGGACTTTTAAATGTAAGTTCATATGTTGTGTTCTGTTTAAGTTAAATTAAGATATAGTGCGTTTTTAAGCAAACCAGTAGTAATAAATAAGGTATAAATACTATTGTTGTTGCACGTCATTTAAAATATATTATAATATACAAATTTTAGTCGACGTTACTAAACTCTACGTTCAGTGGTTTGAGCGCGATTTCGAAAACAAAGCAACTTTCGGCATGGTTGGTTCCTGGATGGGTTAATCAAAATTTTGTATGATCAATTTCTCCATCCTTTGTAAGGCATGTTAAAGTTTTTAGTCCCGGTTGTAACGGCTACCACTTTCGCCCAAAAAGTCGCATTGGGCCAGCATAGTGGTGTTATAAAAGTCAAAGTCAAAGTCAAAGTCTTTATTTAAATAGACTCATTTACTAAGTTCTTTTAAATTGTCATAACAGGGAATATGTATGAGAAAAACAAACAAATGTAATTAAAGGCAACAGTGATAACTTTAAGTGGGTATCAGCCGGGCATTTGCAAATTGTCCCAGTTATAGAATTGAAATATGTATGAAATAAATAATAATATATAGCCGAAACACCTTATGTGATTCTCTCACGTTGGAAGGCTACCGCCCATTATTAAGAAATATATAGGCTGATGATAATAATTTCCAAGAACTATTTTTATATAAGTTAATATCGAAAATTTTGAGTATAATATAAAATATCATATAGTTTAATTACTAGTACTAAAACATACATAAAAGAGTGTAATTTTATATATTTTATGACTGAATCGCGTTGGTTTACGCATCACGAATTCACGACCAAGTGTTACTTAATTACTACTTACCTAGCTACTATTTAAACTCTTTGTAGCTTCAATAACAACAAATATAATGAGGACTTATACTTTACAGAGATCTCTTCCAGTCAACTGTAGAAGATAACATAGTTGGCTAGAATCTAGAAATAATGATAATTGCAATGTAAATTAGTATTATTATTCGCAAAAACAAGCCTGCGATAATTTAGATCTATTTGAAAATGAATTGTCTTTTTTATAACATAGATTTAGAATTTGGACAATTTTAAGAAGCTACAATTTTTTTTTTCTTGTGTCTTGTAGGTATCTTCGTAATAAGAAAAAGGTTATATTTAATTTAATTTTATATTCACAACTATTTAGTTGTGAATAAGGCATCATATTGTAATTCCGAAATCAGCATAAATTTTATAGTATTATTTTTCTATTTATCTTTATTCGCGAAAATGACGATATCATAAATTATATAATTCCGAAAACTGGTTTTCCAAACAAATAGGTACCTAATATTGGTAGCTAAAAATTACTCAATATTCTGATAACGAACGAGAACGAATGTATTGTCGACCACCCATCTAATATAACAATTGTGTTGGAAAATCTACCTTAACAATATTGGATAAGGTTGAGTCCAAGTTAAAATTTAATTGTGTACAAGAATAAAATTTAAAACGGAGGTAAACAGCTGACATTGAACTTGTAAAAAACTATATCTTGTACAAATTAATTCAAAGAACGGCCGGCCGACTTGTCAGAAATACTCTGTCAGGGGTCTTAGGTTAGATTCATGGCCTGGTATTGCATATTATGATACAAGTGAGCTTAGTTTGTAGCCCGAGTCGTTAGCGAAGGTGTTAATTACCTGAGTATGTGATATTTCTCACACTAACACCTATTATTTAGCCCAAAGTTTTCATATTTAAGATTTTGTATTATGGATACTACAAAACGGAGCAATATAGATAGTATAATGTATATAAATATCAGAAATATACTAAATAAACACAAACATCCATGATTCGTGAATACATATTCTTACTCATCCTACGAATGGCGCATCATGCCCCTACCGGGATTCGAACCCGGGACCTCTAGCTAAGTAGACAGGGATACTGACCACTCGATCAGATCAGATCAGGCCGTCTAATGAGGAGAGATGAGAAATGAAACACTCACTCGAGGGTTTTTAACACATTTTTTCACCATGCCTAATAACAAACTGACTACTTCAAAATTATAGCTTTTTGTGATAAAGTTAATATTTTTTTATAGTAAATTATTGTGAATTATGAATAATATGATAATAATAAATGATGGTTTTATTTAATTAAGGAAGTAAATATTTATTTATGACGGCCGTCTGGTCGAATGGTCAGTGCCCCTTTCTACTGAGCCAGAAGTCCCAGGTTTTGTTCAAGAGTTATGGAAGTTTGTTTGTATATTCCTGATAAGTATATACATATTACTATCTATATATCTTCATTATCTAGGATCTATTGCACAAGCTCTGAATGATGCTTAATTTAAGCTATATAATAGGTATAGGTGTGAGAAATATTAATATATAACTATTTATATTTATTCCAAAAATGTATTTGGATTTTCAGAGGCATTAAACCGCGTTTCAAACATATTTTTTGTTTTACAGTACAATATTTTATGCATCGATACGTATTTCTGGTTTGATTAAGTTTCAATTCAGTTTGAATAGTCCATGCATTCTTGTCGCTTAAATATTCCTGAAATTCGTAGTAGCCTTTTATCATTAATTTTTGTTTGATGAGGTCTTTAAATTTGTGTATAGGCAGTTCAGTTATAACTTGCAGTAAGGTACTTATTGACTTTGTATAATTCTATTAAGACTAGTGTGTAATGTTATTACACACATGTGTGCTATGGCTTAGTTTTTGAACTTTATATCGATGTAATAAGGTTAAAAGCGAGAGACTCTTAATTATTCATCGCAGAAATCAAACGTGTATAAGGGCGAGCCAGGCAGAACATTATTAAAGAAGAAAGAAAGTTTTTATGTAACAAAGAATAAGGCTTATATTCCTTCGCTTAAAGAACTTAATACGTTTTACTATATTGCTCACTGTAGTTTTCTTGAAGATAACGTGCGTATTGTTTTATGAATGGGATTGAATTATCTGCGCGTATTATTTTGATTGGACAACAAATATCTTGTTTCATAACAAATTAATTGAGTACCAGACTCCGAGTATCACGAAAAAATTTGGCAATGAATTCGCTCTGGCGACCTTAATCACCACTTTAACACAACTGTTAGTTCCATTAAAAATGCCTTATCCTTTTTTCTGTAAAAAATATGTTATAGAATGGCCACGTGAGTTTGTTGATGACGTAAATTTAGCTACACACACTTAAAACAAGAAAATGACTGACGACAAAGGTACGCTTGTACTGACAGCCAAAAATCATTATAACTCTTATTACAACTGGTTAAAGTACCTGGTCTTTAACTTGACCAATAGTTATGTATCCAATACGTATAAGTACCTTTAAAATTATCATAAATTGTTCGATATTAAAAATAAAATGATCAACTATTTTTATAGTACATAACGCACTAATGAAAATGAACGGCACAAAAATACGTATTTCAAAAATCAAATGATTTTTATGTCATTTTTGCGTGTAAAAGTTTTTTGTCAAATATTTAAAACGATTAGGTGTACGACACGAAATGATACGAAAAACATGAAGCTACTTTTAAAGTGACAATTTTAGTAAGTTTTTAATTTTCATATCATCATCATTATTAATAGCCTATACATTCAACTTCTGGGACTACCACCTTCCTATATGGGATGGCTTTAATGCCACCAAGCAGCCACAAAACAATTACGGCTTGATGGGTATTTTCGGTATACCAACTCACAGATGAAGTGAAGTAAACTGCAAGGCAAATATGCAAGTATGCTGCTGTCATTTATCTGTACGCTAATAGTTAAAATCTATATCTTTATGATAATTTTTTAAAAAATATTATTCAATATGATGATAGCCGTCAGTAGCATTAAGCTTGTAGTCTTATATCACTATGACACATGATAGGTTTTCGGACAAAAAGTCGTACTTAAATAACAGACTACAAAATGATGTACTTCGCGTGCAGATCAAATTACAATTATGCATAGTTTTCCTGAAACGAAGTACGTAGCAATTTGACTTTACAATCACCTTTTTATGATGATTTTATAGAATTTTGTCACGAGTTCACGTTTGTTAGTGCGATGACAATTCATGTAGAGTTAAATTGTGTAGAGTATGCTCTCCTTAAAATTGTAGAGAAATATTTCGTTTTAAAAGCGAGAATAAAATTTTACTGTATGTATTTAAGTTTTGTTATAGCATCTTAAAAAAGAAATATGAAAAAAAAACATTTAATTAGTCACTAAAAAGGTTTTTCTTCAATTTAAAATTATAACTGTTCGATACAAATATTTAGATAAAACTCGAGCCTAACTTAAAGTTTTTTATAACGCTCTCACAGGATCATACTCCACCGCGTGTAAAATGTGTGTAATCTTAAAGTCAAAGTCAAAGTCAAAAATAACTTTATTTTACTAAGCTCTTTTAAATCGTCACAACAGGGAATATGTATGAGAAAACAAATAAATATAATTATAAAGGCAATAGTCATAATTTTAACTGGGTATCAACCGGGCATTTACTAATTGTCCCAGTTATAGTATTTAAATATGTACTAAATAAATTGTTAGTTTTAATTTTAAAATAATATTTATTTTAAAATTAAAAATAACACTAGTATGCATATTCCCAATTAACCCTACTACCGCTTCGACGAATTAGTAGCTGCAGAGAAGAAGCGGCGCAAGAAACTCTCAGCCTTTAGTATTTATAATGACATTTACAAATCAATTATGTCATTATGTATTAGTATTATAAAATGCGTGTAACTATGATCATTATTAAAAAATATGGAATAATATAGATATTTTTTAACTGAAAAAAATACACAGGTATAGAAAAAACATGCGACAAGTCATGCCATAATTACGCGTCATTAAATCGCACACTAGTCTCGCTAAAACTAAAAAACGATTGTTTGTTTTGAATATTTTTTCTAATACATTTATTGGTTAAACTCCTTTAAAAGCCTAAAAATGAAAAAAAAAGTTTGTAGTTTAGTATGCAAAATTTACGTGATATACAACTAAACTGACATTTCATTTCATTTTCAGGATTTTAATTAGTTCATTAATATGATTAAAAAAAATTAAATGTCGGGTTAATTGGCTGTGAGTTATTTACCAGTAAACATTTGAAAGATGAGACAATTTTTGAATTAAGATAATTATTTTCGGCAAATTCTCTCTACATACAAACTGTATATTTATTTGTTAAGGTATGACAGCCTTGACAGAGATGGGCAAATATTTTATACTTTAAATTACAAAGTTTAAAAAACAATAATTTATATTTGTCAATAAAAGTTACCATTGAAAAATCTTTACCAAATGAAATGTCTGTTTTAACGGAAAAATCAAAATTAATATCAGAAAATCAAATAAATACTAGGAAATTCTATTGTTAATCACATTATTACGAAAACGAGAAAGATAAACGCGGCCAAATATAAACATAGTTCAGGCGTACTCTGGTTTCCTGCCAAGACTATTGTATGACTTACATTACATATTAAACATAGTCACTCCTACCGAATCCTCAAATAGAGATTTAATTAGATTTAAAAATGCTAAGCCCCGTTAATTATAAAAGATTTTTTAAATAAATTTGTCATTTTAAAAGTTTGTTTTCACTTACATTGTTCGTATTATGATAATTAGTGACATATCTACATTTGTTTTCATTAAACACTATAATATAAAGTATATTGAAATAATCTAAATCAATTTCACTATTTGTTGCTATCATTAAAATTTGCCCACTCAAAGCCGTAGATTGCTTTACGCTCTGCTTCTAGATCACTAAACTAGTAATGAGCGTCATGGTTAATGGCTCCTAAATTTTTTGCCGAGATAATATGTTCATTCAATAGTGTTATCATGTGGCTTTTACTAATATTATCATCATCAACAGCTATACGTCCCACTGTTGGGCATAGGCTTGGGATAGCTTGGACAGGTTGACCCAAGGAGGCTTGGTAGGAGGCAGGTGTTACTGTAATAAACGGGGCCAAAAGCTTCACATGCCTTCCAAAGTACAGAGGAGCTTTATATATAAAAAAATTGACCCATCCAATGACTAACCATGGCGAAATGGGCTTTGTTCTCATAATCGAAACCAGAGCGCTCGATCCATTATGTCAACGAGCCCCTCGTGACTCATATACTTAGACTTTAGGAAGTTACGGCTCCAAACCAAACAAAAAGTGTAAATAATCAGTTTTACATATAATTTTGCAATTATGTATCAACTACGTCATGTGAAATTAGTGGTCAATGTCCGTGAAATAGTTATGAAGTTCAAGTTGTTTTTTTAAATAAATGTTTAATAAGCAAATAGCATACCTTACGGCTTATGACACATGTAATCCCCATTACCCGGTACAGGAAGCGCGCGGGGATACGCGTCGCTACTAACATCGCTTGGGTGTCTTTTCGACCCAAATTTGAACTAAATAAAGAATAGAGTGTAATTAATTATCAAATATTTGATTCTATTTCTTATGAGCTAAACGTTAAGGTATCATCTTCTTCATATAATATTAAAAATGATGTGCTCTTCTTTAGTCTCGCTAAAACTCTTGACCTATTTGAACGATTTTCATTTGTTTTCATTTATTCAGTTGAATTTTTATTTAGCTTTAATTAAAAACCAAAATATCTCTTTAAGAAAAGCTTCAAAAAATATAATATTATGGTCATATTTATTTTGTATAGAAAATCATCTGATTGACGAGGGGAATTAAAATTTGTCTTCTTTCCATTGCTGTTTATGGCTACCGTGGCAGGTTGTGAATGAAACAAACCGGGTTGACTGCGTCGACTAGTCAATAGAAAAGTTTGTAAATGGAAATAGAAATAGGAAATGTTAAAACCATCTGATTCAGACCAATTTTATGTATTAAATTGATATTGTTTTAAAGAAGAGATTTATATTATTTTTTCTAGAAAAATCCACAAGGGTATCATTGTTAACGAGAGTGAGCGCTAGCGGGCCAGTAAGGGAGTAACTGTTAATGTAGAGGTGAATTATATTCCTAATATTTTAACTTCTTTATATGTCTATCGTTTCTATAAATATATCGTTATCTAGATAAAACTCCTTCCTATGGCGTACCTAGCTGCGACAGTGGCACTGAACTTGGATCTGATCCAAAGTGATGAAGGGGGGAGGGGGGAGTTCAAGGACATAGCTTTCTAAGTAGGCCGGATGTTGACCTATCCGACATTATTTCAGGATAATTAAAATCTAAGTTTATCTAAATTTAACGCCTCGAAAGCAAAGCCATTCACAGATGGTAACTCAGTATTATGAAATAATCATAGATCACTAAAATATTTTATATTTATGAAATGATTCGGTACAGATAATGATTTTAATAAAGGTACTTATATAAAATGTAATTAATTACAGATAAAGTCAAGATATTTTATTCGGATTTATATAATTATTTTAATCGTCAATTTCAGTTATTTGTTCGTAAAACGACTGGGAGATCGTGATCTGACAAGAACAGACGCGAGAAGTTATATTTTGATAATCGCAATATACATAAGCCATCGCTTAGCTGTCAATCGTAACTGTTAAATTCTATACATTTTCAATTAGCATTTCTTAGGTATTATACTCAATAATTTGTCTCTCCCTAATCGTCATCATGAAGTAAGATGATATTTTATTTGTTCGATGTTCTTGTATTAAAAAAAACAATAATACTGTTATGTAATAAAACTAATTAATTTAATAATCGTTACATAACTCCCCGAGATATTATAATTTAAATAACAGACAAAACGCTATTATGAAACAGGTGGTGCAGTATGACGTCACGCTGTGGTATTTTGTATTCGTCGCGGAGCAACTCTACGATAGCTTAATTTAATATTAAGTTTATGTAAATGATTTCATAAGAAAAGGATTTTATAATAAAATGGACTCGCCTACTGAACATTGAATGACTTATAGACTATATTTAATATAATATATATTAAATTTCAAAGTAATAGCTCTTTTACAGCTTTCTCTATCTGTTTATCGGTATGATACTAAATAAATTGTTTTACAATCTGTCAACTGTGTCATCATACATATTGTTTAGGAGATGTTAAAACATACAATTAATAATAAAACTATTATGTAAAATCAGACGCAATGATTGTGTATTCAAACATCGTTCATTACAGAAATGTAAAACATTACAACGTATATGAAAAACTAAAGTTCATATGATTAACCATAAAAAAATTAAATTGTAAAAAAAATTTTTTATTACATCTCAATTGATATTTTTGAACCTTATCAACTAAAAATTCATTCAATTTTGTTTAACATAGACTTCAAATTTGTGTAAAGTCATTTGGCAACTTAGAAAGAAAAACAATTTTTTTAGTTGGTTTCAATATGTTCTCACGTTCTTATAATATTGAACATTTCTTAAACTTATAGTAATGTCTGTTTTAATAAAATCTATTAATATTTTTTCATAAATAAATAGAATGTCAGTAATAAAGAAATGTTACAAAAGCAACCGCTTATACTCAACCAATATTTTCTGAAATATATCCATATATTTAAAGAGCTGTTACGAGTCGCCAAAAATATATCCATATGTTTAAAGAGCTGTTACGAGTCGCCAAAAATATATCCATATGTTTAAAGAGCTGTTACGAGTCGCCAAAAATATATCCATATGTTTAAAGAGCTGTTACGAGTCGCCAAAAATATATCCATATATTTAAAGAGCTGTTACGAGTCGCCAAAAATATATCCATATGTTTAAAGAGCTGCTACAAGTCTCCCAAAAAGGCTCCAAAGAAAGTGTTTCTGGTATGTGACGTCACATGCAAGGATTGGTATGGGCGTATGGACAAAATTAATTTATTTTTAATTTAGGCATTAACATGTATAGTTGGAATAATAAAATTTTGCTTATAGCGTAGGTAAAGGCAAGATTACAAGATTACGGAACCATACGAAAGAAGTATACTGTCATTTGGAATATCTCATATTTTTACAATAAATGCGGAAACCTTACATTATTATCAATATCGCCGATAATAAATTCAAAATAAATCCTCTTTTCTAAGCAGACTTTAAAATCAGAAAGAAAAAAAAGACGCAAAAACTACGCAAGTTTCGTCTTCGTAAAACCAGATATTTTTTGTAAATATGGCTATTTCGAACTTAATCCTTTAAGTGAGAGAGACGGAACGCTCTCGAAGGACAGGCAACAAACAAGCCATCGAGTTATGGCATTCCTTGTTATATTTAGCCCTTAAAGGTCTAGTATACTGAGATATTATAAATAACTTACTAGGAATATAGCTAGGGCTGTCAAATACGAACAAAATCGAAGCCAACATATTTTTAAACATTTGTACTTTTATATAAGTAAGCTCATTGAATCTTAATTATATGTCGTCTGTTCGTAAATCTTAGTAAAAAGGAGGAGGTATTATGTTTCATCGTGTATACTCCTGAGGTGGTCTAATTCCTTAGACATGGTCTGATAATGTAATTCCAGGGAATTCAAGATATATATAGTGCCAATAATTATGTAGTGCCTATTATTGCACTATGTGTTTCATATTTAATTCTGAAGCTATTTGAGTATTTTTACCTATAATAAATCTAGGAAGTCATCCAATTTAAAATGTATTATTTTGGTGTTGGAAAACTTAAAAATATTAAAAAATTGATTGATTATTTTATTTTTTAAATATAATGTATTTTTGCGTAAAAGTGTTGGCAAAAAGTTTTCTCTTAAACATTATTCTGAACAGACTATTACAAACGCAGAATAATTTTTTATTCATATTTCGTTTTCATAATTTAAATGAACACAAACGTAAATGATACAATTGTTATACACCTAAAGGTATTTCATTAAAATTAAAATGCATATACAGTTTTCACTTGAATGCGTTTAGTTGAACGCAACCGCGTCGTTGTATCGTCCGTAGCAATACAATCAACGATGAAGCGTTAAACTTTGTTTTATACAGACCACAACTTGTCAAGGTCACCTTGTCGTGATATCTGTCAAATACTGGGATGTAATTTAAGAACTGGAGGCAAGGAGTGCGAGCTTAGATGACTGAGGCTGACCCAAAATAATTGTTTTTGTTACACCTTTTAATATACGATCCTTTTCATCATAAAGTTTCCTGTGAGAGATCGTTGATAGCGATAGGGCTACCAATAGAGCTGAAATGTTCTAACAAAGTTCACATTATTATATTTAGTATTCTTTTTACTCGTTATAGTTATGGAACTTAGTATCTTGATGACGACGAAGATAAAAGTATCCAAACAAACCGAATACCAATTTAATCCCCGATATTCGTTGCAAAAAAACTTTAAAACAACTAATTTGTCTCTATATTAGATATAGAGACAAATTAGTTGTTTTAAGGTTTTTTAAATAAATTTTCTAGCAGTGCCAACCCTGTATTCTGATAAGATAAGTGAAGACTGGTTCTATTCCGGTAATATAATTAGGTTTGTCCCACTATTTATACGAGAAGACTACCAGAGCTTTGCGGAAATAGCAGTATACATTTTGACTTTGAGTTTTTCGATTCGATTAAAGTAGAGGAATTTTTAAAGTTTATCACAGAAGAAAAATATCAGTAATTATTTGTTCTTTATATATTTATATGATTATTTTTAAACTTTAAATTAGATTCGAAATTATTTATATTGGATCAAAGAAAGAAATAAATACATAATGAATGTATTCAATGCAACCATTGTATTATTTGCAAATATAGCAATAAACAAGGACGCAATACTTATAATTTACAACTGTGTCAATAATAAGTGACATTGTAAAGTCCTTACTCATAGAAATGTTTTAATACCCTTCATGAAATTGTATTCTTGAGGAAATTACTAGTATATTAATAACATTTTATCGTTATTTAAAATATTATGAGTTCCTTTTTCAAATGTAATACCAGTTGTTGATTGACTGGTATACGACCTGTTATCAAGGTCTCCTAAACGACAAGAGTGGACACATTATATTAATATAATTCAAATGAAAATACGCATATATTAAAATTTAAAAACTTCGCTTGCGCGATCTACAAGCGTGAAGCGCCATCTTTTGACAATGGAACCTTTCATTATAGTCCTTGGATCGTTGTCGTACACCCGGTCTGGATAAATGTCGGTATTCTCAGAAATTTGTACCATTTTTACACAGATTAATAAATTTTATTTTGTTCTATTCTCCGCGATGTCTTTACTATTTTTGGTGATTTTGTTCGTCTAATAATTTAAAACTAGTTCTTTCCTCAGTCAACAGATGCAAATGGCTCTATTAAATTAATCTCATATTTTTATCATAATATTTAACGTGTTTAATAATATATAAATCCTAAACAATTATAGAAAAATCGAAAATTCTTATCATTTTGATCTTTGCGATTACCTATTCTGTAAAGATTACAAAAATTAAATTCAGAATCAAAAGAAGCAAATTTACACTTGATTATGCATACAAAATAATCTATAACTTATAAGTGCACAATAAACAGATGGTAAACACGACATGCATATTCTAGTAGGTAAGTTGTAATTACCAATAAAATATAATAATGATATTGGGTTATAAAATATTTAAACGATATGTCATTGACGAAGTTGATATTTGAGTCTTATATTTGTTGTGAAGCTTCCTGAGCCTTGTAACAGGGGAGTTGGAACCTAATACGGTTCCTACCAAATGATTTAAGCAATCAGCAGAAATTTTAGAAATCTTTCATTATATTTTGATTATTTTCGCTACTCAATATGTATCTTTGGTTTGTTACGAAAAAAAACAGTAAGATACAGGTCCTTAATATGTAGAATCGCTTATACTTCGTACGCACATTGGAAAGCATGTTAAAAATAATCACTTGAAAATTGAATCATATGACAAAGACCTATGGTATTACTTTAAATGAAGACACATGCAAAAAATAAATCAAACCTCATTTTGAAATTGTTTGAGCATGTTTGAAAATAATTTACTAATATATAATTTTACAAGCGATTATACACCTTACATTTTTATTAAAAAGGGTTATTTTTAACCGAAGTAGGTTTTTGTATAAAGGTACCTGTTTTATCAATAATCAATTTATCATTAAGTTTTTTATAAACCCTTTTTTTGTATTTTATTTTCGGTTGAATCAACGTGCATGATGATTGATTTTTGTATTTTACTTTTAAACGAATTTCAACCTTTTTAGTTTTATTACTAAAATTAAATTTGATGGCTTCCAAGAAACACACGTAAGGAATATAAATAACTTAATGTTATTCGTCACTTGTGGCACATAACGCTTTAAATAACACAGCAAACTCTTAAAAAAACAACTTTGTGAGTTACACGTTTGAGTTTAAATTTATATAACATTAATATTACAATTTTAATTATGAACCTTACAATAAGTTAGTTAATAGAGACTCACACTAAATATTAGTGTGGTTTTATTATTTATTAGTAATTTAAAATAAAAAATTAAATTGTATTCACTTTAGACAGATATATAATTTTAATTTGATTCGTTTTAACGTGAAGTGTAACTTTTTGGTAGTTAACTTTAATAATATATGTATGTTACATATTATTACAGTTAACTACCAAAAAGTTAAAAAAAGGTGTAAAATTTAGTTTAAATTTTAACCAGCCAACAATCCAGACACAATTGTTCTATATCTCGGGGCACCCGGGAGTATATTACCGCTCAATAAATTAACAGTCAAGTTTAGAACAAGCTTGCAATCTACATCTTGCAAATGATAACAGTCAAATAACAAATACTGTCGACAGAACTCATTCAGGTAGTGGGAGAAAAAGAAGTTTTCTTGTATAATGTAATCATAATGCTGTCTCTACATTTTTATAGGTTAGGTTCACCTCGACCTCAATTTCACTAGTCAATTACTTACTCTTGATCACACTTTTCCACTGTCAGGGTTCGAAGATATAACCAGCTGACCTAGAAGATGCCCATTCAATCTTGTTTTGATGCTAATTGTAAGAATTGCTTCTCAACCATTTGTTCTTAAATAGTAAGCTAATTAATTTTAGTCAAAATAGATTGTTCAAGAAGAATATTTGTTACTTGTGTTCAACTGTGTCTGCTTGGTATTTATAAAGGTTTCGACGAAACGTAATTTCTAGGAACAGATGTTTATCCATGTTGATATTGCGTTCTGTGTAGGATTGTGTTCGTTAAAGGTGATCGTCGGTATTACATTCCACACTCGCCTGGTGTGGTTATTTGAAAACCTTTGGTGTACGATATGGAGTCGGTCATTGTAAGTCTGTATTTGTTCTAGTGACGACAACCAAGAATAACTTTCATGTAATACTGAACTGGCCGAGTAGGCAAGTGTTGCTTTGCCACAAATATAAAAAAAAATCTGAATAGGGCTGTAAAAATCTGATTATCACCTTCGACCGAAACTAGCGAAACCACCTACTTTCATTTTCAAATCTATCAAATATACACAATAATTTTAAGCCATTTCCAACGATAATATTACAAACACTGTGGCACGAGATTCTTTCATATTAGATTTAATATTTTTTTTTTATTTTAATTTATTCACATATTTATATCACTTTTTATACAGCGTGTTGGATAGTTATAACTCAAATTATTTATTGCGGACCACGTTGTTACGGTCTTAAGGTTAAACAATAGTTCATTATGGACCCTGTTAGGCACAGCAGAATATTTTATTTATTTCCTGGAACATTGGAGAGGATAGCTACTTTTAAATTTATATGATGCTAATCTTTTCTAAGATGATTATTTAATTTAACTTAATTAAATTATATCTCGTTCAATAAACACTAATAAAATTTAATAAGAAATAAATGAAACATACAGTTTCAGATCAATTATCTACTTTTATAATTATGTCGAAGTTTATGGATGTAACTGTTGTATTGCTTAATTTCTGTGCCAACCCTTTAAAAAAAAAGTAATTCTTTCACGACTTTAAGTTTGTCTTTGAACGTTCTTTATTTAAAATTTGACGTTCCTACTAGCACCAAGGAAGTTGAAACTGCATCATCTAATTATATTTACGTTATAGGTAGATCAATAGGTAGGTAGACGCTAAAGGGACGCATTATAATTATAGCATATACGAGTGTGATCATTGCCAACTCTGCCCAACTACATTCAAATACGATTTTATATAGTTACTTTTAGTATTTACATAGATATAAACAGTGAAAGCTATTAGCTATATGTAAATTATGCTTACAAAACTACCGAAATAGTTTATATTTACAATGTAAGAAAAAATTCTATGTATTCCTTAATAAAAATATTTAGTAATTGGTTGATTAGGTGTACTTTGCATCACCTACAATCCCACTAGCGCCATCTAACAAAAGTAACCCGAATTAGCAATAAATGAGAGTTTTGAATTAAGGCGAATGTTCCATTTTTTTACTTTATTTATGGATTTAAGTTTAATAGCGGAAAAATATATTTCTTTTTAATTTATTCTTTTTTTTCTATTATTTTTCTTTTTAAACATCCCGAAATTGAATTAAAACCAAACATGATAAAAACTTAACAAAAATGTCAAGCCATTTTTTTTTCCAAATATTTGGCCTGGTAACTAAGACCTTTGAGCCGTTAAGTCAAGCCATTGATGAGTTTAAGCGAGTAACTAATAGCTATTAAATTATATATATAAGATCAGGATTTAAAAAGCATAATTCTATAACGTCTGACGTATGTACGTACGATATTAAGTAAAACAATTCTTCTCTAGTTTTTGACTGCAGTACAGATTAATGGAAGTTTCAAATTGCTTAATTTCAACTATAACTAGGTTGATAATAAATTATAAAATGATAGTTTGGTGACGAAAATGTATTTATTGATACTTGCTATTAATGCTAACTGATTAATTATATGATATGAGTTTACACTGCGGCTGTCGAATGTATACTAAATCGATTATATTTAAATTACTGTACTGGATTAAAAATGCTGATTATACAATATCATATAGTACGGTGGAAACACTATACATACTATATAGTATACAAATCAAAATTCTTCAATCATGACTTTCATAAAAGTATATATAAATGAATTTTGACTTTGACTAAATATGATATAATATTTATTTGTACTTGAAAATTCATTTAACTATATTAAACGCTTCTTTAAGATAAATCCACGTTGTTGTTACCCGAAAGGCACCTGTAATTAAATAAGTGCCTAAACTAAATTCGATATTTTTTCTGTTTTGAATTTTTAAGTCGTTTTTTAAACATTTTATTATAAATCAAAGTCAGATTAGTCACATATCGCAGTATTTACATAATTACTACATTGTTTTTTATAATCTCTGTAACCATTGTTGCAAGAATTATTTACGAGGATCTTTTTATATTGCTTAAATTGTTTTTTAACTTGAGTTAAAGTGGCAACTCATTAGTGCAAAATCTAGAAATAAATTACAACAGACACGAGTAAATTGGATAGGTTAAATTAAATAAAATAAAATGCAGTCTTATTGTCACGTTTTTAAGTTGATATTACTATACATAAGAGTTTGATTACTAGATGGGAACGTTTGTACCTGACTGAAATTATAAATATCAATTTTATAGCGTACAAAAGTTCTTACGTGCCTGAGTTTTATACTATTTGAAGAAAAAAAGGATTTATTGCAAACGCTTTGCTCAAAATTTATTTATTCGTCTAAAAACAGTCGAATAGATTATAACAATAAGCTCGATTTTAAATTGATACAAATTTTAACTTACAGCTTATTTAAACATGCTTAAATGGAGGCTGATATTCGTTAATAAACAAAGATCCCATCTTTATTTGGTGTTAGGTTTTAACCAAGGGTAACTTTAAGTCACGTTTTGTCGTTAGATTATCATATTCTATTTTTAGAGACAGGATCTGTAGTTTAGTTTTTTTTGTTGATTAACCTGTTTTTGGTTTAATAATTTGAAATGCTTAAACGCAGAGAATATTGCGTTGGCACATTCTTTGCAAAGCAAGATAGCATTGAAAATTATAGAACAATGAATTAAGATAAATTAGTATTCTATGTGTCAGACGGGCTTGTCATATTTACCGAAACAAATTCAAATGACTACGAAGATTATTTAAAAATAGATTACCTGTTCAAGCCCACACAGGTCCTGTACAAACTCTTTAGAACACCGGCCAGTTGTAAAACTTAAATACTCTATGGTGTTTTCGAAAAAGGAATAAATGATTGTCGCTAAAAAAGCGCGAAAAAGAAACGGTCAAATTATATATTTTTGCGGGGGTGCAGAGGGTCAAGAGGCCTGAGGCCCCTCGCTATACAGAAAATGTATTAGTCGGAAAATTCAACATTTTGGTTAGGTTAGTGACCATGCGTAGCGGAGCTAGCAAAGTAATCGGAGCTTAGAATTGCTAGCTTTGCTGCGTATAAACATAATGGATAACGATATACAGTATATGGAAACTAAAATCATGCATTAAAATATTATGAAACTTGACAGGTTATGAAATTAAATTATATTTTAATAATTAAGGCAAATGAAACGTTACACGTAATAAAGTATGGTAAACAAAATTATTTCATTTAAAATTCGGGCAGAAGAAAGATCCCGGCAGATACCTCGCCGCTCTCTGCAAAAGGAGCAATCCACAAAAATTATGATGTGACAATTATTTATTCAAGAATATCCCAGTTAATAACGACTCTCGAATTATTAAGAGTCACGTTATAAGCAATGTGTACTTAAAAGATTAAATATACCTGTCACTCAACGCTCAAGCATAAACAGGGTTAAATACTGTAAAATTTATCAGTTCCTAAAAGTAAATATTTTTTTTCCTGACTGTAACTAGTGGCAAATTTTCATTTCCATACAAAATATTTCATAGAATAGCTTTGATAATAATACTAGAAAGATAATAGAATATACTTTTGTATAATTCGTAATTCATTAAAATTATGAATTTATTATATGCTTGAAAGTCGTAATAGATATATGACAATTTTTAACATCTTTTTCAAGTCGTTTATAAAATATTTTTTTGCTGATCACATCGGCACTATGGTGAGCATCACAGAACTGTATCCACGACATATTAATTAAAACTAATTACTAGATAATGTAATAATGGTATTTTTCGGGGATCATAAAAGGGTATGACAGGATCTGCAGTCTTTAAGCTGCTTCTCTCCGGCGTAGACTGGTGGGCATGACGTGGGCTGGTGGGCATGAAGGTGAACGGCACGTTTGGGATTGCCCAAGTAATTCTAAGTAACCTCCACTGTCGCGAAGCCCAGTTATAAGACTAAGTTGCCTGGGAGCGACCTGGTAAATTACTTCGGCAGAACCCAGGTTACCCTTGTGTAGGGTAATAGGTACCAGGGAGTTTTAGTTCTTCTAGTGTCGCTTTGATGAGGCGCTGGGTGAGTCTTAACACACACCCGTCGCTTAGCCATCAGGTAGGTTGGTAACCTAGTCTTAAAAGTTTGCCTAAGTGTTAGGTAGTTGATCAACCGGGAAGTTTTAGTGGGTATGCTCAGTGCCACTATGATCAGCGCTGGGCGAGCTCTACGCTGCATTCTTAAACGTATTTCTCTTCTCAGAAGAAAGCCACAGGTCATAGCACATATATGTTCATGGTTTGATATATTATAATGAAAGGAAACAAAAGAAATCATTTATATGCCATTGCGAAATATCTATTTATTTTATAATTATGTAAAAAAGAATTCCTTACTACAATGCGACCGTGCGATTCAAATTTCATTTATTAACTAAACCATTTGAACCGTGTTTTATGAAACAATAGACATTTTGACACAGTTATTGTTTTTAATGAATGCAGTTTGAATTCAGGAATTTTTAATAAGTTTCTTGTTGGAGTAGATTGTAACTATGGCGACAGAGTTGGTTTATAAGCAGCTTTAAGCATAAAACGTCAGTTAGAAACCCTTATTGCAAGGCGTGATCACCTACAACTGATAAAGGTCCGTAAAATTAGCATCCTAAGTGCAATGATTAGCGCTGCGACTGGCCAATGTAAACCCAACCGACATTACAAATTACAGGAAGCTATAAGTTGTTTAACAAAATTATATATGTGTAGGTAGATTAATGCTGGGTTTTCTATAATCTATCTACAGGTAGATTAATTTAAACATATTTTAAGCACACGTTAAATGTCCTATATAGATATACAAACTGTAATTAAAAGCAAAACCATCTGAGAATACATTATTGATTTCCAGCATAAAAGCTAGTAAGTATTGGTTACAGGAACCAAAAACCCCGAAGTGCAATAGATTAATTTTAATTTATATGATTAATTTCAATTTGATTTGTATTGTATTTAATGTTGCTAACATTGTTATGTAATTTATGTTCTAAAAACTTAATATGCGTAGAAAATGGTTAATGATTTATATAAATTATATTATCTCCTCAAATATGATGGTAATATACCTGATGGTAAATGCTTACCTTAACAACATTGCTTAAAAGGAACATTTGCCATAAATAGTGACTTAATATTGCTCTGTATAATTCAACGTCTTCTCAGTGTCAAACTAAGACATTGCTTTATTTAATCCATATTTTGATCAATACATTTTATTGTTTCTAGATTCAAAATGAACTCCGGTTGGCTCGCATGGGAGTGCATAGTGTTTGGTGTGTTCATCTGCGCGTCTTCGTGTGTGCCGCTGTGGACACGGCGCAAGGATGCTGCTCAAATGGGGGGTAGTGCGAAACGCGCGTACATCTTCGCTGGAGGCGGAGTTTCTATTCTCACCATGATATTGTCTGTGGCGAGGGGGACTTTGGGTGTCAGATCGTTCTTAGGTAAGTTCTGTCTGATACTGTGATTTTATATGTCGATATTAGATACAAAACGGTTGAATTCATTAAACCAAGTTACTAGGTAAAGTTTTAAAAGACCTTCTGCTTCCAATATTCCCTGACCAGCTCTGCAACATAAGTCACTGCAGTCCCACGACTGCCCCGAATTGTAACTTGACTACAATCGTAACGTAATTTTGAATTAATTCTCCAGTCTAATGAGATAGTGAGAGATAATTGACTAATTAGGAATATTTGTTAATGGGGTTCCAAAAAGTGCCCCAGACAGAAGACTGTGATGCACTAGCAAAAAGGTGATTTTTTATCAATTATTGAGAAGAGAAAATATTACTTTTCTTATAAAAGTTGACGAAATTTAAGTGCTTAGACTTGTGGAAATGAGACAAAATATATTATTTTTTTAATTATTTTTTTTACAATTTTTATGAATATTTCACACACCCACATGCAAACGGGTGTTCGTATATGTGTTAGTATCTAGGGCCGGCTTATCTTTAACTCAAAATGATGATTCACTGCGATCACTTATATAGAGTCGCAGTCAGAGCTCACAACTTAAATGAAAAATACCAAATTAAATAATCATAAAAAATATTTTATGCTGAATTTATTTAGTGAATGTACTAACTGGCTTATAAAAATTTTTTCATATAAATAATAAGCCGTATTACCAGGGATTAAGGCAGAGCTAAAGACAAATGATATATAAGTTTTCAAAACCCTTTAAGAGTGAATGACCGAAGCTTCTTTCTTTGTTAAAACACAAGTGCAGCTAAACCTGTTTTGATGTGATGACGTGTGCAAATGTCTGCTTGCTCTGCCCCCTTACCATGTATAATGTAGACGCCTTAAGCCTATCGTATTTAAAATTTTGTTTACGGAAAAACCACCCTTATTTTAAAAGTTAATTAAGACGTCTTCCTATAACCGTAATTTCAAAGTACGATGATTGTGAAAAATTACAGATATCATGGTAAAGTGTTTATTTAAATTCGCGTATTTTCATTTGCATATTACTCAAGTTGATTGAAGCTTGCAGAAGTAGCAACAATTTTTGATTAAGGTCGCTAGAGCTAATTGTGGACGTGTAGTGCCGGAAGCAGATGGATTTAATATTGCTGTCCATATAAAATTTCCTTTTGACGTTTTCATGATGTGTTCCGTAAGCTATAGACGTTTCTCAGGGCTATTGTTTATGGAAACGGATACGGTCATCCTAAAGTTGGTAATAGTTTTATAAAACTGAACTGGATGCAGTTTGTTTTAGGTTCTTGTTTTGTTAGTAAGTTTTGATATCAATTGTTATAACATTTATAAGTAATTTACATCATATGTTGTTGTTTGTTAAACATGAAGTTGTTGTCAGTGAGATATCTTGTTTAAAAAAGTTAAGTGTTGCCCTAAATTAATGAAATGTCAAACTTAAAAAAATATCATATAAAAGTTCAAATTATTTTATTGCTGCCGTAGCTTATGTATGAGCTATGTGAAAAAATTGGGTATGGCGAATATATAGTAATGATTATAAAAATGCATATTTTAGAATTAAATAGCAGTATAAAGTTTGGGATTGGAACAATTGTTAATTGTAAATTAAATATGACGTAAAAGAGACTAATTTATTATATAATAGTCTAGTCTCTCTAGACTAGACTTAAAAAACAAGAGAATAATCTGTAATTGATGAAAAAATCCTTTTTTATAATAACATTACCAACAGGAAATTACATATCAAAGAACTTATGCGTGTAAATTAAATAAATACGAATTAAATAACATATAAATATTATATTAATTCTGTGATTGGTTTGTTAATCAAATCAAAACATTTATTTGTATCAATACGCCAATTTAAAAGGGTGAACATGAATACAAAATAAAAAGAGATATGTAAAGAGTAAAAATATTACTATTGGTAATATATGGATCGATAAATGGCCGACATTTTCTTCTTATTTTTACGCGCCAAAGTCTGTTCTATTCTGCTCACTTCTGGACCTAACTTGACTAATAGTTACTGGTAGTCTTACTTGACCTGGAAGAGGGCAGAATTACAGTCTTAGGCGTACGACAGTGATTGCAAAAAGTACTTTGTTGTACGCCGAAGCTGCAATCAGGGGAACATATTGATTTTTAGTGAGTATACCAGGGCCTGACTCCCTGGAGACTACCATAAACCCAGTGGCAGCCATTCGCCGCTGGTTACAAAAGGTTTTTGAACCCAATATTAATACTATTAGTAAAAATGGAGAAGTTTTTACACTAACTGCTTACAACATTAAGATATATTAATATTTATTTTAATTAAGAAATATCATCATCCTAAAGAAGGTCATGGCTTTATATTCTGGCTTTTTTATTATTATAGCACAGAACGAAAATAGAAGACAAAATGCTTCTAGAGGATCCTGGCAGAAAGCCGTTATCCATAAATTCCAGTTTCGCTGTTGTTAAACCGTCACATATTGTCAAAATATTTTAAACATCGAAAACTAAAGATAATCTTAGAACACAAATAGCCTACATTATTATCATACAAATAGATATACGTAATTTATGTTAGTTCGTATGTCTTTAGTTGCAAAATGATTATAATGGTTGAAAATTACATGAGAAAAATATGTGTGACTTGTATTTTTGATACAAAACAACATAGATACAATCTCGCATACAAAACTATGTAATTTGCATAAAGTGTCTCTGAATGAAAGCGAATAAGTGTTCTATTGTATAAACAACATTTTTATACAATTTTAGGTGCCTATGTAAGAGAGTTTTTTTCGTTGTTTCGCAGATTTTTATTTTATTATTTATGTTTATATTCAAACTCTAATTCCAAGTTATGAAATAAAACTTTCTCCAAGCCCGTCTCGGCGCTCAGACAGACAGAGAGGAAAATCTGGAAAAACAAATCTCCCACTGGGAATGGCTAGGATTCGCAATGGGAAGGTGGGCTCAACAACAATCAGCGCTGTAGCATTTAGCTTGGTAGCTTTGTGTGGCCCTAACCAACACTGTTAATTAAGGTGGGCTTCGGTCAGCAACTCAGCGATGACAGTCAACGCATTGGTGCGGGACGGGTGGCCACCTAGCTACATGATTAGGACGAGAGAAGTCTTATAGGAGGAAGTGTCACTTTGGGCTGGCATCGGCATTACTGGCGGAATAAGCTAGGAACAGCATCCCTTAGAAATGGTAAATGAACAAAGTCAAAGTCAAAGCATTTATTTTGTATGAGAAACATAAAATAGAATGTGAAAGTTATATTGTGCGATCTTATGAAACAAATGCACGGTCACAATTTAAGTGTTCTGTGCGAGTGCCAGTTGATTAGTAAGGGACATATGATTTGAAGTAACAGCCTGGCCGGATACAGTCTTTCGTGGAAGATTATTTTAAAGATAAAAATTTGTGGCCACTATAATTTGCTTCTCTGCACTTATTTATTATATTTTGCAATATTAAAAATAGATTTTTGATTGTACTGTAAAACAAAACATGTATATGTTTGTAATACTAATACATGATGACATAATTGATTTGTAAATGTCATTATAAATTGTAAAGGCTGAGAGTTTCTTGCGCCGCTTCTTCTCTGCAACTAATCAGTCGAAGCGGTGGTAGGGTTAATTGGGAATATGCATACTACTATATGTTTATTTAGTACATATTTAAATTCTATAACTGGGACAATTTGTCAATGCCCGGTTGATACCCACTTAAAGTTATGACTATTGCCTTTAATTACATTTATTTGCTTTTCTCATACATATTCCCTGTTGTGACGATCTAAAAGAACTTAGTAAATGAGTGTATTTAAATAAAGTTATTTCGACTTTGACTTCTTGCACGGAAAAGCACGCAAAGAGTTTAAGACCTTAATACCATCATGCTGCTTCAATGCATATAGATGTAAAACTCTAACATCTATTGGACGAAGCGATGTCTGATTCATGCGTCATGCTTGCAAACAGGTGCCGTTAACGGGTTCTGGACCACTTATGTTCTCTTTATGTTTGTGCAATCAAAATATTTTGTGTCATATTTAAACATCATATTTTAACTATAAAGGCTTCTGTACGGCACAGTATAAATTAAAATAAATCCACAGAATGGCTGTAAAATTGTTCTACTGTATAAAAATTTGTGTATAGCTGTATAAAATCAAAATGTTAAATTAAAATGCTATGTTAAGTAATTAACCGCTAAGTAGATTTATTAAATTTTATAAAGTAAATATTTTTATTAATATTAAACTAATAACTCAATACTTTCAGTATTATAATTATATTCTTCAATTTTGCCTTTCATAAGAGTATGTAATGTACCTAGTCTGAATAAATGTATTTTGAACCTTGGCTTTTTGACTTTAGAACTGTAACAGTCACAACTGGGCTGAAATTGCCTTCCAAAGAACGGAGCTATTTTTCATTAAATTGCTTTCCGGCGTTTCCAGAACCATCAGTGATCCATTATTTTCATTTCTTATGAATTATCATGTTTATTATCTCTACCTCTTATTCATGTTTGAGAGTGTACTCTTAAAATCGATACACGCAAACGAAGCATCGCGTAAAACTTCAAAGCCTATAAATTTCAATATTGTTAAAGCGTGCTCTGTCGTTTTTGTCAGTCTCACACCGGGGAATCAAAATATGGGCAGCAGCAACCAATCATCGTATTGACAAAGTGCTTCCCATTTTGTGTTTAATTTTTCGGAATATACTCTGTGATAGATAGATAGATAAAATATTTATTTCCATTTCTACATCACACACAATCCATCCCGACAGTACATAGATTAAAAGACAAACATTTTATAATAAAGGTATTAAAGACCTTTGTGTGCGCTGCAGAAGTGCAAAAGGGTCGCAACTCAGTAACTAATTTTGTTCACATCGGGATGTGAACAAAGCACTGATATTCTGCTACGACCCGAGCGCTTTTTAAAATTAAAATTATAGATGTACTTTAAATCCTAGTTGTCTGACATTATCGTATAGACGCTGTTGATAATTACATTCGTACAAAGATAATCTTGAGGTGAACGCAGCAAAATTATGCTAGTGCCGTTTTGTGAATGACGAACTCACACTTGAAGGCTATTGCGATTTATCAATAGTCATATTAATATAACACTTATAGTATATTCAACTTTAAATCATATTACGTTCTCACTTGACAGTTTGACGTCATTCTTTTAGTGTATACAAATGCCATTGTTAAAATTATCGATACTCAGACAAGATAGGAACTGTATAACCCATATAATTAACCGTGTGACTTATTTATAGATCATACAAAACGCCTAAACAATGTATTAAGAAGCCTTTCAAATGGATTAGGTATACATGCACGTGAGATATACGTTGATATCGTGTTTAGGGGCACGTGGTCTTACAATGATTGGTCAGTAATATAAGTTATTGATTCTTATACCAGAGCTTGAATTGAATTAGTAGAAAGATTTCATAAACTTAGATCGATAATGGAAACACTGTTGATCGTGTTCTATTTGTATTTAAATAAACTGCGAGTTCGCTAAGCTTACGTCTTGAGTAATAAAACCTGGATACTATTGTTATTTTTTTTATAAAAAGCGCAGCAAATGACTCGACACCACCTGATGATAAGCAGTAGACGAGTCCACATGTGAAGATAGCTAGTGAAGCATGTGACATACTAGCCCTAGCCACCCTCACCTTGCCGGCCCAAAAAGTGCTTTTTCACGCCTCTTTTAAAGGAACCCATTTTATAAGATGGAGGGAATACGTGTGCTGGTAAGGAATTCCATGCTCTAGTTGTGCGACAGAGAAAGGAGTCACTAAATCTCTTAGTACGTAAAGTAGACGTGGCTATTGTAAAGGGGTGACTGCGTAGACCAGCACGCATATTCCTTAGTAGGAAAGGAGAGGGAGGGATAAGGTCGAAGAGCTCTTCAGAGCTACATAGAAAAGTAATATTGTTATATTCATAATGTTAGTTAATAAGTAATTCATTTCATACATCAACTATTAGTAAAGTTTGGAGTATCTTTCTTACATTTGCTAAAACCAATGCAAACTAAGACGACATTTTTTATTCTTAATATGAAGATATGGTCGAAAATGGAAGCGAACTACACCTAATTTCTATAACCACAGAAGAACTAGCTACCTTACTTCCAAATGTTAAAATACACAATATTGTTTACAATATCATTCATCATATCAGCTATCCAGGTGGACTTAGGAACAGCTTTGCCACCAACCAATCCGAGTAGAAAATTTCTGCCCCATATATAAATAAACAATCGTACAAATTGACTCTCGTATTTATAAACGAGGAACAGAAGTTACAATTTTATTCTATAGTTTTTTATCTGCGTACGTTAAGAAATTTAATATCTGTGTCTGTATCTGTATTTTTTAATATCTATTCTTTTTTTATTTAATATCTCTTATTCAGTCAAGTAATAGTCACCGTAAATAACCACCTGTCAAATCACGTGTCTCTCTTCAGTATTTGCTTTTGTAAGTAACGTGCAATGCTTATCTTACTTTACTAAAAAAAATTTCCAGCATAAATTAATCACTTCATTAAGAACTAATTTCGCAATCAGTAATTACTTCGTTACAAATAATCATATAAAGATGAAGGATAAA
Source organism: Acentria ephemerella (assembly GCA_943193645.1). NCBI lineage: Eukaryota > Metazoa > Arthropoda > Insecta > Lepidoptera > Crambidae > Acentria > Acentria ephemerella. Next base: position 7,561,438 of record OW971896.1, on the reverse strand, counting down.
GAAAATAAACGTGGTAAAATACGAAACTAATGCCATACGGATTTTTTATACATGCAAATTACATTATTACATTGAAAAATCAATTTTATTTTACTTTGAATTAGAGTTCAATTTTTATTAACAATAATTTTCAATAACAATATTTGCTTAAGTGTATTTCAACCTTTTTTAATGAGAAATAATCCGTGTAAGGACCTAGTGCTCATGGCTAAGCTGCGGGCGTGAATGAGCCTCGCTCAGTGCCCGATCAAAGTGTCACTAGAAAACCCACTAAAATCCAATCAATTCCATATGCCTTCGTGAGGAGGATCTGGGTTCTACGCAACTTTTAACATAATCGCGATACTTCACATAAACTTGCAATATAAAGGAAAAGATATTTACAAAGTGTGTTGAGATTTTCGAGACGAGAGATGATGATTCTAGTTACGTCCTTATATCCCGCCACAGTAAAAAAAGTGAAATTTTTCGGTTTACTAATATTTTCAATGGAAACTTATCAAGAGAACCTGAAAAGTTATGAATAGTAGTGCATTAAATTTTTCCTAACTCCAAAGATAAGAGAAATAATTACACTTTAGAATTACTGAGAACCAGGTGTAAATTTATTGTTTCTCTAAAACTGTAAATGCAGTTAAAGATAAGGCGAGGGATTACTGTAGTAAGTGGTTTTTCACACCAAAAGTAAAAGACACAAAATTTTAGGACGGAACAGCCCAAGATAACAAATTTGATTATAAATCGATATTTGATCTCAACGAAATTGAGAAGATTTCGTCTACATCAAAACGTTACTTTTCTCAGGTGAATGAGTGGGAGTTGAAGACTTAACCCGAGAAAATTAAATAACGATGTAGAGAAATCGTTTCTCGAGTTCCTTGTGCTACGCGTGCAGTGCCAACCATGGCAAAAGTAGCTTTGCTTTCGTTATTGAAAGCAGAGCGTAAGAGCCACTACCTCAACGAGCTCCTATATCTATTTAAAAAACCCTTTTCTTGCAGGTTTCCCATCAGAGCTGGTATATAGAGGATCGGCGATGTGGGAGACATTGTACGGTATTATACTGGCGTTTCCTCTGGTCTGCTTTCTCTTCGTTCCTGTCTACTACAGATTGCACACGAATTCAGTTTATGAGTACTTACAGGTAAGAATAGTTTTTCTCTCTCTCATTTTGCCGAATTGATACACAGAGATGTTATAGCACTAACACTCTTCTGGGTATGATGCAGACGGCTGTGGGGCTGATACTGAGACATTGTGTCACTTGACCTGATTCTCAACCAGAACATTCATTAATTTTTATTAATACTTACGTAGTTATTAAGTGGGTATTGTTTTATCTGAAAATCTTAACCCCGAAGATTCACATTCAGATTATAATCGTTATAATTATACATCATAAAACACACTTTCACTTTCTTTCATTAGGAAATTGTTCTTAAACTTATGAGATCCTGAATCAATTTTGGTAAATTCTACAATTTCAGATGCGCTTTGGCTCGCTCTGGGTACGAAGGGTAGCAGCAGCGACGTTCATTGTTCGCCAGTTGCTGAATTTGGCTGTCACTGTATACACACCTACTGTGGCACTTCATGCTGTATTAGGTTTACCACACTGGGCCTCTGCTGCAGTCATCACCATTGTAGCTATTGTATTCAATCTGCTTGGAGGATTAGCAGCTGCTATACGGTAATTAAATGTAGTATTGTTAAATTTATTTTTATTGCTTTGAGTAGTCCCAGAGTAGAGTAATTTAGGTTTAAAATTGATTTTGACTTTACAATTATTTTCTGGCCAAAATTGCATATGATTGGTGGGTTGTTCATTCGTTTACACCATTCCGCGGAATGATAAACATTATTTATTTTTTATCTGTTAATTTGAGATTGTAACAAAATTTCTTCTTAAAATTCTCTAAACTAAAAAGAACAGCACAGTTAGAGCATGGAATTCCTTGCTGGCACACGTATTCCCTTCTTCATACAACATTGCTTCTTTAAAGAGGCATGAAAAAGCACTTTTTAGGCCGGCAAGGTGAGGGTGGCTAGGCCAGTATGTCGCACGCTTCACGTATCTTCACATATGGACTCATCTACTGCTTATCATCAGTTGCTGTCAAGTCATTTGCTGAGCTTAATTTATGAAAAAAAACCTACAAATGTTTCTTTTTACTTTGCTATGCGCATAACAAAAAGGGTACATAACCTATGTTTACGAATATAATATTATACTCTCTGATAAACTGTCAACAATTCAAAATGTTAATTGTTATTTTCCTCAAATTATTCTTTGAGAAAATTGAATCATTAACTTATCGTGACTTCAAATGGCACGTGTGAAATATTGTTGTTTATTTAAATTTCAATAAAATTACTGTCATATTCATGGCTTCATAGTAGAGATGGTTTATATTGGAAAATATTATTTTGTATTTTTACTTTCTCTTGCTGGTTTGCTTTAATTTTTGCTTCTTGATGCTTTAGAATGGATTCTTAGTAGATATATCTCAGTTTAGAATGTTTATTAGATAATAAGTTGAGTTTATTACCACGACACCATTATTATTATAAGATACAGATTATGGCTAATCTAACTCATAGTAACCATGGTCTAATAGAAGGCGAAACGTTTTAACTTTGTAGATATAAGAAATATTTATAGGTGATGGCTTGTGGGGATTTTATATTTCTTCAATATGAAATCTTCTTCTATTAGTATCGCGTATACGGTATTTGGATATATAGATATAATACTTAGTAAAGATTTAATCACAGGTCTGAATTGTATCAAATAGGATAATATATATTATATCAGCTGACGTAGCTGAATTGAAGAGACAACATTGACATAAGAAACATTAATATTGTCTGAATTATAATCCACAGCTTTATCCATGCTTTAAATTATAACTGATTCCATTTAATGCCGCTAGATGATGCTGTATACATTGGAATTAATAGTCATTAAGTTGTGCCAATTAGGTTAAAAAATGATAATATAGTGGAGTTAAGTTATGAATTAGTTAGTTTTAGTTATTAGGGCTGAATATTTATCCTTAGAGAGTCATATTACTCATATTATTAGTACTGAATTTAACGTAGTTTTTAGAAAGAAAGACTTCAATATCATTTTTATAATGTGTGTTGTATAGTTATGTTTTATTTTACAAGGAATAATTCAAATCATCTACCTAAACAGTCACGTCAGAATTATCTACGTATACACACGCATGAATGAAGTCATTACCATTTACTTCCATTGAGATATATGCCGTAGAGAATCAAATCCTTTTTATATATTAGTCTTGCTGCACTTAGAATGGAAATTTTATGTTTGTTACGGCATTGTTTTTTACTGAAACAATTCTTCACAAGATTCTCAAAAGGCCTTTTATAAAAAGTATGATTTAAATTTGAAACGCAGATTGAGAAACAAGAACAATACAACCCAAAGAATACAATATTGCAACAAAGAGTGACACATATAAAATAACATTTTACGATTTGTTCATAATACTTTGAAATTCATAAAGAATAATTTTTAATTTGAAAATAATATTGCTTTCAGAGCTGATGTGATTCAAACGTTATCTATGGTGATTGTCAGTGGAGCATTTATAGTGCAGGCTACAGTCAAAGCTGGTGGACCAGCTAAAGTAATCGCCGATAATATTGAAGGAGATAGACTTCAGTTTTTCAAGTAAGTAATGATGATGATGATTTTGTCGACTAATAAAGAACATTTTCGTGAGATAATTCAAGGGTACTAATAAGTTATTCTACGTTTTCCAGATTCAGTTGGAATCCGACAGTACGAGTTGACACGCTCTCAGCTATCTTCGGTCAACTTTTCATGTCTGTCTCTATCTATGGCTGCCAACAGACCTTTGTACAAAGATACTGCTCTATGTCCAGCGAATCTAAAGTCAGAAGAACACTTTTGGCCAATATCCCGGCTGTGGGCATCTTGTTCAGCTTATCTTGGGTCGTAGGAATGGCTTTATATGCCGTTTATAAGAATTGTGACCCGCTAATGGCTGGTCATATTGCAGCTCCTGATGAAGTCTTGGCGTATTACGTGGAGGATCAATACAGTTTCTTGCCTGGAATGCTGGGATTGTTTTTAGGAAGTTTGTTCAATGGCGCGTTGAGGTGAGTGTTGCACAAAAACAGACTACTATTACACCTACAGAAGAACTGCCAGTTCTTCTTACTTTAACTGCCGGTGAACAAACGATAGATCTAGTTAAGTTGTTTGTAACGGACTTAGAAAAAGTCCTACCATCATCATATACATCACACTAAAAATAAAATTCCATGGACCAGAATGCGGTCATAGTGATATTTATATAATTAGTATCAAGCTGCGATATCAATTTTTTGAGAAAATAGTTAGTCAACAAATTACTGATGGACCAAGTTAAGATATGTATTTAACAATATTTTAAGTAGATAGTATGATACATCAGTCAGTATCATATATAAGTTTCGGCAACGTACAGTAGGGCCACTTCAAGGGTCGGTCATATCGGCGGCTAATCTTTTTCGCTAGAAAGAGATTTTCCATCAATAAGTTCGCGTGCGTCACTACTGCAGAAATTTAAAGAATCATTGAATTCATCAACTTAATTTTATTTACAGTTTTCTCGTTTCTAACGTGAACTCTCTAGCAACGGTAACTTGGGAAGATTTTGTATCAGCAGCACCACCTTTCAAAGACATTGATGACAAGCAACAATTAACCGTTATCAAAATCATCGGGATCATTTACGGTTGGTTAATTATAATTTTTTAATTGCAATATTATCTTTGTTGTTATTTGTCTTTGCTTAAATTACTTAGTATTTTTAATTTCAGCCTTGTTAATCATGTGTCTGTCACTATGTGTGGGAATCGTCGGTGGAGTCGTAGAAGGATCATTACTTGTAACATCCGCAACGTCTGGAGCTTTACTAGGAGTATTCGCGCTAGCAGCTTTATGCCCAGTGGCTAATGGCAAAGGAGCTTTGATTGGGATGATAGCTTCACATTTTATTACAACATGGATGGCTGCGGGAAGGTTACTGTATGTAGACAAGAGTGTGGCTATGTTACCGCTGTCTATTGAGGTAGGTGTTTACAAATTGATAGTCTTATATTGTAATATTAGTGGTCCACCTAACGAACTTTGGAAATTAATACTTTCAACTTATACTTTCAACGTATCATATTATAAAAGCTATTGTAATTTATAAGATGGAAGTCTTAACCAACCAAGGAAGTCTAAGCCTCCCTTATGAAATTTAATTTATTGTCTCTCATAAATTAAGAGTAAAATAAAGAATTTGTAACGTTATCATTTTATTATTCCATTTATTATAAAAATCTTCTATCTGTGATTGTTTTACCAAACGTAATTAGAATTTCAACTAGCAGAAAATTGACTTAAATATTTTTCCTATTTCTAGGGCTGCAGCAATAAAACCGTAAGCGTGTTCAATACTAAGCCTCTGCCGGTGGGACAGAATGAGACTCTTCGTCAAATACTTCCGCTACTGCAAGCATTAAACTCTAACCGTACTTACGTTCCTGACCAGACTGAATCCTTTATGTAAGTTAAAAAATAATTACATCTATAATAATGGAAACTTTTCTCTTTCATACGTTTAAAATATTAGAACAGTATGTAGTTGTTTCTTCATTATAAAAGGCATGTATATGAATTTGAAGGGTCATCGATGGTGGCTAGGATATTATTTTTCATATTGAATTAACTGTCTTCACATAATATGGATACATCTTACCGCTTACGTCTATTGATCACTGAGCCAACACTATGCATTGGAAACATTGTCTTGGAGTATATCGTTAAGGGACAACTTTACTCCTCTTTGACTATTCGCTAAATTATGATACCCCTTTTTAATTAGAAAATCGTTTTAAGTTCCTTCATCATATTTATTCCCGAGTTTTGAGATCGACGGAGAATTTAAAGTAATTTTACAGTAAATCTGTCTCGGTTAACCGAGATTAGAGTCACTCAACAGTTCTAAAAAAAGTGCTTGAACACTTTTTGTCAGTTTGATACTTGAATTATTTATCACTATATCATACGAAGTAACACCTCTGTAATTTTTGATTGTATGTATTTTACTACATATATTTACTTATATATTTATGTAGTGTTTATATACTATAATTTAGTAATATTATTTGTCTTGTACGTAATAGTTATACGTCGCCATATTCCCTCGAGTACTTTATTTTTTAATCCTATCTATATCAAGGTACAAAGCCTTTTGTGCAAATTCGTAAATTATTCCCTATGTATTTCCTTACCAATTGGTTTATGTACAATAAAGATAAATTCTTTTCTACCAGCCCTTATCAGTCTGGACTTAGATAGGATACAGCACAGTCACTGTTTGATCAAAGTAACAGATATTCGCTTGGCCAAGTAGCATCAACGTCTTACATTCCTCGTTTTTTTGGATTTTTGTAACGTCTTTAATTCTGTCTATTCGATATCCTTTTAAGTAGGCTCCAGTATGTTAATTTGTCTTTTCCTGCTGTAGCAAGTATCTTAACGTAAATTCGGGATTTCTTGCAGTGGATACGCCTGGAGTATTCTTTCTCATACTCATGTGACCTCTCTGCTGATGTTTCTTAGGATGATGTCTTTCCTCCGATTTCTAGAAATTCCGCCAATAGCGTGATTTCTTCTTCTTATCAACTCTATGCAAACGACTTGCTGAACAACTTTACAGACACTTTCCGATTAATTGTTGGCACTTTGCACCGTAGTGGCTATAGATCTGAGCTTCATCAGTCGCTGGACTGTCAGCTTTGGGTTAGTCTTAAATCCTAACAAGTTTCAATGCATATTGTCGGCAATGCATATGTTTATTTAGATTTATTTTACCTTCCCTTTATTTTGCTAGCTACCTCCTAAAGCTTTATCAAAGAGGTAATTAGGGAAGTTTATTACACGATCGTAATTTTTTACGCTGGTGATGAATCCAAATATCACAGTAGGTCTTTCAATTCTTTATTATCTCTATTACACAGTTACAATTGCAACAACAAAACGATTTTTCTTTTCAGAACCTCTGGTCTTCACACAATGTACTCGATCTCGTATATGTGGTATGCTGTCATCGGTACATTGACATGTGTTACTCTTGGAGTCCTAATCAGTCTTATTACTGGAAGCGATACAGACGCATACGATGAAAGATTGCTACATCCTTTGGTAGCAAAACTGGCTAGGAAAATGCCAGGCAAACCCAGAAAGTTTAAAAATGAAAAGATTGAAAAGCCCGTTGAAGAGATAGACAGTTCTGATAAAACAGATGGGTCTACAGTCTCTGCAGATGTTGTTCTATCAGCAGACCCCAAGCCAGTGTTTTCAACAAATTCAAGTAGATTATTTGACGTCTATGATTCTAGAAGATCGCTTTCACCTTTACCTGAACGAACAAGGCTGTGAGTTTTTGACTTAAAATTGACCTTTAAATTAGTTTCAACGACTTCACGAAGGTTAAAAATTGTATGCGCCATGATTTAAGACCTGTATGACACTGGTGTTTTCAGTGCAGTGTAAGTTGATTTATTTTTATATTTCCTATTTCATTAGAATATATATTTAAGATAAATATTAGTATTAAAATTGACTGTAGTATAAGTAGAAAATGAGTTATTTGCACGTGAAGTTCAAAATTATACAACCAGTATTAAATAATGACAGTGGGTAGGCCACACACACAGGAGGAAAGGTCCTCGAGTAGTGCTGTGGAGACGCAGCGATGGTCACTAGGTGGTCCGATAGTCTGGTAAATGTCTCGGGTAGCCACTGAATGGCAACAACGCAGGACCGAACGGCTTGGAGATCCTTGTGGGAAGCCATGTTCGATAACGATGATTAAATTAGGAACAATTGCGTCCATATTTTATAATAAAAAGTGAATTATATATATAATTATTAGCTTATTTTAAATATTATTGGCATTACGCAAATAGCTGTTAATGTTATTTTAACTAAAATAGTTGTATTGTTTCTCTTACTTTGGTTAAATGAAAACGATAATTGTTTTTCGTTTATATGTAAAGCCGTTTGAAACTAAGCAGCTATTTAAGTTCCTATCAAAATTTTTGGAGCAGCTACTAACTGCAAACTTCTTTCGAAACTTTTATGTGATTTTGTATTTTATGTGAAAATGTTTGTATGCATTTAAATTTATGACAACTGATAGAGTAGAATGAGAGATCTCGGGTTATATCCGAATTGATGCAGACATACGTTTAATGAACACGAAAACTGTTCACTAGTAATTGTTGAATATTTGTATAATTAAGTATATTTCAAATGTTTCTATCATAGGTCCATTATAATAATTACTATTGTGTATGCATGTTTATAGGTTATTCGGCTTTCAAAAGCTTCAGGTCATCCTTGATTTATGCTAGATAAATAATTGGTGTGATATTTACATTGACGATATAATTATTTTTTATATTTACCTTTAAATGCAAAAAGAAATCAACATCTTGTCCTCAAATGAATACAAAATATTTTTAGATGTATATCCAATTTTCTATTACAATAAATATGATCATAGAAAGTATTTACATAGCATAGGTACTAAGGATGCTGTTATAAATCTCATGTGATTTCTAAAAAGATACTTGAGCCAAAAGACTTTCGTGTCTTTCCACAAGAGTATACGATAATATTTGATAGAAGATCGTATGCCTTTTTGATGAAGAGTTTAGTCATGTGATAATAGTAAATAGGAATGTGAATAATATTATTTTTATATAAGTATTTAGTGTAACTAACTTCAAGGAAACGTATGCAGACAGATCATGGCTATACTTAATAAATATTTTTCAATTTCCAGTGCATTGAAAGCACAAGGGAGTGAGCGAATGCTGTCTTGAAAGGGATAGAGTTTAATGTATGATTTTAATATATTATCAGACATGATATTTGGAAGCTAGCATTAAAAACTATTGCTACAATAGATGATTAAAAATATCAATAAGAAAATAAAATTTACACAAGCTAAAACAAACACAAATGTCACTAAAAGTGTTTCCACTTAGAATCACCTATATAAATTTCACCGTATTTTGTGGTTATTAAAAGTAATAAGTAGCGGTTTAAAGCCTCACGCAAGATGTTGGCGCACGAGCAGTGCAGGCATTTCGTTCGCACAAAAGCAAATCCTCTCTTAACACTAGGCCTGTGCTCTGGAGCGGTCACTACCTCCTAATTTCGAAAGCTGGTCTGCTTCCATTGCCATCTGTCCGCCGACTTTGTGTGCAAAGCTTTAACACTAGATTTACCAGACCAGTCATTTAGACTGGTCGTGCAATTTCAATTCAAAATTCCTACTATATTACACATTTTTTTTTCAGAAATGATGTTATGACTTTTGTATCTATAATTAGAGAGTACGTTTTATAAACTTAATGTTATTTTATATACATTAGTAACAAATATATTTTTGTTGTTGACATATATTCAAATCGCTGGTATATCTAGTGTCAAGCTGACGCATTGTTTTCCAGTACTATACAAAACACTTATCCCTTGTGGCATCTTCAGCAACTAAAGCGCAATAAATGCTTCTTGCTCGCGTTAGTTAAATCATGAGAGAATTCAAGTAATCAGTGGAAACTATGCATTTTGTTAAACATGGCAAATGACTCTTTACCGCGTGACGATAAGCAGTAGAAGTCTAAATGAGAAGACCGCTAGTAACATCATACACTATGCATCTTCACTTTGCCGTCCCTTTCACGCCTCTTTTAAAGGAGACTATGTTACAAGAAGGAGTGCTGTGTGATAAAGAAACGAGTGACGATATCTCTTTGTGGGTGAAGATTAGGTAGAGACTTATCGTGAATTAAAATAGCATATTAGTTAATCATGATAACAGTGATATTCCCATTGCAATAAAAGATGAAATCACAGAACCATTAAAGCTACGTCTGCACTAGATGATGTTAAGGTACATTGAAATCCAGACGTATAAATTTGGCCTTGATGGTTATTGCGTCCAACCGGACGATCTGTACTATACCTGTATATACAGGTTGTCCTAAAAAGGGTATACTAGCGGGCGATAGATTTAACTCCGGCGGGCGGTAGATTTAACTCCGATGTGTTCTCAGCGAAATCAAATAGTGTATGAATTATTTATTTCTGGAAGAATTTTGTCGTGATTACGAATTTATCCAGAAAACAAGTTTCAGAATGTAACCGTACTCTGCCATCTTTAAACATTGTGCTTCATTTCAACAAGAATTAAAGCTGTTGCTATATAAGACGGTAGATTTAGATCTGTGTTATGAAAAATATTTCTAATAGGTACACTATTATGGTATTACAATTTTAGTTTCTCTGATTGGTATCGAGATAGCTTGAGAAATATTTTTTTTGTGTACATCATATTGCCATTTAAAATTTTTTGATGGCTATAAAAACAACTTTGATGCATCTCACCTTTCTTTAGTTCAATATTCTACGCGTGCTCTGGTTGCCTTGGTTTCAGCCTTTTGTTATCAAATACAAACCAAAAAAACCAGTAAGTTTAAAGGTAAACCAGATTTTCTAACATTTAAGAGTTTTTGATTTACAGTCAATACTCTTATTACGAGTATACCTTGAAGTATTCTGTGGTTGAAATAAAAATATTAGTGATTAAGTTTGTAATAATGTCTTAATATATTTTTAAAAATTGTGTTTTTTTATTGAAAAAGTCATTAATAAATATCTTGAGATATCAAATAATTTTTTATTTTTACTTTTATTTTTGCGTAAAAGATATATAGCGATTTAATGTATTGATTTGAAAAGCTTTCTGTATTATGAGTTTTTGGATTGTGACATAATTAAATTCTATACCTGGGACAATTTGCAAATATCGGGTAATAACCACTTAAAGTTATCACTGTTATACCTTTAATTACATTTATTTATTTTTCTCATGCATATTTCCTGTTATGACGATTTAAAAGATTTTGACTTTGACTAATAAATAAAGATTTTGACTTTGACTATGACTTTGACTTTGAACTAAGTTTATAATTTTGATACGTTCATCTATTATATCATTTTGTTCTCTTGTTAAAACTTTAAGATCGAATTAATAAAACCAATAAGGCTGAGTTTAGTTATCTATTTTTTTAAATAAGTTAAGGTAGAATTTCATAAAATTAATAAAAGACTTTTCAAATGTTACAGATAAATCTTTACTACTTAAAAATAATGAGTACATAAACTCTTTACTGAAATAAATTACATAGCTATCATGATTTTTAGACATCATATAAATGAGTGTTGTCGCATTGAAAATACCGTGATTCGTATAAGTTTAAAATGAATACCTATCTTAACTAATAACAAATGGGTTCACAAGTTGCAGGTGGAGGCCCACTAAACTTTATCTAGTTTAGATAATAAACAATAAAAATGTTTGTTTGGTTTCGAACACGGGACCTTTGTCTGAGTAGACAGGAGTATTTACTGACCACTCGAACGGACGGCAGTCATGGACCTGCAACTTGATTTATCATATTTATCAAAAAAGTAGGTATGGGCATGGATGATAATAAATTTATGACATTGGTACATTGAAACAGAAATATTACATCTCAATTATGATATTATTCTAAATTAAATTACTTAAATCGAAAGGGATCTCAATACATCTTTTTAAAATTGTAATTTTCTTAAGTAGGTAGGTACCTACTACCTTAAGTACAATCGAAGAACGCTTGCTTGCGCGTAAAACGTCACTTGATAAACACCTGTCTATTCTCTTCTGTTCTGCTTAATTTCCATTTATGCTTATAGAAAAAGGTTGAATTGTCAAAGGAGTTCAAAATTATATAAATTTACAAATCAGTGCTTAATAGCCCCAAAATCAATATCTTCTGCCTAATAATGCAATTTTTTTTTACCTACCTATACAGGTTGGTTAAAGTGTCAGTAATCAGGGACCAGACAAAGGCTTAATGTGAACGAAGCCTGGCGCGAATCATAACGACAGTGTCTTCATATGTGGGTTATAACTATATATAAAGATTACCATTTGATTCACTCACTCGATGAGTCTTATAAGTCATGGAACTCATTACAAGAAGGACGTTTAACTTAAAATGATTACTAGAATAATGATCAAACTCAAATTATTCTGAAAATAACGCATAATCGTAAGTATGATTAATAAGACGAAAAGCTTTTATACAATGAAAAATTGCAATGTAATACCTACACTAAAATATATTGAATTTTAACAAGATGACTCCGACTTATTTTGTTTCGTTTAATTGTAGTATTTTAATTGTAGTGTAATGACTCATTGGGGATATTGTTAACTTCTTTTAATTTAAGAGACACCAGGTTACCAACCTATTTACAGCTAAATTGAATATTATAAGCCAGGTATCGTGTTAACTTAGCCGGCGCCGCCACTTCTTATGCAAATCCTGTGAACTCTTCTCACAGATTCAATTTGCGTTTCAATGCGTTCAATCTCCGTTCGCAGGCGTATTCTGAAGGTAACGGAAGAATGATATACATAGTTATACATTTGATTTCAGGAAATTTCGTTAATGTCAAGAATTAATAATTATTGTGATAAGTGCTGAGTAAAAAGCATTTTGTTATTTTTTTTTAATTAGTAGATATAAGCAATGATTTATCCAAATTCTTACGACAAAATGCTAATTGAAGTATGTTCGTTCTGCCTTCTACTTTAGATATACATAGTGTGAAACGAAGATTTTTTGCAGTCGGAGCGTCGGAATTTAGCACAAACTGCAAAAATAGTTTAAAATTGGATATCTTCTTAAATTTAATTATTTTCGCCGTTTCTTTTTATTTATTTAAAACTTTATTGTACATACATAACAGCATTATGAAAAAGAAGAAAAGGGATTTTTTATATAGTAGACAATGTTTCTACAATGGACTGTTTCATCGCTAAGAGCAATCTAAAGGTTTCCTGGTAGATCTAAAGGTTGCCTGGTAGATGCTTTTTAAGCTTTTTAAGATTAGTTTAAAACTATTTTTTTTCACAATTTTGAGTTCTCACTTTCTAAGGTTACAAATACTCGAATGGCTGTAGAAAAAATTTGAAACACGTAATACGTGACGTTACAATTTGTAGGTCTACCCTCGAATTGAGATGTCATTATCACCTCAGGAGTATACTCCAAATAAAAATATAAATATGTAGATTGGTTCATCTATCTATCTATAACTTGTTATATCTATAAGATCGTCGCTCAGGTTCTATCAGACGACTTATATAGCCAATTCTTACGGTGTATGTATATTTACATTTAACTCAAGTTAGCCCCCCTCTAACAAAAAGAACACAGGCAAAGTCGTAGAAGTCCGAAAGTGTTGAGTTCCACATAATTAGTGTATGCACTCACAATTAGCTACAATGACAGACACAGTTATCGTCAAGTTTGTCATCAATGTGTCGAAGGGCAAGTTGTAGTTTCATAAATATAAAATTGTACTTTTAGCGAAAGGTAAATTATAAGTATATCTAATTCTATTTAGATTAGATTTTATTTCGTTTTATCCACTCCTTAATAAGCTGTATTAATAACAGTATAAATATGAATCGAAGAGGATAGAATATTATTACTCTTTGGTCATCTATCATGATATCTTCCAGACAAGTTATATAACATATAAGGATTCTTTTAATCAGTATGGGACCATGTGTTGGTAGATCTATGAACTCAATATAACAAAGAAATGACTCACAATTTATTGCGTGTGACCTTAAAGCAGGAGATATTAAATCAATGACTTCAGAGACCGACACAGGTGCTCCTGAGTATGAAGGGGGAAGGTGGGATAAGTTTCTCTTATCTACAATATATAAAATATCCCTGACAACTTGAAACGACGTCGCAAGAAGAGAATATTATGTTAAGTCTATCTACGGCTCGGCTTCAACAGGATTACCTTATATATGCAAATCTGTGTCTTCCAAAATTGTATCACGCAATGTGTAACAAATGTATTCAAAGATTTTTGCAGTTTATTTATGAAGAATAAGGTTTAAAATAATGGTTTACAGAGACTGCTCAATTCAGAATGTACAAAAATAACGCCTGCCACTCCAAGCATACGTCCATGATACAAAGTTTATATTAAAAAGATATTATCTGTAAAAATCTGTATACAATTGGTTTATGGCCCAATAAGTTGGTTAAATTTGAGATTTATATAGTTTCAGATATGTCGAGAATTATATCTAATTAATAAATATTAATAGCACAAATAATAATATTAGTAATATTATGGTATTTTTGATGATATTTCTGAGAGAAGGACTGGAGAGAGCAAATGATAAAATATATAAAATTAAAATGTCATTTATTAAGAAAAATCAGAAAAAAAATCACAAAACATTGAAAATTATTTAATAAAAATTGAAAACTAAAGTGCGCTACTCTCCACTTTTCTATTTTGACGTCGTGTTTGAAATGACAAAATTATATCTACAAAGCTATAAACTAAAGCTAAGTTAAGCTAAGCTAAAGTGTAAGGAAGATTCATCACACTTTTGTAGCTGAGTCAAGTTTTTATGGAAATATCATAACTCCGTTTAAATATTGAAACCGGTAACGGTTACAATAAGATGGTTCTAGAACATTGTAATGTTATAGAAACTCCTTTACCATTTTATTAAAACTTAGCAATATTTAAAATTCACCAATCATTAATACAGTATCTTGATTTATTTTGAAGATTGATTAGATTTCATACCCCAGACTATTCATTCCATTCATATTACTAGAGACATAATACTAGAGTATTGGCCATCAGCGGAGACGTTTCTCCTTATTATCAAACGTATATTTACCGGTTTAATTATTATTGTCATAAATATGAACCGATAAGAACATATTATAAAAGTTCTAATAAAGTTAATTAATTCTCATATTCAGTACCTCTCTAATTTATATAGTTGAAAAAGGAATATTTTTATTTCACTATATTCGGACTTCATAAATTACTTTATGAAATCCGAATGTAGTTTAACTTTTTCAACAAGATCATATTTAATATCCCAAATAAATAAAAAAGTTTGTCCTGTCAATTCGCTTTTCAAAATACCTTTTTTTCAGTAATATTGCAAAATACTACCGGACAAAAAATAAAAAACGCCCGAGTGTGATTGAAAGAGTAATGTAGTCTTTCGACCGTTAATACAGACAGCGAAAAGCTTTCATTGCCCCTACTAATGATACAAAATGATAAGATGAAGTGAGTCACACAACACTTAACGTCCCAAAAAGCACAATTCAACTAGATGAAGGGAAGGAATCACGATTAAATTTTTCCATATAGATTATTACTTAACCGCCTGCTAAAGTGTTGGTGAATACAAGACATAATTGGAATGTCATGAGTTAGTTATCGTATAAATTATCTAATTAACTGTCAGTATCTAGTTTTAAAAATATAATTTATCAATATAATGGTATTCACCTTTTTATATTTGACATAAATAATGCGGTTTTTGTAACTTTAAACTTTCTCACACCAAATTTGACGACTCGTGGTAATCTCTCGTCTCTTATGAAGGAGGGTTGATTAATTCCAGTCATTATTTACAGAGATTAAAACCTCCGACGAATTCAGCTATATCCAGGAAAGATAACTTAGTCATTATTTCAAGCTGAACTTTTTCATGGACGCTAATCGGGATTTCTGGCTTTGAACCTTGTTTGAATGGATTATTAAATATTCCTCATCGACCTATTTTATGTTCGTCCACACCTGGATATATGTCTCCTCTAATGCACGCAAATCTCCCGATTTTTGGTGACTCTCATCCAGCCCACACCAGCCAGCATCTTCATATCGTCATCCCATCATCAGAGCGTCCAACACTACGTTTTCAGAGTCGCAGTCTCCATTTACGACTTACCTTACGACTCCAACAGTTGTCAGTTCTGCAGCATGCAAGCCAATTCGATGTATGTCGATGACTTTAGATCTCTGTCGGATCCCATCATTTCTGATGCTGTGTTTCAGGAGATACTCAGAGCAAAGCCCTTTCCATAGCTCGCTGAGCGACTTTAAACTGGTGGACTGGTCCAGCCGTGAGTGTCCACTCAGCACCGTATGCCATGACTAGGAGGACTGCCTGTTCGAAGACTTTAAATATTAAAAGCATTTAATGCATATATTGATGCTGAAAAATTTTCCCAAATATATTATAATCATGGAGTTCTTCAATTTCCATGTCCAATACAAGGCATTTTGGCCTCTTAATACAAACGATTTGCAAATTAATGTATTTATATATCTAAGTTATGAAAACGAATCGCTTTTACTTTGTTACGCCATGATAAAATAGCTAGTCAAATTGACATAAGTGGAAATAATTGTTCTCATTATCTAAAAGAGCTTCAGCTCTAGATACTATACACAGCGGGGGAATTAACAAGACAAATTATGACTGAATCATAAGAACGGTCCGCCTGTTAGTAAGCCGTAAAAAGCTTAGAATTATACTTTATAATTGTGAGCATTAGAAATAAGAATAATATCCGCTCCTAATTATTTTCTTATTCTAGAAATTCTGTCTCTGGGATCATTTTATTTTAACCGAATAGATTTTAATAAAATGGTTTATACTTAATTTTAATGTAAAGACCATTATTTCATGTTTTTCAGAATCCTACAATGGGTCTGATCAAAGGTGCGGTTGGTAAGGCCAATATCAACATTAATATTTCATGTCTGAAACTTTGTGGAACAAGAAACAGGAGGATAAGGCATTATTTGAATATTTAATTATTACATCATCAACAGCTTAACACCTCATTAACCATTTGCTACAATTATTTAGTTTAAACTTTATGCATAATTATAGAGAAATTCAATATATACATTAGAGATATCTATAGCAATTTTAAAAAATCACTATTGCTCTTAAATATCTTATTAGCGTCACATATATGATTCTTTGTAATTTATAATCATAATAATGTAATATTTATGTTACAGCTTATGTTACAGATAGTAGCAGAGAAATATAAATAAAAATATTAGAATCTTTTTTTATTGATTAATAACGAGAACGAATGTTTGTCTCTTCGGCTTTATAATCACTTACCATCAAATGAGATAAAGGACAAGACGTACCGCGTATACCTTTAGCTAAGTAGACAACGATACTGACCACTCGACCAGACAGCTGTCTGGAGACATTAACTCGTATATATTATTTAGCATTAAGATCTTAGAATTGATCACTTAATTAACTAATCATGAGATTTACAATACAAAACTATAATGATTACTATTCTATTAATTATAGCGGTCCGACCTCAGAGGATTGACTACATATGGTAACCTCAAATGTAATTTTCAGGATTGCTTCCACCTTTGATTATAACTTCATGCTTGCAAGTTCCATCATCAACTTCCTATATAGGTCCTATTGCTGGGCGAAGATCTTCTTTTAATGAAGGGAATACAAAATTAAATTGTTCTTAGCAGATAGATATACGACCATTAACTAAGTTTAGGTTGGTCGGTGGCGAATACAATAACATCCCTGACTATCAGCACCTTTGAGTCACTAAATATTTTATAAGTTTAACTTCACCTTATCCATATGTTTCTACTTTATGGACTAGCAAAAGGCACCTACCCTCGTTATCGTCCGACCGTACGCCTAATGACTCTGCCAAAACTGGAAAAAGTTTTATAAGTCTGGTCTCGTGTTTTCAAATGGCAAAAACCTTGGCGAGATCATTTAATTCGTTTGATGCTGAAATAGAAGAGAGTTATGAAAATAAGCTTAAATTTATGATGAGCCAGGGATAAAGTAATATTTTATCATATTTAAAAAAACTTTCGCTTAATTTAAGGATAGGGCTGAGTTATAACGAAGATAAGTAATGTTTCATTCTTCTACTATGACATATTACACAATTCAGGGAATATAGACAAATATTATATATCCCCTGAATTGTGTTCTGATTACACGATTTGTACTGAAACCGAGCATTGGATATTGCCTAATGAAAAAATTTGCTACTCTTTACAGCAGCAGGACTTACCTCAAACCCTCGTTTAAACTCACTGCGTCTAATACTGGGATAAAAAATTCGTGTAATCTCTAAGTGGCCTCTCATTGCTGGAGGAGGGTTGACATTACGTACGTACCATTCATTGGTATAATGAGCTAGATCCAAAGTGCCCGGGTGTATAGCAATAGCAAGCAAATTCAAAAGTAAATGATTCTCATATCATAGTGTATCATAATTTAATGGTTTTTATTCATGTGAAGTTTTAACAGGTCGTAGTTTATTGAATCATGCTACAGGCATGGGAATATTAGCACATTTCTTGCATGTTTGTGGGAGATTGCATATTTTGTAAATCTAAATAAGTAGTATTTAAGTCATGATTTTGAGTTGTAGAATCAAATCACACGCAATTGTAGAACACATCCCCTCCCTCACTATGTCACTTGATTGTTCAGTAGTATAAAAGCAAGCCCCGCACTGTCGATAGATCAGAAGCCGTCCAGCTGCGGGCACGGTAGGTTTATGGTTCTGAACTATCTTTGCTGATATAATCAGGTGAATATTGATCCTCCTATATATCATATGATCATCTATTTACTTGCTGTGTATTAGATATATAATTAGGGATATATATAAATTAATAAATATTTTCCTTGTTGATGTTATATACCTTAATTATATTTGCTTAAATACTTTTTGTATTATAAAATCTATACTTCGTTTAATTTTGTACATTCTCCCACATGTTTATTTATATGTCTAAATTGGTAGCCCAATCAGAACATTTTATTAAAACAAATTCTTGGGAAATGACTCCACACATGGTTCGAGCTAAAAAGTCAATTTGCGAAGACAGCTAAAGTTTTACGGAAGGATATACTGCCCTAGCTACCTCAGTTACCCACCATGATAATCAGCGGAATATGAAACTTCGAAGATGAATCAGTTACGTACCATAATTAAGACTTTGGAGTGTAAATAATTTTCTTAGTGTGCCACTGACTATATAAATATCTATACAGACTACACGCTACGTTATATGAATTTCCATTAGTGAAAAACTTTATTTGAAGTATTAAGAGATAAAGACTCAGCCAGAAAATTGTTTATATGTGATTTGACACACATGCCTCCTGCCTTGTGAAGTACTAACATAAGCCCCAAAGAGAATAGAATAGAATATCGTTATTGAGTATCCAAATTCAACAACCTTTTCATACTGAATTCATTACAATACATATATTATTTATTACGATTGATGACAAAAAAAGAAAAAGAAAAAAAGAAAATATATTTTTTCTCTTCGAATATACTTCGTATTTTAATATTGTTAGTTACAATATTAAAATACGAAGCATTGAATACATTAAAACAACCGGGGCAAAAATTATTTCCCAAGATACTGAGAAATATCTATCTGATGTGAAAAATATCGTTCCTTATTTAGGAAATATAATCCACAGAGCAATCGGAAGAGAAGACATCGTTAAAATATTGTTGCTCCAAATGATTTAGAAATAGTATTGAGTAATCAATGAACATTACTTTAATGACGACTAATTTATCTATTACTGTTAGCAACAAGACCTTTTAAGAATTTTCTTTTATCGATATAATTTTTGACATCAACGATTGTTATCTTAACATAAGAAATCCAAGTATTTTTAGTACAAATAGTATGTACCTGGGACCAATTTTAAAACTGTTTATACGTAAAATACTGCGTAAAAAGGTTTTGTACCTAAAGAGGTGACATTAATTCATATTTATATTAGAGAATTACCTATAACATGCAGACCTAAAAAAATAATATATCGCCTTATAAAATGAACTTGCTCTTAGAAAACCAAATAAACGAAATTTGAAATTCTGAGAAACCAAACTAATGGCTTACTAAATAATATTTTCCCGTACAACTAAAGTCACAACGTAAAACGACGTCAACGTCAAACGATAGACGGATGTTAAAGACAATATAACGAATTAAAGATGGGCACAGTCTATCACAGACAGCATAAACCTTAATAATTTGTCTTATAAACAATAGCGGCTCCATTTTACAAAACTACTATCGGGTGAATACAAGATGGATTTCATATTGGTGATTTTATTGATATTTTAAATTCAAATAAACCATTTTTATTAAGGATAAATGGAATAATTTAATAATTGTTAAAGCCAGAATATCCACTGTTATGAGATAAATCGGGGTACCACAAGGGAATATTTTAGGGCCATTGCTTGCTAGATTGAATAACTCAAGTATTAAATAAGGGAAAAAGTTGTTCCCTACATAGAATCAAGTTAATATTCTTATTTTTATTAAGCAAAAAATAATCTACGTCTTCAGCGTAACAAGAGAGAGATCGACTAAGGAGAAATAGTAATTACTCCATATTTAATCTTTTAAGAATTCATAAATTAAGTTAAAATGTAAAAAGGACAAGAGATCTTTGTTTTAATTCTGTTCACAAAAGTCTATTACAAGCAAGTAATTAATTTTTGTCGATATTGAAAGTAAAAAAATCTAATTCAAGCAGTTCAAAATTTAAGCCATTCATGTTTTCTTTTTATTATTTAAAATATCTAGTTATCATTGAGCTTTAAAGTGTCGATTTCTATAATATAAAATTTAAATAACAAACTATAACTGGATCGACTGCTGTATCGAATAAAATAAATCTACTATATAAAATTAAAACTTAAGTACACTATGCTGGAAGTTACAATAAGTAATTATTTATTAAAATGCGACCATAAAAGGGAAACTGGCTTGAGTTACTTGACATGCTTAAAATGGCAATATTGAAGCATTTTAGCTTCATTTAAAGTGACTAAAACATGTTGATTAAAACAAGGCAATGTCATCTAATTGGATGTTTTGATAAATAATTATATCCCTTTCTTGATTAAGTATTATGAAAGACTGGCTGATAAATTTATGTAAGTTCAAAAGACTTCAAAGAAAATCTACGACATTGTCTACTAATCATGATATTGGAAAATTATCTTTATTATTTTTAACATGGTTAAAATATGTGTAGCGTTTGTTGCTTTTCCATCACAAATTTCAGTTTTATTCCCAAAATCTCCATAAAAAAGCACTCATTTACCTGTATTTTGAAGCAATTCATATTTATATACAGTCATAAGCTCATTTTCACTGTGATATCTTTTAAGCTTTCTATTTTGTAATCCATACTTAGAATCTCCGTTTGGTTTTATATTCATCGTCACTAAGAAGTTTCTTTCTGTAGATAGCCGCTAGCTCCTTTGACTTGAAAAAGTTTTATTAAAAAATTAACTCGTTATAGAGAACGTGCCCCAGATCTTACGTATATTTTGATTTAACAAAATATAAGAGAGAGAAACAGAAACAGTCTAACAGCGTTTTATCTTTGTCCCTGTTCTTAGTGACGGATATACCCTGTTGATGAAGGCAAACTATTTAAGTATATCACTAATACCCTCTAGTTTTTGTTAAATGTTCTGATAGAGTCTTTTAATATCTATGTATTTACGTAACAGGTGATAAAAAATAAATATGTAAAAAGAATTGATCTTCGTCTGTCTCACTGAAAGTCAAAAACTACGTAAACAATAATAAATTATAGTTTAATTCTTTGATATTCTTTAGGGTTATCAAATAATGTAATTTAAAAAATATTGTAATGAAAATAATATTTTAATGAATTTTCAATTCTACTCTCGCTCTTTTTAAATTTCGAAGACTATAATCAGCAAAGGAACATTTAACGAATAAATTAATGAAATTGACCGAGTAAACGGAATTGACTAACGATTCTTCAAAAATGTATTCTGCTGATTTCTCGTTGATTTCAAATCGGAATTACGTTGATTTAATACAACAGCAATAGATTTTTTATAGTCCAGCCTTATATAAATATCAAAGATGAGGTTCTTAAAGCCAACGTTAACATAGCAGACTTAATGTTCACTTTATGAAATAGTATATAGTAATGGTGTTTGGAGAAAATGACTCCTTTTTAAGAAACGATTAAGATACTTTTATAATTTACTATTTAAACTTATCTCAGTTTACGTTTGTGACAAGAGAATTCAAGAAGCTGAAGATGTGGCTATTTATATAAATATAGACCTAATATGTCTTATCTTAAACAAGCGAAGTGGTGAGGTCGCTAGATTTTGAACTAACCATCCCATAATAGTAAGTATACTATCCTTCTGCGAGACTGTTCTCTCGCAGAAGGAGGCAGTGAAAAGGGAGGACGTTCCTCGAGCTGCTCCTCTCTGGTGTAGACTGGTGAGCATGAGAAGAAGATATAAGATAGGTGGCTCCCCACGCATTGATCAAGTCGCCATATCTGGAATTCCCCAAGTAGCTCTGAGCAATCTCCATCGGCGCGAATCCTGGTTGTGGGGCTGGGCTGCCCAGGGGAAACCTGGTGAATTGCTTCGGCGTAACCTAGGTAACGTAAAGGACAATGGAGTTACCGGGGAGTCCACCGTTTAGCCGGTAGTGGGTAGATGCATATAGAAAAGGTATATGCTATATTATAGGTACTATTGATATTATTAGGTTGATTGTATACTAAGGCTAATTAATGGTAATGGTAATAGTTATTCTCATAATCACAAAATCGGAGTTAGCATGAAAATCTACATTCATTATTTTCATTGCTTTTAAAAATGGTTTCAAATAGAACAAGATTTTTACGTACTTTAGTTAGCGAGAAGAAGAGAGAGAACATAATTTAGATACGGACTTTAACAGCATAATTTAGCAAAACGTAAACTACATTTAAAAGTTAGATAGCTGAAGTTGGTTCTAGAATTCGAAATTTAAAATTCGTTCCACTTACAACGTAGCGGCTTTATATTAAGATGAACTAGAAACACCAAACAGATAAAAGACTATAATAATTGTACAGACACGTATTAAGATAAAGTCATCCAAAGAAAAATTCCAAACTTATTAAATTAATTCAAAAATCGAAACTGATAAAAAGGAATGAGTATTATTTAATATATAAATATAAGCTATATAAGTATAGATTGCTTGTGTTTATTTGCAGTGAAATCAGATGAAATTTCAATACAGAACTCTTCAAGAAAATCAAACAATTTATAAATTGCCAATATGCTTACCCGATCCTTGTTTACGATCAACACTCGCGTCTGCATCACCTTTAGCATTAGACCCGAGTACAAATACAAATGCAATAAGAACAACAGATACGTTTCAAAACGATATCTATTTAAATACAATATAAAGCTTTAAATGTGGAATTCTACGCTAAATTCTGTAAACATTGGTATTGATATCATTGTATAATACTTTATTAAAACGGAGATCAGGTCTAGTCGAAGTAATTCAACCTTAAAGCCATTGAAATAGAGTTTACAAATTATGATAGCGTTAAGTAAATTTCCGAAACGCTTGTGAGAACTTATGGGTTTAAATAAGGAAGGATTTATTTGTTAATTTATTAGTTCTGGATACGGCTAAATAATGAATTCTAGTTTAAGGAATATATCTATCTGTCGAAATGCAATCGTATTCGTAGACAAATCTTTTGTAATTTATGCTCATCAGAGTTTTCAGGGCAGAGACGAGACCTTTGATCGGCTGAAAGGACGGAAGGTCACCTTTAAAGTGGACTAATCAAATTTAGAAATCAACAGACTGCCTTCTCTACTAGACTAGCCACAATGGAAAAAGAGTAGAGCCGGGTAATGAGGAACACCGGGTATAAATATAAGTAATTGACAAATGACACTTACAGAGATTACACCAAAGTGAACTAAATTGCCAGGCAATTTATTCTAGCACATAGAAAGCCGATATAATTATGAAATATTTTTTTTATCTCAATATTATTAGAGTAAGGTTCCAAAAAATTTCTATTTATAGGTCATAACTATATAGAATTTTGTGTGAAAATTGCTTCTGTAAATATTTCGCTTAAAAAAATACGTACGACCATCTGACATGGCCCGATGAATGCCGTGGATGCACAGAATTTATTTCGACAAACTGTGTACTTTCACTAAAATCTATAACTGTTATCTAATTAAAAGTTTCTTTGTTTATATATGTACACGTAATATATGTTTCCCTCCTTCTTACAACATGGGTTCCTTTAAAAGAGGCATGAAAAAGCACATTTTGGGCCTCCAAGGTGAGGATGGTTAGGGCAGTATATCACATGCTTTACTAGCTATCTTCACATATGGACTAATCTACTGCTTATCATCAGGCTGTGTCAAGTCTTTTGCTGTGCTTTATATATATAAAAAAAATATACAAAGATATTTAAAAAGGACACAGCAGAATACTACTGGTACTGCTTATTTCTATATGGAATCTCTCAGAACGTTTTTGTGGTTTAATCGAAAACTTTCAAGTGAATGGGTTAGTTAATTTGTTGTTATAACAAGTTAAATAACTGCCTCATAGTTGTAAGGCTTAAATACTTAAATAAGTAATTAAATAAGTTAGAATATAGTTTGAACTGAATATTAAATCATCTCAGAACCAGAGATAAGAATTGTGATGGCACTAATGAATAATTATTTCACAACTATCCTGTTCACGACACGATTCTCTCGTGGCTTTCTGCACCTGAAAAGTAGCCAAAATAATGAATAAGCATCACGTAATAATAATTATAACGATGGATTAATAAATTTACCTCTATTTTGCCTCTTTCTTCCTCATTTTGCTCTCACCTCTCCTTACAACAAAGTATTTAAAAAAAGAGACGTCGTTTTGGCCTTACAGTTGGCAAGACATAAAGAGTCTGGCATTATTGAAATAAGTTCTGAGAAGTAAAAAACGTTAAGTTTTTTTTATATAAAGCACAGAAAATGACTCGACACCACCTGATGATAAGCAGTAGACGAGTCTATATGTGAAGATAGCTAGTGAAGCACGTGACATACTGCCCTAGCCACCCTCACCTTGCCGGCTCAAAAAGTGCTTTTTCACGCCTCTTTTAAAGGAACCCATGTTATAAAAAGGAGGGAATACGTGTGCTGATAAGGAATTCCATGCTCTAGTTGTGCGACAGAGAAAGGAGTCACTAAATCTCTTAGTACGATTAAAACGTTTAATTATGATTAGGCTAACAACCTAAGCTTTTACTTGACTAGCAGCAGAAATTTGGTAAGTCCTTATACGACTTTTAACTAGAATTTCCGTGCCGGTGGATAGAGAATGGCTGTAGGGGTGGTTTGGAGGCAATTTTATGGGATCTTATTGTCCCGCCCTTCATAGTTAACATCGCCATGAGAGATGATAACATGAACAAAGAGTAACATGTATTGTGAATTAAGTAGTGCGAAAGTAAATCGTATCTACTGAGATTCAATATTAAGATTCTATTTACTTTTGTGTTTAATTCCATTTCTTTTATTATCAACATTGTATAGTTCCATAAATATTCAAGCGAAGCAGAATAAGTACCCAGCAACTTTCAATTCGCAAATCCTAGACACCCCGTTTGCGACACCTATTGTAGAAACATGTAAAATACTAACGAGTCTTTTTGGGTGAGTATTTTTGGCAGCTTAGTAATGTCATTTTAAAATATTATTTAAACTAAAGAACATTTCAGATGTCATAATAATAATATTGCTCACGTTGTTATTTATTTATAAATAAAAGATGTTTAAACCTATCGAGTTGTTTACTATTTATTACAATATGGCAAAATAAATCGACGCGTGAATATCCACAGATGATGAAAACCCTTGGACACTACTGTCAAGGTCACTAGGCCCTCGTTCCGAAACACACACTCACACCTATCTGCCCAAATTAAACGCCATTAAGAGCTTATGTTATGGATACTAGATAACAGAGAAAAAGATAGTAATATATAAATATACAAGATTCCCTAACTAGTGATTAAATTTCAAATCACTTAAATATCCCATTATGTGGGGTTTGGTCTTATAAGATGGAATTAGCTCAAATGTTGATACGATTACAATTAGTTTAACACAGATGGAACTTAAACGGAGAAAAATACCCAAAGGCATTGGAAGTTGCGGACAAAAGATATTTCACAAAACAACTGTTTGATAATTTAAATTGAAAATAAATCGCACACAAAGCACTCGTACATAATCACAATAAAGTCAAACGAGTAACCCTTGGAATGGCAAACATTATCATAAGCAAACAAAAAAATGAAATTCTAATTTCCATTACCAAAGTACCCATTTTCCTAAATTATAAGGGTCCGTTTTCCCGGAATCCTTAAAAATATTGATTACAGAAGTATTGGGTCGGCTCTTTATGATTTTTGTTAACTTAGATGAATTCAAATGATAACTCCGTTCTTATATGTTCTAAAAGTACTTTAAAAACAGATAGACATATGATGTTGAAGTTTATATTGGCATTCCTTTAAACTACAAAATGCATTAAATATACCATTATAATGACCAGTCAACTGTCCTGTTCTGGTCGTACGGTAATGAAATATAAAGACATTTGACCTGATTCGGTTGTGTACGAACCCAAAAATGAGGCGCACCAACCTGTTTTTAATTTTATTTCGTACATAGCAAAGTCGAATATCTTGGTTTTCATACACAAATAAATATACATATGTAAAAATGCAATCTACATTTATTTAGTCGTCTCTTTATTTCCATAGTACTTACAACTTTACTATATTTCTCCAAACATGTGCTTCTTCAAAATAATTCTGAAAAAGGCAGTCCCATGCTACAATACCTGTACGTGCGTTGAGGAAGTCAAAATCAGCAAATGTCTGTGACAGTAAAGTAATAGCGACAAAAAGCTGGTGGGTTTCTTCAAATAACGCGTGAAAAAGTCCTGGAAAGCTTCTGGAAAGCCCTGAGCAAATTATTTAGACATTTCTGCATCATTGAAACGGTATAACAATAATATCACAGTGCAGCGCTTCCAATATATTTACAGGCTCGAACGGCATACTGTCACATTGAGATAACGCGCTTCGGCGCTGACTCGCCTATGTTATAGCGCCAATTGTGTCCAGAGGGTGTTTGTTAATCCGTTGGACATGCTACGATGGCGAGTGGATGTCCGCGCAGTAAATTAGTATATGTGTATTGTTATCGATAATTATTTGGAATTTAACAAATCTTTGTTTTGTCGGACAAGACGAATGCATTTACGCATCATCACTAGAGTAATGTAACAAATGTAGGGGTATCCCTCCAACCCATGGTTCTGCCTACCTTGCGGCATACCGACCGAATCAGGGGAGAGCGCGAGGGTACTTGCATAAGGCTCTTTCCCCTTCGGCGCTGATCTGTGCTCCCTACAATTATCTTTATCTGTCCCTTCTGTTGCCAACTCTCCCGAAAACATTTCACTGGGTCGCCGCCTGCACCTGCACTTGCGGCTCCTACCGTGTACTATGAAATTGAACAAACCTAGTTTAAGACTCTTGTTTCTAACAATTTAATAGACTCTGCCTCATATATGCAATTATAATGATTATAATAATAGTAAAATATTATGACCGTTCAGAAATTAGCGTGATGGTTGGACGAATTAATTAAATTTGCTTTATCTTGTATAAATAAATGATTTTTCGGTTTGTGTTACCTCTGCATCCAGGTTGTATCCAAATTATTTCTTTATTAACATCATTGGTGGTGATTCTGCAGGTATTTACTTAAATTACAATTAAATTATTTGTTTCTCAATAATTTCATTTAAAAATGAAAGTATATGTTATTATGTTTATGTTTTATAGGAGCGTAAAAGTTGACACTCAGATAATCCACACACGGCTTATTTTAATAGTAATGTCTTACCATGCATGTAAAAACAAGGCGAATATGCTTTTGAAACGACAAATGACATCACTGGTTATTTGTGTTTTTAATGAAAGAGTTGTACTAAACATAAATTTAATTTGATTCGTGTACAACGAAATCGGGGCTATTGTATTCCTGTAGTGAACACAACTGTCAGAACTACATAAGGTAATTGATGGATAGACGCATTGATATATAAAAGCTCTTACTCAAATTTAACGAGATGTTTTTATAAATCTGGAGAAATCAATGAGACTTGGAGCTATTGGAATAAAGTTCAGTGTTTGATGTTTTTTCGTAACCCAATTATCAGGATAGCCGACGAGTAACTAATCTGATTTATCCCTAAACGTCTGATTGGCGAATCTAATACGATCCGTAACTAGGTTACTAAGGTGGGTATTTGACTTGTTGTGACTTTGGGAATCGCTCATGCATGGTAATTGTCTAATCACTAATTAAGAGTAGTTTTAAGGTATTACTGAGTGTACATTTTGAAGGAAATGTGAAAATAAGAAGTTTTATGTGAAAATAAGAAGATTTTATGTGAAAATAAGAAGTGAAAATAATAAGTTTGAAAATAAGAAGTTTTAAATTTTATTTTTATATTTTATATAACCCAAATTAAGCATAATTAAGAGCTTCTACTATGGATATTACATAACGAAGACTAAGAATATAAGATAAGTATTTACTTATGTTACTCTAGTTTGAAGCAACGAATTAAAGGTTGTCAAGGTTTTTAACGCTTACGACCACTATTGGGACTGTGATGATTATTAGCATTATTTTTAGAGTACATGTTTTTGTTATTTTGAGTAAAGTCTCTAAATTAACTATGTTTATGTTCAAAACATGTTGTTTCTTATTTGCCTTTAGAGTTCATTATCGTGAATCATTGTTATCAATGATACGTGCGTTCGCTTATTAAAACATCCAATTTATATGGAATCAGTTCACCTTTTGCTCTTTGAGTCTATGAAAAAACATTTAAGTACGCAGGGGTCGGCTAAAATTCAAAGTATAAGAGTGTGCATGTTGCAAATTAGGAGAGGGTAGAACACAATAAGTCGCCCTTAAAATAGGGTTGTCAATTTAGATATTTAATTTGTGTTAGCAATTTGGGAAATGTTACAAGCTACAGGGCCGAAATACATGAGGAGTTTGGACAATAACATCACCACGTTAGCTCAATGCGGGTTGATGGGTGGAAGCAGTCATAACCGGGAGACTTGTCTGCCTTCCGAAGAACACCTAATAAATTTTGATCGGTCCATGCGAGAACAAACATGGCAAACGTTGATACATCGTAATCGAAACCAGAGCAAATATGATTTTAATTTATAGCAGGTAATCAAATTCTTCCAACACTAGCAAAGGTCAACGTGCCTTTTAAAGTTGTGGAAGCTTCAGACTATTAAACTTTGATTGACTCATCCAGGATCCTTAGCAAATGCTAGTTCATTTTCGATATCAATAACAGCACTCCGACTACTACACCACCGAACTCATCTACTGATATCATAAAAACTTTATCTCAGTAGACAGCCCTACTTGTGAGTGTTGGAGGGCCTTACAAGTACCCCAATAAATCTATTTAACACCGACATCAATACCTAACAGCGCCTTCTAATGGCTTAGCAGGAAACATTTTATAGCTAGCTAAATCCGCTTACGGCTGTAAACATTTCTTTATCGCCACAATAATGCGTTAAATTATCAAAGTAATCTAAGCGCCTGTTAAATTTTAAAAAGGATTCCTTTTAACATATGGAAGATTACTTACTTTACTCTTATGAGGAATGTATTTTTATTTTTAACGGGGTAGTTCTTGGCCTTTATTTCACCTGATGGCTATTAAAGATAAGGCCCGAAGGTCGAAGCAAATTACACTCGGATTCCATAACCAAACTGCTAGAACAACAATGCTGTTAATATTATTGTTATGGCGGTAGACTTAGGTTAGATAGTGGTAGTTAACCAGACGGACTAAGACAAAGCCAATAACCAAACCAAGTAGAAATTTCTGCTCCCACTGAGAATTGAACCCAGAACCTCCAGATCTGAAGAAGTCAATCTCAGCCACTAAATCAAAGAGGCGGTTAAAATGCATTTCCGATTTTGAAGCTTTTTCAAATAATTTAAATGGTTATTTTCATTACTTTCTATTTGTAAGCTTAATTGTTTTGTTTAAAAACATAGCCAGTTCTTTTCTCTCAATAGGATTAATACCTCGAGTAAATCAGGGTCCCAAGATATCCAACTATCGCATAGTAACATACGACTTTTGAATGGAATCTTAAGTTCAACTCAACTCATCGTCATATCTTTGTCGCCATCATGGTGATTTTACTAGACGCAAATTGCTTCTTAATCTTTATGCTACTTAATTGCAATAGGAGATATGTCTTCCCTGTTCAAACAACAATGCTGCCTTGTCTGCTTATGTCTTTTTTTCTGCGAGATGGAGGTATTTTAGAAGCTTCCCCATAATGTCCTTCATCTAACGATAGCACTGGTGTTTAAGCAACTCTAGCTATTGTGTGGAAGCAAGCTCTTAAAGTTTCAGAAAATACAACTCCGAAAATACTTTTTTTTTTTAAATTAGAAAACAGTTTTTTTTTATTTGGAATGAAATATTGCATTGGCTGTATGTAGACAAATAATGAGAATTTTGAATGTTCACTTATAATTAATTCTACATTAAATTTACGTACATTACCAACAAAGAAAACTTAAATTCTGTAGTTCTGTAAGTTCTGTAGTGACATATATATTTCATATATTCTATTTGATTGCCAACATTTTTATGTTGTTAGTAAAGGTTTTAAAGGTAATCAAAAGTGTACATGACAAAACTGTACAAATGTAAAACGATCATTGACTATATAGGACTCTTTCAAGTATAGTACTCAACGCCCTCAAGCAAAATATTTAAAATACGTTGTACAAAGAATTCCTACGAGAAATCTCGAGCAGAGTTACATTCCGTTGATCGTCGTCTATGTGTATTTATTTGATAGTTCTCTTGTGCCACTGTTTTTTAAGGTTCGTTCATAAGCCACCTCTTTATGGGAATATAAAAAAAATAATAAGACTATAATTGAATGAAGTAATAACAACACGATACAAATACATAAAGCAAAAGCGCTCTTATAGATCAAATGTACAATATTTATTATTTTCAGTATTAACGTCTACCTCACAGAAGTTATATCAAAGGAACCGATTTAAATCTTTTGCTTCGAAGAGACTCATATAATGGGTAAGTAATACCCTTGGTTGTGCACGCGTATACAGCTCGCGCTCAAAAATATTTGAAATATTTAATGCCCAACAAAATACGAACGTATCAATGCAAGCTTTAAAATCAATCAGTAACGTGTGAGATAAAAAATACTGAAATACCAAAATAATTTGCTGATCATTTATCACGTGTTTGAGGAAAATGAAAGATCTGGGAGCTTAACCCTTCCTTATCAAAATACCTCCGAAACTGGGCTTTAGCTCACACAGGGATATTAATACACGTCGACATGGTAACGGAACACCTCTCGAGATAATACTTCGGGAACAGGGATAAGCGTTTCATCAAAGACTCCACATTAAGTATATAGCTACATTGACAATGTTAGACAGGCATTTTACTTAAATCTCAAAGTTGAAACATGTAAGCTAACCGTGCGCATAAATAAAAATTTCAACAGTATATTTTTATTGAAATTTTTTTTATTCAAGATTTGATATTGTTATGGAAATTGATTAGGAATCGCGTAAAGCAGTTCACGTTTACTTGGAATCACACAGAGTAGTGTATTAAATTAAAACAGAACATAAAGACGCATATCAACATCGTCGATAATATCATAAATAATTCCATATAAATCAGCACTTCAATAGATATAATTAAAGTTGCTATGACATTCTGACGACAAGAGATGTCTTTACCACCATTGCCACATAATTTTAGGCTACCTTCAAACCAAAATAGCTGGATCCTTCACTCGCAAAATAAGAAGATGAACCAACCAGAGGACTTGCTAGTGTTTCCATCACCTAGTGCTATGAAGTTTAGGTGAGGAGAATTTTTTAGGTATTACTTGAGGTAAACCTGTATTCCGAAGCTTCGGAATCATATTTCAAGTCAGTTTGTGAAACGATCGTTACCGTAGTGTTTCGAGTACTGTGGATTCGATTACGAAAGTGTAGCGTCCAAGGAGACTTTTCTAATCAATTTGAGGCATCTCAATTTGATGGTATGTTTTTTTTTATATTAAAAGCTCAGTAAATGACTCTACACCACCTGATGATAAGCAGAAGAGGAGTCCATATGTAAATATAACTAGTATACAACATACATACATACGTAGCAGCATGCAAAATACTGCCCTAGCTACCTCTAGCACTATGATTCGATACTACGTTGATAGATGGCGTTAGAGGCAGAGTTTGGATGTTACAACGTTCACAGTGTCAACTAGTTTTGTAATTACATCTGTATTATCTATTCTGCTATTTTCATTTACATGTGTGTATATTATAGTTATATCTAGTTAAAAGTTTAAAGTTAAATTAAAAGTAATATTTTTATTTAATACTAGTTTTTAAATTCAGTATCACCTACAAACTACAACTGACCGCATATGTTCACCGAACCGAATTAGCGATGGAAGAAATGACAGTTTTAATGTTTATCATGTCAGACGATTTTGGTTCATCTGGCATAGAACCATCTTACCTGAGTCTACCGCCATAAGAATAATGTTGTTGTGTTCCGGCAGTTGGAGGCAAAATATCCAGTTCATCTACGCTTGAGGAATCCGTGGGTGTTCGCTTCCATTTTCATTCTCTATATTCACTCACTATCAAGTATTTTTTAAGAAAAAAAATATGATTGGGTGTGCCAATCAGCGTTATGTGTCCGATACTTCGGCTTATGCTGAAGGCATGTCTTTTCAGAAACATTAATTTAATTTATTGAATGAAACTTCCTTAAATTTGCTATTACAGGAATGACCAAGTTTCTTCCTGAAAATTATATAAAACTTAATTATGTACTTCCAAAAATACTGAAATTTGTTGGATATATGATACAATGTGCCCATCAACGTATAAATGTAGTAACAAATTATTTATTTATTTCATAAACGCTTGTACTTTTCGCTTATTGTGTTACTTAATAAAAAAATTCATTACAAAGACCAGAATAAATAAGATCTTACATCAACTGTTATAATAAAAGTAACTAAAGCGATATTTCTTCATGATTAATATTTTATTTTGATGTCTTTGATGAAGGGCACTTGATTACGTCTGGCATAGATTGAGCGAGCGAAAGCTATTTCTAATTAACGAAGCTTAGGGTCCTATTCTCATGGCTTTTAAGAGAAATGGAAAAGAAGTAAAGACTTCTAAAGAGTTTTTTATTTTTTGAAATGTCAATAAAACACGGGAGCTAGCAACTGACTGACTTTAATGTAATTTACTGTCACAAAATATACGAGTATAATATTGTTCCAACTTAAATGCTACATTTTTGACCGGGTATCTCTTGGACTCAGACCCTGATCGTAAGTGAAGATAAGGCCGAAGATGGAAGCGTACTATGGCTAGAAAGGAATTGGCTTCTTACTTCCAACTGTCGGAATACACATTAATAGTTATTCAGCTACTTTAAGGCCCCATAGGTCACTTCGACCAGTATTGATCTTTTGTGGCAGCCCTTTAGGTTTCACTGCCTGGCCCTGTTGATTCCAAAAATTTCCAGATTCTTTAGGCAGTGATATATGGAACTTCCTCAGAATGCACTATGTGCTTCACTAGGTAAATGCCTCGCATTAATGGACCAAGCTTAACAGCTTGGTCCATTAATGCATAAACAGTTACAAAAAGTGAACTATATTTTTATGGAGGCAGAATTAGGTGAGATGGTGGTAGCTTGCTAGGCGGAGTTATCTTGGGGCTGTGAAGGTAATCACAGTGCAATATGAACCTTTGAAATCTTTTGTGTATTTCCTAGTTTTACTTTTCCTGTGTCCAGACCATAGACGTCATAAGCTTCACTATGCCTCTGTGCAGGAAAAGCCTGTAATCCACCGGCTTTGGGTATACTTTATCCAGAAGGTTCATTTGGATTTTAGGCAGTGTCACATTGACACAATATTCTATCGTTTCCTAATTTTCTTAATTTTGAAATTTCTACCCCGACTGGGAATTCAATCTCAGAACTCAGACTCAGAGTCTGAGTACGTGGATTCAGCCTCTAGACCACAGAGGCGAAAGCACTATCTTTCATAATGAGGAGTCCAACGGCCAATGGGACGATGATGCTTATGTAAAAATTAAGTCAATTGACTTTAGAAAGATAACTGTTGAACAGAGAATTTTAACAACTATATAAGTAATAAAGATTATTATAAAAATATATTCACTCAAGTTAATATTACAATAAGCTCTTGACATGTGTCAAAAAATTGATAACAATTTAATCTTGAAAATTAGACATAGATTAATTAACTCGACAACTCGAGTAGACGGAATATATATAAAAAAATAAATCTCTACCGATTCACAACATAGTCCCCCAAAGCTCATTACGAATGAAGGCAAATCGTGGCATTATAATGCTCGCGCCGAAGCTTAACGTTTTGTACGCGGCTTGATGTAATGTTACAATTTGTCCTCCGCGCCTTTCGCCTTTACGTCTATTGGTTTTGGCCTTATTAAGGCCCGGGAGAAATCCGACGAGTCCGGATTATTATTAAATCTTTTGCGTGCAGCTGACATAATTTGAATCTTATTTGCACGTTTTAAATGTTATTATCTAAAGTCATTTGTAATTTCCCATGAAATTTTATAATTTGTATCCAAATAGTGTAAATTATAACGATTTACGCGTTTAATTTATTGAGCCCCGTTATACTTCCGGTAGACTGGAGATATTTAAAAACTAACTGTGAATGGATAACACAATACAATTCCATACAAATATTCTTTATTGCACATAAATATATAAAAATACAACAGCACAAGAACAAAAAGCCTTCAAAAGTACGGAGGCTTAAATCTGATTGACCCATCCAGTGACAAACCATGGTGAACGTTGCTCTTTTTTCATTATTGATATAAGTGTTCGAAAATTATTGTCAATGAGCTGTTCATCATAAATAAAATTTTACAATAAAAAAATCATTCCTGAGAGTTCTTTTGTTCTTTAACACCGAATTACTCAAAAGCCCACTTGTTTTTATTGCGATTTCCCCCGGGAAGACAATCCAGGTGACGCCAGGGATTACTTTTGATTGCTTGTTATCCTGGAATACAATAGGATGTTCATAAATTGTAGCCATTATCTTTGTTTAAGCAATTAATGACTTAATTGTTTTGTATAACTTTTCAATCGTTAGATATGGCCTATAATTCTGAATGTCTGTACTTTGACGTGTTATAACTGTATCAGACTAACAACAGTACTCACCTGGACACTGCCATTTACTAGTCAGGAAATTAAAAAAAATAAATATTTGTACTATTTTGAAAAGTGCATCAGCTAAATGTAAAACTGAAATAAGGAGTTTTTTTTAATTATTTTGTAATGACATTTTTATTACAAGCATTTAGATTGGTTATTATCATAGGCTGAGGGGTTTTTTCGCTGCATACCCAGTCAAATAAGGCAAAGGTTATCTATTTTATTTTATTCTTAAAGGGGTAGTTATTGTCCTTCATCTCAGCTGATGGTAAGTGAAAAAAATGCCGAAGATGGGGCGATACACATGGAGTCCTCAGCCAGTGAGGAACTGGCTATCTAATCCTCAACTGCTTAAACACAACAATGCAGTTAACATTATTGTTTTGGCGGCAGACTTATGAAAAATGGTTGCATCAAGCCAAACAAAAAAACGCAACAACCAATCAAACTGAATACAAATTTTCTACTCCCACTGGGAGAACCTGGAAGAATACCTTGGACCTTTAGATCTGAATTAAGTGGTCTCAGTCATAAGACCTAGAGTTAAAAGCGTTATAAGCATAAAAAAGTTGAGGCACACAAAAGTTAAATGTGAAGTTGATTGTCATTATGATTATATACTATTATCAAAATCTAATTTAGTAGAAAAGCCAGTAGAAAAATTGGACATCTTCTGAACATCAAGTAAAGAAGGTTCTATTAATATTAGCAAATAAATACCATTCCCTAAAGTTACCAGTCTTAGTAGAACTTTCTCTGCTCAGCTATTTATTCTATTTTCTAAGCACATCACGTAAAGCCACTGAATGAATTGAAAAAGGTGTTTTCAGTGTCGTAAAGTTTATAACTTTAGAGAGTAACTGTGGTGTGTTTTATGTGAATACGTGATCTCCTACAAAGGAAGGTATGAATGGGAATGTGGGGGAATTACCCACTGGATCCAATAAAGAAAATAAAGTAAAAGTAGGTTTGTAATTTTGTCGACGAAAGGTAAAGAACGAAGGAGACGACAGAAACAGTGCCTAGAAGAATATTTGATTTGGTAGGGTTGTCAGCTGCGATTTTTTGCAAAAATCAAACAGTTATAGTAATTAACACTAATTACTATAACTCAAATGTTTTTGGCACACCTACAGCAAAGTTAAGAAATCTCTTTATACAACTAGTGCGTTTACATTTTGAAAGCAAAATATATATTTGCTACTAGCTAAACTGGCTATATTTTATCTATGCCTGCAAATATAATAAGTAATTGTCCAAATTCGGTTGTGTACGGGCTAAACTAAATTTAATTTATATATTTCATTGTAATTCAAAATAAAAGGGACAGACGAACTTCATGTAAATTGGCATTTGTACTAACCATACAGTTCTGACTTAATTTAATCAGCGTTTTTTATGATGCGTATTGAAATATGGCGAGATATGCTTAATTTTCTTCATTTTTGAAACGTCAAATGGCATCGCTGGCATTTTGTCTTTTTTTTTTGGATCACATTTTAATGTAAAACTAGTAATAAAATTAAATTTAATTAGCGGTAATTTTTTTGTGCTTTAAAGTAAAAGTGTATTTTTTTTATATAATTCTTTCTTTCATTAATTTCCTTTATAATTATGTTACAAGAAATTTAATCAAAAGAATTGTTAATTACTAAATTCCCAGATTTTGAAGATGGTTGAGTATTAGAATAGAGACACACAGGGAGTAATCGCCGTCACACCATCATTCTTACATAACACCCAACCCGATGAGCAATTCAAGAAATGTTATTCTTCAGTCACTTAAATAAGAAAATCAACAAATTTTCAGGCGCAAAAGCTATGCCAGCAACCATTTTAATTATAACAACGTCGTAAGCACCCCAGACACGTACAGCTTTAATGACGCCGTCCGTTTAATCCAAGCTCTTAGTTTCGGTACTAATAGTCGGCTTTTTGACTAAAGATTTGCGTCTCTTTCATTCAAATGCGCAAAGAGCAGGGTGGAACACAGTTGTTGTCAGCTGGTTTTTTAAATTCGTTCTTTAAAGTCTAGAAACATTGACAATTGAAGAGAACTATTCTCTTTCTAAATCTAAAGTTTGTCTTTTCTACTCTAACATATTTTAAACTTTTTGAGTATGTTTATTATACTTGTAAGTATATTTTATATATTTATGTCATATATTTTTAAATGGATCACATCCTATGTAACTGTGATGCTCTTACCAGGAAAATAATGGGTCTCTTTGGACTTGGCTATCTCAGTTCTGAAGATGAAGGTTTCTGACTTGGGGTGTACTAAGTAAGTACATCTTGGAGGTATGATGTTCACCAATTTGAATCCTGAAACATTTGAGGTCAGTTAAATAAAAATATAAATAAATAAATAATCATGATCTTTCCCCATGTTATTGATATAGATGAAACCGCGAAATATAGAAAACAGTTCGAAGTTTCCCCTGGTCTTTAACAGGGTGATAGATAAAGACCTGGTGAAATGCTCCGCAGAACCCAAGTTACCCCCGTGAAGGGCAATGGAGTTACCGGGGAGTTTTAGTGGGTATTTTCAGTGCCGCTCTATAGAGGCACTGCGTGAGCCCCACACACGCCCGTCGCTTAGCCAGTGGCGGGTAGGTCCGTAAATGGATTCATCCTCGTAAAAAAAAGGGTGATAGATCAAACTTTTTATCCGCTTTGTCTCTATAGGAAGATGGATAGAGTAAAAATTTTGAAAACCAATTTTCATTTACGGAGCCATTGCTTATGTAATTTTAAATTATAATAATTTTCCTAATCGTATACTCAGCATAACAAGCCAATTTTTTATAGCACAGGTCGAATAGCAATAATTCTTGGGATAAGTTCTCCAATACCTCAACCTAAGCCTCTTACGAGGTTATCCCGTGTCCCTGACGTTAAAATGGTCTAAAAGCTCCCTTGAGAGGTCCACGCAGAGCTCGCACTTTCTAAAAGATTTTTATTTCTTGATCATAGAATAGAATTATGTTCTTACCTACGTAAGTAATTGCCTATATATTTATTTTTCAAAATACTTCAATATTTACAGTATAAAATTAGTATCAGAAAGTCATTTACTAATCTAACTAAATTATTTTTGATAGAATTATTATGTTAAACCTCCTGGAAACGTCGGAGGTTTGTTGATTGGGGTATGGAGACAATATCAAAAAAGGTTGGCAATCAAAGTTACTATGAAATTAATATTTTAATAAAAAAATACTTTTAACAACGCCACCAGGAAATTATAACAATATGACAACGCCATCTACCGGTACACAAAGAAACATAAAAGTCAAAATTTACTAAGTTCTTTTAAATCGTCATAACAGGAAATATGTAAGAGAAAAAATAAACAAATGTAATTAAAGATAATAGTGATAGCTTTAAGTGTGTATTAACCGGGTATTTACAAATTGTCCCAGTTATAGAATTTAAATACGCACTAAATAAACTAACACTAGTATGCTTATTCCCAATTAACCTTACCACCGCTTCGACCAATTAGTAGCTGCAGAGAAGAAATGGCGCAAGAAACTCAGCCTCAGTATTTATAATGACATGTACAAATCATGTCATTATGTATTAGTATTACAAACATATACATGTTTTGTTTTACAGAGCATTCAGAAATCTATTTTTAAATATTATAATCTTCCACCTTGTAATACTCCTTTTTCATCAAACAACTTTAATAGTTGACTTAAATTTGTACAGAGGCCAGTCAATAAAACTTTGTGGTAGTGGCACGTATATAGGGTGTTGAACATGTTAATTATATTAAAACTTCTGTAATAAGGCCGGTGAGTTAGGAGCTATCTTAAATGAACCTACATTTAAAGCTTGTAGCTCGGAGAATATGAAAACTTATTTCTCCGTAAAAAGTTTCACCCGAGCTTGCAAGAGAAAGCTCATTGAGAAATCTCTATTAAAACTTGGACGAGGGTGAAAAACTGAGGTAGCAATAACAACTTCATTGGCGACTAAAGTAAAACACTAATAAGCAGAGCGCGGGGGGAAGGGTAATTAAAATTGGTGGCTCAAAGATATACAAGGCTGCTTTTCTCAGAGCTGAGATACTTAATCAAAGTTTTTCCCGGTTTAGATTGTTGCTGTTAGGTGTGCAACAACAATCCTGCTGGCATTCGCTAAAACTAAAATATTATGGCTCACTTTTAATCTATTCAATAGGAAAGGGATAGGACGACTTTTTGAAACGTCAGGTTATTTGTCACATATACTTTTGATTTAGTTAATATGCCTAGTTTTATGGAGCACGCGTAAATTAGGCAAATAGGCTATGAGCCGCTATTTTAGAAACTTCAAATGAGGCACGTCGCCTGTCTTTTTCTGGTCAGATTGTAAAGAAACAGAAACGTAGTTCTCTTGAAATTAAAAACAAATTTTGTTTGGCGCAAACGAATTGAAGCCAATGTTTGACATGTATTATTATACGGTATTACGTCTTGTATGACAGAACAGCTTACCCCGTGATCTTTGTAATAAATAAATTATTTTTCTGCTTCTCGTTATATTCTGCTAATGTCAAGTCAACTATGGGTCACTACGGCATAATGTTCGAGCAACGCCGCTGTTTATGTACAATAAAGATATATTCTATTCTATTCTTAATCAAAGTACAAAAATTACCAATCATCAGCTCATACACGTCCACACCTAAGAACCCGAAGCTAGCCTAAATTAGGGCGATTAGGTCTTAGTCAACTAGGCTGGCCTAGTGTGGGTTCGTTGACTACACACACATATTTAGAATATATTCACAGGTATGTGCAGATTTCCAAACGACGTTCTCCTTCGCCGTAAAAGCGTCAAATAATCGTATATATGAATTCTAAATTTGAAACTTTGGTACGTGACAGCGTTCAAAGCGCTGCTTCCTGTACTTTAGCGTTCGGTAACTGGAGACAAGAGGTGTGGAAATCCCCCATTGTAATTACACTATCAACCTTTACACTGAAACACATCGAAATATTTCATGTAGGAAATAATAAAGATATCGCTCAATTCACCTGCAAATGGGTATGAAACTTTGTAAATTTAAATTATAAGAACAACTAATTAACTAGAACTTTTCAGTCTGTCTGGATTATAAATATAAATTACAAAAGATACTTCATCCACGTAGTCTGAAGGGTTTTGTACGATTCTTGTAATATAAACGGATGGGTGGGTCGACTCTATATTATATACCTAATGTTATTCGGGTTGACAAAGAAAAGAATAATGATATTTCTTCAATTAAATTACGGTTTTATAAAAGAAAATATTTACAGGCATTTTCTTTCAGAAGCAAGATCTATTCGTAGTGAGTTCTCGACTACCCACAAGATATGTGAATGGCCATTTCTCTAGTAAAGTCAGCAGCAAAAGAAGAATAAAAACAAATCTTAAATAAAAAGAATGTTCAAATTTTTGTTTCATTATTTTATTATAATTTGTAAAATTATTCTGAAAAACAAAACGACATAACGGTGGATCACAATTTCATATTTAATTAAATCTTTTATTGCTAAGGAGGATATTATTTTTATGTTACATTATGACTATATCAAAACAATTTGATACTTAATTAAAGTATTGGAATTATAATATATAAAAATATCTTTTTCACTTGATGAAGAATACATTCTAAATGTAAATTTAAAAAATATGATAGTAAATTTTTTGCTTGGATATAGTCCATTTCGATACAGATGCGAAAAGTATGCATTTGCCTCAAGAGCCCCAGTTTGTATTTGAACAATAGGGACGTGTGAAAATGATGATTTCGCACCTGTATCGAACGTTTTTTTAATGTATTTGCGAAAAAAAAAACAGATAAAGGAAATCAATGAATTAGTTATTTTAAACGTTTTGAAGGTTTGATTCAGATTTTTAAATTCAATAGTATTTACGCTGTAAATTTGTCATTTCTTACAAGAATAAATTACAGAAAACTTTTTGATTTATAGCCTGTTTCATACATTTATGTCATATGCATGAGAAAAAAAAACAAAGGTCCGAAAAGATTAATATTCCCTACGATAAATACACACGGGAAGTCCATCCAATAAGTTGACAGAAATATATAGGCGATGAGAGCAAATACTTTGATTAAATAAATATATCTTATATTTGTTTAATGTGAAATGAATGCGAAAATAGTGTGGTTTTATAATATAGGGACGTATATAGATAGATAGATAGATAAAACATTTATTTCCATCTCTACACCACACACAATCGATCCAGACAGTACATAGATTAAAAGACAAACATTTTATAATAAAGGTATTAAAGACCTATATAACTAACTAGCCGTACTAACCGTTAGGTATATATCTTTCCGTAATGGAGAAAATGCAGGAAAAATTATAGTTTTTAATACATTTATACAAGATATGAAAATTCATACTGTTAACACTATGAATTTTCATATCTTGTATAAATGTATTACGTTTAAAACGTAACAGGAATTATTTTTTACTTAAATAATATCTTTAGTGTTTTAATTAAAATATGCAATATACGAGATGCTGTCTCTTACTGTTGAAGAGTAGTA
Organism: Acentria ephemerella; assembly: GCA_943193645.1. Classification (NCBI taxonomy): domain Eukaryota; kingdom Metazoa; phylum Arthropoda; class Insecta; order Lepidoptera; family Crambidae; genus Acentria; species Acentria ephemerella. Next base: position 7,519,529 of record OW971896.1, on the reverse strand, counting down.
ACGTATGTCGGACAGGCCGGCTGAAGGTCCCGGATTTGAATGACAGATATTTGTGTGATAATCACGAATATTTGTTCTCGGATCATGGTTAAATATTTGTATAACTATCTTAAATTACAACATGTATATTATTAAATATGTTTGACTTCAAGATTAATGTGCTGACTGTACCTGTTGTCAAATAAAGGAATGCTTATTGTGTGTCCAGGGTATTGAGCGTTGGTATCGTCTGATTGGAAAATATAAGGAATGGGAAAAGTATTCGGAGAAAATAATTAGAATCATAAAGTGGATATTGGTAATGAAAAATATTTCGTTATAAATAGAATTGAATAGTTGTTTAATATATTTTATATGGAAAGCGTAATGCAACATTCACAATGAATTTTACTACATGTTTCATTATTGACTAATTACAAGCTACTACGAATATGTATAAAAATATAAGGGCCTTAACCAAATCTTATTTATTGTAAAAATAAATAAGATTTGGATAAGGCCCTTGTATTTTATTCGCAACAGTTCCACTGGCTTCCAAGCTAGTTCAACCTGTGTTTTGGATGACATTGGTACGGTCTCAGTATCAAGGTCCTTGACTAAATTCTTTTTGAAAAATAAATTCTGTTCTGTCATTTTTAATTATCTTTGTGTGTACATAAATTGTTAAATAAATATATAAAGGTGTCTAACAATAGATAACTTTCGAGATAAGACAGAAACAGCAACTGATTATAGATTGACTTATTACATACTACTTAAGCAATCGCCAATATTTCTGCTTGCTTAAGTTCTATGAATATTACCATTTTGTGGAAGCATATACATAGAATTTAAAACATTAAATTAAGTTTCATTATTTTAAATCAATTAACAATCTTGTAAAGGGAGAGACAAACGGTTATTACGACATAGACACCTGCTAATTTTTGCTAAATTTACCCTCCAGAGGATGAAACAAGTGCTGGAATGTGTATTAAAGTTTAATTAAATCGTGAAATCATAATTTGTCTCAAAAACAATAAATTTCGTTCAGTTCCAGTTCAGGTCGAAAGATGGCGTTACTGTGTTTTCTGAACGCGCTGCTTGTAATATTTATAATATCGCGCAACAACGGAAAAAACAAACAAAATCATGTTTTCTACGGAAGCAAAGTCGCGGGCGGAAAACTAGTTAACTTATTTAGATCACCATCCGCGAATAATTGAAGATAAGTAGGTAACCATGTTTGTAATTCAATATGATTTTTTCTTAGTTTCCTGTGATATATATATGCTTAGCTATGATATGCTATGATTTATATAAACATATATATTAGCATATCTTAAGCTAAGCATGCTTCCTATATGCTTCATGCTTCCTATATCATAGGAAACATATATATATTCAATGCAGTTCAGTATTTGGAAATTCTAAAGTTCCCAAATACTGAACTGCATTGAAGCAAAACCAATTCTCGACGTTAGTTATACAGTCGTAATTAATTAAACGTGTTCCCCGTAAAGGACATTACGCAACACCAATTAAATCTAAGAGCCGGTCAAGAGTCCATTAACTGCTGGTTCGTTAATAGCAAATGTACTGTTTTGCCCTAAACAAGTAAATGTTCGACATACTAGGGTGACCTTAGCTTGTACCATAGCAAATAAATAAAATATTCTTACTCCACTTCTGAGATCGGCAGTAAGCTTGAGACATAGGGGTTTTTAGAATAACAAGCATAAGTAAATCAACTGTCACAATCAGAACATAAATAAAACATAATGATTTAATCAAAAAATCTCACAAAAAATTATCTAATAACTTTATTTTCTAATAAGAAGTTATATTTCTATAACTTCTTATTAAAATAATACTTCTTATAAAAGTCACGATAATAACGAGTGGAATCTTGCGCTACAAATCGGGATATGGAACCTGCATGGTCAAATTGCTTACTAGCCCAATAAACAATAGTTAAAATCAATAAATGAGGGTTCTTATTAAATTTAAGTAGTAGGATGTGTGGTTACACCAATCGTTCTATCTCTATTAGTGGTTCAATTATTTAACCTTTGACAGGGCTTTTGCCCAGACGAGGGCCAATATCATACTAACTAAATCTTATTAGCAAAAACTTTTAGAAAGAGCCCCATAGCCCAAATGTTGAGTACAGTAAACTTAGTACAATATAAAAATGTAGCAATTTTTAAAGAATTTTTTAAACTCGACAAATTAACGTGCTGTGTGTAACAATAGACCTCGTACATTTTTATGACCTTTTCTTTCCTGTGAAACATTTTAATAATCTCCCAGGGAGATTATATTCTGTAAGTTTTCCATTTCGTCGCTTCCATGTATGTTCTTTCATGTATGATAGGGGTGTCATCTCAATTCGTTCTCATAGATAATGTTTTTATATATATTACTCAACATTCTTTAATAATAACTCTAACTAGTGGTAGCCAATTGCCTTTACTAGATGAAAAATACTCGAATAGTTCTAGAAAATATGACTTTACTGAACTAAACTTTGAAGCTACCTCGAATGATGGATCTTATTCAGACTTGGTGACAATGGGTGGTCTCATTTGTAGTCATTGGAAGTATATTATATCGGATTAAAAAGAAATTTTGAAAATCGGTACTTAATTGACAGAGAAATTTCGTAACAAACACAAAACTATATAGTCAAATCATTCCATCACACCAAGGAAGCATCCTTAAACATGGATGATATTGCCAACCCTGTTAAGATTTGAAAGATATGTTTCTTTATAACATGTCGTTGGGAGAAAAGGAGGCGTGCTCCCAAGCTAGTAATACAGAGGTTGTAAAGGGATCTCTCTATAACTTACGTGTCATAGAAATATAAAGCCAGAAGAAAATAATTGTTTTATTAGTCTGTGATTTGCTACAAAGGGAAACCATTTTTATAGTAAGTTTTGCCTTTATTTTTTTTACGAAGAGGAATCCATTTACGGACCTACCCGCCACTGGTTAAGCGACGGGCATGTGTGGAGCTAACTCAGTACCTCAATAGAGCGGCAATGAGAATACCCACTAAAATTCCCCGGTAACTCCATTGCCCTTCACGGGGGCAACCAGGGTTCTGCGATTTCACCAGGTCACCTCCAGGCAGCCTAGCCTTATAACTGGGCTTCGTGCCAATGGAGATTTCCCAGAGTTACTTGGGCAATCCCAGACGTGGCGGTTTTGCCTAGTAAATTTGCTGTTTATAGTTAGTCATTATCATGACCATCAACAACATTTATAAGTCCCACTGTTGGGCACAGGTCTACACGATGGAAACATAATGACTATCAGCCATAATACCACCACGCCTATCGTGGTTTGAGCTATCTAAGCTATTGCCGTTACCACTGGGAGCAAAGGCGTGACGTATCTTCCGAAGCACGGACGAGTCGAGAACGAGTTCTTTTCGATAATCCAAAAAATCCAAAGCATTCTAATCACTACAGTCAACCAGATAAGTAACAGTACCTGATGGATTAACAGAAGGTCATCAACAAAGATATTTCTATCTCATCGGCCGTTTCACTCTTATTCGAAGCAAGAAAGTATATAATTACAATTGCTACTTTAAAATACTGACCATGAAAAATCACTGAGTATATTAAAAGCTACGATAGGAATATAGATTCAATAATGATCAGCTTTCAAAACTAGGATCTCTATATAAAATTCTATTCTCTCAATAAAAACAGTGTGATTGGAATTTTACGACAACAGTATTGATTCTAACGAAGATAATGTTTCGTATTTGTATGACAAATATTCTGAGTAATAATAGAAGAAATCTATCACGTTATACTTACTTTCAAAGGATTACCAGTACTAATATAACATTGTATAGATTGCCAAAACTATATGTGGTAATAAAGTTGAAATCCGTAATAAAACTATCATAAAAGTTAATCCTACCACGAATTGTGAGAACATAAGAGTGCCTTCACACGTTGGCTGGGTAACATAATAAAAAATACTATTACGATTCTAAGAATTTTTATATTCTTCCTGAAACACATCTTCTTATGCATGTTCTGAATAAATTTATCTTCGGAGAGATAGACGAAAGAATATTTGTAGGTATTATTAGTCAAGTCTTCATCACTGCAGACAACTAACCTTGAAAGCATTCATATCGTCGTAATACTTGCAGTGAAGGAACTTGGAAGAAAACTTGGATGTTAGCGATGGTACTTCGGACCTGAGGCCCGGGAGCAAGCAGAATTGTGGTGGCTGGTGGCACCATCGGCATTCAATCCAGCGACAAAGCGCTAACAACTATTTCATAAATTAAACGTAACGTATTGGTAAAAAAATTGCTAGAAATATCAGTTTATAATCGCAAGTATTTTATTTTCATTTCTCAGAGCAGAACAATGGGTTTCACGGCTTCACACGGGAACAGAACTTGACACTTTATAGATTATATATCACCATTATCATACCATATCAGCCTAATGACGTCCACTGCTAGATATAGGCCTCCCCCAAGGATCTCCAAACCGATCGGTACTGCTCTGTCCACATCTAGCGTCTTCCCGCAACGTAACACATAACTTTACTTATGGTTCTCTACTTTTCAATCCGACGAGTATGTACATATAATGTTTACCATCTTAGAAAAGAACAGGTCTTGTACGATTTCTGAATATCAGTGGAAGCACACTATCGATGCTGTTACTAAGCGGTAGTTGACCAGAAGACGCGGGGTGCGGGGGACGTGGAAGGCGTCTCTCGTCGGTAGAGAGCGCGTGCGAGCCCCTCGCTTCAGTCCAGTATTTAAATTGTATATATTCGCTTCAGTCATAAACCAACAGCTTGCAAACATAACTGTGTCTCACGATTAACATTCTTTTAAATGTAACAATCACGCATGTTCTTAATAATTATAAATAGCCTGGTTTTAATGTACGCCTGTAAACACCCTAATACACAATTTGGTAATATTTCATTTGTTTCAGAGTTACAAACAAACACGAACTTAAGATTAGTTAGGGGATCAAGAACTAATCGGGTAAGCGTATATCGATATTTGTTACATAGTTAATATGGGTATTAAACGCTTTGTATACCCTGTTATATGATTCAGTTTGATACTAGTAAATGGCTCGTTACAAAATCTAAAGTTATGTTATATAAACAGATCTTAATGAAGGCTTTGGCTTTTAATGAAATACGAAGAAGCTAATCGGTAATGAAGGACACTACAAGGTTACCACCATCTGGGTCACCGTAATAAGGATTTTTTTTTCTAAACTTACCTTTTTCTTTGTGCATTTGTAAGGAGGAACCATGTAAGGAGTTTTTAAAACATTTTGAATGAGTTTCCCTTATTACAAAGTTATCTGACGTTTAAGCATGTTGACATTGTTTGACAAGTTCCCCTTTAGAAATATCTACCAAAATCGCTTTCATTCAAGATTGTTAGTAAAAATTGGATAACAACAAAGCCATTCCCATTTCAATACCACAAAAACGCCTTTAATTTAGAAGGACTTTTTATTCAGGTGAAAAATATTTTTGATTAGACGAATATTTTTTGAGGTTGAATTATTTATTAAGTTGAAAACGTTATTAAATCGGAATGATTGCTGAGTAATGTTACCTTGACAGGTTTTGCCAACTTGATTCGACTTTAAGAGGGTCTAGCCGAGGTGTTGAGAAAAAATTAAATCCAAATTAGATTTTGGAAAGGTTATTTAATAAGTTAAGAGTTTAATATACTTTAATAGCGTACGGCAGGTAATAATTTTATACAGGCTGACGCTGACTAGTTCCTATGGGAATTAATATCAGAGTCAGGAGAGTCATTATCCTCTATAAGGGCTTAAGTTTATAGCATCATTGTTTGTGGTTCACAGATAAATTTGGTTTATGTAAGCTGGAGCTGCTTAGAGCTTGCAATAACAGTATTTTTTTCTAATGTAACTCTGTGCGACTTTCAGCATTATGGGGCAGCTCTAAATGAATTGTGTTTGTAAATGATATTTTAAATTAATTTATCAGAGACAGGATGAAACAGCTGACATTTTATTTTTGGCTCTTATCATTATAAATTTTTTTGTGCATAAATAGCCTTGTACTTAGTACATTAGAGTTAAAAATTAGGTTTTTTCGTTCATTAGTCTAAGAAACAGTTAATTATGATGGAAGAAAGTAGGTTCTTAGTCAGTTTTTATCAATAGAATAATCCATTAAAATGTTTAAGTATTTTAATGAGTAAATACAAATGTCGCCCTTTGTACAAAATTAGTTAAGTTTTTTTTGTGTGTTTCACTTTTTGAATTAGCTGATGTACAATAAAGATCTATTCTATTCTATTCTAAGTAACTACTCGAAATGTATTTTTTTTCAAATGATTCCATTCCTCCTGATGGTAAGCAGAAGTGGAAACCAAATAAAAAGGGGTAAGTGTGAGTGAAACTATGTACTGTAGTAACCATCATAATATTACCGGTTGGTAATATTATGATGGTTACTACAGTTCTTCTTCACACCTTTTGAAAGATACAAAAATATAAGACGGATGGAAAACGTGTGCTGACAAAGAATTCCATTTCTTGTCCTTCAAAGAAATGATTTATCAAATTTCGATGTGCGCGTAGGAATAGTCACAGTTTGTCCGTGACACCATTGGCTATCACACGTCGTTCTTAGATGGAAGGGAGACGGTGGGGTAAGGAAGAAAAACTCTTCAGAACACTCGGTGGTGTTGTAGACGGACAACTGGAGAGCTTCTAGATAATAATCTGCATCGTCGATGGTGCGGTTCACTCGACGCTGCAACATATAAAAAGCATCGAGTAGGCACTAAGCCAGCTTTTTTGTGTACCCAACATTTCAAATGGGTCAAAACTGTTTTGTAGTCAATTCCAAATTCTTCAGCTATGTCGTAGCTACTAATATACTGATCTTGCTCCACTTTTTCAAAAATAGCGTCCATTTTATCCGTAACAGGGCGACCAGAGCGAGGTACATCTTTCACATCAAAATTCCCGGATTGAAAACTCTTAAACCAACTTTATGATACTCTTACTGACATTGCATTAGGACCATAAATGTTACTATTTTTTTTCGCAGCTTGTGCTGATTTTTTCCTTTTATATAATACAATTGTAATACTAATTTCTTCATTCGATTCGCTTATTTTGACAGAAAGAAAAACAGATGAAAAATAGTGGGAAACAAAATTTTCCTAGTTTGACATACTATATGCGAAAAAACTTTTTCCCCGACCTAATATAATATTTTATATAACATAAAATCAAAAATACCAAAATTTTAACTGTACTTACGATTTTGGTCATTGAGTGTTTTCGACATTGAAGCTTATGAATGTCAGAAACACAATTGGTAGAATATAATTGTTGGCTGTACTACCGATTAAAATTTCTAACCCGTATACTATATTAAAAGCCGATATTTTAATAGGTCACATTGAGATCTTTTAAGCATTAAAACAGATAAACCATAACCTTACGAGAATTAAGGCTAAAGTAAGCAAGCTAATATTTCTATAAATTACTCAATACATTATACATATGTAATAAACAAATCCACATATTAAAAACTTACATCCACTCTTCATTTATTCAATAGAGCTATTCTCTTATTTATTTTGCCACATCGTAAACTGGATCCAAAACCACAGAGCAGTGCCGCAGTGAATTACAGTAAAACGCATTAGCTTCAGTCGACGGAACCCTTGCCGCTTCGTAAAGAAGAAATCCCTCGGAAAAATATAATGAAATCGCTCGCTCTAATCTCACGCTTGTGTTGGACAGATAATGATGCCTCTGGAGCTAGCCATGTGGTGTTATTGATGAGAAACAAGCGATTATTAAATTGGAACACAGAATGTATAGAGAATATTTATCAACCAACAAAATTTATCACTTTCGAGTTTGCAGCAACAGCATAGGGACCAGAATATAGAGGTAAGATAGTCAGTTCATCTGTAGTTGAGGAATCCGGGTGTAGCTCGCTTCCATCTGCAGCATTACTTACCATTAGATGAAAAGAACCAAGAGTCACTTTATAAAGAATAAGAAGAAATAACCGAATAATCACTGAAGACAAATAAAAAGAAATGCTCTGAAGAGCTCTTCGACCTTATCCCTCCCTCTCCTTTCCTACTAAGGAATACGCGTGCTGGTCTACGGAGTCACCCCTTTACTGTAGCCATGTCTACTTTACGTACTAACAGATTTAGTGACTCCTTTCTCTGTCGCACAACTAGAGCATGGAATTCCTTACCAGCACACGTATTCCCTCCTTCTTATAACATGGGTTCCTTTAAAAGAAAAAGTGAAAAAGCACTTTTTGGGCCGGAACGGTGAGGGTGGCTAGGGCAGTATATCACATGCTTCACTAGCTATCTTCACATGTGGACTCGTCTACTGCTTATCATCAGGTGGTGTCAAGTCATTTGCTGAGCTTTTTATATAAATATATATATATATATATATATATAAATCAATAGAAAACGCAGTTAACATCACTTTAAGATTAATTAGTTTAATTTCTACCCTTAGCATCCCAACATTACAGAAAGGTAGGTAGATTGAAACAAAGTCATTGAGGCAGAGCTGATTGAGGAAGAGTTTTGTTGAGAGCAGGGGATTCATCTCCTATGTTGTCAAGATAACGTTACCTCTTGATCTTTGCAGGATTGGATGACATCGGACCAAATGCAATAATGATATAGGTTTAACAAGTGTCTTTTGGTTACATTACACTATGTCTATCAGAAGAGTCGAATATGGTCATTTGATTGCGACCTTTATTGTATTAAAATATTTTAACATTTCTGAGATCATTAGTGTATCAAATCTTGAACTAGGATGCCCGAGGTATACCTGGCATTTCAGAAGCTTGTCCTTATTTCGAAAACAGGACATTGGAAGTTCTTCGCTTTAGTATCTCATTTCTGAATGACCAATTATGCAACCAAATTTTTTCCATCTATTCTGTAGTAACTTACTTAAATCAAATTATTTTCGAAAACGGAAATGAACTCAAAAAATTCAGTCAAACCACATTGCGCTTTTTCCTTGGGCCTGAGTACTCAGTTTTGCGCAAAAGTCGTTTGTGAAGGGATCCTAGTAATATCATTTTGTTGATTATGACCTTTTCTAGTTTTGTTGACCGACAATAGTCGACGGTTCTGCCAATGCCACTAGATATTTCATGAGTGGGGATCTTTATGACTCTGCTTTGAGCTTTACTACTAAGAGCTTATCTTCAAAGTCTTGGGCATTTTCTTACTTTTATATGACTAAGCTTTTGTAGTATGTTGAGCGTACTACAGCTAATACAAGCTTTTTCCTTTTCAATTGTGTACTATTATTATACGAATTGATTTTCCCTATTTTTATAAAACTAATTTCTGGCAGTATGAACTACTTGGATGGCATAACAAGTTAACGTAAGGTCAATGAATTCATAATTTTCTTCTACTAAAAATTTTTAGTCTTAAGTTACTTTTTGTATAGCATTGTTAATAAAGTTGTTGCAGAGAATCTGGCTTGTATGGCGAAGCCATGTTCGTGACTAAACCCCTATTACGCCAATAAGGGATTATTGCATGCAGAAAATGTATAACAATTCCTGTGTCTGCAAAATTTAATAATAAACTTAATGATATAGGTATTTGTTCTGGATTATTGAAAGGGTTTAAATTACTTCGATACTTTTTATGATCAAGTTCATAATATTTTATATGGATATTGTAATTTAAAACATTATATGTAAACGCTTTGAATAACCCTGTAAATCATATACCTTTTATGTGTATGATATTTTAATATTGTAAATATACAGTTACATAATAAAGAAAAAGCCGGTCAGATTCTAGAAGAGAGGGCGATGTTACTACATTATTTATTGTACAAATTTTATATAAAAGTAAATGTGTATGCAATGAAGACATATTTTTCTTCAGGCAAATTCGTCAACTATGTGAGTGTACTGTTAATTGATTGGGAAATTTGGTGATTTGTCTGTATTAGTGGATTTTGTTTGGAAGCCTATCTTATATTTTTATTGACATGTTCTTTTTGAAACTGGAATCTAAAGTTATACCAAATCTTAAAGTGTAGGGTGTAGGGTGTACATTGGAATATTTTTTGTTTATAAAAAACACACAAATGACTCGACAGCCTGATAGTAAGTAATAGTAGGAGTCCATATGCGAATATAGCTAGTGCAACATGCAAGGTTTTTTATACATTCAATATCAAGAAATTACCTGATATTGTAGGTATTGTCATCGTTATATATGCGGAGGCGGGGGATGTTAATGCCTCCCACGGTCTATAATTAAAAATTTACCTTTCCTTTCAAACGAAGCGGTATGTGGTACCTAAATACACGACCCTGGAAGCGGGTCTACAATCAATTAATTTTTTTTACCAAGAACACAAAAAAGTCAATATCTATAAATAGTATCACATACCACATGCGTCAGGTAAGCGTGAAATTGACTGCCTTCCATAAATCATATTGAAATAATGTCTCATTAAAACGCAGTAGCTTATAGGATTTTGCGGTGGGAAGCCTAGCCCTATTGTGACCTGGTTTTGTCAATGGCGTAGTCATTAATTACCGCTGTGGCGAAAATATTGTGAGCGGAAATATTACTATCTACCACTAAACTAACTTTTGAGTCGTCAACAGACTAAAATATGAAATTTATAATCAAACAAATTGTCGCGTTTTAGATACGAGAAAAATTAGATATAAATAAAAAATCCTTTAAAAATAAAACAATTACAATTTACAAAAAAACATAAGGGTAGGTAGCTAGTGTCGTAAGTTATCACACGATTGTTGAGATCCTCCAGATAATTCTAAAATACCACTTCCCTGGTATTTGGTATCTTCAAAATGTAGTATATGTAGGTGTGGTGGAGGATTCCGGAGACTGGTGAGCGCAGATTGAGTGCAGTAGTACCTCTCTTTTGCTAGAGCTCTAACTCCAAACCAGGCGAAGTTAATTATTGCACTCAGACATTTATCTTCAGTTTAAAAGTCGTTCAAAAGACAGCAAAAAGTCTGCAACAAATATGTAACTATTTGCTGCAGACATGGTAATGAGGCAGCGTAATGATTCTTTTACTTTTCAGTGAAGACATTATTTTAAAAACTATACCTTCAAATATAGTAGTATATTTCGACGATGTAAAGGATGTATGGATGTATGTGTATGTATTTATGTATATATGTTGTCTTCTTTTATTAGCTGTCAGTTATATCTTCCACTTTTGTTTTGGAGCTGCACTGCCCACGAGGTATTTTTTTTTAATTAAGCTCAGCAAATGACTCGACACAACCTGATGATAAGCAGTGGAGGAGTCCATACGTGAAGATAGCTAGTGAAGCATGCGACATACTGCCCTAGCCACCCTCACCTGGCCGGCCCAAATAGTGCTTTGTCACGCCTTTTTTAAAGGAGCCTATATTGTAAGTTGTTTAAGAAAGTTCTATTTTGACTATCATTTTCTTCTAATTACACTTTGGATGACAAATATTTGATTTATACAAGAATGTTGAGTTCATATTGCTTCGTTAATATTTTTTATTTTATTTCAAGGAACACCAAACAAGAATCTTGTAGTGAGTGTCAATCATCGCCCAAAACACTAGTGATATCAAAAATCACTGGTGCGTTAAAATTCAGGAGACGAGAGACCTTAATGGGTTTCCTGTTCTGTAATAACACTGGATACGTTTTCCTCTCCTTGAAACACAAAGAACCTCTTCACGGCCGAAATAAGAAATATGTAAGTTTAATTAAAGTTAGCTTAATGTTTTTAGAGATTCCTACTGTGTTACTGGAGATTATGAACATTTCGTATTTCAGTAGATATAATGAAAAATATTAATAAAAGTTTTCATTTGAGAAATTACACCCCAGATAATACAAGCAATTAGCAACCTTACAATCTCTAATGCTGTCGCAAATAAGTAACTACAAAGAAAAGATATAAAGTTAAATGACGAAAAACGGTTAGGATAAGCCTCGGATTTGGTACTGGGTATAATTGAATTGATGGAGGACTTACGTAGAGTACATTGACTTTCATCAATAATTCTTTTTTCTTCAGAGTTAAGAGGAATGGAAATTTTATTATAAATGGAATTGTTTTAAGCAACGCTTATTCATTTCAAGGAAATTTTGTTTGTTATCTTGCTATAGTCGACTGACTATGAGTACAGTTGAGAGTTGGCTGATTAATGTTATTGCTTGGTTGGTCTGGTTCTTCTCAGGTTTTTATAGCGGGAAAAACTGGTTCTCCCGTGATAATTTCCTAGGGAAATCGAAGGTATTCTCAAATTTAATTATTTAAAAGATAGGAATTGTTGACAACAAACATTGTTGGAAAGTCGACATATACCCTGACGAAATAAATAAGTACTTAGATTGGATTAGTTTTGCCTTTTCAATGTTTTTAATTCGGTATTTAGTTTGATTGAAAACTTTTTGTTTAGTATCGTGTTTTGTTTAGCAATTTTTAATATAGTCTGGCTCATTTGCTTACACATTTTGACGAATAAAGTGACACTATAGAGCGAAATATACATCTATTTCTGTGTTACTAGAACAATATCACAATGATATGTATAGTAGAGCAAAGATACATAAAAAATTGGATTCTACACAACTCAAGACACAGAATAATAGATTTAGGAGACTCTTTCCTTAGTAGATTTGGCAAAATATGTAAGTTATCAAGATTCCAACGCACGCACATTTTTTTGAAGCATTTAGAAAGCTTTGCAAATTCTCGCAACCTAAAAAGGCTCATGACTATGCAAATCCGATATCAAGCATTGAAATCTCATTGTACACAGAAAATGTATCAATTTTAGACGTGTAAACTAGATGTATAAGTTGTGTGTCACATTGTCGCTTCAATGTTACATATCGATGTATTTGTCAACCTTCAGGTAAACTGGCGCACTAAGCAAACTGTCTTATCCCGACAGAACTCGATTTATGTGCAAACTTTATCTTTTCCGGCTTATTCGCCGTTCGGATTGGTCTGACATTGACGTAACTTTCCTTTGAGTAGACATTTAGAAGGTTTTTAAAGTGGAAATAAAATAAAAAGTTCAAAATAAAAAGGGACAGCTCTATGAAGATATATTTACCTATATATTAATGATTAGATCTATCTTTATTAGATATAAGGGTAGGAAATCAATGAGCCAATTAAGTCACTTGAATTTTATAAAAGTTTAGATATCATATCTTACGAACAGGAGTTTTTACTTTTGTAAATTAAGGGAATACTTTCATCTCCTGTACATATGAACGGCCAAGGTGTATGTCTGTCTAACTGATTAACTGATCTGTGATCGCAAACCACTTGTCAGATCAAGCTGAAATTTGAGACTAATAGCTATTATGACGTAGACATCTACTAAGAAAGGATTTTGAACAATTAAACTCTTAAAGGGATTGAAAATAGGGTTTGAAATAGATATATAAGTCTGTCAATTTTGTTGTAATCATGACTTATTTATGGGTACTCAATTAGGCGAAAATGAATTTTTAAAAATTAATAGCTGGAATCATGAATTATCTGCTCTGGACAGATTGCAGCGTCTTATTGGCTCTGCGGAGGTAACGAACACCCTAGAACCTCTGCAATTGCGTCGCGACATAACGTCGCTTAGTGGCTTTTATCGTTTGTACGATGGAAAGTGCTTTGAAGAGCTCTTCGACCGTATCCCTCCCTCTCACCTACTCAGGAGTACCCGTGCTGGTCTACGGAGTCACTCCTTCACTGTAGCCTCGTCTACTTTGCGCACTGAGAGATTTTGTTACTCCTTTCTCTGTCGCACTTTAAAAGAGGCATGAAAAAGCACTTTTTGGTTCGGCAAGGTGTGGGTGGCTAGGGCAGTATGTCGCATGCTTTACTAGCTATCTTTACATATTGACTCCATATACTAATTATCATCAGGTGGTGTCGAGTCATATGCTGAGCTTTATATATATAAAAAAACAATCATTTATTACATGCGAACGAAAAGCTAATCAGAAATAAAATAAGAATGGCGAAAGGCGTAAAAACTCATTCTATATTCCTCAAAAAAACCAACATTCATTTAAAATTCTAAAGTTATTAAGCTCGAAAGCATATCAAGCTTATTTTAGAACTTTTATGAATATTTCTAATGACATAGGTAATTTGTAAATGTCATCATAAATACTAAAGGCTGAGAGTTTCTTGCGCCGCTTCTTCTCTGCAGCTTCTAATTAGTCGAAGCGGCAGTAGCGTTAATTAGGAATATGCATACTAGTGTTACTTTTAATATTAAAATAATTTATTTAATACAAAATTAAATTCGATAACTGGGACAATTTGCAAATACCCGGTTATTACCCACTTAAAGTTATCACTATTACCTTTAATTACATTTATTTATTTTTCTGATACATATTCCCTGTTATGACGATTTAAAAGAACTTAGTAAATGAGTGTATTCAAATAAAGACTTTGACTTTGACTTGTTGAAATGCACTCTGTTTCCAATTAATTTCAATTGATTTCCAATTGAATATAATATCTCCGTTGCAATACGAGTCGTGTTTGATTGCGCCTATGGGACAAAGCTTTGTGGATGTTTGCGTTGAATCGATACAGGATTTTCGTCCTGTTTTTTACCGACAAGCACTGAGAATTTTGAATATAAATTTATTGATTTCATACGAGGCGTGCACTACTTCGGTTGGCAGGCACTCGGTACTATGACAGGCAAAAACATTTTCATAGTATCTTTTTGAACCGGAGCCGGAAACGGTTTTTAATTGGTTAAGCTGGCCAATCGAACAACCTTGGGCATGGATGGAATCCGACCATAAACTTCTTGATTTAAAACATAAAACTTCATAAATGCAGTAGCTCGTGCCACTAGCAGTAAAACTGCTATCAAAATCGTTATTTGACCATAACTAGTTATCTATCCTTTTCGGCTTGCGTTGTTATGAAAGAGAAAAACGAAACTATAATTTAACTATATTCTGTGGGTGATAGAGGGTGAGAAAATGTCGACAGGCATGATGAGAATGATAGTTAAAAATATTTATTTTCGAGAAATTGGTACAAATGTTGTAGTATTTTATTTTTATATTAAGCTCAGCAAATGACTTGACACCACCTGATGATAAGCGGTAAAGGAGTCCATATGTGAAGATAACTAGTGAAGCCTACGGCATACTGGCCACCCTCACCTTGCCGGCCCAAAAAGTGCTTTTTCACGCCTCTTTTAAAGGGACCCATGTTGTCTGTTTTTGTATTTTTTTAAAGTGAGAAATACATGCACCATAAGGTCACCTTTCTTAGAATAGCAAACTATAAAACTGCCTGAATAATGATACTGACAAAAAAGATATAAGATTTGTAATTTTTAATGTCCAATAGCATATTCTATTTATCTATTTTTAACCAGAAGGCTAAGGATATTAAGCAGAGAACTAAGTAATCTTTTTTAAGGAAAATGTTAATCTTGTACACTCATGGAACCCCAGCTGTTTGTTATAGGCTATTAGACAAGTTAATAAATGAGTGGAAAGGTTGAAATTAGTTAATTAGCTTAATGATACCCAATGGTTCTATAATCGACTAGTAATTGCAATTTAGACCGCAAAAAAGTATTTAAAAGAGATGATAAATTATAACAGTTATACAGTTCTTGTGACTGTTTCCTAGTATTTATCGGAATGTTTAAAAATATTAAATGGCGAAAACGTATAATAAAAATGTAATGTATGTGAAATAATACTCGTCATATGGTGAAATAGTGCACGAGTTCATGATGTGATGTGAAAGTTGAGTATATTAACAACAAACTTAGAAAACGTCAATTCCTCTGAATCTAATAGACAAAATATTCTTTGGATTTTAGAGCAATAACATGGTAGATATTGTTATGTTTCAGAAAGCTCTTCCATCGCTCCTTTCGCTGAGAAATTCATGATTGACCTTTTGGTAATATTGAGGTACTTAGGAACTTACTGCAACTCCGATCTAATGTGACAATTTTGCAAATAATTTATTTGTTTAAGTTTATCACATTTGTACCTACTAAAACATGCCAGTGGTTTTGGATGAGCAGAATTAGATAGTGCAATAATCTCAACAGTGAAACCCCATAAAGTGAATAATAATTTATATGGTACTCCATCTTAGATACTGCTATTATACACTCTAGAACCAGAACTATAAGGTTTTCACGTTACCAGCGCAAATTTGTGTTAGTCCAACTTGTTAGATTTATAGTCAGTGTTTTAGGAAGTGGTCTAGACTGTAACTCAGCTAGATACTATCTTTACATAAATTTAAGCACTAGTTATGGATTGTGTCCATTCAATACAGTCTAGGATACAATGTTTTCTACAAAGAACCTTCTTGGACGCAGATGCATCTGTAAAGGTAATAAAACTAGCTCGCTAGCAAAGAGGTTTCATTGCTTTAGATTAGAATTTCAAAACAAAGTAAGTTTCAATTCGAATGATCCCGGGTAGATCTGTCCTCTGTGCTTTGGAAGGCACGTTGAGCCGAGTTCCAGTTGTTTCTGAACCGTTTACAAACCAACTGTATTGAGACCTGATTGTGACAACTAGGGCGTCTTATTTGGATGTACCACATGATAACTTCTCATGTGGTACATCTATTTAAGACGCCCTAATTGTGGAATAAATATAGGTTGAGTAGCGCTATAGCGTAGCCTCTACATGAGTCTCCAACCCTTCGGTAGATGATGAAGACACAACCACTTTTTCTATAAATCCATAGAAAATCTGATCAGAGCTGGTTTTGGAAGTAGAGGCGAATTTTAGATATGTAATTTTAAGTTACAAAGATTATGTCCTAGGGTGACGGTACATTGTCTTCGGGCTGGCATAGAAACCCATCTTTCATGATACGAATGACTGCGTTAACCCACGAGGACTTGGGATTAGTACCACTTTTTGAATTCTTATGTTTATTAATTCTTTCGGTTTCGTGTAGTTAATAAATTAGTACGTTCCGGACTTACAAATATATTTGTGAATTTGCAGATTTGACAATAAATCAATTCTAATAGCAGTCTGCGTCATTAAAATCTACAAAAATAATCAATATTAGTTTTTCGATAATTCTTAAAATTCAATTTATAAGATTAACGAAGCAATAAATGACATTCTCAGTTCCAAGTCAATTCTCAATTAAAACTCATTAAAATTTTAATCCATTTTACCTTAAATATTACAATCCGAAAGTCCGAATTCCGATAAATCAATTAAACTCTTTATTACCCTTTTCGTGTCAGAAAAGGGACGCAGGCCGTTTATAATCGGCATTCGTGTTCATTTGTTTGCTTATAATGTTTGTATCGTTGTGTGAGTCGTTGAGGGTTACTTTGTGTAAACAGCAGACCTTTACACGTTATTATAATTTGTTGAAACAATTGGTGGAAGTCTCTGTGCTTAGCGGACATGTTCTGAAGCCACCGGGTAAAGGAGTACCTTCCCTTAATTGCCCCCTAGCAGGTCGCCCAAAAATGCTTGAGTATCAAATTTCAGTATAGTAATTTGAAACTTACCTTTTTTTGTATTTAGCTCAGCAAATGACTCGAGACCATTATCATCAGGTGATGATAAGCAGTAGAGGAGTCCACATGTGAAGATAGCTAGTGAAGCATGCGACATGCTGTAGTATTTATTTAATAAATCTTTAAATTCTATGACTGAGACTATTTGTAAATACCCGGTAAATCCCCACTTTAAATCACTATTACCTTTAAGTACATTTGTTTGTTTTTCCATTCCCTGTTATGACGATTTAAAAGAACTTAGGAAATGAGTCTATTTAAATAAAGATATTTTAATTTTTGACTTTTGTATGAAGGATACGTGTGCCGGTAAGGAATTCCTTCCTAAATTAACTTAGTCCCGGGGCCAAATTACAGCTATTCACCTCGGAAGACATGGTATCGTCCACGAAGTCGAGGTTACCACATTTGGCGGTAACTTGCTTCGCCCTGTGAACATAATGGTCAAGTTGTCAGTTGACATCGATCACCGCCCTATATTAAATAACTCTGTCAGAGAAGCGGAGGATCTTGCTGACTGATTTTGATAACAATTTTTTTGGGATAAAACTACGTTGGTAAAACAGATTTTTCGAATGGTTGACACTTGTTTTTTTTATATATATTTTGAATTTCTTATTTCATTTGTGGCGTTTTTTTATAGTTTTCAAATGATAAAATAGTCTTCTAAAAATTAGTTAAGTATTTAAAAGAAACGTTGCGTCTAACTAGATTATCAACAAGCTGATGTTTCTAAAACGAAATTCCTCCAAATTTTCTGTCAAGCTCAAAATTTAATCCAGTTTCATGGAATCAAAGAGAATGTTTCACTTTGTAAGCAACGATCCGTATTTTATTAATTAATTTGATAATTAAAACGTAATTTGTCAACGAGACGAACTTGCCTTGATTTATGATTCTTAATACTTTTGATGTAATTCATTTCGTAGCTTTAATATTGTTCTTATATAAATAGAATATCATTTTGCTTTGTCATATGAGATATAGAGATAAGATGTTGAAGTTATTAAGGCTCACATAACATATATGTATATTTAACTTTACACCTTAGCAAGTCGTGCTTATCATCAGGTGGTGTCGAGTCATTTGCTGAGCTTAATATATAAAAAAGTCGTATACGTACTAAACGTAAGCTTTTGTCTATAAATATGATTTTTGATACATGATAAAATAAATATTTATGCTGTACATGATTATTAATTTCTTACATAATTATCAATTTTATAGTCTTTAAGATTAGCTGTCAAGGCAGACACAAGTATTTTGTACTTTGGCTGCGACATAAATAATAGAATGCATTGACAAAGCGAGCAACAGCTAATTGCATATTTATAATTTTTTTTTTAGTGTTAAATTAGACGTTATCCGAAATACATTGCAGTTTCCCTTGCATAGGGATTTCGGTACGTACAGTGCATTAATTACATTGCATGCTGCATTTTAATATAGTTAAAGAAAGCTCTACAACCACATAATACGTTACTGTTCTTCCACAGTATAAACTAATAGGGATATACTGAATTTTGGAGCAGTTTTCTTAATCAACTGCCCGTGTTCGTTCGCGTGGATTTACGTTACTCGATTTACACACACATAAACATTTTGATATAGGAATATATTTTTATTTACAAAAACACCTTCGCAGAAAATGTATTATTTTAAAACAAATATGACTAAAATATAGTTATACTGAGGCAAAGATAAAAGATATATGCTGATAATTACAAGATACGACTTTTGCTTAACTGCGTAAACGATTAACGTTTACGCAGCGCACGCGCAGCTCTGAAAAAGATTATTTCTGTATCACTTTTCATTGATGCTCAGATTCTATTAATCGTGCCGTTACGTTATATAGCCTAAAGCCTTCCTTGATTAAAAGATAATCCAAGACAAAAACAATTTTTCAATTTAAATCAGTACTTTATGAAATGACCAAACAGACTTCAGTAGTATAGATTACTAATATTATTAATTTATTATTAGTTATTTTCTCTATCTCTCCCTCTATTTATTGAGCCATACATCATAATGGTTAAACTAGCTAACATTGAAGTTCTTCTCTAGATATAAACAAATCTGTTATTAGACGATCCCTTCAGATCCATCTGCCTAACACAATAAATCAGATGCCACTCGATTATGTTACCAACTTTTCCTTATTTATGTCGCGAATCCAAAATCATCATATCTCGTTGAATGTTTATGGGTTTCTGTCCTAAAAGTTGTGGTGATATTCCGTATCACGATCGACTTGGGAATTTTGTAAGGTTAGCAAAAAAATTGCTGTTGAAGTAAATTACATTTAACTTTGGATTAATTTTGCAATAGTTTTTTTTTTACTTGATTGTTTGATTTTAGATATAAGGTTTGTTGATTCTTTAAAATCTAATTCTATTAAATTTGTGGTCCGTGTAAAATAGTCTAAGCAGTTCAAACATATTACTCAAAACTTTAATACATATTTTTTAGAATACAATACATGTTTATGCATACTCAAATCCATCAAACATTGGCATTGATTTGATAAGGCTGATGTGGTAACATAGTTTCGTATGAAGCATGTGTTGCACATAAGCAAAATACTTTATAAAATCAGTCATCCCTCAAACCTCGCTTTGTTCACATGCGCGCAGAGCACTTGGCGCATAAAATATATCTGTGATAATTTGATTAACTTAAAGATTAATTTAACTTACATATTGAATACATTTTGGACTTAAACTGATTATCATTAAACTCCTGATAGGCACTCCAAACTAGCACAAACACATATCCTTCTAATCAAAGTGGAATATAATTATGAATTACCAAACTTGTATAGTACATTTCTTAATGTTTAGCTTTTGCCGCCTGTTAAATTATTGGAATATTTTTCATTATTTGTTATATTAATATTTTTTACATTACAAATAGCTGTTTTTTAATTAGTTCGGAATTAAAATAAAACCTATTAAAATTACCTCTGCAGTTGCTTTGATTCAGAGTAAAACGGTAATTCTATTTTTTTTTAAATACAAAATTCCATGCAAACTTTTTGTTGTCAAGACTAAGAAACGTGTTTATATCAGGAGTGGTTTCAAAATGAAAATAATAATTAAAATCCTACAGATAGCAAAACAAAATAAACTGTAAATTGGTATTTTAGTACGGAACATAGTGTAACTGTCGTGCTAAACATTAAAACTGTCATAAATCGCTACTTCAGGTTTTTTTTTAATAGATGGCGTAAGTGGTAGTTTATCGGTTAAACGAAGTTCACAAGGTCAACTATTATTAAAGAAGAGGCTTTAAAAAAAATTATCTAAGCAATTTTCTATAAAAATGTGTACATAATAAAAAAAATGTTCTAGATTTTTATGCTGACCACCCTTTTTAAAATATATCTGTTTCTGAAGACTTTGCTCTATATCCCATCTGCGCTTGAGTAAATTTAGTTTTAGTAAATCTGCAAAGTGGACGTTACGGTATAGAAGATAAGGTTGCGGTACGTTTGGTTATTTCAATACGTGGGTCTCTGTTGTAGATTTATAGGTATTTTCGATTTGTAAGCATTTTTAAAATGTATTTTACTTTGAAACTTCATTACGTATATATTTCTTTGATAGCAGAACGTTGAAAATATGTCGTTTGTTACACAAAGTTGCTTTGGAAATGTCAACAAAGTTAAAAATAATTTTCTATATCATATATTAATGCTCTCCACATCTGGTGATTTCTACAATATTTTTCAATTTTATATACGTGTAATTATCATGATTTTGTTCTTAACCTTTATCTACAAAAGTAATATATTTGATATCAACCGTGGTATAATCGATAATGATTCATTTCAGATGGATCATTCTACATTAGATACATTATACTTGCCGTGCTGTAGAAAACAAGTGTCTAAATCAAGTTTAAACTGTCTCTGATGTCCTAGAAGAATTTTCGCAGGTTCCTGGCTGTATTTATCACATGCTGCCTTCATCTGGGATTGCCCAAGTCACTCTAGCCAATCTTTAATGACATGAAACCCGGCTGTAAGACCAGAACAGACTGGTGAATTTCTTGTGAAGAACCCATGTCATTAAAGCGATGCAGTTATTGGGGAGTTTTAGTAGGGTTCCCAGTGCCTCTTTGATTTGCCACTGGAGGAGCCCATTCCAGGAGCCAAAGTTCCTGGGAGTATATTGCGGTTCAATACATAATGTCAAATATCAGGCTGCCACTGCAAGTTCTATAAGCTTTGAGTCATATTTATTTCCAATAATGCTTGTTGACTGTTCCATTAACGGTGAGCGAGTTCACATTTAACTATTTTCATCTCTCATTAATCGTTCATAACTGTATAATTATTTTCAAAACTGCCAAGAGCTTTCAATAAAGATTCCTCTCAAGCCGAAGTATCTAATTCCAAGCATACTTGAGTCTCAATTTTCAATCGACAAAGAGTTTTCTGTCAGAAGAAAACGATATATCTAAACTGCGCGCTTAAATTTACGGTCGGGGGGAAATTTTTTGCGCTCCAAGATAAATACAAAATAAAATATCTCAAAATGCTAATACTCATATTAGGACCGACAATTTCCATCAGCAAGATATATATTACACCAAGACATGAAGGAGTTTTTATAAATATAAAAATATTTTGAAGGTAAATATCTGTGAAGTGATTCTGTATACAATAGATCTTACAATTTTATGCACTTAAGATACAACAGATTGCCATTTTTGGGTGTATAATATTACATTGTGGTATAAAAATTTTATTTAATTATTAAATAATAATACTTAATTTTATTACAATAAGGGAGAATAATGAGCAAATGATGAGGGAGTTGATTGTATTGAAATGGATATATTTATTATGTTATTTAAGATGATACAATGGACAAAAAAGTTTAAAATTAAAATTTTCTATCAGATACTGATGTTGTATAGTATATAATATCTAAAAAGAGGTCTATAACAGCTAAGGAATGAGATAGAACTATAACGTGGCGCTATATCACCGTGATGTTATAGCAACTCTTTCCACCTATTTCATTAATACTGGCAACATTTCAAAACATTTTAATTCAAAATTTTGACGTTTCTACTTGTTACCAGTTATCTGACGCCATTGTGTTATACTAATAAAAGTATTATGTATAATAAAATAAAGTTCAGAATTCACTCTATTTAGAATTCCTTTTGTATTTAAAACACTTTTGTAAGTATTCCTTTTATTTTCCATCCAGTGTTCAGTGTTATATTGTTTTGTGTTCTGTTACAGTGTACCTTTGCTTACTTACAACTAGTAAATAAATATAGTGACGTCAAATGATGCCTTATTGCTCCACCTTCTCTTCACACTGAAACGTGACACAACATTGTAGTATTTTAGTCTTAAGAATAGAGTATTTTAGTAATCTCATAGAAAAACACATCCAAAGAATCGTTTGCAGTGAGTGAGGTAACCAGAGCTCTTTGCATAATAGTTAATATTGGGAGCAGGGGACTCGTCTTCCATGCGTTGACGTTTTCAAAGTAGGCAAGTGAATTGTGTTAAGAGCACTGCGAGTGTCTGTAAGCTACAGTAAGCACTTACTTTAAGTGCATTTCTATTATTTAAATAAAAGAGAGATAGTATATTCTTTTGTAAAAGAAAAGAAATGATAAAGTAATCTCAACTATTTTTGTATGCTCGATTTTAGCTAACATTTTTATTGAAGTAACGTCTCACTGACGTGCATTCGTTGTGTTAGCTAGGCCCTAGGAACGTAGAGGTCCCTGAGGAAAGTGGAGCAGATGAAAATGGTGTAAATTCAAAGCGAGAGCGGGTTGGAATATGGAATGTACATTTTCAACTTGGAATGGCAAATTACAATATAACTGTTAGTCCCTATTGTTAGAATAACCGTTTTGATCTATATTAAACATCACCCGTATTTCTTCCAAAGTAAGGGTAAATATGGTATATATTAGTTTTTATGTATTTAATTATATTAGTATTGGTACACGCCCCTCTACCTTTCGATGTCATTTTTCCCATATATGGGGCTGCTGGAAGAGATTTCTTATATTAGGAGTACCTTTGTACAATTCTCTAATATTCTGTTGTGTCCTTTTATTTGTCTTTGTGTGTACATAAATTATTAAATAAATAAATAAGTAAATGGTAGAAATACATCCTATAGATCCATTATTTGATATGATTTTTAATGCCTTTGTCAGCAGATGCTTTTTCACAGTATCTTTGAAGAATTTTCAATTGCAATATATCGAAATTATGTTAGCTTACCTGTAATAAATGGCTTATTTTCGGCTTTATTTGATATTTCAACTAAAAAAACGACTCTACGTATCGTATCTTTTTAATAGGAATGAAATTTAGTAAATATTATCTTCTGAACTTCTTTGACGAGGAATTTTGATGATTGTCTGAATAGGGATTCTACAGGGATGTTTGTTAGCATGTATTAGTTAGATAACAATATATTATCAAGCAAGTTCTATTAAAAATTAAACTGACGCGAAAATTCTTCGCGTTGAACCAAACATCTAAATGCCAAAGCAAAGTACCAACCCCTACTTTGAAAACTCAGCATTGTTCACGCTTATTGCGGTTCTGTTTTCCCGAGTCTTAATGCTACTCGATAAGACTACTAAACGAAAAATACTTGCCAAAGAAAAATATGTACAAAATCTTTTACTGACTTAAATAGGAAAAATGACAATAAAAGACATATATTTAGGGATTTCTTATTAACCTTTTAGAGACTTTCAGGTAGATAGTTCTCTATGTATTTCTCATATTGAATTGGTTTATGTACAAGAAAAAAATATAATATTCTATTTTATATTTAGAACCAAGAGTTCTAGCTAAATATATAAAATTAGACATTTTCAAAGTTACTGATCGGACAAATTATATTTTTAATAAAGTTGGCCTTATCGTTTTATGAGAACTCAAGTCAAACCATGAATGCGTAAAGCATACTAGTGGACTGGAGGTAGCATGAAAAAAATATACAATATTTCATTCATTATATTTTAAAGATAGTTAAAGAGACTGTTTTTAATTACAGTAAATAGTCACTTACCAAAAAGTTGGTGTTATTAGTAGAGGCCGAGCACCTTAGTTACCTTTAGTTAAAAAAAAGTAAGCAGACTCAGACCCCGTTCGAACGATGTCTAATCATGTGAGATCACACTTCCTACTGAGCGAGCGGCGCTAGCACGCGGCGTATTCTGAAAGTAGTTATTAAATAACCTCGATCGATAGTATAAAGTTTCGTCTGTTAGTTGTTTATTAAGATACTTGTTCATGTACACTATCTTTTGGGGTTATGGCATTTTATGTATGAATTATATTACGTATAAAATTTAATACATAGATAAGATAATATTAAGATAAGATATTTTTTAACAATGTTAAGGCAAAGGAGGTGATATCATCATACATCCAAAGAATATGCATGTTCATTTATATATTTAATCTTTTCATACCTTTATTTATCAAACACATATTCTGTATTATTAGGACTTAATGATGAATTTTTTGTGCTTTTGTAAGCCTACACTGGACAGCTTTCTGTATCAGAAAAACCAAGGTCCAAAGACACATTTATTAAAATCCTTTTTAAATAAATGTCCTGTAATCTCTCTATATAGACTTAATTTACTTTTGACCAACTATTTAACACACTAAATAATTCACATTCACTAATAGTATATTTCTCAATAATCATAAACATTAAAAGAGAGAAAGTACTAATTAAAAGATGCGTGTTAGAACCTTAGACCATTAAGTTTGATTAACGGTTTTTAAATCGTATATTTTTGGTGTGACTAGGTGCGTCAAAGTCACTTTTTGACCTGGTGAATTGCTCGTGCAGAACCCAGGCTATCCTCGTGAAGGGCAATGGAGTTACCGGGGAGTTTTAGTGGGTATTCTCAGTGCCGCTCTATAGTGGTACTCAGTGAGCTCCACACACGCCCGTCGCTTAGCCAGTGTCGGGTAGGTCCGTAAATGGATTCCTCTTCGTAAAAAAAAGTACTAAGTAAATCTGTTATATGAGAAGATGTATCACAAACCACACCTCACCGTTTTAGACAAAAATCAATAGGTATTTTATTAAGTACTGAAATTTTATTGGACAAGTCTACTTGTATATGGTTCATTTAATTCTCTTTAGTAGATACCCATACAATACTTCTAAGTAAGGTTCTTTATCCTATCACTTAGGCTCGTGACTACATTTGACCGTTGTAAATAGATGACTTATCAATAACATCGATGTTCAATTATTTAGTATCGGACATGGGCTTGGGCAAAATAGATAGAATTGAGACAAGATTTCTGGATCCAGTTCATATATGTAAACATATACAAATATATGTTATTCTTAATTCTGAATGAATTTCAATATCTAGAGCAGACTTTATCTAACAGAAATCTAAGTTAAAAATGCAAACTCTCTTTCAGTTATTCTTGTAATTGTTTCATCTCTAGTTTTCAGTATAATCATAATTTAGGAATTTTATTCTGATTTCAAATTTTGACGACATCATTCTTCAGACGGCCATTTGGTGGAACGGTCAGTACCTTTGTCATTTGGACCGGGACTTCTGACGCGACCAGACAACCGTCAAATATTTACAGTCAAAGGTTTATTAAAGATTAGATTTTATAGAGAGCTTTTTACTATTCTAATCTCTTCTGTCCTTTAACTTTGTAGAGTGTTATGATTTTATCCACTCTACCTCAATATTATGCATAAGAGATTCATTGTAAACATTTGGAACAGTTTTTATACCATAGTTTATGTTAATACTTAATAATAAATAATTTTTATTACCTTTAAAAAAATACCTTAGTAGTGGTTTTAGTGAAAATTTCTCGCTTGTCTCTCAGAATTCCGCCGAGTCATATTTTTACGCTTTCGTTACTCGACGGCGCGGAGAATTGGTCGAAAACTTTTATGGTTTTACGGTAAGATTGGAGTTTTTAAGTTCCTAAAGAGTCGACTTATGAATTTATTTTCGGGTGGTGTTGAAAATAACAAGCTTTGAAATTTAATAGGAAATACAGTTTGAAAATTTATTCAAAGGATTTGCAAATTTAAGTAATGGGTTTTCCAACTTGTTTATTGCTCTTTCTTCGATCGTATAGATATATAGATATAGTATTTATTTGCATCATCGTAAACAGCATTTATAATACTTAAAATTAACTAAGTAAAAAATTGACATTAATAAGTTGTGTTACAGCAATGCAAACAAGCTAAAGCTCAGCTATGTATTTGCTAAAAGCAAAACGCTGATTTTTAGATTCTGCCTAGATCAGGGGTTAACTACTCTGTAGCCTTATCTGTAAGCGTTGCATGTAAAGAACTGTCTTGAAATATTGACCAGATTTTTCAAGATGTTCATAACTTTTTTAGTCACAGTAGTAAGCGTCAACGCGAATTTAATGATTTTCAAAATTTTGTGGACTCTGAGAAACAAAATTTTTTTGCGACATACGAGATCGAGGTTTTCATTACATGCCTATGTAAACAGAATAATTGATCAAATAATATAACTATATCGTTTAAAATTACGAAAAAAATAATTTAGTTAAACTATGATTTTATTAAGCATAAAAAAGTATGAATTAAAATTTCGAATCAATTAAACAAAGAGAGAATATCTTTAATCTAAAGAAAATACATTAATAAAGTTAAATATTTAAAAAAAATTAGGTAATTTTTATCAAAGACAGCACCATCTCCGCCATTGATGTTTTCAATTCGAGTGCATGAGAGTTCGTAACATTGTTGTAATGTTAAATTTATCCTTTTTGGCTTCAGCTTTTTCTTTTCAGTAATAGGGAGTTTTTTTTTACAAAAAATCTGTCATATTTCTCATGATCATTGACTGTATTAGGCGGCTTAAAATACAATATGTAGGTATATATAACCTGCTTATATTAAGATGTATATTCAAGTGATTTGTATTCATGCTACAACTTATGAAAATTTACTCTAGCTTCGGTAAACGTTGCAATGTTTCCCGCATCCCATGTAAAAGGGATATAAACATTTATTTAATTTTACGGTTACAACCAAGGATTCAATAATATTTCCATACGAGTGTGTTACGGTAACAAAAATCTTTTGTACACGTATGAAAATATAATCTTCTACTTAATTCTAAAACTATGGGGTAAGTATGCTTATCTTAGAATGATTTGATATCCGAGTCGATAGTTCGAGTCATACATTATTTGTGATTGGAACTAAAAAAACACGTGATACAAATGTACTCCTTACAGGAAGCTAATATTGCAGGTGCATTCAACATTATGGAGAGAGGCTGCCTTACTCTACTTTACCCTTTACACCGAAATAGCTCAAATATTAAAATAAAAAATAAAATATATACTACATATAAACTTTGTTCTTGTAACAACTGACAAATAATAGTGACAGACTTGATACCACTTTTTTGACAAACAAAACAAAATAGTTATTAATTGATATATCTGTCCTAACGAACCTTAACCATACACTCAGAAAAATAAGCATATAATAACGCATTGAACTGAAGATACAATTGTAAAAAATAAATCAAACAAACAAAAGTAGATTTCTTTAGAAATAATCAGTACATTTATACTCAAATGGTTTAATTTAAGTTTAATTTTAACCATTTATTTGTACATAAATAATTAAATGAAATGACTAAACAACAATATCATTTAAAACTTACACTTATTATTTATATTTATTTAATTATTTAACAATTTATGTACACACAAAGACAATTAAAAGGACACAACAGAATACTAGAGAAAACCAATACCAATATATATTATACTAATTGTGTTATGGAACTCAGTCTCTCCCTCTCAGACATCAGTCTCTCCCTCTCAGACCATAGCACCTGCTGGGCAAACGCCTCTTTTCTATCGCGCTTATCCTAACGTTTCTGTGGCAGCCTCATGCATTGAGATGTAATATCTGAAGAGGTACCCATGAAATGTCCCTAGATCATAAGTTTGATGGTCTGTGACTGCCTTGGTCCACGGTCCATTAGTAGATGAGAGAAGCCTGTACTTTGACGTTCTGAAACTTAACTGGGAGGTAGAAATAGATAATTATTTTTTAAATAACTTTTAGAAGTGGGATAGTGGATGAAAACAGACTTCTATTTACAATTATATATTTACAAGCAGAAGGAAAATTTACAATATCAATATTAAAAAATAAGACGAAAATTATAATTATGAAACGAATGCAGAAATCAGAGATGAGTGACAGACAGTTAACAGATGACAAGAAAAGCTATGAAAAATAAACTTAACGAAACGTGGTACAATGTGACGACCAGATAGAGTCGCCACAAACTTAATTTAATGCCATTTTGAAACATAACGTAACCAGAACTTTCTTCAACATTATTCATTCATTTATCAGCTATTTCATTATGTGAGTGGGAGAAAATTAAGCATAATTTAATGAGCTAACCTATTTAAGAAAGGTCATATTACCGATTTAACTAAACTTTGAATATACGGTTTGAAACAGTATAGATACGAATTTCATTCCAAATTTCTTATTAACGTGCGTAGCGAGTCCATATTAACTCTTTATACATGAATTGGACCTATATCTATGGTTTTAAACAAATATAATTTTCCTATCATTTATGGTCTTCTCCAAACATTAAATAAAATTAAATAATTAATACAAATACAGTCCAATACTCCCGTAATATCAATCTTGCTATTAAAAGTATAATAAGTAACTGTGTATTATATTAATGCCTTAACTTTTCTCAGATAATATGATTATTAAAAGAAATTAATCCATTAAATCGAAACCAAAAGTTACATCATCCTTTTCGAAGTTATTGTTTCAAAGAATTGGGAATACTTAGTTTAAGAACATTAAAAGTTCTATCACTTCAAAAATTTAAGTCGTAATTCAATCTTAATTTTTATCTTTTGTCATTTAAACACTAATAAAGATAAATTTCAGGTCGTTTTTAAGTCATAAAGTTTTTTTAAAGGCCTTGATTTTTTTGCAAACTTCTGTAGCGGTCAAATCTAGCGTCATTTGCGTATATAGAAACAGAACTATTGATTACAGAGTAGAAAACACTTACTACTTCGTGTATTTACTCCAAATTTCCTTCTACTTAATGTTGAGTACTTATTTATTTATTTATTTAACTAAACATTGTTTCAACAGAATTTTTTATACATACAGAATATAATGGAATTACCCAGACATAAGCCAATTAAAGAAACACATATTTTTTAAAAAGGTATCAGGAAGTAAAGAAGGTAGCTGTTCAAAATATATCAATACATATTTAAATAAATGATAATTAACAATCAAATAATTTACAATCAAGAACACAACTAAAAAGAGAGAGGAAAAACCCAAAAAAATAAAATAAAAAACAATAAAACAAAACAAAAGTCAGTCATCGCATGCGATTGGTGTTTTTAATGTGTTCTCTTACTGCAAGAAAACTGGGTCACCAACATAGCCCAAAAAATTGCGAGCCTAAAGTGGCAGTAGGCAAAATATATTGAATGGACAAATGACGGTCGTAGGGACGGAATGGTCTTCAAGTTGCGGCCACATACTAGTAGGCGCAGTATTTGTAAGCCTCCCACAGTAAACCGACGATCTGGTTAAAGTCGCGAGAAGCAGCTGGAAGCGGACAGCGCAGGACTGATCGGTTTGAAGATCCTTGTAGGCGTATATGATATACAAAAATTACAATTTCTTCATTATACGCACAATTGGGGGACTTAAGGCGTAAGGCATTCTCTACCAGTCAACCAGTAGAAATACCAAAAAAAGGCATGTATGACGATTAAGGTAAGAGAAAAAAATTATCACAAATAAATCAAAGAAATACACACAAATAACCAATAAAATAGATAAATATAATTATAATGATGATTAACTCGAAAAACTCTGATTAGTTGGCAGTCAATACTTGAAAACACTACAAAATACAATTAGAATATAACGCAGCAAAATGAAAACAACCCAAAATCATAGATCAACGTTGTACAATACAAGCATTTTGTACTCGGATGCATATTCATTAAAGTCGGTTAATCTACGCTGACAACGCTTTGGATTCGGGTATATTTACCCGAATCCAAAGCGTTGTCAAAAAGACATATATTTATGTCTTTTTTTATAGCACAAAAAGCTAGGAATGAAAAAGCGTAAACCGTAAAAATATTGCTTAAAAATTAGATGAAAACAGTTAACAAATGTTAAAAATGAGCTCGTTGGAGTTTATTCTCTGGTTTTCATCACGAAAACAAAGCAACTTACGCCTAGGTTGGTCACAGGATGTGTCAATAATAAATGGCTAGATTGAGCTTCTTCGTGCTAAGAACGTTCATCGGAAGTCATTGGTACCGGTTGTTATGACAATTGATTTCAAAGCCGCATTAAGCCAACTGATTTATGGGCGAAACTCCTCGTCACTTTCTTCCATTTAGGTTTAAACCAGGGACAGATAGGTAAAAATGGCGTAAGAAAGAAGACCTTTATGCAAATGAATTTGACTATGTTTTTTATTTGCGTACTCAGATATTCCAAGATCGGTAACAATTATTAATGAAAAGACATACCTAATAGACTCACTTAGAAACATAGACTTTAGTTAATTTACATCGTTATTGGCTGATGTACAATAAAGATATATTCTATTCTATTCTATTCTATAACAGAGAATATGTATGAGAAAAATAAATATATATAAATAAAGGTATGGCACTAGTAATACTGATATCTTTAAGTGTTTATTAAAAAGGTATTTGCAAGTTATTCCAGTGTTCAATTAATTAATCTAAAATTAAAAAATATTGAAAAATAATATGCATATTTTTAACCCTACCATCGCTTCGACCTATAAGTAACTGCATTGAAGAAGTGGCGCAAGAAACTCTCTACCTTTATTATTTGTAATGACATTTACAAATTACGTATATGATTATGTAGTACATAATTTTTGACGCAAAGCTCGACTAACACTTGTTACAAGACTGTGTCTATTAACATCGTTGGTGCTTTATACCTATAGTTAAATAATATAGTTTGAAAATTTTAAAAGAAACTTAAGTAACACAAGTTTAAAAGTACTTAGTAAATGAGTCTATTTAAATAAAGATATTTTGACTTTGACTGACTAAGCGGGGTGTATGAAGCGCCCAGTCTGATCAAAAAGGCACTGCTAGTGAAATAAACGTCAGCGATAGCGCACTTAAATATCTTGGCGTGTAAAAGCTCTAGAAGGAAAACTTGGGGGAGGGATGACTTGAGTCTAATCTCAAGGGTCGGATAAGACTTCAGAGCACTTATCGAGTTAATTTGGATTGATTCGAAAAGTGTGCATTGATCGTCTATGTCGAAAACAGATAACATGAGCATTTCTGCGTAAACTTCGTAACCACTTGAGTGGGAACGCCAGTTCGGAAGCGGAATTAATGACTTCTATTTACTAAACCTTAAAAGCCATTTTTTGTATTTTTTCAACCATTATTAAACTAATAGTCTGTGCTTAAATGCAATCTTAAATGAAATCTTTGATACCTCAAAAGATCGTCACTTGAATATTTAAATAAAACACCTCATATACGTAAACCTTAACTAAAATCAAAATACTGAACTGAAGAAAATACTACTTTGAGCACTTGCTTCGAGAGCAAGTGCAGGTATGAGTTAAAGCTATAAAGTAAGGATTTAGGTGATTCATACTAAGGACGTCTAGACTAAAAAGACAATTTTAGGTGATTTACCAAACTTTCCTTAAAATTCTAACAGGAAGTTACTGTAAATTTCTCTTCATATTGAAAATTTAATGGTAATTACTTTCAAACACTTTAATAACTTTGAAAATCACTTTCAAACCAAATACAGACTTTGAAATCTCTGTCATTTTTTCAAAAGGATATATTAAGCTCAGCAAATGACTCGACACCATCTGATGATAACCAGTAGAGGAGTCCATATGTGAAGATAGTGAAGCATGCGACATACTGCCCTAGCCACCCTCACCTGGCCAGCCCAAAGAGTAAAACAACCTTAACGCTGAAAACAATCTCTTCCAGATAATATTAAGTTGAACTTTGTGTAAGCTTTGAATACCAAAATAAGTTTAAGCTTTGAATGTTAAGCTATTTTATAAACATAATTGGATACATATAAGTTATGCCTGTCACTCATATCCTATTTGCTTGATTTAAATTTAAAACCTATATAACAACTTGATAGTATCGTTGTATTAACATTGTGGATACCAGACACAGTTTGCACTTTGAATAGAGTTATATATCTGAAGTTATTACAATAGCGTAGTTTGAGTTAATATGCGGTAGGTGTCTTTGGATTGACCTGGTGAAATGCTCCGCAGAACCACCCAGGTTACCCCTGTGAAGGGCAATGGAGTTACCGGGGAGTTTTAGTGGGTATTCTCAGTGTGAGCCCCACACACGCCCGTCGCTTAACCAGTGGCGGGTAGGTCCGTAAATGGATTCCTCCTCGTTAAAAAATAAGGTGTCTTTGGATTAACGATGCGGTGTTGGTTGCGAGCTCCCTAACCACTGGAAAATCTTCTCTGTATGGAAAGTAGCATCATCTGGGCTACTGTTAACTTAAAATATCGTCAGGTGTCCTCTCTTAAAGTTGAAATTGCTTTAAATCATTTACATAATCCCACTCGTACTGTATTTCAGGAAGTTCAAATTTGATTTAATGTTAACTAACTACGAAGCAAAGTAGTTTATGCCTTGATTGATATCCTGTACCCTGAGCGTTCCTATTGAATTGTGGTGATTGATGAACTTGGTACTAACGTGAGGATTCAATTTGGTTTAAAACGGAATTTAGTTAGGAAGTTAATAATGAAACTCTTGATTTCTTGTTTAATACACCAGGTACTTATTTCTGTTCAGATCATCTTGTTCTTTTAGATGCAATAAGTGAGATAGCAAACATCCATCCATCCAACGATAAAAAAAAAATCAAATGTCAAATGGCTGCAATTGAAATAAATGTGTAATCTTGAATTAAATTCACTATTGTTGAAGATTACGCTAAGATTATGTATAGGATTGCTATTTGGTAATAATAAATGTGAGAGCTAGCTTAGAATAGAATAGAATAATATCTTAATTGTTCAAGAAGAGAAATACACAAAAAACATTTTACTAATTTTTGTATAAAGGGCGAAAGCGACCTCATCCAGGTAACCTTAGGATGGACAGGATTAAAGATAAAGTACCCAAGGGAAGTTGGCGACGTATTACGAATATATACATGATAAAAGTTATTACATACAAACATTGTACATTGTATTTTATTGCATATTGTGTTTCTGAAAAGGTATAAGAAATGATGGGCAACAAATATTATTTTTAAACTAGAGATAGAACTATGGTAAAATACTGTTACTGTGACAATTAACAAGAAAAACATAAAATAAGCAAACCAGAATAATAAAGATGCCCATTTATCAGTCAAAAGAGGATTTACTGCTGGAAACAATATTCTATCTTCATATAGAAGGAAGAAGTGTGTTTGTGTATGTGTAATGCATCTGTGTTTGTTCCTGACCATGAATTGGCTTGGTGAAGGACTTTGTTCGTTGATGCTAATTCTATGTGCGTCAGCTGTCTTTGCCGTTTACCATTAGGCGTTTTCGCCCAGCATTGCTTATTTATTTACTTAGAAATAACATAGTTTGCTTGGCAATGTTAGGTTAGAAACATGCAATCGCAAGGAGGTTTACAAGACTATTTCTTTCCTTATGGAGAGACCGAGATATACCTACCCAATGTGCCCACAAGACTTTGAGTAAGAAAGATTCAAATCAAAGTATTTTTACAAGAAAACACATCAATGATCATAAATCAGGAGCTCGTTTTAATCCCTGGTATTGTTCAGTCAGCCATAATTAAACCGGCGCTGTGTCTTCGGTTCTATCGATAAAAGCTTCAATAAATCTGTCTGGAATGTGAAAGCTGGGAGATAGAAGAAAGTTAGAAGTATATTCAATTGTCACGGTAAATTAATCTCTGTGAAAAGTGAATAAGGTTGATCAATTAGACGTGGGATTATTCCCTGGAGACCTTGAACTGGTAAATGTCTTTACCGTTCAGTAGGTTGGAGTCAAACTTTTGTAGTGTATTATTTTACGCATTAAAACTGATAAAAAAGTTTTATTAGCAGATGAAGCGGTTGAAACCACTTATCTAATAAACTAACCCACCCTAAGCAGGGGAAATAGGTAATCTCGCTGACCAAGAACGAGTTGGATGACTTCATACACAACCTAAGAATTTCTTCACAGGTTTCCTCAATATTTGATCTTGGTTCACTACAAATATCTTTATCCATCCCTTCTGTTGTTAACTCTCCCCTCTCGCCCTTCTAGGGCGTACAATATATGACTTCGCGTCGGACTGCTTTGCGCGTTTCGTCTAATATCGTCAAATGGTATGCTTGAAGTGCGCTCTCTAAATGGGCCAATCAAAATTTATTATGAAGAGTTCCTCTGTGCTTCAAAAGACAGGTTTAATCATTGATCCTGGTTGTTGCGGAACCTATTTAAGCCACCAACCCACATTGCACTAGAGTGGGGGAATTACCCAAACTCCTTATATGTTTATCCTATGTCCGCGAGACTCATTATAGGCTGTTAATTATGATTTTAGATAGTCCTGATGTTTACTTAACTTCACTAGGATTGCACTAACTGTAAAAGTTGGTGCATCTTTGAAATCAAAATTCCCGGATTGAAAACGCTTAAACCAACTTTGCCCTAATCTTTCTGATACTGCATTTGGTCTATAAACGTCACAATTTTTTTTCGCAGCTTGCGTTGCATTTTTCCTATTTTAATTAGAATAAAATTTTAAAAATTTCTTAATTTGATTCGCTCATTTTGACAGAAACGAAAACAAATGAAAAATAGTGGGAAACATAATTTTCCTAATTTGATTCTTTTTTTTGAAATATCACCTTTTTAATGTCATGAAAGCCAGCCAGATACAAAGAGTGCAGCCAAAGATAATTTAATACAAGTTTATACATACTATAGGCGAAAAGACTTTTCCCCGACATAATTAATTTATTACAAAAAACACTAATGACAATATTTAAGGTATTGCGACCAGCGTCTTGGTACACTTTGTTTCACGATATTTTCACAATTTTTTCACAATATCAATAATATCAATTATTGTAATTGTAAAAGTGCTATTCTTGTTTCAAAATGTTTTGGAGTGAAATTGATCTTGTTGGTTGGCAAGACCAAGATGGCTAATGAACTGCATAGTTTCACTTGCACTATCCACCACTATCTTTATATAGACTACCACTATCCACTATCTTTTTATTTGGATGTCTGCTTACCATCAGGTGGAATGGAATCATTTGCTTGACCTTTCTATAAAAAAAAAATCAAAATTTAATTAACTTCTCTTTCAAGACAATGTCATGGTTAATGATTATGATAGAATTCCTTTTTCAGACCTCTTACTTTATTGGGCACTAAAAGAAGAATTCCGTTGCATAACAAGACATTTTCTCATCGTTAACTTCTGAAATAGGAAATCATCTAAATTTTATAACTTTGAGAGTGATATTGGGTTTAAGGCTTTTAAAGTATTTTCCATTTTAACCTTTTATAGTTCAACTGTTTTGGATCTGAAAAGAACTTAATTATCTATCTAATAATATCATTTAAAGTACGGTTTCATGAGTGAAGTTTACTGCTGGGCCAATTTCCTCTTCACGCCAAACGATATGTTGATCTACTGTATATATAACCAATATATTCATTTACATCAAATGAGTATGAGGAACAGAACCTTTTTCGAGTTTTGGCGCTTTGAAAAGTTTTTGGTCAATATTATTATCTGTTTTATATTACATTATGTAATTAATCATTGTTTTGTTTTTTCATCTTCTTCTCAATAAAATATGTTATTTCAATGCTATTTCTTTTCATAAGTTATGTACATAAAGTTTTAATAATAAGAATCACAAAATTCTATTTTAAATATTGGTCATAAAAAAAAATACAGTTACAAATTTTTTTTTAAATTCTTCTAAAGAAATCTTTTTTTAATTAATGCTAAAATCCGTCCGGTTTTCAACGAATTATGGAGATCGTGACTTGAGTTTGAAAGTAAAAGAGTGAAATATTTTTGTTAAGCATTTTAGACCAGTCAGTTGAATATAACGATAATTATAAGGTTTATTTTGACGTTTAATGTAAGTTTGAAAAAATTGTTATAATTGGAAAAATAAAATAGAACGGAAAATAACAAAACAAATAAAGAATCGAATTTTAGAAGAAAATAACAAACGAAAACGAAATAACAAAAATGTTTGTCATTTACGCCTCTAGGCAATGGGCGCTGTCCATAAACATTAGAATCTTCCTTATCTCAAAGGTTTTAATGTTTGGGTCGATTATGTATCACCCCAGATGATTGCTTCATTTGTGAATGAGACATCCTCAGTCAGGACACAGTATAGGAGAAAAAAAAATACAATATTAATAATTCTAATTATTTATTATTAATACTACTGACATCCAAACAATTGTAAATCAAAAATTCTATAAAATCTATTTCTTACATTTAGAAACACACTGACTTATAATTCCAAACTAATTTTCAATAATTAGTATTTTGAATGCATATATTTAAATTTGACCATTATACAAATTAAACACTTAACTTAAACCTATCTTTTGTAATCTACCTTGCTCCTGTATAACCTAAAATTTTGTTGTGCCCGACAGGGTCCATAGTGTCATTAATAGTCTTAAGATCTTCTTACATATTATGTAACTATGGAAAGCAAAATAAAAAATTGAATTGAATTGATAGGTATAATGGAGTATCACGCTCCTGTTCACAGTGCCAGTAACATCAGGATCTTTAGTTTGATGTTGATTAAGTGTATATTAAGGTTGCAGGGTCCTGTCAAACTTCTAATTATAGCATTCATGTTACTCCTGCTGAACATTATAAGCTGTTGAGTTCGTTAATAACAGTAACCCTGTATTAGAGAATAACTGTGAATCAAACTAGGCGACCTTATCAAATGTAGTTCTTTGTTTTGATCTTGTGAATGGTGGACGTCGAATACATTTGGATGTTTTAAACAAAAAATTATGAAAAAATGTAAAATAAAATAAGAGTGTCAAACAAATATTAAACAAGAGATTTTTATTAGAATAAGCAACTCTTTTCCCGTATTCTTCAGTCGTTTCATGTCTAATAAAAAGTGTCAAACAAATGAATAAAAAATATATCACAAAAGATTTTAAGTTCCCAAAATACTAAGGTGGTTTCCCGGCTCTAATGTTCCTTCGTAGCATAGATATTAACAGCAAAAATATTTATGAAGCATAACTACATTACCATAGAAAAACATGTAGCGACCTCCGGCTCTCCGAAATTGGTGCGTCGTCTGGAATATTCATGTTCATTAAACACCCAGACACAATTTATAAGAACTCCACGGGGTGAGATGTTGGGTTCTAACTAATACGATAAATCAAGTATAGGGGATGTTAGTTCCTTTAATGCCGCAGTTACATATTCGCTTGAGTTTCGAAGCGAGTGGCGAGAGCGAATGCTTAAACACTGACGACTCGCATGGTACTCGCGCTCGTGGTGACGAGCGGCTGCTTACTTACGAATGTCTTTCGGTGAATGTGTAAAACCTGTCAAGGTCGGTTAGCAAATTATCATTAAAAAATGTGTTTGATATGAATTCGCATAAATTTTAGTTGTTTACCGACGGACGAATAATTTTTTTACCTATCTAGACGTCGGCAAGGAATAATTAGAGGAGACTGGGAAATATTTTTCGGCATATTTTTGAGGTTGGGAATCCCCCGGGAATATACAGTGACTGGTGACGTACTTTGAAAGGTTATAAAGATGTCGGTTTTTTTCTCTCATCGAATTTAAATCAAATATTAAAAAAAAAATTATAATCGTAATATGTGGTAGTGAAGTATGAATTGATGAAAGGGTTTAATACCCTATCGATGTAACAGATTTTTTTTGTAGCATATTGAATTTATTCGAATCTTCTTTATTACTATTACATCGTGCTCTTCATGAATTCACATAACTTAAGGTTATTATTATTCTGATTGAAAATAAATATTTATCATAAAACATATACCCTACGATGTAAAATTTAGGATAAATATTTTCACAACCACTACTAATTCTGAAAAATTCAATTTAATTTTTTTTAATAAAAAGATCAGCGAATGTGCCCACCTGATGATAAGCAGTAGAGGAGTCCATATATGAAGATTGCTAGTGCAGCATGCGACATACTGCCCTAGCTTTTTAAAGAGGCGTAAAAAGTGCTTTTTCACGCCTCTTTAAAAGAAATGCTTTAATTTTGCTTTTCATTTCACAAAGAGTGAGATTTTATGTTTTAAACGTAAAGCATTTTACACTGTGAATTGTGAAAATTTACAAATAACCTGACCTGAAAGTAAGTGAAAAATGATTTTAAAAGAATAAAGAAATATCAACCATCACATTGTAACAGTTTAAATCAGTCACAAAGTCTAGAAACTTAAAATTGAACACTTGCTTTTGCTGGTCTAAAGTCTAAACAATTGAATTTTATACAAATCAAACACATTTTTTAATGATACGTTCTAAATAATTGAAGATTATATGTCTTCATATTGAACAAGTTGTTCAATAATATGGCCCAGAACTAACAACCCATCATAAAAAATATATATTGCCTAAAAATTTTCATATCTTTTCGGTATATTCTCCGCATATTTCACAGAATTTGACTATCTTCAAGATGCTCTGCTATTATTATAAATGAAGCCACGTTTCCTTAAAACGTTTTCTGATAGTGAACATAGATAATAATAATGGCGGGAATATGCTTACTCGGAAATTTATCATGGTTTTCGCATCTTTTACTTGTGGGACTTGAACACACACAAGGGAGAAGGAAGACTTTCTTACTCTATCAGGAAATGCTCTTTTGTTTCAGACGTGAAGTATCATAGTATACTGTGTTGTGTTATTTCTGATGAACCACTCATCATCGGGTGGACCATCTACTCTATATTATTTTCTGACTCATTTTTACTGACAAGAATAATGTAAATAAATAAAAGTAATTATTTGAAGATATAATTAACAATACAAAAACTATTATAATTGAAACAAATAAATAATTAAAAGTGGATACATAGGACTAAAAGCTCGATCAAACTGAAACTCATTATCACAGCAATCAATCCTTGTTTTAATTAATAAATGCTGATCAATCTGTGTAACTATGGATTTGGTTAAACCTTTGTTCTGATAATGTTATATTAATATTAAATAGACTATTCTAATGGATCCCATTTGCCACCACCATTTGCCACAGCCATTTGCCACCAGATAGGCTTATTGTCCTAATAAAACTATTCACAGAAATACAAAGGGCCGCCAAAGGCAACAACCCTTAGGAACTGCCCTTACAAAAAATCAAAATCTATCTTAAATAAAATTTAAAGAAAAAGATCTACAAATATTTAGATGATTAGTTTGCGTGGAAAATAATAAATAATACTAAATTTTGTAATATTATCGTTTACGTTTCTGCATTAAAATGTTGACAAATACAATCGTTTTCAACATTAATAGTCTTATTAGTGACAGAAGATTTTAATATTGTTCAAATAATACTAAATAAGTTGTAAAAGGAGGGACAAATCTTGGTGACTTCCATGCCAATTCTTCTTAAGTCAATATTCCCTGGTACATTTACGAACAGATGACATAAATTGACATTCGTACAAAAGCTCAATAAAATATTGTGAGTTGTGTGGTAACCAGTGGATTTATGAATGAATGTCTAAAAATTGATTTTCAACATGTGAAAATGACTTCTTCAACAACATGTGAAATTGACACATTAATGATAACTAACTAAGATGCTTTTATATTATTGAAACAGTATTAAAACATCATGTTAATACTTAACACAAATAAAATATATTATTTTATAATACAATTCAAAAATAAAGTCTTCCATTCCAAAATTCCTCTTAAATCAAGGAAAGCTTCACCCTTACACTATCAACTACGTGCAATCTCCTTTGATAAAATAAACAAAAAAAAATGTGAAAGATTTATTCCGAAAACCTTTTCCTCGTCTACCTTCATCTATACTATATCCTCAACTGGGTGTCCGATAGCGGACAGACGATATAGAGGCAATTTCCTATCTCCAATCCTGTCCGATACGTAGCATATAGATATCCATATAGTATCCGTATATTGTCTGCGATTTATTATTTCTAAAGAGTGTGTGGACATAATATTTTTTACATCTTTAAGAGCTTTTGTAATGGTTACAACATAACGGAGAAAAGTCATTAGTAATATGCTAAATTAACATACAAATATCCACAACTCGTGAGCAAATATTTGAACTTATCATACAAATATTCTGGCTAAGAACTTATAACACTCTGGCTAAGAAGTCAAGTGTACTCATCACTCGATCAGATGGCCGTCAAATTGATTCAAGGTTATATATTGTTTATTAATATATATTATAAGTAATTTAAACGGAAAGCTTTGCTTTTTTTACCTATGATATCACTACTGGGCAATATTCTCTTCCAACTCTTTCCAAATTAATATTTCCTTCGCCACCTCAAACCTTTTGGTATGCTTCCAACTCCCAGCCACCTTCTACTGGTCTGGTAGCAGGGGTCACTGTTGTATGGTGAACTGCTCAGCGGTTAAAATAACCTATTTTACCAATATATTGCAAAGTGATTGGAATATCTTCAGCAAATCCATCGACACCAAACGTATTACCTTGAAAATGTTTACTCATGGAACTAAATCCCATTAACCTAAATTCTGAAGCAATTTTTTTATCTTCAAAGTAGAAAGTTAACGCTAAGTTTAGTTCGATAAGAGAATTTGATCAAACGCTTATCTAGAATCCACTTAGCGAAGTTTAACCACGTTTCAAGTTAACCGTTAATTACAGAAGTTTTGAATAGATTAAACTCAATTCTTTTTATTAGTTATTCGTGTGTTGAATTGTTTTTAATTTACTTTTCAGGTTGATTAGAGTTGGTGATGATAAAGTAATTTTCTGATGTTGATGACATAATTATGTATAGACTTATAAAGTAATTATGTATGGAAAATATTAATTACTTACAATTTGATAGCACACAAATCTTTTACGTAACTTGATCTAGTTTATTCAGTGGTATTAAGAGTGATTTTTGCAATGTCACTGTAACATTTGATTAACAATAAAACTAAAACACCATTACAAACTTATTGTTATCAATTTTTTTTACCGAGCATGCCTTCTTTAATTTTCAGCCAAAATCCTCTCTATCTTGTGCTAGAATGTGTTTCTTGTATTATGAAATAAATGTTGTAACTTGTAGCTTTGAAACTGTTTAAGAATATACACCATGCCATGTTAAATGGAATGAACTGAAAGGCACTAATAAACATATAACACTAACCATGAATACCAATGGTAATTAAGGTATTTTTTTTAATAAAAAGCTCAGCAAATGACTGAAAACCCCCTGATGGTAAACAGTAGAGGAGTCAGAGGAGGATGCAACATACTAGGTACTCCACTTCCGTTTTTTACGTTGGAAAAGCTTTTATAGCTACCCATGTGGTGAATGGGGCCACCACTGGGTTATGTGAGACTATCCTGGGGGTTAGGACACCGGCATACTCACTAAAAACCAATGTGTTCCGCTTTAATCGAGACTTCGACGCCCGACAGGGTTCTTTTCACAATCACTGTTATGCGCCGAAGACTGGACGATTCTGCCCGCTACCGAACTACTCTGGGGAAGTGGAGCACCTCGGAACAGAGGTATACCCTCGCGCAGGGACGTTTGAAGCAGAGGTATTCCACCTCCCTAGGCATCTCCATCTTGCCAGCGCAAAAAAGTATTTTAAGGCTTTTTTCAAATAACCCTTGTTGTATGAAGGAATGCTAGATAAGATTAAAGTTTTTTACATTATTTCTCAACATGAACTTACTGTGCTAAACTTAAATATTTGGTCTTTTGTGTCTCATTCCAAATATTGACATCCAGTCCCTTCATAGGCAGTTCAGGAACTCAAAAAATGTCAAACTCAACACACCATATCTCCTCACTGATGATTAAGTGAAGTGATTTTAACGTATTTTATGCCATGAATCGAAGCACGCCCCAGTCGAACCCTCAAAGGCTGTTAGCAGTCAATTTGCATGCTATGGTATTTGTATTGCTTGCTTAGTGGATTCTGCTAACTAGTTTATGAGTAGTGGTGTAATAGTCGATTAATATAAGCTCACATCGATATCAAAAAAGCATTGCCGAAATTGTTAGCATAAATATTCGGTGATTGAATTTCGTTTAATTTTTATGTTTTATTACGATTTGCACTTTATCGTGCTATAGCTAACAAGTGGAGTTTAAACTCTGATATTTTAGTAATTCAAGTCTCGATTCGACTCGATTAGTAAATTTTTCGAGTTCCTTAATTTTACATTAGGAGTGTTGTTCCAATTCTCCGGATAATGGAAAATTCGTATCTCATTTTCTGGAAAATAAATGTATTAATATTTGCTTTAATTTTGTCATGATTAGTCGGTTATTATAAAAAAAATATTTATTCGAAGTGTGATTAATGAATTTTCACAGTCAATGGCGAATAAATCGCCAGTTACTGTGAAAATGTGGATAAAA
The DNA here is from genome assembly GCA_943193645.1 of Acentria ephemerella. Lineage (NCBI taxonomy): Eukaryota > Metazoa > Arthropoda > Insecta > Lepidoptera > Crambidae > Acentria > Acentria ephemerella. Next base: position 7,476,134 of record OW971896.1, on the reverse strand, counting down.
ATGTCATTGCAAAAAAGTATTTTAGGTGGCTTCTTTTAAAAAATCTTAGTAATAACGTTTTCAGGAAAGCAAAATAAACTATATAAGTTACCTTATATCATTGAGAACGCAATGATCAGGCATCGTCAAAGAGTCACGAACCTCATTGTTGTAGACTATTTTATACTATCTATGTTTTTATACTTTTTATAACTTTTATAGTCACTCAAATTTGATTACATTCGTATTTTTCTCCGTGTCAAACGGTGGTTTTAATTTTCTCTCCACTTTTTACTATCATTCTGCTACACTCATTAATGAAGATATGACGCATAAGATCAAGGATATTTTTAACATATACTTACAATTTTAATCGTAATGACTGCACCTAAATTCTTAATAATTTATCGAGTTTGTATTTATACGGATTGAGTGGTTACAGTGGTCTTCTTCGCAATTCTATAAGCTGCGGTTACATCTTGATAGAATTAGAACTAAGAATTGATAAAGTGCCGTAAAAACGGGTGTGAGTGATTGAGGGCCACGCAAATTGCTTAATATTAAAAATTAAATTTAGCTATATCGTACACACGGTTCCCATCACTAATCAAAATGTACCGTCTAAGTAAGTTCCAACTACATAGTTCCTTGTTCTACGGAAGTATGTTGTTTAGTTACCTGGCAATTATTTGCAAAGTGTACGCTTGTTTTAACGATGATTTATAAAAGTTATTATAACTACATAGATCGTTGTTAAAATAATTGTAGGGAGCACAGATCAGCGCCGAAGGGGAAAGTGCCCTATGCAAGTAGCCTCGCGCTCTCCCGTGATTCGGTCCGTATACCGCAAGGTAGGCAGGACCATGGGTTGGTGGAGATCGTTGTTAAAACAATATTTTTTTTAGATATAAACTACACCACACACGAGGACTTGGAAAACATGCATGAATTTCTTTTAGTTTTATATTTTTTTTTACAAGCTAAAACGAAATTAAATAAAAAACATAAGTGTGTAAAGTTACAATGTTAGCAGAGGGTAATAAGGCACCGTATGACGTCACTAGATATTTATTTGTTAGTAGTGAAGTAAATATAACTTTTTCTTTAAAAAAAGCTCAGCAAATGACTCGACACCACCTGATGATAAGCAGTAGAGGAGTCCATATGTGAAGATAGCTAGTGAAGCATGCGACATACTGCCCTAGCCACCCTCACCTTGCCGGGCCAAGTGCCACTTACTTTGAATACGAAAGAGTTTTAAATAGAATGAATTCGCTTCAATGTTCTATGTGGATTACGATGAAACCCAATACAAGCCATTAAGAGAGTTGCAATTAGGTAAGCTAAGCTGATATTAAACATTTCCTAGTAAAAATTGGTCCTTAATCAATCATTAGGAAATAACCCAACTCTTATCAAGCAATAAGAATCCTCTTTGCAATACTCCTCATTCACTTTTGAAGAGCTCATCGTTGTATTGGTTCGAGAGCTTTGGTTTCGAAAACGAAAAGGAAGCAACGCCATGGTGGATTTCTCTTGCTATTGGCACGTTAAGCTGATGATCTCGATTGTTACATAACTGCTTTGATTCAAGAACCGAATTGGGATGATTGATGAGTTTTATGATCCTCCTCATGTGTTTCTTCCATTTAGGAAGACCTAAGCCTTGCCATGGGACTTTAATCCGTATACACGATGATGTGGAAAAAAATCGTGACCATTGTATGATTTAATTTTATGGGAAAATTTTTTTCCCCAAGTATTCACTTCCAAAAGAAGGCCATTTCCACAACAAAAACGAGTACTGCATTAACTTCATCGTTACTAGTTTGGTCAAAACCGTAGCTAACAAAGTTACTCCGAACGACCGTCAATAGAAGAGTTGTGTCATTACTTTGAAACTTCCATAATGTTGCTTATTCGGCAAACTGTACACGTATTTGGGGGCCAACATGAGAAATGCCAGAATAGATTGCCCATAGCATTTTTATTCGAGCATTTATGACTTATTTCTTCCGGAGTCCTTGCAGATTGAATAATGTTTTTGTTATTTTATTGTCGAGACAAGATTTTGTGTCCTTGACTTATTTACAACTATGTTAGTTAACTGTGTTTCCTTCGTTGTTTGTCAGAATAACTTGTACTGTTGTATTCACTTTAACAGAGATCTGTGCAAGTTCTCTGTATTAATAATGAACTCGCTTTAAATTGTCATCAAAAGAAATAAGTTATGAAATACAAACAGAACAACACGGAAAACTAAACGTTTTTGTCAATGTAGCTACAGGAACTTTTAAAGGTCTGAACTAACTTGAACAAAATTTCTGAAAATAGTTTCTTTTTCTGAACTTCTAAAAGTTCTAAGTTCTTCATTAAACATTCCTAAGTTTTCATTCGAATCACTTACGAGAAATTAGTTTTGGCTTTACTGCGAATGATTAACTTGAATTTTGCAAGTTCTTGTCGGTTTCATCTTGTTCTAATGTAGGTGGGTACATATTTGGAAGTAAACATTCCTTTACAACATCTTGAGTAAGTGGATTTTGGGATTCATGCGATAAATTAAGTAAGAATAGTAATTATGAGAGTTAAAATTTCATTGCTTACACTGTTGTTGATGTTAATGAATATCAAAAATAGGTAACCTAGCAACCTTGGTCAAGAGCGAACAGAATAATAGAAAAAAGGTAGAGGCTAATCCTCAACAACTTTAATTATACGATGAGATATGAAACTTATAAAAATAGAACTATAAAAGATTGCATGAATATAAACAATGGTGTTATATGAAAATACTGATCACTGATCATAAGTGTACCTTGAAATCTTTTACCATTCGAGCTAAGATAGCCAGTTCCTCTGTGTATTAGGAATCTGGATTTGCTTCCATTCACTTACCATCAGGTAAGATGAAGATAAAGAGTTAACTGTAAATAACCAAAACATAAAAGAAAATTAGTTTTTTGATTAACATTATTCAGTTCATGTTATAGCGGGGTGTGGGATATTAAACCTTGTATCTGCACGGTAGGGTTCTATAGATTACTCGAGTTTCTTAGGACGTTAGTACCGTTAGATAGCTGCCTGGTATTTAGGGAAACTGTCTTCTAAGACACAGGAATAGTATTCCCGATACTAAAGAGGCACATAAGAACAAGCCTAAGTACACTGTGAGCTGCCTCTTAATAGCAAGATACGATTGAAACATGACTGATTCTAAAATAAAATAAAAATACTTATCTCATGAAAAATTTACATGGCAATTCAATAAAAATATCAAAGTAGATTTTCTTATGATGGTTAAGTATTTTCGGATCAGGAACCGCTTTAACGTAAAATCAACATTGAAAGGAAAAGTGGTCTAAGACAAAGATTACCTCAAAAAAATCTTTAAAAACATTCACCTTTCGTTAACAATTCAGTAAGGGACTCACAAGATTTGTGAAAAAGCCAGCAGTATAAAATAATTTAATATGGCATATGTCTTACACAATACACAATTTTGAAAGTAAGGATATGAGAAATCAAAATTTCTAATGTATACAATCACACCATTTATTTTTATCGAATCTTCAATGTATCTTACTATCGTAATTATTTTAAAATGTCCGTACTGGATTGGAACAGTACCGTTGAAAAAAGACGTCTGCTAGTACCATTACCCATTCATAAACCCAGCATACGTGCTTAACTTGATAAATTTACTTATTAAATTTTATGTTTCAAAGACAACAATCTTTTGTTTCTCCTTCTACTTCTTTCTTCTTCCTATAAATAAAAAAGAAAAGATATAAAGAGTACCTATCTCAATAATTTTTATGGAGTTTTATTCGCTTTGATTCAGAAGTAGTTTGAAAATAAGAATTAAACGGAAAATTGCAAAAAGAAGCTTAAAAAATATTAAAGAAAATTTGTGATTAAGTCTCACTCACATGCTTAATCGAAACTGTTTTGTCTTAACTGCTATTTCTGATTACTTTAGATGGATGGTATTCGTGGCGGTTCATGTATAGATAGTACAAAGTTCACCAGGTCAACTATTCGGAAATGAAAGAATATTTTTACGATAGCATATCCAAACCACGATTCTTCTTAACTTCAGATCCAAGACTTACAGTCGCAGATTTACATTTTTATTACCCACTTGAGCGTTTTCTATGTTGCTTAGAAGATTTTTTTAGGAGTAATATTCAATACTAGGAAATAAAATGCTAAAAATTATTAGAAGAGAACAGCCAAATATTCCATAAGATTTTGAACTCTTGCAAGCAAGTCTTTTTCACTTTAATTTGGATCTCGCAAATGGAGATGCTATCCAGGTGCTGTAATTTGAACCTTATAATCATAAATCATAAACACTTCTTATTTTAAATCCTTGTATCATGCAGTCTTCAACTTAACTATGTAATCAGGTGGTTATGCTGAAAATATAAAGATGTTCGTATTTATTTGTTCATTATCATCGTTAAATGTCTATATCTCGAGCTCGTTATAAAATATTTTGATTGACCTTCCCAGGGAATATCCATGACGAAAGTGGCTTGGTAATGTGTCAATGAGCCCGTCTTTATTGGTAACATAAATATATAGCCATTGCAAGCGGGCCATATAATAGGTTCAACATCATACTCAAGAAGTTTACTTCGCTTTAGCTGGGCACAATATAAAAATATTATATGGGATTTCTCGTCACATGCAACGGTTGCGATCGTGGCGAAATCACTGATACCTCGAGTATCTGACCGTGTCATAGATAAAGAGGACACTGCATCATAAACTCTTTGTAAAAGTGAATTATTTAAGTTTGAATTGATTATTGACATAATAAATTTAAACATAATAGAAACAACAGAATAATAAAAAGATAATCCTCAAAATGTTTTATTAATTAAGTCATTTTTATTTAGCATACTCAGACCTCAGTAATATCTAAAATATGTGCTGGTGTAACAACACAGCTAAATAATGTTCTAAAATAAGTTGAATAGTGTTGATTTTCCTCTGACCACAAAGCTCATCAGCTTTCTTCGAAGCATTTAATTTACATTCAACAAACTTTTCGTTTGTCTCATCCCCTTCCCGTAATTTACCAAAAGTAACTTTAACGTTGGTTCTTAAAATTTATGTCTTAGTCCTAAATGCTTGAAATTAGACTGGAAGTTTTATTGTTCCCTCTCTAATTAAATTGAATGGTAGAACTATATATTGAGGTGGCAATACTAAAGCATTGAACTGCCTTTACACAAATTCAAAGGCCATATCAGACTAAATTTTATGAAAAAGCCTTCTACGACTGGAATATTTAGGTGATAAGAATGAGTGGACTAATAAAAATTGAAATTTAAATAAACTTAAACTGTAATTAAACTGAATTGAAATTTAATCAAACAAGAAATGACGATATATACCGATGTATAAAATATCGAACTGTAAAATAAATGAATATGTTTGTAATACTAACATATAATGACATAAGTAATTTGTAAATGTCATTACAAATACTAAAGGCTGGGAGTTTCTTGCGCCGCTTCTTCTCTGCAGCTACTAATTCGTCGAAGCGATGGCAATGGTAATTTTAGAATATTTATTTGAATGATTAATTAGATTTTAAAACTGGAACAAATTGCAAATACCCGGTTAAAAACCACTTAAATTTATCACTATTACAACCTTCATGTTATACCGTCAATTTATTTATTTACTTTCTCATACTTATTCTCTGTTATTGCGATATAAAAGAACTTGTTGATTGAGTAACTTTCTTTCTCAATACAAATGCGTCTTCAGTACGAGCTGAGTTTTTATCAGGATTTTGTAAATAAAATTGCCTTTCGGCTATCTATGTATCTGTATGTTCCGAGCAGAAAGAAACAAATTTTCTGATTTCGTTACCAGTTGCAATCTAGAATCATTTCAACCGCCTTTGTTACTATGTTATGTAATTATACTACTGTTACTGTAGTTAATGTAGATTTCCATTTTAAATGGTCTTGACAGACAGACCAAAGAAGAGTTCCGTTTTTCCTGATGGGCTACGGAAACCTAAGATGTTATTTTTATTATCAATATTAAAAAACTTACATGGAATATCGGCAAAGGGAGAAAAGAAAGGTAAATTATAGATGAATAACAGTCATATTCGTAAGTGTTCAAGACATTGATCGAGGAATATTCGATGTCTGAATCGCCCAATTTAACATAATGGTATATTCTTTCTGCACAATTTGTGGTAATGGCAGCCATGAACAAATGGTATCCAGACTAAATTTGTTCAGTCAATGAATACAACGAAATTATCAAATTGAACATGATATCATAATTTAATGTGCATGTCAAGTTGATTGGAGAATTAAATAAAAGGTTAGGGACTGGAGATTATTTATATTGAATATTCAGTATTTCTATAAAGGAATAGACAACGCCACTAAAGAACATTTAGAAAAACAAATGAATATAACCAAAGTACACAATATTACTATATACTGATTTTATTACTCAGGATAATGTCGAGGCACTATTTTGTTGCAACGCTGGTCTTCTATGAGACACGAAACGGGAGTCTCTTCTTTTTGTTCTTCAATATGGGCGGTCTCCGCAAATTGACGTTTTATACTCCTGTTTTTTGTTGGGAGGGGCTGGTCCACTCTATCTTTCCTAATTCCTCCAGGAAGTCACCAAGTGCCTTGACGTCAACAAAAGCCTCCTGGTCGGTTATAATTGACCACTTCGTTGCATTCCAGCACCTTAGTTATGTTGAGAGTTTGTAATTTGATTCTAGTAGTAGAAATATGTCTCTTGGAATCAACTTTGAAAGGATTCTTTCTTCAAAGTTGGATTGAAAAACATTACTTATTCTTTCTCATAATTAATAAAATATAAGCTGTGACAAGGTAATTAGATTAAGTACCCTAAAAAGTTCGTAATCATATTCATAAGATAAGATATGGTCCAAAGAAGGCGATTTGGAACTTGCAACGTAGCAGGTTGATATTGAAAATGAAACTTGTCTGTGTAGGGCCTGTGAGGAACACTCTGAACAAATGGAACAACTGTGATGCACTTGCCAGGAAAATAATGGGTCCCTTTGGACTGGACTATCCCAGTCCTGAAGATATAAGGCTGCTGACTCCGGGTGTACTTAGTAAGTACATCTTAGAGGTATTCCAGGACAGCGGAGATTAAGATTGGGGACACACAAAAGATCCCATTAGGTTGACGTGTTCCGGGAATAATCTTGGCCATACATCAAGATAAGATAAGATAGGATATTAGAAATATTGATACTTAGATATCATGGTAAATCAACTATTGCGTTTAATATATGATTGCAACTATGATTGTACACTTGATTGTAGGAGTAATATGGTACCAAAATATTCCATATCCATGGCTGACTGTACATAAGCAAAATAAATGTAAGTGTAATGTACTGTACATAATGAAAATGATAATCGTGACGTGACGGCTCAAGAAACAGTATACATATTAATGTTTGAGGCTTTCCAAACCCTACTCAAGGACCCAAACAATCTCAGTAAAGATAATATGCAAAGTAGAACGAATAGGCAGATACTTATTGTACAGACAAGTTCCATTTGAATAAGGTATAAATTGAAGCGAATTCGCCACAGTCAATAGAGAAATATATATTTACTAAGAATCGCGAGCTTGAAGAAGCATTGTGCAGCGAAGACAAGAAGGACTTAAGGTGGCATAAGCAAAAAACTAGTCTTGCAACCGTGAACTGAGAACCACTGCATCGGTAGGCTTCCTACAAGGCGCAACGACATACTCGTATAAAAAACCTGGTTGTTGTTTATTAATGAGGGTGTTTATTCTAAGGATTTATGATGCTGAAGACTTTTACGTCTACACAAAGAAAAATTGGTTTATCGACCTAATAACATGAACTGTAAAAAATAAGCTGTCGCCAAAAAACCCACTTCAACCAAAATGCGAGCCTAAAGTGTAAATTTCAACATCTGCAGGTATACCGAAATTTTATGCGGTGTTTAATAATTCATGGGGCTATTTGCGGGTTTCTGTAGTACTTGAGGGTACCCACATTCTGAAATTTTAGTGATGTCACAAATTTTGTAGATAAGCGAACCCGCAAAGATTAATTTTGGCATAAAATTTTTAAACAACAAATGCCGCTTCACTTCCTTTACCAACAGATATATCGATTAATATTTATATAAGTTACATTTTTAATAAGAATAATAAATTCACCTCTTGGGTATCTTAGTGGTCAGCGCGGTTACAAGGATGGAGAGTTTATAGGTTCGATGCTCGCCACAGGGATTTTATTCTACTTGGGAAAATCATAATAATAATAATGACAATAATATATAATAATCGTACTCTCTGACCAGACCTAATTATAATAGGTTTTATGAAACAAAACCAAATTAACTCTCTATATTGTTAAGGATCAAAAGATTTATTTTCATGTATTTTGAGTGAGTTTACATGAATCACATTATATTATATATAATGTGTTATATAATTCATATTTTTTTCTACTCTATCGTATAAAGTCTTGATACCTCTGAAATAAATTTCAAAGCGAGAGGGTAATCCATTTTTTCTTGGGCAATCTTTACGATTGCTCAATAAGCTTTCAATCGATATTATATAATTGCTAATAAACGAATTTATAACTACAAAAGCAAGTCTTTTAAATTAAGCTTTATTGGGATTGACTTAATAAAAATATTAATTATTATAAATATAATATTGATATGAGTGTCATTATTAGAGTTGAAAATCAGTGCAGTTTCATAAGCCGCTTCTTCTCACAGCCAAAATATTCATAAGATAGAAGAGGAGTAAATTTAGACAATTTAAAAACACTTAAATTTGAACCCCCTATAAAAAGAGCTTATTAATTTTGAACGCTATTCTAGTATAATAATAAAAATTCATTTTCTTTAGAAGTAATCAATAAAAACATAATCGATAAAACTGTAACTGTTCCTTCACTAGTATTTACATTTTTATTCGACCTCTAGACGCTGTCGCATAATGAAATATCAGTTATCTAAGATGTTCTCCGAGGATGGAATTGTAAACATAAACATGTAAATAAGCAAGTAAAAACACAATTTTCCTGAGTGTTCTGAACACCAAATACTTCTACTTTATATATCGATGTTATTAAGGTTTAAGCTCCAATACATTTCGTATTGTGTGAACACCTGTGAACAATTGGGGATAACAGTAAAGACCTTTTTTATGTGTTTATTTTATCTCCTAAGCGTGGAGACAGTGTTGTTTATTATACAAAATTATATAAAGTATAAGACGTAAAACTTAACAATCATATCAGTACCTCAAGTCAGTGAAATGCCTTCGTTGATGGTTCTAGTAAGGATGTTTAGCTTTCCGACTGAGTGCTGCGTCAAATGTAACTACTGTTATTAATGCATCGGTCTTTACTACATGTATATGTTCAGCTTTTAACCAGCAACCCTTAATGGACCAGCGTGGAGTTGCCGCGATCAAACTAATTACGTTTCTCACATAAGGTCTGTTGGCAGAGAGAAGTTGATTAATATATACGAATTTCGCTTGGTGGAAGATCGTCGCGTTACGCTGATATAGTTGCGATTCCCAGCTAAATTCCACATTGTTATTATCTCGTTCTTGTTTCTTGAGATAAACAGAGAGGAATACAGCTAACAGACATTTAAACGAGACCATAATAAGGGATCTGCTGCACCAAACTCACATCAAATAGCACTGCATATTTTTGATATTTCTTATTGCATAATATTGTTCTTAAGTAATAATAATAACTCGTCTTGACTTTCACTAGACTCCCAAAAATTATGAATTTATTAGTGCTGAATCCTAAGAATCATTACTTTAAGTAAATTTGTAAAACAGATTAAAAAGAATATTAGATTTGATTTGATGTCTACCATAAGTAATTGTGCTGTTGTTTGTTAAATAAACGTTATAGCTATTCATTTATTATTGTGAAAGTCACACTTGAGGAAAGAAGTAAAATCAACTTTAAACATAACAGGAGAAGGTTGAACAGTTGAAAATACTATTTATGCTCGTAATAGTACATTAGACGAGACGAGAACCCTAGATTTGGATGTAAGGCAAGCTATCAAAATTTTGTTTGCCTTTCACCTTCATTGGATTTTATTTAGAAATGGCATGGATTTGTACAACAGCAAATAATCTAAATAATAGATCTGAAAGCCAATTTCAAGGTATTCTTATTATCTCATTAGTAATCAAAGGTATCATTGTAGTCCTGGTCGGCAAGTTCATACGGCATCCGTTATGGTTCATTCGTCATGTTACGCTTAAGAGCAGAGCCAGCAGTGCAGTAGCATTTTTCATGGAATTATTCGATTTTTCAATGAAGTCACGTTTTACATGAAAGACTATAGAAGATCCCATTTCAGTGATAAATGATCATGAATATAAAGTGTAAAATTCTTCTTGGACATCGTGAGGGTACTTTCCTAATACCGAAATAAGAAAACATCAAAACATAGCAAATATTATGTTTCTGAAGTAAAACGATAATGAGGTTGTACTGATGTCAAAAGTGATGTTCGCCTTGGTGGAGCTTTATTTGTAAATCAGATGTATATAAAAGTTAATATTTTATATATATTATTTATGAGTATGTTAAAATAAAGATGTTTTTATGAGTCAACCTTAAGAGGTAGATAATGCTATGTCTTACTATTATAAGTCACTTTAAGACTTGGAATGTTTGTATAAAATAACCAACAAAACTATTCTTTCTTCCTTCTCTCTCTCTTGTTGAACCACTCCCTCAAAATTAAGTATCAGAATTTGTAAAAATAAATAGGCACATTGAGGTTACACATAGGAGACTTTGTAGGTTAGCGTTTAGAAAATATATCGACGTTGGCAACCGTTGGTAACTGCTGTTGTGGGATTACTAACTATTCAGCTAATGTGTTACAGAGGTATTACGAAAACGGCAGTTGAACCAGCAATGAGCTTGAAAATGAGAGTAATAACTTTCCCAATGTTTACTTGCCTCGCAAATGTGAGCACAAACTGCTGAAAACGATTCCCAAACTTTTTGAAGTTAAATTTTCCTCTGCAATATAAATGAAACTAGTTGGCATGAATTTTGAAAGGTTTCAGCAATGTTTAATATAAATCAAGCTGGCGAAAGCGAAATGCTACCAAGTTTTATAGTGACATGCTGCTTTGGATGAGAAATATTATAAAAAGGGCCTTGTTACATTAATTATGATGGCTTAAAGAGACTATTAAGCTACGGAGACAGGTGAGTAGCTGGACAGTTATAGAGAAACATCAAATTAATCAATCAAACAAAACATTTCAGAGAAAACTTTATAGTTGAAGGTCAGGGAAATTATTTTATTTTAATTACAGAAAACTACCAATAATTCTGATTGAATCCGCAATTGGTCTAGATCCGTTTAAAATTTTAATAAATGTACTTTGCAAACAATATGGTGAGATTAGCCCAAAAAAAATAATTTCGTGATTGTAATTAATTGGCGATGTCTTAAGACTTATCTGACATTCACAAGATCTAGGAAAATGAATTGAAAATTGACGTAACTCTGTTTTATCCTGCCTTACACCCTTCAACGCCTATCTATTTTATGATTATAGTATTGGATCACAATCGTTGTAGGTAGAATACAGGACTCCTCTGAACGATGACTGTGGTGAATATTTTGTTCGATTGGAAGTATCAAACAGGATTAATATGGTAAAGGGGCTGAAATCTGATGAGGCTTAGCATGAATAAATGCATGTCTTATTTTGACAGGCCACTGCAAGCTTACTCGAAACTTATTCAACATAATGGTTTTTATAGTGAAACCCCGATGCACCTTCTGTGAACCTCACATCTAGAAGCAAAGAATATTTGATCATGAAATCAAAGTGATTCAGGATAGAAATATTGCAAAATGTGTGGACAGTGCATATTCAAGGATCTACTCCAACCTCATGGTTTTTAACTTTTATCTTTAAAGTCAAAATGCCAATTAGTAGACTGAATAATAAAAATATTTATTACACAAAAATGTATGGAAGAGACTTGTGAGAGAGATTACCATTGCAATTGTCTCTTCTATCAATTTAAGTGAATACCTTTGCAGACTACGTTTGTAAAGCGCACAGATTTAACTTTCACCTAGACGAGGCGCTAGAGGCGTTTGTTGGAATATATTCAACGCGCCGGATTCAAAGTGGAGAGATGCAGCCGCGAGGAATGGGTGAATGGACTTCCATGGTACTCTACTAGAGCTTAGTTAAGGTTCATTATATTGAAAGTTAGTTAATTTTTAGGTTTAAATATCAATATAAACCTTTTTGAGTTTCTTGATAGTTCCCCACAGTAAGGGCTCCTACAAAGCAAAACCACCTTAAACTCAGATATTTTCATTTATGATTTTCATTAAGTCTTCGGAATTTAATACGGTTTTAAGTATATCAATATATAAAATTCGAGGCCCTTGGCAAATACTATTAAGTAGGCCGAAAGATTATTTTTTCTTATAAACACTCTGATATTTTATTTTTACTGATATTATTATAATTAAGCTGCGTGGAGTGGCCATTTGTGTAGATACAAATTGATACTGTTTTTTTATACAGCTGAGTAGGAGCGTTCTTGTTTATCTGAAATATTTATAAAAAAACTTAATGACAAATAAAGTTTTTTCAGCAAAACATTATCCATGGCTCGATGACAAACATAAATCCCCTTTAAACCTGAGACCTTTGATTAGAGGATAAACCACTCAAACAGCTAGCAGGAGTAGACCTTTATTGTAAAAAAATATTAAGTAAGCAATTAAATGCAGTGCCAGAGCAACATTTACTACGAGGTGGTACATCGTGGTGAATAGCAGGCCGAGCCATTTTATAAGAGACGAGTGCGATATTGCACCCAGAATATTATTTATTTCTTATCTCCTAGTAAAGAAAATACTTGCCAAGGAAACTATGATATAAGCTCAAATTCAAGTCATATGGTCTATGGTATGTTTTGGAGCTAAAGTATGGTAGCCGAGAATGAAACTGTCGACTTGTGCCAGCAGACTTGAAAGTTTCGAGACAGGCATGCTGTGCAATCACGGGATGCATGAAAACAACTCCAACAGCAACAATGGACGCAATACTTAACATACCCCCGCTACACTTGCACATTTAATATACAGCCGCAGAATCAGCGCTGAAATTGAAACACTAGATACTGGCAAAGTTTGAGAAGGTATAATACATTTTAACACAGTTATACAGGACTGTACATACACTCCGCTGGTAGAGACTACTTGTGACAAGATCGAAACTGCCTATGCCTTCGACAAGAGGTATATAAATACAATTATCCCACCCATAATGCACTCATCATCTATATCGACGGCTAAAAACCAGCTCAAACACAGGTACGAGGTGAAAAAATAATATGATTGAAATGACTATAAGTCAAAGTCAATGTAATAGAGGATATTATCATATGGTTTATGGGGAAACTTAATTTATTCCCACAATTATGCTTTTTATATGTAATTCTAGGTCCTCATCTCACCTGATGGTAACTTATAAAGAAACTACAGAATAACTGGCTATCTTACCTTTAAGTACCAAAACAATAACAGAAACAATAATTAATTAGCAACTAAGTGAGTATTTTTAGTAATCAAATTAGAAACAAGTATATTTTGTGACTTACGTCATTTGTAGTGTGCTGAGAAACGAGGTTCGTGGCATTGAACTTAGAAGAGGTTCATAATGACCCAGATTGTATTTTTAGAGCCACTTTTAATAATATTTTTGCTATGGTAGTAGACTTACGAGTAGGTTATATGGTGGTAGCCAATCAGGACTAAGAAAAAATCTCACCACAAACAAAGCTACTTTTAAATATAATTATTATTGGAGTGTTGGTAATAGGTATTTTGGCTTCTGCAATATAATCTCTGTCTATTAATGAACGCTTAGTGGATCAAGTGCTCTTTATATAAATCGCTTCATTAATTCCAATTGTATTGAAGGAGATTCTGTTCGGGTCTTAAATTTGATTCCAATCAAAGCTTGATTTGTGGATTATATACGCATAGTTAACAACACCTATTATGTAGCAGTATAGTCCTTTATTTCGAATAAATCGATTTAATTCGACTTAAACTACCCACGACGCCAAAGCTAACGACGAAATTAGATCAATCTAATTTACTTGTACCAATAATTTTAACGATTTTGCGTTACCAAAGAGACACGTGTGAGAATGTTCAAAACAAAAGAAAGTAACCCTGCATATGTTGATACATAAGTGCTTTACGAATACCCAAACTATTTGAAAAGGTGGCTTATAATATGTTAGTACAATTTTTATATTATTATTAACAGAAAAAAATAGTGTCTTCAATCAAGCTTCATTTAAAATGAAGCTAGTTGAATCCCCAATGTGTAGTGCCTGTGGGGAGAACACTGGACAAATGGAAGACATCCTGTGTAACTGTGATGCTGTTGCTATTAAAAGAATGGGTTTCTTTGGTTAGGGCTGCCCCAGTCCTGAAGATATAAGGCTGCTGACTCCGAGCGTCCTTAGTAAGTACATCTCAGTAGTATTCCAGGACAGCAGACACTAGAATTAGGGAAGCACAAAAGATTCCATTGTGTCGAAGTGCCCCGGGAATAATCCTGGCCCTATATCAAGATAAGTGTATCAAGATTAAAGTATTTAAACGTCTTTCTTACTAGTAATGACGTATGAAACCGAGACATAGGAGTTTAAGTCACCTAAAAAGCAATGGGTTTCTCGGGGTCTCTGAGGGATCAAAAAGGAAATGATGAGTTTCACGAGAGAACCATGGTCACTGTCGTAGCCCAAAAATTGTGAGCCTGAAATGGCAGTTTATTTTTTCAATACTTTGGTGATTGTGACATATTGATAAAAAACTCAATCACAAACCATCTCAGTGGCTATTTGGTACCTACTTCAGGTCTAGAGGTTCGAGGTTCATTTCCCTGAGTTGGCAGAAACATTGTGCTCGATTCGGTTGAACGTAGCGTTTATTCTAAGGCAGCTTGCCAACACCAACCTTCTTTAACTGTTCGACATAAAAATAATAAGCAGTACCTTTGTACAATTCTCTAATATTCTGTTGTGTCCTTTTAATTGTCTTTGTGTGTAAATAAATAAATAATGTTAACAGCATTGTGCTCCGGTTGGTAGAGGTAAAATAAACAATTACACTGTGGGTAAGGAAACCGGTTTAATCTTGCTTCCATATTCAGTTTTATCATCAATTACTGTCAGATGAAGTATAGGCCAAGAACTATCTCAATGAGAATTAATTAAAAAATAAGGTTTCTATTCTAGGCGGTAACATTTATATCACACTATACTGTGTCAATTAAGACTTAGTAAATTACTTTGACGAACTGTGTTATAGTGAAACACATTTCAAATTGTTAATTTTTGTTTAAATCAACATCTATATTTCTTGTAAGCTGAAATACCTTTAAGGAGGTAGGCATCAGGTGTCAAAGCCACTATCAACCGTCTTCATTTTCAAGATATTTTCTCACACCCTGTTAAACATTTTTCCTCATAACAAGCTCAAAGCAGAATTGAGTATTTGGGATTAAATTACGAACCGCTAAAATTGACTTATTTGGACTCAACCTCAAATACTCCAAGGGGAGGACCTAACATCAAAGTTAAGGGTGGCGTAACAAATGGCTATTTATAAGGGTCTGCGCGGCAAACTTTGAGAATGGAAGTTATTTTACAATTTTAATCTTATCATCGACACTGTGAGTTCAATATCGCTTGACTGTCACAATGTTTGGTTTAAAATTAGCTTGTCGTTTCACATGCTGTAGTATCGATTAGTGATGTAAAGAGTATCGGAAAATTTTGTCATATGGTGAAGGGATTTCAAAGTTTACAAAAAAATAAAGGAGTAATTTTATGAAGAAGTAATTAATTATGTAAAAAAGTACCACTGCCTGTCGAGAGAATGAAAATATACATACAATATTCATATGTACTAAATTGAATACAAAAATATATTTTTATTAAAGTGTATACGTGTATGTTTGTACTACACACATTGTATGTCATATAATTTTATTTAAACACTTGTATCTTAGTATTTCTCGACACAACTATCAAATTGACTAGTAGAAAGCGTCTAATTTCATTAAATCTGCTAATTGTACGTTTAGTTATATAGTTTAATACTATATAACTAAATGAAGATTTGGGGCCATATAAACACCACGCTCGCTCACTACGGCTTGGTGGATGAAAGCGGTTGTCTTAACACATAGAACCAACAGATTAGCGTGCCTTTCGAAGACCCATTCAGGGACCAACCAAAACTAAGGGCTTTGGTATCAAAACCAGAGCGTTCGGACCACCACGCCAACGAGCTCATTCAAAACACATAATGAATTTAATTTTAGTTTACCCACATTCTTATGTTCCAATATAAAGAAGTTTCTCATGTGCTTACAAGTAAATCAAATAAAAGCCAGATTATTTCTGTTTGTTACTATTTTTAGACCAGTACAAAAAATGAGGAGATTCTATGTTTCATTGACTGTATTTTTTTTTTAGAATAAGAATGCTGGTAAAATAAATGACAACTTGTAATACAGGTTTATTACTTGTATTGGTAGCTCTTGTTTATCAGAAACAATTGATTTTAATTGTGTATAACTCTCCTGTTATTGTATTTCCAGCTAAGTTAAAGATCATTAGAAGTATCTGAATATTTTCATATTATTTTTAATAAAGTTAGGGACAATTAAAAGTATAAATGAATTAGATCATTTAACAAATATGTATGCGATATGATTATACGTGAGAATGTATACACATCACTAGTATGTATTAATTGAGTATATCTATGTCACATTGTTAAATAATTATTTATGACTTGTCATAAATTGTCATTTGATTACGAAAAATATTTATAAAGTTAAGAATCATCTTATTTCGTACAAGTCAAAGAAGGTTTTAAGTACAAGCATAATAGTAACTCACCTACTCTGAAAAATCATTAAATTTTATATATATTGAAATGTTACGATTGGTTGGAGTAAAGTTATAAATGAGGTTTCAATGAATCACGAACTGTTTTAATTACTGTGCAGATGTGAAGAATTATACTTAAAGATAAGTACAATTGGTAGTTTTGAAGAAAATAATTTATTCAAATAGAGATAATATGCATTCCAAAGGAGGAAGTTGCAAGATGAAGAAATCATGGTCACTCACAACCTCATAACTATTTAGTTGGTACAACATGCAGCAAAATTTTTGATTTGATAGTTCCAGTAAACTTTCTACGTAAGATTTTATCTGAAGTAGCCCCTAGGTTTATTTTAGCCGTCTGTAAGTCAACTAAGTCAACCATGTTGGTAAATAACATTGTTTCTTGTAAAGTTTTACAAAAATTTTATATGGTCCATTATTTAGTTATTGAAAATATATTTATCAATATTTCTAAAATCATTGTTATACATGTCGGTCAAACGATACACAGGAATCGTATGATTGGTAGTATGATGTGATTTCTTCATATTAATATTACATAAAAAAAAATATTTTCATATTTGCACTAATTATCTAGCCGTACTTAGTAATTTTATATATATTCGTCATATTTCTTTGATTTGTTTAAATTTTTTTTTATATTTTTATTGCCACTTACTAGTTTCCTGGTTGATTGGTAGAAACATCTTAGGAATTAAGTCATTCAATTTTGGTTTTGTAAAATAAATAAATAAATATACTATTATTTAAATAAATATAATATATTTTAAGAATAAATAAATAAATATACAAACATAAAAATATTCAAATCTTCTAAAACAATTAATGACATTCAACTTCACGGCTGACCTTTCAGAATTTTGTTTTCAGTATTAATAATTAATGGCAAAGCCAGAAGTATATTTATTTTCGTTTAGACTCATTTGTAATTCATGAAGTGTAAACGAAGTAATATTTGAACGGGGTAATTTTATTTTATGCTACTGGTCGCTTCGGTCTGATGGTAAACAGTTTAAAGCTTGAAGCCTGACGCTTATGGCGTCAGGGGTAGACTCGTTAATCAACAGCCTTTATAAGTCTTAATTCTAAGCACAGGCCTTCGTCATGGGAGAATTATATGAGGTGTTTGGCCCAAACACCATAAAGCTCGCGCAATACGGTTTTGCGGTTGTGAGCAATTGCCGTAAAAATCAGGATTAATGGATTACGTGTCTTTCAAGCGCGAAGGAGCTAAAGATAATAATTTTTGATTGCCCGAACCAATCATGGAGAAAGTCACTTTTTTGTTTAAGAAACTAATAGAAATCTTGTTAACCTGTTTCCTTATGATGACCTGTTTCTTATTCTGTGATGTTGAACATCACAGCTTTACATCACTACTTACGTGTTGTAATCTTCAAGTGAGTAAGTTCGCCAAAGCTCACTAAAAAGCGTTATGTTGACTGAACTGGGTCTCATCTTTGCTTTTGTGGATCTTAAGGGAATTTATAATTTTCCTGGAAGATTTATGAGGGTATCAATGTAAAAATAAAATATTTATAATTATATTTTATTTCTTTTACATTTTATTATTGTTACAAAAATCTTTTAAACATTGATACCCGATATATTCAGATAAATAAGTTGTGCGTATAAAATCCAAAAATAATAGCCACTTGCAGATCTAGCGTAACATTTTGAAAATTTTGTGAAACTTAATTCTTTGTAATAAAATCTATTTTTCAATTGTTATAACGTTATTCATACGGCCATCCGTACAATATCAAATTGTTATAAAGCATCAACAAAATTTATAACAACATTCAACGCAATTTAGTAATGTCAACGAATTTAACTGTTTGTTCAGTAATGGTAGTTTCGAACAAACATCACAAATATATATTATGTTGTACCATAATATAAATGTATCTCTAATGGCAGATATATCTATGAAAACAGATATACGAGGGTAATATCAATTACGAAACGTTACTTTACATAACTATCGTGAATTTTGACAATGGGTTACTGAAAGCATAACCAAACTTTTTTACAGTGAATAAAGGGTGTAATATAATTGGATTATTTCAATCAAAGCCTAATAAGTAAAAAGTTTCGTTAACAATTAATTTAACTTTATGACTAACATGTATCTGAATAGTTATTTTGATCATTATTATAAGGCTTATAAAATAATATTTTTGAAAACTATTAGATGGTTATATAGTTTTTTATCTATTAATAATGCGGTATGATCTAATTTTAAATAGATGGTTTCTACCTTTTTTTAAAGAGTGTTTGGTGACGTCACCTTTCCTGATATGCAATACACTAAGTTTAACGATTAGTTTTGTTTATAATAAGTTCAGCAAATGACTCGACACCACCTGATGATAAGCAGTAGAAGAGTCCATATGTGAAGATAGCTAGTGAAGCATGCGACATACTGCCCTAGCCACCTTCACCTCGCCGATCCAAAAAGGTGATAAAATACTCTATTTATCACCTTTTAAAGGAACCAATATTAAAACGCCTCTTTTAAAGGAACCCATATTGTATGAAGGAGGGAAGCTAAGGAGGTTAAACTTTCAGACGAATCTTAGTGACTATCTTGTACTTTCAGTTACGTTCAGATACCATAAATAAAAAGTACTTTTCATTTCTCGACAACAGAGTCGCTGCTCGTTTCCATACGATTTAACAGCTGAAAAGACACGGGGTCGGTTCAAATCGATTGAAAACACTGGGGTACTGGTTCCACTAACCGTTGTCACGAACGGTCGTGTAAGGCAAGGTTTTAACCGTTGAATAAATTTAAAACGTTAAAAAAAGTTAAAAATCCTTATGGAGATGCTGAGTTCCATTCTTTCGATAAACCGCATGTCATGAGACTTTTGT
Source organism: Acentria ephemerella (assembly GCA_943193645.1). NCBI lineage: Eukaryota > Metazoa > Arthropoda > Insecta > Lepidoptera > Crambidae > Acentria > Acentria ephemerella. The sequence continues at coordinate 7,456,216 of OW971896.1, read as the reverse complement.
GCGAAGTGTGAAACTGCTCAAATAAAGTTATCTTTAACCTTCACATTAAAAATACCTGCACATTGTACGAACCAATAGTATGGAGCTATGCTTGAGTTCAGTTATAATATATTTATGTCACTCACAATTTAAAAAAATATTTAAGCTCCGAGTAATGATGTCACCGTCATTAGATGCAATAACAAGTTGACAATTTTGACAATTTTGTAAAATTAGGTTTATCATAAGTGCAGAGAGTTGAAATTCAATTTGCACTTAATTAGTACAATGTAATTTGAGTAGGCGGAGTACAAACAAGTGTGCAGATATCTGTATATCTGTAAGTGCAGATACACGTAAATCTGCAATTCATATTGCATAAGAGCTTGATTGATAGTTATTGGTATTTCTATAAGTAATTAAAATTCTTATTTTGAAATGCATAAGATACTTTTTCATTAAGATTTTTGTGGTGATCTCTTGGAGAATACACGCCGTAGTAAGCGTGATATCTGTAACCTTTAAGTACATATCGTAAAGACTATTTTTTTATTAAAAGTACCTTTTATATAGGTCCTCGATTATGGAATGTGTTTTTTTATTGACACCACACGATGACAACACAATATTAAAAAATAAATTTATATTCTTGGAATAAAGTTATATACATGTTATATTCTATGAATAAATAATAGCAAAAGTCCAAGAAATATATTTATCACTCCTAATTACTATATTAAACCCTTTGGGCTCCTATGTCCACTACGAGTGGCCATTTTTTTCTCGAGCAGTTTTGATGAACTTCAAATAGAACTTTGCTGTTTTTTTTTAACGTAAGACACGAGGGAACATTCTAGAAGTACTGACCTGTTATCTGACTATTCTATTGTCATATGGAATGTGGGAACTTTGATAAAAAAAGTTTGGAGCCCAAAGGGTTATAAGTTGTCACTAATTTACGTAGTCTCTATTACCTTGTTATCATTTTTACACTATCATTGATAAGATGGAGCTGTCTTTCATTACCGACGTTGCCTTATTTCGCGTCACATTGCTTTACATAGATTGAAAAGTATTCATAACGAATTATTTTGTATGAAAAGATGTATATAGATATTTTTTTTTTATACAAAGCTCAGCAAATGACTCGACGCCACCTGATGCAGTAAGCAGTAGACGAGTCCACATGTGAAGATAGCCCTAGCCACCCTCACCTTGCCGGCCCAAAAAGTGCTTTTTCACGCCTCTTTTAAAGGAACCCATGTTATAAGAAGGAGGGAATACGTGTGCTGGCAAGGAATTCCATGCTATAGTTGTGCGACAGAGAAAGGAGTCACTAAATATCTTAGTACGTAAAGTAGACGTCGCTACAGTAAAGGGGTGACTCCGTATAGATATAATAATAATAATAATAATAATAATAATAACGTTTATTTATTCTCTCATTATCTTAAGATACATTGACAATATATACATGTGACACAGGTGCATAAGATAGTGGGAGACTGGAGTCTGAACTAGGCAATTATTTTGCCTGTATTTCAGTACGCCAGTACTCTCCTCTCCCGATGCGTACAGGTTTATGACTTGTGGTGAGGTTACAGTTGAAAAAGAGAATTCGAAATAGAAACAAACTAAAAACAAGAAAATTAAAGAAATAAAGGAAACATATGATGAGTGAGTGGTGCATGTGTGTGTGTGTGTGAGTGTGTGTGTGTGTGTGTGTGTGTGTGTGTGTGTGTGTGTGTGAGTGAGTGTGTGTGAGTGTGATGTGTGTGAGGGAGAGTGTGCATGTGTGCATGTGAATGGTGTGGGTGTGTGATAATTTTTAGGAATTGTAGGTGTGCCTGCACGAGGGTCGATGCTATTGGTTTCGGTGAAGAATGTCTTCAGTTTCCAAATAACTGAGGGATTGGAGGTAGTTCGTAACTTTTAATTTACAAGAATGTTTTGTATCTGATAGGATATTAAGAGTTTTATGTAATATATTATAGAGAAAAGGACCAGAAAAACAGAAAAAGCGTCGAAAAAATTGAGTTTTGAATGAAGGAAGGTGGACTACTCGTTGGTTGCATCGAGTTCTTGTGGTGAGAACATTAGTATCGGTCAAAAAAAAATATATTGTATTGAAGAAATAGTTCTTATACCAATTGACTATTTTACGAGTGTTCTTATTCATATACTAGAGGTGTGGGAAATTTAAAAAAAAACACAACACAAGATACTCATAAAAACTGATTTTTGCGGTCAGTGCTCAAAGATTATAAATGTCGCAAGTGTTGAATTACTTTTGTATGTGCCAAACAATTCCCTAGATCAAGGAAGCCCTCTTGATGGTGTACCATAGGCGTATTAGTTGCTGTCACCTATTATTTGGACCTAGATAGAAGTCTCTTGGGTGTTATTCAGTCTTATTGTCTTCCAGACGTTAGACCACAAAACCTGAATTTCATTCGTGAGTGCCTGCAATATGTATGGGGTATAACGATATTTATATGACTAAACATAAAATAACACCATAAATATAACTTAGGCACTTTTAATTCATGTGTTTTGTGACAGGCCACCCAATTCCGTGGTTATTTATACTCCGTAAATACAAAATACTAGGTTTTAGTTACTCGTTAAAATGCGTATGTTGCGGACTGGCTAGTTTTTGTATAATTCCATATTTGTATTTTTATATTTTTTCTTTTTTTTTGTAATATACATTTTGTTTTACTATCAGTTTAAAAAATATACGCTTACGAAGCAGACTGAGAGTTTCATTCCCAAAGCGTACATTCAATACATTTAGAATAAGCCAATGTAAATCTACAGAAAGTTGGCTTCAGATAGTGCACTATCGTTTAACTTATTTATCGTTTTATAACGTTTAAATTTTGCGGCTACCCGCAATTCGGCATAAAATTACAAGCCTTTGGCATGCCAAAACGCCTAGAACTATTTGCGAAACTGGAAACTCAAAGTTCAACGAAGATCTTTTAGATATTTGATATGAAAATACAACCGCACCCATCTATATCAGAGGTTGTGGAAATTGAGGTTGTCTTTGACAAAATTCATGTTCTCTTGCTATCAAGTTTCAGTAGCCAAGCTGTTAGCATTGTTTTCGCTATGGATATATGAGCTCATTGATTAGATTGCTATACTGTGAGATTTAATCTCTCTCAAATTGTTTCAGTCAGATTTTATATTATAATTCATGATAATTTGATTTATACGTAAACTTTGCAATGTCTCCGTTGTCAACGTTTTCCGTTACACTGCTAAATTTAAAATACATTTAGTTTAGTCTCGGTACATTAAATAATCTTATGAAAGTCAAGATTATAGAATATAATGATGATGCTGAAAAGTATTCAGTCATAAACTTTATGTTTATAATATTAATTAAAAAAAATCTCTCTTTTGATTATGTTCTTGATTGGCAATAATTTCATTGTTAATTATCGTTTGTTTAAATATGTACTGATATATTATGAACAGCTACCTTCTTGACTTCCTGATACCTTTTTAAAAAGTATAATGTTTTTCTTTAATTGGCTTATGTCTGGGTAATTATTTTCTGTATTTATAAAAAATGTTGTTCAAACAATGTTGAATTAAATAAATAAATAAAAATTATACAGTTCCAGAACTTTCAGCAAATGTAACTATACAAAACGGTCAAATAAGTTACAATCTAATATATAAACATATATTATTATAAAGAAGAACTATTGTGTATGTGAGTTCCTCTTACGTTTACCATTAAGCAATAATATGTAATTTGCTGTGATTTAAAAATAAAAATCCACAGCACGTGTTTGTAGATATTTCAATATCCCTGGCAGCTTCGCTTAGAAACCATCATGTTTAGTCATTTACTTATTTCATCTTATGTTGTAGAATGGAATGAATGCTTTAAAAAATGTGTAACACTTTAAAAAAAGGCACAAACGTAAAAGTATTAGCTTGATTGTCAAAACAGCTTTTCCTAAGCAGCACTGAGAACTAACACATTGTTACATTTGACAAGCTATTACTTAACTCCAAGTGTTACTTTGTTATTTACTTGAACAGCTCGCTGTTTAAATAATTTAGACTATTCATAATCCTTATTAGCACCTGCAAGTTTTCTCACAGTGTCTTCCTTTCCTTGTCTTCCTTAACCACCGTTAAATTACTTCGCATGTTAAGCATTGTCACAGACATTTTTCACAATATTAAATTTCGTTTTTGGAAGTGTACATTACTTACAACGGAGCTGTTTAGAATATTACATATTACGTTACATATTAATTATGCTCATATGAAACGAAGCTACAAAGTAAATATCGACGCTTTTGACGAATGCTGTTAAAATTTTATTTGTTTACCAAGCTTTTCAAAAACCAATATGTTTTACGAATATTAAATATGTTTTGGGCGTATGTTTTACGCTTTATCATAGAAAAGGACGTAGGATTATGATGTATATATACAACAACAGTTATGTACCTATGAAATACATACCTATGTATAAAATACCCGGTTAGTAACCACTTAAAGTTATCACTATTACTAGTGTAATAACTTTAATTATTTTTGTCGTATAGATATTCTCTATGGTGACGATTTTAAAGAACTTAGTAATTGAGCCTACAGTCAAAAATATTTTGACTTTGTTTTGGTATTCATAGACAGTGTTCAATATTTCTGGAAAGTAATTCAAAATTACAAAGCTCTTTTTTCATAACAATACACTCTATAGGGTATTTTCAATTGAACTACACTTTTGTAATTTGGTACAAAGGGACTACCTCTTATCTCTATTCTATCAAAAAGGATCTAGACTACAACAAAAGCGATCTGTGCCACAAAAACAACATAATATTTTGTCTAGAAATACGGAGCACTGAATAAAGTGTTCTACAAGCATTCCCTTAACGGTTCCACTCATTAATCATGTCAGCTTCCATACACACCTAAGCTTAGCATCCATCTAAATAGTGATAAAAGAAACATACAGAAAATATGAGTCTTTGATTACCAAAGTTATGTTTTAAGCTCTTAATATTTGCTCAATGACAGTCAAAACAAAAAATAAACGTAGAGTGGTCTACAGATATTTTTAACATTAAGATAAGATAAGATAGGATATGGTAAGATAAGATAAGATAGGATATGGTAAGATAAGATAAGATAGGTTAGGATAAGATTTTATGTTGATTCTGTGTTTTTACAATTTCATGCGCTAAAGAAAAACATTTCTTTTACTCGTTATGAAAGTTTTAGTTAATAATTTTAGTAGTTTTTCTCCACACAAGCATAATTTAGATTTATTTAAATGTTAAGACTAGATTTTGCAGTTAATAAGACTCTATAAATAATTTAAAAGTTGGAAGCGAATTTCTTTAATTTTCGAGTATTATTATTATACATTATATTGAAAAGATAATTACATTGAAAAGATAATTGCCGTATTTTTCGGTGATTATAAATCTCCAGTCACTAGAACATATCTCCACTTAAGCTGGAAGCTTACCTTCATCAGGGTAATATATGACATTCTTTGTTTTGCTGGACCAATAACTAAGGATGAAAATTTATTTCTTTTATGACCTTCTTGCTAAGAAGAGGTTGTTACATGCTCCGCTGAATCCTGTTCCGTGGATAATGACATTTTATTATGAAAGGTTAAGTATTCCGTACTTAATTTTGGATAGAACCAACATTGCAAGTCAATTTACACTTACTTGAGGATAAATGGAATCTATCTCGTGTAGGGAAATTCAATGATTTTAAACGTGGAGAAATCCTGAACGCTTCCATTCACATAATGATGTATTCTATCTCAAAAGAAAGATAAATCTTATCAATTGACTTAAATTATAATTAAGTTAATAACCTAAATCGGAGATACTTCAGTCATACAATAACTAGCGGTATACCGAAAGAAGAATGAAATAAATCATCAGGAACATCTGACGAAGGAAAAATCCATATTTCGGAATAAGTAATTCCGAAATATGGATTTTAATATCAAAACAGTTGAAAAACAGAATGTAAATAATAATAGAGCTAAAAGAGGAGGAAATTACGATTGAGCTTTAAGCCTCTGATAGCATTTCGACGTGGCATCGCTTATTGCTTAATAACGGTTGTGCCATATAGAGTGCTAATCCATTCCTCTGCTTTCCTTCTCATAAGTACTCGTGCTGATCTCGGAATCACCCATTTACTGTCTCCACGTCTACTTTACCAACAAAAAGATACCATGATATATGAAATTGGAGAATAGCTAGGGTATGGAATTTGCCGCTGACACACGTATTCCTTGAAAAAACGCACGTTTTTCAAAAGGGATGTGAATTTGGAACCTCAAGGAGGAGGTGGCTAGGGCTGTATGTCGCATGCTGTACTAACTATACAAACATAGCGACTCCGTCTATTGTTACATGAGACGGTGTTGAGTCATACGCTGTGTTGTTTATAAAAGAAAGAGACAAGGAGATAGAAGAGAAGCAAATCATTACAATGTTAATATAACGTTAACAAATGATATAGCAAGTATGCTAAAACTGTATTTTGAAAGGACTAAGAAATATCTAGAAGATTGGAATTTAATTCTCTTAAAGATAGTTCTAGAAGCCTTCTTAATATCAAGCAAGGTAAAACTTTTATCAAAAGATTATTTTTAAAGTGGAATAGAGAAAAAATATGTTTTCGTCAGTAAATTTATAAAATATTATTAAATAAATATTAAATTAGTGGACACGTATTTGCTTGGATTTTGATTAGGTATTTTGGATATCGTGCAAATGTGCAATTAAGGTACGCGGTGACACAGAAAATTAATTCTGAAGTCGTTCTTCCAGCGGTAAGATGTTACTCTTAAGCGCGCATCCATTGAGACCAAATCTTTAATTCAGATATTTTGGAATGAAATATTTGAGTACATTTATTATGAATAATTAATTAAATCTATTTTCGTATTGAACAGGGATCTATCTTCAAAAAGACGTGAAATGATATAGACTCGCTGATCATGGCGATATCTCTATCAAAATAATCTCAATTAATCTTGTGTCGTTATGTATTTTGTGACCCAGCTTAATAATACATTAGCGAAAGGTACTATTATATGTAGGTTTACAGTTTATTGCACAATCCATCAAGATAAGTACCACTTGCAATTATCATAACCACCAAATCACAAAATAGGCTCTAAGATTTTTTTTATGGTTATTAATTTTGTAAGTTTTTTCATATTTTAAATTTATCAAGGTTTTTGTTCAGAAAAGCACAGCAAATGACTCGAGATCTTCTGATAATTAGCAGTTGGAGGAGTCCATATGAGAGCTATTACAGCATGGGATATTGCTCCAGCCATCTTGCTGACACAAAAATGTTTCACGCCTCTTTTGATGGAAATCATGTTGTAAGAAGGATGGAATAGGTGTTGCAATAAGAAAATCCGCATCCAGAAGAGCCCAGAAATATCTTTATGCGTAAAGCAGCGATGGAAATATAAATGAGTGACTCCGTAGACTATACACATGTTCCTGAGTAGGAATAGAGAGGACAAAGTCAAAAAGCTCTTCAGAACACTCTCCACGATAAAAACGATAATAGCTACATCGAGATGCAATTCTCAATCTCCTTATTAATAAGTTGAGCTGACATACTCCCGGAAATAACGATATAATTAGAATTTTATTATCCAAACACTAAAATTGTACAATTCCACCGGTCAAGATTCATGTTAACGTTAGCAAAATTTATTGTCCTCAGACACTTACATACTGCATTAAATTAGGAAAATTATTATTTTATTCTTGTGGATGCGTTCCCCGCCATCCCATTTCTCGAGCGCAGGACCGCTTACGTTATAATTTATGGGAAATTTTAATTTTAATTAAACAAAATTCCGGGCTGCGGACCCGGCATGGCAGCGTCGATTGTTGAGCCCTTTGTGCAAGAAGCTTCCAAGATTTATTGTCCCGGTCTCTTGAGATCGTCCGAAAATGCCATGTTTCATGTCCGTTAGGAATCTTCAAATTTTATTAATATTGTTGGAGTATTTTGAAGCCATTTATTTTCTAGCTAAGAAGTCATGAAATGTAGACTTTTCAGACAAAACTTCTTATGTTAACCATTTAATTTTATGAGAAGCGAAAATCAATTTTGATGAAAATATTATATTTTTGAAACTATCGAAATGTTTTTTTACAAAGCATAAGAAAACGCTTGCTGTATTCTTAGATAAATGCGATTATAATATTTATATATATTGTAATCATTTATTCATATTTTCTGATACATATTCCCTGTTACGACGATTTAACGAACTTAGTATGTTAATCTATTTAAATAAAAAAAAATTACTTTGACTTATTATAGATATTCTTCTTCAACATTTGAATAACTTCCAAGTAGTTGCACCGCATGAGATATCTCGCATCATGATACGTTTCCTTTTAACTAAGTTAACTCTACATAAAGTGAGCTGATAAAATATAATAATATTTAACAAGTTGATTAATTAAACAAGACGTCTTAACTTACTTATTAACTTTGCGAAAGGCTTAAAATTTGAGTTACTGCTGTTAACACGATTACGTTATCGGCAAATCGATGTGGCTTTAAAGGATCTATCTATGAAGGATTGATTGGCTATTCCACAGATGAGAACTTTTTGAAAATATATTTGTAAAATTTTATAGGTTCAGGAGATAAGAAGTAAAGTAAGTGAATCGTATAGTAGGAATTTCTTTTTTCTTCCTTCTGTACAATCTACAATGTATTAATAATGAATTTAAGGACAAAAATAATTTTATCCATTTTTAAATTTCATTAAAATTATTAATTTTCATTACTGTCTGTGAATTTTATCATTTTTTAAACAATTCTTAATGACTCGTAAAATAATAGACAAATCCTGATGTGTTTCTTTCCTGATCAAGACCTTCGTGTAGATTTGTAAAGGGATGTCATAGACTGACGTTAAAAATTGTACATATTAGACTTAATTATTTTTAGAGAATTTAAGGTTATTTCGTTTATTAGTTGTAATGCTAACTGATCGTAAAGTAAGTTAATAATTCATTAAATCTTAAAATAAATAATTTATAACACCAAGATTCTTCAAAAGAACCACCAAGAAATAGGTCACTTACAACTCAAATTTCTTAAACGTGCTTCACATTTATCTTACTTATGAATATACAACTTTAACTTCAAGGTTACATATATATGATACCACAAAGTTTTATTGAATTGCCTCTCCATAAATTTAAGTCCACTATTAAAAGTTGTTTGATGAAAAAGGGGTATTACAAGGTAGAAGATTATTTTAAAGATAAAAATTTGTGGCCACTATAATTTGCTTCTATGCACTTATTTATTATATTTTGCAATATTTAAAAATATATTTTTTAATGCACTGTAAAACAAAACATGTATATGTTTATAATACTAATACATAATGACATAATTGATTTGTAAATGTCATTATAAATACTAAAGGCTGAGAGTTTCTTGCGCCGCTTCTTCTCTGCAGCTACTAATTCGTCGAAGCGGTAGTAGGGTTGATTGGGAATATGCATACTAGTGTTATTTTTAATTTTAATATAAGTATTATTTTAAAATTAAAACTAACAATTTACTTAGTACATATTTAAATACTATAACTGGGACAATTAGTAAATGCCCGGTTGATACCCAGTAAAATTATGACTATTGCCTTTATAATTATATTTATTTATTTTCTTATACATATTCCCTGTTGTGACGATTTAAAAGAGCTTAGTAAATAAGTCTATTTAAATAAAGTATTTTTGACTTTTGATTTGGATTATCAAAGATGATCTTTACTTTACCCAGATAATGTAGCGTAATATTTAATAATCTTTTAATCTTAATTGTAAATAATTCTTTGCTTCCAAAATGTTCACAATTAGGTGTACTCTATATTTCAATAGATATGCAACCTCTTTGAGCGATAAAGATAAAGATTATAATAAAGTAGTTATAATAAAAATTCAGGTTATCAAAATTTCTTATCACGAAAGAGAAACATTCATACTTCATAAAATCTAGAAAGTATATATATACACACATATAATAGATTCCTCATATGTCCATAATAAAAAATTTACATTTTTTAAAATTTCATTAAAAATATTTTGTATTGAATTTTTTTGTCCTTGCAAATATTATCAAATATTTTTAAGGCCACGACCCTTACCCTTTTTACAAAAAGAATGTTCTGAAAAAATGTAAGCATATTTGATCTTTATCTGTTTAGCTAAATTATATCCGATAGAAATTATTAAAATACAATAAATGATAATGACCGAATCTAATTTTGGTTTATATAGATGAAAGAAGATCTTTTATTTTAGTTGTAGTTACAATCCAAATTCGCTGTGTCTACCTCAATTTCACGCACAGAGAGTTTTCGTGATTTGTTTCTTTGTCGCACAACTAGAGCGTGGAATTTCTTCACACATTTTCCTTCATACAACAAGGGTCCCTTCAAAAGAGGCGTAAAAATCTCCTTTTGAGTAAGGTGAGGTAGCTAACGTGACACAGTTAATATTAATGTGGAATCATTTGATATTTAATAAAAATAACGCTTTTAATCATAATAGGTTCTTGTAATTACTTATTCCCAGATGGTTTGTAAGATTGTCGCTTATCCCAAAATGTAGAATTATTAACTTTTTTTTACATTTTTTTTTATGATGTACAGCAAATGACTCGACACCACCTGATGGTAAGCAGTAGATGAGTCCATATGTGAAGATAGCTAGTGAAACATGCGACATACTGCTTTAGCCACCCTCAACTGGCCGGCCCAAAAAGTACTATAACTTTTAAAAAGTTAATGTTGTTTTGATTATGTTTAGTATGCCAATCCAATATACTTTAAAAGAATCCGAAAGCACTCAAAACTTATTGAAAAGTTTTAAGTAAGTCTAAAATCTAGTAAAAATACGTAAGTAAGCTTACGCTCTTTGGCAGGTCTTAAGTAAAAGATCTCAAGAAACGAAACTAAGACGTGTATCATGAATATTAAAGAAAAATTTTGAGTGCGTACCATAAATAAGTTTATAATCGCCTTAAGTGATAATGAAAGGTTAAAAATGAAAGGTTAAAACCTTAAGAAACTTACTAAATAATTATCTTGTTAGTTATCAATTTAATATATGTCCACAAAACAGAACACAAGCATATAAATTGAACTGAAGAAGCTGGAGTTAGTATGTTAGTAAGGAGTGTTTTATGTAACATGGTTTTGTTTAGAGTTGTGTAATCATTTAGATACTCAATCATTGCTATAATATTTATCTATTTTAAAGATAAAAATTTGTGGCCACTATAATTTGCTTCTCTGCACTTATTTATTATATTTTATAATATTTAAAAATAGTTTTTTGATTGCACTGTAAAACAAAATATAAATGTTGGTAATACTAATACATAATGACATAGGTAATTTGTAAATATCATTATAAATACTAAACGCTGAGTTTCTTGCGCCGCTTCTCTGCAGCTACTAATTAGTCAAAGCGGTGGTAGCGTTAATTGGGAATATGCATACTAGTGTTAGCTTTAATTTTAAAATAATTTATTTAATACATGTTTAAATTCTATAAGAGAAGATTTGTTAATACCCGGTTAATAACCATTGAAAGTTATCACTATTACCTTTAATTACATTTGTTTATTTTTTCTCATACATATTCCCTGTTATGACGATTTAAAAGAACTTAGTAAATGAGTATATTTAAAAAAAGATATTTTGACTTTGACTTTGAAAAAAAATAATGATAGCATTTTTTAAAGTTTACGAACATACATAATAATTGATTTAAAATCTAGCTAATCAATATCAATTTGCTATCCCTAGAATTACGAATTGAATTAGATAAACCATAGTGATTGGATCTTTTAAATTTGACGAGTAACAAAAAAATAAGACGAAAGGATTACATTGGATAGATTCTTTCGATGGAATTTCATCTTTGAAGCCGTTGTCAGCCGAAAAGCGAATATAAAAAAAAGTATTCTCATGTCTATTGTTATCCTTACCAATACAGTTCTTAAAATTTTTAGGAACGACTATTTTTGTCAGTTATGGAGTTGTATGTCAAATAATCATTGACACCCATCTTTATAAATGAAATGTGCAGATCCTGCATGTAAGGTAGAGGAATCTACTGGTCTTATTCCATTGAAATTTAGTAAAACTCAATATGATCACTTTTAGCTTCTTAACACGTTCAACGCGAAAAAATATTCAGGAGATTCACGCGTGGCGGACAAATGTTACAGTACTTACAATTGACACAGAAAGCTCAAAATTTTATTAAAGTATTCGAGAATTGTTTCTGTTAAATGTTCAAGATCAATTTGTTACAGTAAAAAAATATATATATAATAATAATAATTCGTTTGTCATACGTGTGAATAAAATATGATGTGTAAACCAGCCTTTATGCAAGCGACGTACATAGAAACAACTGAACCGCAGCACTTCCACATTAAAACTATTTTTTTTAATCCGGCTGAGATGAAATATAAAGGACAACAGAGACGCTAGAATTTATAGATGTCATATTTCTTGATTTTTTATTGAGCACGCCTCGCGTGTTCACCGCGTGGCTACACAGTTTGAATGGACACGCCAGGCGTGTTCGCCGCACGCAACGTGTTAATGATGATCAAAATAAATAAAGCATTCAAAATTCTCCTTCTCCAGTTAGCCTTCGGCCTCATAGGTGACAAGTTACCTTATCATAAGTACTTGCCGGAGCCAGTGGTCGAAAACAACCGCGCTCGTTGTACTGGGACCGGTCCATCATTATGGACAGGACTGTTTTAGCAGACAAGTCCGATATCGTACTGAAAGGCCGAATGGATTCACCATTTCATTCGATGAAAACCTAGTACACGAGGTTACTGATATGTGGATGGTGACATCCACTGAGATCATACCAGTCTTAGTCTCAACTAATGGCCTTGTCGCAACTTCTCTTCGCGATCATCTGAAGATATCGAGACTGGGTGACGGACCAATGATTGCGAGGCTCCAGCGCTAACACCAGGATTGAACGCTATATTTAAAAAATGATATTTTTATTGTTTATTTTTTACATTATATTTCGACAACAATATCATAAAAATAGTACAGATATACTTAGAATCAAGAGTTTCGTAACCCAATTATGAAGATGACATACATTTTGTATTTGATGTTTAATTCAATAAAGCCGTCATGATGATGCTCTGTGAGATACATAAAAATAATCAACACATAATGTTATAAGAGCAAATAAACTTTCATTACATTAGCCAGTATTTCCTTCATAAACATTAAATAAGTAAGTCGAAAACTCCGTTAATAAGCCACGTTATAACAATATTGTTCATCCGGGTACATTTATACGGACATTAGGAGCTCATAATTATCCCTCAGCTAATTAATGTTAAAGTAGATAAAGATAAAAAAATACACGGAAAAGTATACGATGATAATATTTTTTTTTCTTTCCTAATACTTACAAACTTAATTTATACACTTCGACGTAGTTTCTTTCGTAAGGGAGACAAAGTTTTATTTTGCGGACTGTGTCCTCTAGTTATTAAACACAACAGCTAGATAAATAGACATTATTATAGTTTGTAGTCGATAAATGTGTAAAATACGCAATCAACAAAATTATATCTAAACGAATTTTATATTTAGAATATTCTATATTAAAAAAAAACAATTGAATAGGAAAAAAAATTCGCGCGCTATTCTGTTATTACGGCAGCAGCCTCACCTCCTTTTCGCCGCCGCGTAGTTATTACATAGGCCGTGCCGATTTAAAAATGGAACTTGTGGATGGCGTGGACAAACATTGTTGTTTGTTCAACAAAAATACTACATAATAAGTCGGTTAGACTCAGTAATTAAGCTATCTCTGTTGTAAGCTGTGTTTTATAAAATCTGCAGCCGAACTAATAATATTATTAATAATATTTATATATTATGTTTTTATAAAGATGCAGAAATCTGACCTTTATTTTATTAAAAGTACGTCAAATGTTTCGATACCGCCTTATTTTAATCACATGAATTTTATGTCAATATTATTATTTAGACAATGTTTGCTAATGTAGCTTAATATTGATAAATGAATCAAATTTCTCGTAAAAAAATACAAATTAGGAATCATGAAATATTTTACATAAGACATTCGTTCAGAAATCTTTGTGTTGAAAGATGGAGGACTGGTCTTATATACTACCAAGTATGAAGCTTTAACATCTCATCTCTTTGATTTTAATCGTACAAATGTAAGAAATAAGATAAGATAAGAAGAATTTTATTGTGATTCTGTGTACAATAAATAGATCTTACAATTTCATGCATAATTTACAACAGATTGTCATTTTCGGGCGTACAATATTAACATTGTGAAATATAATTTTTATTTAATTAGTACTATAATTTAATTTCAGTAGTTTTATTATAGTACTTACATTTATTAATTGCCCATCCTGTAATAATTTGTCCAGAAAACAGTAGACACTTACTCTAATTCAGTTTGAATATTCGACACTTAATTTGACACTTCCAATAAGTAGTATTACATTGGTAATAAAAAATAAAACCTTCTTCATACACAACTCTAGAAACTTCTCATGAAAATTTCAGTGTTGATAACACTGAAATCAACACACGAACTACCATTATCACCTTTCCCTCCCATAAAAGATCGAGCAAATGTGAAATTAAATACAAAATGCGTTAATAAAACGTAAGAAGCTTTGAAAGTGTGAATTTCTTGAAGCGATGTGCACTACGCTACATAACACTTTCAGAATACTTAAACAGTACTTTACTTAAATAACGACGGACTTAGCTCAGCGAGCGGTGTTGAGTGGTTACTGCTCTAGGATTAATCTTTCTGCTCCTTTAAAAGCTGAATTTAATCTATTAGATATAATTATTATTTTCTAAAAACTTAGATTTAATTTTATATCTATAAATATAACATTGTATCAAAGTCAAAGTCAAAATAACTTTATTTAAATAGACTCATTCACTAAGTTCTTCTAAATCGTCACAAGAGGGAATATGTATGAGAAAAAAAAAAAATGTAATTAAAGGCAATAGTGATAACTTTAAATGGGTATCAACCGGGCATTTACAAATTGATAACTTCTGAAATTATTCTTTATTACAATTTGGAAGACCGTCATGACCGTCATTATTGTCGAATTGCTGGACCTGTTGATCGCTAGTTGTAATACATATACATTTATAATTAAATTTGAGGATTGCCTGTGATTTAATTAGGATTCCATCATCAATTTCTAAATTGATGGCAATGGGACCTCCTCAGGAGTATACACTATCGAATAAAAAAAATATGAAAATTAACCCACAATTGACAGAGAAATCAAAACATATACAGACGAATATAGAACCTCTTTCTTCCTTCATATCAGTTAAAAATATGGTAGAAATAGGTTCAAGCGATTAAGAATTAATATCGCAATGCACTCCATGGCACTAGCTTTGATTTTGATGTGCATTTGACAAATAGTCAACTTTTGCATCTGTATTATTAACTTATTGCGTAAGTCTGAGACACCAGTGGAGCAATGCTAATAAATTTCATTGAGTATTAATTAAACTGTATTACACATAAATTTCAAGGACTTTTAGTATTATTTTGTAACATTTATAATAAAAAGGCATGTAAAAAGAGTATTTATATCGGTATTATCATTTGAGTGAAAACCCAAAAAGTCTGTATTCGAAACTTTTTAAATATAACCTCTATGGGTGTTCAGTCTGTATTGATTTCCAGCACCGCGTGAGTTTGTCCCTGTAAATCTGAAATATCGAGTCCACGAGTCTTGCCAATTCCAAATATTGGTTGAAGGAACCTTTTCACATGGCCAAATTGAATTCCAACATCACGACAATAAAATTCACTATTCTTTCTAACATATTTTTGAAACGGGAGGAAATAGAAAATTTTGTTGCTTCACAGATATCTGCTGATAAGCAGAACTCAAAAGATATAACAGAATCATCTCAGAATATTTGGATATTTAATACTCAATCTTATTAAAAAAGCTAAAAGGAATTAGGTTAATAGGGCACTCATAATATTCTGTCTTGTTTTAATTTAGCTAAAATTTTAATTAGCTTGTAGAAGGAAAATTATGAACATTTCTTATTATCTTAATTCAAATTTTTTATAAAGTTTTTTAATACTTATATTATTTAAAAGTTATATTGAAATAGATAATTTTTGTTCAAAAAGTCCAGACTTTACCTTTTTTCCTCTCTTAAAATGATAACTTGTTTAGTATTTCCAAAGTTTACGCAGACATAATTGCGAAATTTCTTGGGAGTAATCTAGTAATTATAATAATATTAATTAAAAACTTGACTAAATTATAACGACGATACATTACATTACACGATTTATTCATTTATATATACACACACACAAACACACACACATTCAAAATAATACAGAAGCACAATAATGTAGAGAGAATCATCTAATAAGATTCATCTTGGAATAAATAAATGTGTTCTTCCTTAATTCAGTCAAAGAAACTTTTATTATTATCAAATTATTTCTTATTCACAATAATTTGTTATAATATATTAAAATGTTGGTATTTTATCACTTAAGATTACAATTTTTATGAAGATAGTATGAAGATAATCATTGTAATATATAGTTTGAATGATAAGACTATTTACTGTAAATAAGCATTAAATAATATATCTCGTAAACCAGCATGTGGGTTAAAATCTGCTTTTTAGCCAGCTTTTAAGGTTTATTGTAAATTTTTTTTAAGTACTCATTGTCTATAGTTACATGTAAAATAAATAAATTACCTCATCAATGTAATGATTGTTTGTACCAAAATAAAGAGAAAAAAAATTGCCACAATGCAAGGTGCATTGGGAACAAAAAACACGTGCGCCACTCAAATAAATTTCACATTTTGTTTTTATCGTATTTTTCGCTGTACTTGATAAAAATGTGCTGTAATTCAGATAGGACATAGTTTTAAAACTATACTGAGTAAACGAGACTTATCCCAAAAAATAAATTGACTATACAAACAGACGATTTAAGATGAATCTATAGGTATCGCTGTATGAAGGAACTTTAATTACTACCGAGGGCATTAGCAATGGTTATCTTACCATCAAATATACCATGAGATGTTTAAAATTCTTTTATAAAATCCATTGGTCTTAAAAAATATTTAATTAGCGGGTATGTCTTTTGATTACTTCCTGGAAAGTCAAGGCAATGTATCTTGGAAGAAATATTAGATATAATACATACATTTTCATTTATTTTATTATTTATGTTTCGTTGGTTGTGATGTAATGTGTTTCATAGTAAGGCTAACTAACATGATGTCTTTAGATGAAAACATTGAAAGATAACACAAGCAAGCGGCGTACTCCAGTCTGCAAACAAAAACCCTATCTCAAATATTATCCACCTTATTAAGTTAGTTTCTTGTAATAAGAGCGAGTGATACGAGGTATTCAATATGCTGGTTCAATCTCGTATTTTTCGAGAAAGCTCTCGCCTTGCAAAAAGAGAACTCATAAAAAGGCGCGGGAACTAGAAATCACTTCGGAGACAGATGTCATATTTGATACACATTTGGATTGTCATCTCATTGGTTCAGACAACGAAGCTTATAAAAATGTAAATCGCGATTGGAACGGATGCGGGCCGAAGTGAGGATGCAAGATTTAGGGCTAATAAAATGGTGGTAAAGTCTGTAGTCATTTTTAAGGGCATGGTGATATTTTACTATGAAAAACCTTGGGAAAGGGTTGCTACAGCCAAAATTGAACTAACTAACAAAGATTCAAAGTTTTGTGAGTTGTTAGTTGTTGTTTTTTATTTACAGAAGACACACCAACAGCATACACATTAATCTGTACCAAAACACAAATATACATAAAAATGTCCTGATGTGTCCACCGTCCACCTATTACAGGCGTGTACAACATTCTTTATTTTCATTTTCATTTTTTACAAAAATGAATTATTGAATGAAAAAATGAAAGAATGAAGGTATTTGTGTTTTTGTACCGATTAATGTGTATGCTGTTGGTGTGTCTTATGTCAATAAATAAATAATATGCATATTTATTTATTTCTTTTAAACATTTTGTTATATATCACATTATTATTTAAAAATAAATTTTTAACAACTATAATTTTTTACTTCTTTTAGTAAGTATCTATGTATCTGTGTAGGAAGACCGGTTCCCAGTTCTGGGACATATATATACACACACACACACACACATATATATATATATATATATACTGTAGATGATGATGATAGAATATGGAGAGAATGAAGGACAATAATTTTCAAACTTAAGGTTTATATGTTGCCAGTCAGCGCTCGCACAGCCAGGTTCAGAATAATATATTAATATCATAGAATTCATAAATGTATTTAAACTTTCTATTAAATTTGAATTTTATTTTAATAATATGAAGGTAGTACATAACTAAATACGCCTACATTATTTCAATGTTTTCCTGATCACTTAACCTATATAAAGGTAATTATGTAAAGTATTCCTTGTGTATATCTTTTTAAATTGGTTCATATACAATAAAAATATATTCTCTTCTACTCTAAAGGTACAAAGTGTAATTTTATATGAGACAAAACACAGCCCTATAAATTCTTAAGCTTATAAGCATCTTAGTATGCCACTAAGATACTCCTTTTTGGGTGTTAATAGTTCTCAGTACTCTGTCCTTTTAGCAGAGAATCAGAAAATGAAAATACAGTACGCAATTAATTCATTCAAAAGTCAAAAGTCAAAGTCAAAGTCAAAGTCAAAAATAACTTTATTTAAATAGACTTATTTACTAAGCTCTTTTAAATCGTCACAACAGGGAATATGTATCATTGTTCTCTACAATTAGAGTCAGATGTATTCCTAATATTATTAAAGATACATTTTTATTAAATTTTCTATGAAATACTCGAAATTGCTTATCGTTTATAAGGCACCAGTGATCTGCTTGTTTTGTAGACAAAATTCTGCAAAAATTTAAAGTCCAATGTTTAAGGTAGAGTCGATACTTAATCGCGGTTACAGCGGAAGTTAAATTGTCAAAATTGGCCTAGAAAAGTTTGTCAATTTGGCAGCTATTAAAGGTTTTAGTTACAGATTAAGGAAAGATAATATTGCGATTTAAATACTTTTGGGAAAAACTTATAACTTTTTGGTAACTGGTAATTTTAAATTTAATTTGCGCTGATAATTTTTGTTTGTACCGATGAAAAACCAAGAGTGTTTAATTCTCCTGATTTTTCATCGGTTTTTTGACTGAAATGTAAGTAGTAACAAGAAAAATTGGTTTGTTTTCGTTACCAAAACCAGAATTTTGAACCGCTACGCCAACAAGCTTTGAACGTATTTCAAATTACAAATGTAGAGTATAATTGATGAGACGATACGTAGATGTTGTTTAGTATAATGAAAAAGTAGAAATAACTCCTTAAAGGTTTCAAATCAGATTCCCCAAACTCATCACATCAAATAAAATGTCGGGTCATGTTATATTTAACAGCTTCCTAAGCTTGCATTTCAGTCTCGCTCAACAAGAAGAAAATTTTAAGGAAAACTTACTTGCCTTCCTGTGAAATTGATGCAATATTACACGTTATATTAAACGTATATGTTTCAAATTGCAATAACGTTAAATGCTATTAAAACCATCCTCAACATTACTACGGAACTTTCAGCAATCAGGTACATGTTCAATACAACAGTTGCTTTTGAAAACACGCTCCTGTTGCAAAGAGGTAAGGTTCCTGGAAATACAAAAGGGTTATTTCTGAGGAGCTGTGGTCGTAACACAAAATTTACAGACGCTATAAGGGGTTCAAAATACTTATTTCATTAGATAAAGCAGTTGGTAGTGAAAAGTTTTCCGTTTAATAGCTACTGCAGTAATATTCACTTGGAAGATAAATTTATTACAGAATAACATTTCTAGACTAAGTTTTTATGAAGACAACAAACAGTAGTACTGTGTATAAATAAGTTCTTATTAACTAAGTTATTTATCTTAGTTAATAAGAACTTTTCAGTGCTCCAAATGTTAAGCAGAAGCAGCCATTTAGTTTTGACCTCTTGTTATTTCCTTACAAATCTTTTGATGGTCGGACAGTCGAGTGATCAGTAGCCTCGTCTTTTTAATCTAAAAGCTTTGAGAACTACCCAGATGATGGTCTAGAAGAAATAGTGTGAGTAATTCTTAAATTATAAAATAATAACGAAGTTAATTAGTTACACATTTGATTGGATGACATTAGTTTCCGTCTTTGGGTGATAATTTCACAATTCTGCAGAAGTTTATTAGACAGCGGATGCTCAAAAAATTATCGAACCAGAACAAATAGGATTATCAGCCCTTTCCTTACTCTTGTACAGTTCATTACACAAACAAAGATGTGTGGTGAAATTACATTACATGCCGTGAACAAGTATTACAATGAGCTAAAGAAATGTAACATGTAATGTAATTAAAATAACGCATAATAACTAAAAGACTTCTCAAGGACTCCTGTTCGTGCATCATTCAAAAATAATTCTAAATTTAAAACTTTATTGTATTGATGACTATTACAATAGAATTTTTTTCAGTAAAAATTATTTTGTACTTTCGCCCGGCATTTAAAGTGTTATTTGATTATAGGGGAGTAAATACAAGGGTGGACAGTTCAGAGTAATAGATATTATATTAATATAAACGGAGAACCAATATAAAATATACCTAAATAATAAGATAAGAATAAAACAGAACAACAAGGACAATCTTACGTCAAAAAAAAAGAAAAAAAACATTAAACCTCTGTTTGTGAACCTGCCTGATGGACAGTTCTTAACAATAATTTTAGTATTTCGCTAATTTTGTATTTTAAACTAAAAATACTAAATTAGCTTGAGCGCTCTGAAAATTGCACCGTCAGTGATCCTCAATAATATTCTAGAAAATAGGAGGTGTCTTATTTGGCTTCATGCCTAACAAGCTATCCAAAATAATGAATGATTCATTGTTTCTTCAGTCACTATGATATTAGTGCACTTTATAACATCTACATATTAGTCGAGAGATGCCCACAGCTCGACATGATCAACCAACTATCTTTAGTCTAACTGTGTTAGATGAGGAGTATAATATATCAACCGAAAGACCTCCATCGTTGTATATAGGGCATATCCAATCAATCACCCATAACGGGCGTCAGTCTCCTTGGAGTGTCCACTACCACCTTAAAGTCTCAGTTCTTTGGGCTTCGTCGGTGATTCTAGTTCACTTTCCGTCATCTGATCTATGCGTAAAGATATAAATACAATATCGCTTTCAGTACAAAACTTGGCAACCTCAACTAACGAAATATATACAATTTTATAGGGCACTCGTAAATTACACTAAATGAGAGGCCATTCGGCTCAAGCCCTAACATTTTCTTCCGTTCATTTTCGGCTTCTCTAATTTACTGCTTGTTGACAACACCCACTCGATTACTAACTTTTCTGGTTAATACAGAGAAGTTATTTGTTAATAATGAATTGTTAATAATAAGTCAGTAATTGATATAAATAACTCACAATTATACTGTTTTTAAAAGTATTATAATTTTTATGTAATTATAATAAGCCTAAAGCGGCTCTAGCCCTTGATATACCAGTAGGATAAAATTAAGTGTGCTATGTTTTAGCATTATTACTTGTGGAGTGACTCGCACTCCATATGTTTTTAAATTAATAAAATTCGTAGTTTTTTTTATAAATAATATCTATCATCCACGTTAACGATTATAAGTCAACACCAATGTCCAAGATTCATTTTTTATGACAAAAACATAGTAAATTATCTTAAAATTTTTTATTTTAAAAGGTAACCTTTCATTGATTTCTTTTTAAATCTATACGTCAAGTCCCACGGCTGGGGAGAAGATTTTCATGTAAGAAATACATTAGTGTTTGGTATTTAACAATGCGTGTTGATACTGCCAATACGGACCAAAATATTAATGCGCGTTCCGAAGCATGAAGAAGCTAACAAAAAATCATTTTCGACTGACCCATCCAGCACCTACAAAAGTGACTTTGTATTTCTAATCGATCATACTCTCCCATATTTTTTGGGAGAGTCCCTATTTTACCTATATTACCATTACTACAAGATAAACCCGATTTTTATGCCTCTATTTATATATTAGACGACATTGGGTAGTATCACTATATCATTGGAACTTGTCCAAATCATTAATGTACCCACTTGAATCACAAATATAAATAGTGTGAAGTGTTTTATCAAAATACTGCATTAGTGTGTGATCGTTGTGTTTATTTACGACCCTACGCTGTTTGATGTTAAAATGAGACGAAGGACTTCGATTATCGGGTAATTTCAATGTACTTATCTACGTCTACAATGATAATCATAACTGGATGTTTAACATACACTGTTTTGGAACAAGAGTCATCGTACAGTTCTAGGCTATCTGTGCTTAAAGTTGAACTTAATTTGTTCAGATGTGAAGAGAAAGGCAGCAAATGTGTCAGCTCAGGGTATGGGAGACATTAAGGTGTCTTGTCTCCGAACGCCCATGCAATATGAAGCCATTTCCTCACTAAGTTACCTTGTTTTTATACTTCTAAGGTGGCAATCAAGTAAACGATAGGGATGGACTCCGTAGCAAGTATATTCCACAACTTGAGCGTTCTCGGAAGAAATTTTCTCTCCAACCGACAATTACAATATTGTACGCGACAATTTTGGTTCCAAAGGGCGAGGATAAAGTCCTTTCTGGTGGAGAGCAGTGCGGTTGTAGAATAAAGCCGTTAGTAACATGTCAAACAACTCCTCAGAACATATCCCGTTAAACAAGCCATAGAACACGCATAAGGACGCAAAATCTCCACTTAAAGGTTCGATACCATTTGTACGCTCAGGATCGGCGAGTCTCAAGGCGCATCTTTGAACCACATCTAAAGGTTCAAGTTGATATATAGGTGCTTCCATACACATGTACCATCAGGTAGGCCGTCACTGTGGCATACTTTGACACTAAAAGCTATAAGAACGCTCAGTAACTTAAAGAAAAATAGAAAATGCAACGCTCAATCTTAATTTGATTAAAAGAAAATTGTTAGAAATTTTACTGAATGATGGCTTTAGCCAGAGTCGATTTTAGTTAATTTCTATGCACTATTTGTGACTTTATTTTCTTGTAGAAGCCATCGATCCATCGATAATACATCTCCAAATACGCATAACGCATCTCCATCTGATATTTCTTCGCAATACGGATATGGAGTAACATAGAAGCTATTTAACATATTAATCAGATTTATCATTATATGTAAATCCTGTGATATACTAACAGGGCGTCCTGTAACCGCCGTCCTCTACAGGTGATATATATCCACTTGTCTGTATTAAAATTTTTGTTCTATATATTTAGAAATTTATTTGGAATTGGGTTTGATTATCGGTTGATATAGGGATTGTTTTTTCGAATTAGTTGTACAGCCTCAGAAGTAGCTTAATACATTAGTACTAATGCTACTACTTTAATAGTTTTTTTTTAATTTATTTCCTATTTATAAATTTTCCCGATACTTTATGTTAATTAAATAAAATTTTTTTATGTTCAGATTTTTACGTAAACTTACACGTGTTTAATGGTAATAAATATATTCATCTGTATTTATCTTTCGCCATAGATGTTCCTAAATAGGTTATCATTGTTACTTCAAACTCTTCCGTATGTTAGAAATTCTTTAACCTTTTGATTCCAGTGGTTACAGCAAGCTTTTTTTTTTGAACTGTCTAATACTGTTGGCCGCAGATGGCCTTTACAGCGTTACCGGGGTTTTAAGGAGGCGAGAACCTTGGAGAGTCCTCAAGCCTTAAGGGGTGATTCGCCTCTGGAGGAGTTCTAATCGACAGGCATCACCTCCGGGGAGGTGTCCCGCTGTCTCTTAGATTCTCTAGGGCGCTCGAGCCATGAGGGAGCGACAAACCTGAGGGTGCCTCTAAAGACTCGGACCTCGGCTCAGGTGAGTCGTGTCGTGGAGGAGAGAAGCACCCAGGTACGTATCTGTACCTAGTATAGCGCGACAAATGTAGACCGGGTCTTCGCACCCTTGTACGACGGGTGCGGTGTATAGGAAAAGTGCTACAGCAAGCACCAACCCACCTTAGACCTCCACGATGGTGATGCCGTCACTTTATTGTTAATATTTTGAACTATCTCCTGTAATTTTTCATGTTTTTTTCCGTAACAGTTGTTAGTATCGTGTAGGCTCTTCTCTATCTTATTCAGCTGATACGAAAAGGACAGAAAACAATGTTTAATTTAATAAGTAAATAAACTAAGCCTAGTTTATTGAACAGCATTCTTTATACATACAGAATATAATATAATTACCCAGATATAGGCCAATTAAAGAAACATGTTTTTAAAAATGTAGCAGATAGTGAAGAAGGTAGCTGCTCAAAATATATCAATAATTATATTTATATAAATATATATGTAATAATAATCAAGTATTATTATCTTATTGATACTAAAGCAAAGGATGATGTTGCTCAATGGTGATTCATCTACAATAATAACAATACCCGTTCGTGTAACGGGCATAACTAATTCGTAAAGCTAAAAAGTTTCTTGCGTCACTAACTTTAAAGTTCAGTTTTTGAACTTGGTAATACAGTCTTTTAAGAGCCTTTTGATTTTGACTAGGCAGCACTTTTCCTTTTCAGTAAAACTTTTCTGCCACAAAAGTTTTTTCTTGGTAGGACACTAAATGTTATGTTAATTTATATCTTAGTAAATATCTTGTATTTGTATCATTTAATATAGTATACTATATAGATAATTAATATATTCATTAATCTTTTTCGATAGAAAGAAAATGAAAAGCCTGTATGTTTCTTGTAAAGCCTTTTATAGATGATCGGACGTTTACCGTTCCCTTACTGGAAAATACACTTCAGTGGGTTTTATACGAGGAAGATACAGAATATACGTAGATTCATCTAACACAGTCTGGTTGGAAACAATTTCGTTTTAACAATTTTAGATTTAATTACTGAGGAATAACTGCAGATGAAATCGTAATTTTTTTGATTACATCCACTTGATAATGAACTATCTGGTGGTTTCGGATTTAAGTAGAAGCCATGGCCTATAGACAACAAATCATCGACATTCTTAGATCACAATTCAGGATCTTCAGGGTAGGTACCTATTTGCTGTGGAGCAGTTGGCTGAGTTTCAGGATGAAGTGAATTACAGGGCATTAAAGGAATATCAAACCATTTGGAACATCATCTCATTTTTGTAAACAATGATCTTCTGTCTACATTTTTATGAATCTTCACTTAGTAGCTATCTCCCACACTTTAGTATCACTAAGCAGACCTAGACTCTCCAAATTTCCGTAAATGCACAGTCGTTGATTCTGAATCAACGACTCGTAATTCTATTTTAGATTCCAGAAAGATCTCAATGACTTTATATAAAGAAGTTCTTTTGCGGCATCGAATTTTATGCACAATAGTCCCTAGTTGATTTATGGCTAGGATCCGCAGTCTGTCAGGTGATATATGCGGGCTTTTCGCTGTCAAGACTCCGAGGATAAATAAGTATTTTTTAATTGGACAAAAAATTGGCATCAAGTTTAGAATAAATTATAGTCCGATATTTTAGTAAAAGTTACTAAAATAATTTATTTTAATTCGAATTTTCATAAACTTTTAAATACAAGTTTTTGTTATCGTGAACAAGGGTGAAAAGGTGCTTCAGAATGCATATCTAAAGATAGTTTTTTAATGTGAAGTAAGCTATTCTGATGTTTGTACATACTTGGGACTGAAGGTTAAAACTCTATTGGATCATTGTCATCACGTGTCTGTAGATTTCTCATTTAAAAGAACACTTCAAACATAATCGATCCAAATGAAATCCTTGAGGTTAGGAAGATCCTAAATTTGATGTCATGTAACCAAATGCAGGATCAACTTAAACATATTGATAGTGGGTCGCAATAAATCTTTCGAGTCGTAGTAATAAAAATCTCTAATAAAAATTAATACCTGAAAAACTTTAAATATATTTATTTATATAATACAATAGTTTTTTTAAAATTTCACTTCGACATATATATAGGTATAAATTGCTTCGACAGAACTCAGGTTACCTCCTACCAGAATCACCGAGGCGTTCTAGTGGGTATTTCCAAATTATTTCCCAAAAGTGGCAACTTTTGGCAAATAATTTGGAAATACCCACTAGAAAAAATAATGTCTTAAGGCGGAAATGACGTTGCTTAGATCCAGGTCTGTTTTTCTCTAACCGCTGTGCACACTTCGGGGATCTCTACAATTTTTAATATTTCTAACCAGATTTGTAAATGGCTTGATGTTATGTTAATTTTTTTGAGTTCAAAGCCTACCCCAGAACATATTGTAGTAATGTTGGAATATTTTCAATACATTTTGATTAATGAGATAAAATGAATCTTCACATAATTTTTGGTTAAACAGGTCAGCATCAACAAAAAATCCCTTGTGATGGATGAAACCATAAGCCGTTGGTGTCATAAGCTGAATCTACTTTAATCACCAATATGCATTGTCCATATTATATCATAGCAGAAACTTCTCATCATATCTATTTTCTCATCTTCTCTTCCATGCAGGAAGACTGATCTAGGAAGAAAGATCGAGCTGTCGGATTTATGTAAACTGTCAATAATTTTTAAGGTGTTTTGGGAATAATCGTCACTGATATAAATGTCAAAGTAAAAAAAAATATCTAATCTTTTATACGAAATGATTTTCGTTTATTTTGCAAAAAGCTTTTTGATTACATGCACATATTAGGTAAATACCTAAGGGTTACAACCTCACCATGCATCATCTTCAAATAATTTAAACATCTCTATTAAATTTATAATAGCAATTATACAGTATAGTAATGTAATATATAATAATAATTTCGCTATTATCACGTATGGCAATTAAAAGAATATTTACAACGATTTATAAGTTAGTGATGATAAGGTTAAAATTAAGATTTATAAGATAACCAATGAACGGGTTAGTAAACTCTGATATAGTTATAACAAAACTGTAATAATCTATGAAAGTTGTGATATAAGTATCTAACAATAAAATTAATAACATAAGAGATTACCTATCACAGTCCATGATTGATGTTGAACAATATAAAAACACAATAGTAATAACAAAATCTGAGAAGGAACTAACAGTTAAATACTTGTGTGAGGAAGAAATGGTTCTCTATAATTACCTATCCTACCACTGATTTGAAATCCACTTAATACTATAAATTAAAACGACAAATTTAACTGTAAACTATTCTATACACTGAACTATATTAACTATTACACGGTTTTAACTTACAATATTGCTGCCTTTTGTAATATTAATAATCTTTAGTATATCTGATTGCTTTTAGCTTACTTATGAACTTAAAGTTTCATAGTCTCCTTATTAATTAGCGTTACAACATTGTTAAAAGAACAGATTTTAAATATTTCAATTAAAACAATGACATTAAAAAAACAGTTATTTCTCACAAAGCTTGATCTTAATTGAAAATCTAAATTGATCTTGACATTTTTGTTGTTTCTTTCATTATTTCAGTTTTACTTGAAAATTTTCATTCTAGTCTGGCGTTTGAAATTTAAAATTGCGTTTATGAAATAATAATCAGTTCTCTATGAACAATGTTGAAGACTCAACAGACAGAAATGTTATAAAGTTTGAAACACTTCCTACTCTTGTTATATGTCGATATAATTTAACACACATACTATATGTTAAGGCTACAACGAAAGAAGACAAATAAACTGGACGGATATCAACTGAAACAAATAATCTTAGTAACGTGGCATCTAAAAATAATATAGTAGTTAAAATTGTACCACGTAACAAGAAAGAAGATATTTTTATTGACAATTAAAAAGATGTTAGGATCTTTAGAGCTCAGATATGATTTGTTAGAGAGTTAGTTGTAATATCTAAAGAATTCACAACCATTGATTATTACTCAATTAAATTACAACCCGCTTTGGCATTACCCCGGGTATACACTTAGAATGACAGACACTAAATCTTGGTTATACCTCTTTTTTAAAATTCGTTACTCTATAAACTATACGGTTTTCTATGCTATAAGTTTTACAATAAGTTTGAGCCTAATTACTTATTTAAAAGGAAGACACATTCAATTTACAATAGCAATCGTTCGAAATACATTAAAATAAACTAGTAAACCTTTGGATTCTACACCAATTATTAAGATACATGAAGGAAGTAAGTGTAAGGACAAATTATTTTAATAATAAAGAGCCAATTCAGCCTGTTAAGCTGGATTTCAATAATCTATATGTAGTAAGATTATTTGAACAAAGCATTTGTGATAAAATAAAATATTTTGATCAAAAATCTAAGTAAGTTAGATCTTCATGTTTAATTTTTACGTATTGCCAAAAATATTTTCTGTATTATGTGAAACACTTGAGTTTAACGCATCTGATTTTAATAAGAGAATTATAGTATATATTGACGATGTTATTATTTTTATTAAGGAATCGATCAAAGTTCTTGATGATTAATAAAGAACAGACCTTAAAATAAATTTGACAGTAGTTAGTTTTTAAATATTACATCTATATTAAGAACAGAGTATTGGACACAACACTGACACATCAAATCTAATGGGTTTGTTAATAAGGTTAATTATAGCACATTGATAATTATTTTAAAATCGTTTTTTTTTTCTATTGAAGCGTTATTTGTCCCCATATCATTATCGTATCTTCCTATTAATGTTTAAACAAAATTATTAAATACTAAAGTTTCATTAAAACTAACTAGTTCATATATTTTATTTACATTACTTATTATATTTACTAGTATTTTATTTGAATTAACTTGAAATTATGTACAACCTTCATGAATAATGTTATTTATAATGAGTGTAGTATTAACTTAAAGAACATATGATAGATAATTAGTCACTTGTTAAAGTAAGAATTTCAAAATTGTTCAGAAAATGTTCTTAATGTTAAGAAAATATTTTTTGTTCCTTTTTAGAAGGTGAATTGTAAAATCAAAACAAGTAGTAAAATACGTCATCTTTTACCTAAACCTACATTTTTTCAATACAAAATATAAAAGGTGAATTGTATCCTAAAGAGATATTATAATTATTCCTAGAAGTTAATTTAGTTTCAATCTTTTGCTATTTTACATTAAGCTTAAAGTACTTCCATCGACTATATATTTTTAATAAATATTTCTATTCATTAACTATAAATATTTACATTAAATATTATTTGGCCTACACATTATACATTTATTCCGTACAAATTAAATTTATAGGCCTCTTGATACATATAATATCAGGCTCTAAATCTATTACTATTAATGCATTTAGAAAACAAACCTATTTTATTATTCTAATTAATGCTAATTCTAGTTTCGGAATTATATATTATGTTCTGATTAATTCTAGAACATTCTCATTGGTTACGCGTTATCATAGAAAAGTTCTTTGGTAAACAAAACAGTTTTAATATCTCGAAGTAATCAAAAATAAGTCTGAACATAAAAGAAGCCATGAACGACTCCGGGATCTGTATACTTTTTAATATTCTACTTGGGTTTTATTCCGTCATTATGTTTCTGGCAAAGTTCCAAGAGAAATATTATTATGTTTCACGTTGATTGCTTAGATTACCATCATCAATTAAAATGTCAGTACTTAGTATATGTAAAGGTACACCTTCAACTTCAACAAGGTTACTATTGGTTACACCAGCCTACTTGGAGCTAGTCTAGTTCATTAAGAACTCAGTCGATGAACTTTGGACACTATGAGTACATCAGGGCCTAGGATTCGTTGAAATCAAATTAGGCCTTAAACGGCTGTCACTTGTCCATTAAATCTTTAAAGTGATGCTAAATCAGACGCTCTTCTAGAAGGAACTGGTACCCTTAGCTGCGCCGATCCTCTTCGATCTAGCCGCTCCATCGCATCCAAGTCTGAAGCACTGCGCTTGCAAAAACTACAAAACGCACAAGCTAAAGTGTTTTTGAAAGCATTACGAAAGTCTCTGTTGAAATACGCGTAGATGATAGGGTTGAGCGCTGAATTAAAGTAACCAGTCCAAAACATTATCACTGTCACTACATCTGGACATTTGCAGGAGTCGCAGAGGGATGTCGACACGTAGTAAAGGAAGAAAGGTAGCCAGCAGAGAATAAAGGCGCCCATTATGATGCCTAAGGTTCTAGCCGCTTTATGTTCTCTTTTCATCTTCAGGAGGTTTCTATCCTTAGTTGGAGTAGTCGCGTTCATGTGTAACGCTCCATTCTTATCGCCTACTTCTCTTGAATGCCTATGCATCAGCATCGCGTTACCAGCTCTCGCGTGTAACGCCTTCTCTTGCCGATTAGCTTCTTTGAATATCGCTAAGTACGTGAATATCATAATAGTACAAGGTATCCAAAACGATATTGAACTGGATATTACGGCGTACGGCTTGTTTACTTTGAACTCACACTGGTCGTCCCTTCGATGCTCGAGGAAATCAGTCGTTGTATACCATCCCATGAATATAGGTACGTACGATATCGTTATGGGACTAAGCCACGTTGCAGCTAACATTACGAACGCCATCTGCAATTGAAAATATTATATAGAATGATTTTATATTACACTTGATCTATTTGCTAACAAAAATACTTTTATCATTTCATATCTATTGCAAAGTGTCAATAGAACTTTTATTTATTGTATAAATAACAATTTAAGTTTTTAGAAATATAACAGCTAAATTATTCTTTGAATTGGATGCTTCAAATATTATCATTGATAAAATTGTGAATGTCAATTCTGTTTAGATAACATATAGATTTAAAAATTAGACTGTTACCAAAAATTAAACTGCTTGCATTTATGATAAAGCATGACATTTCATTCACGAAATGAATTGGCAAGAAATAACACTTCAACTGTCAGCCGGGTGACTTTCGTTTTATATGTCATTATAGTTGATTGCTAGTACTATTCTTGAGTTTCATTGTAGTACAATTATTAATAATTATGATAGGCAATGTCAGTTATGATTTGAGACGAGAATATATTTCACGTTTGTATTTGTATCAATTATTTTTATTTTGGGAACTAAGAACGAATTCAATACATTTGTTTCTTTGGATAAAGGAAAGATATAGATGTACATTCCTATTGTAATAAGTAATACCTGTACCTTAACTACAGGTTAAGAGGGGTTGATGTTATTGACTTCGAAATTACCCATATAAATTTGTTTTTTTTATATATAGTGTCATACCTTTTTTGTCATTTTGATGGGATACTTCAAGGGCTTCACTATCGCGTAGTATCTGTCCACCGATATACAACAGAGATGAAGTATTGACGTGGAAGTGAAGTACACATCTGATGAGTTCCATAGGTCACAAATGGTTTCTCCGAAGACCCACCCTTGGTTGAACTGGACGCTAAAGTTGAACGGCATGACCACCATCGCGACGAGGATGTCGGCGAACGCGAGCGAGACGACGAAGTAGTTTGTTATAACACGGAGTTTTCTGGAAAGAGGTATAAAGTTTGAAAAAGAAATGATGAAATCATACAAGAGGTAGTTAATATTGTTGTAAAAATATGAACAAGATAATATCAAGGCTAACAAAAAAAAACCTAAACTTTACTTTTAATAAAGTCAACGCAATTTAATTGTCCTTTGAAGGCCCTTAATGTAGGTTGAAGTTTTTACAATGCACTGTTGTACAAGGCTAATAGAGGAGGATTACCCCTATTGAATGTCACATTAGTTGTCGTAAAAGCAAAAGGAATATTACAATTATTTTCAATGTATTAAATATTATTAAGATGCATTTGAATAAAGAACACTAGATTCGCTTCGTAGCGCTATTACAAATTCTTCAAATGTAATATAATAAATGGCAAGCTGTAAGAAATCTATATACTATATACTATAGATGAAGCGCTAGTATAACATGGAACATAGCTCTCCTAGCCACTGCCACTTCACCGGCCTAAAAGCTGCCTTTAAACACCCTCTTTTTGTAGCATCTTTTAATTTTGATAAAATAAAGAAAATCATTCGAAAAAATTATTCGTAAAAAGATTATTGAAACCCGTAATAAATGAGAGATACAAATTTTCTTGCTTCAGATAACTACAAATTTAGTGAAAACTGTAATAATAATTAAAATAACTGATATAACATTTAAACTATTTTACCTATGTCTCATAACACTGACGATGACGAGCATGTTGCCCAGCACCGCCATAATGACGATGAGTAGAAGAATGCAAGTCCGCAGCTTGAAGACCACGCTACTCGTCCATTCGTCGGCTTCGGTGGTATTAAACGCTCCATTTGTAAAGTCGTCGCCTGTCGCGTTCGACGTCCCGCCATGGGAACCGTTTACGCGATCCATATGTAGGGATCTAGAATTAAATACACACGATAAAGAGTGGTTAGTTCCTATCGACTCTTTGTATTACGTTGAGTACGATCATTTGTAGAAATATTGTGAAGAACTAACTTATTGACAAACAATTTGTTTACGGTTGATACAATCAGACAGATTAAGAACTCTGTCAAATTTGTGAACAAATTTGACGGCTTGCAATAGATATAATAATAACTAATGGAAAATAATGGGATTTTTAGCGTTTTGTAGCTGTTCCTAACAAAATTTATAAACTGATTTATAATTTGGAAATATTGAATGAAGCGAAGTTTCTCTGTTTACTAGTATCCAAAAGATCAGCTCATACGTGCTTCATTTGATCCTGATAGGAGAAAAAGTATTGAAATAGCTGCTTCTGTACGATTGTCAAATTTCTAAGTCAACGGCCGCACTGCGAATCCCGCAGCGAGCTTTATCTTGGATTTCTAATCAGAATTTCAACTTACAAGTACTGCGAATACAATTCCACGCATTTTTTGCTGTCTTTACCCAGTTAAGAACGCAAAACATTGGCAAAAAATTTAAAACGCAGTGGGTTGGATAAAGCGGAAAAAATAGTTTTGTTTGGAATTTTTTTCGCGTGGATGTGCGCACCGTTTCATTACATTTCAACATGTCGCGAAATGTTGCGGAAATTATAGCTCAGCATAATATCGCAGTGCGGACTGGTCCTTAAATTTACGAGGCGCTTTAATTCTAAGAATCCATCTTTTGCTTTTTGTGTATGTTTTCTTACTTATATATTGATGATTTCTTAATAAATATCATTGTTAACAACAAGAAATGTTTTATGTGCATTCGCGCCCGTAAAAATGTGGGTGTGTCAAAGGAGCGGCCTGTTTGTCGCGGTCGTTGAATTAAGAATATCGTCATTCGACCCCTTAGTCATGTTAGTATCGATTTGTCTTATATTATTTGTTATAAAATTGGGCACACATTATTATTAAATGTATTTCGATAATAATTTAACATCTCGATAGGTATTAACCTTTTCTAAGGAAATGTCAATAAAAACTTTATTAGTACTTCAAATGATTCCTGAATAACTACTTGTACACTATCTATTCAGGATTGAAAGTCTACGTACCTTTATCACGCTCTCTTCGCTTCTGTTTTAACGCCACACACATCCGCGCTATTGTCACTATGAAAAATCTCACTTATCATCATAACACTTCACAAAGCAAATCGTTCACTTATCACTGAGTAAAGTTGCTCCATGTCTTTCTTCTTGACGGTCTCGGTTTTTCTCTTCTCCGATAATTTCTTCGTGTTCATCTTCGTTCGTGTTGTATCTTAGTTGGATACATTACGAAGTTACGGCATCGCTTTCTGGAACAAAAGAATACACTCTGTTAGAATTTTTGAGTTCTTCAGTAGCCAAATTTGAAAAACTTTGTCATAGTTCTGTTTGTTCTTTGTTTCTTTAAAAGAGGAGTGAAAAAGCACTTTATGTGCCAGCAAGATGAGAGTGGCTAGGACAGTATGTCGCATGCTTCACTAGCTATCTTCACATATGGACTCCTCTACTGCTTATCATCAGGTTGTGTCGAGTCATTTGCTGAGCTTTATATATAAAAAAAATAGTTCATAAAACTTTAGCCAATTTAAATTAAGATGTTGAGGTGATGTTTATAAAGATATATTGTCTCCTTTAATTATTGAGTAAGTTGAATTTTTCTAGGACTTATTTAATCAGCATATTTGGATACGCATTTAATGTATGACAAATTATGTCACCATTTTAGAACGTCAAATATGTGTATAAAGAAAGAGTTGAGATATGTAGCCGGGTTATGTCGCATGTGGAGTATAAGTAAAAGCAATGGCAGAATTGATATTATATGTTATAGTATATAATGTATATGTAGTATGTATGTGTATATGTTGTTGTTGTGTTGTTGTATTGTGTGATATAGTGTATTGTATGTTACTAGTGAAGTTTAAAAAGAGAGCGATTATATGTAATTAAAATATTTTTGTTACAAATACGCCTTTTTTTCCAAAAAAGGCAGGTGAAGCCGCGGGCAGAAGTTAATAATTTAATTTTTATAGGACTTACGTATCTTTAACTTTTATGTGAACCTTTTAGACTTAACTCTAGCTGAGTTTCTGAAAGTCGATATCGTTATGTAAAGTGAAAAGAAATTTCTTATGAAATTAAAATATTTCCATTTCACAGTCTTTGAAAATTATATCTATTGTATCTGAAACATTGAATTATTGTAATATAGAAATATTACTTGACCTGTACTAATCACTATTAAGGCTAGTATTTCAAAGGGTTTGAACTCAATAGAAACGTGCAACAATAGGTTAGAATTAAGGAAAGTCACAGAACAAACGTTTATATCACAGAGTTTTGTAAGCTTTATGTAACATTTGCTTTCGTTGATTTAACTAGTCCCATGAAGCAATCTATTATTAAATTAAGTATTTACTACAACTCAAAATGTCAGACGTTATTACCTTTCCTTGAGAATATAATCTACTAGTGTTTACTTTAACTCATTTATTATTATGTATATGTATATTTATGTGATGTATTTATATAGTTAGTTTTAAGTTTATTTAAATAATTTTTTATATGTTTTTTGTTTTATTTTATTACATTTATGATTTTTTTAAACTAATTCTACCTTTTCATTAACTTTACTTTGTAGAAGGACTGCTGGAAGAGTTTTCTTTTTGGAGATAAACCGTTGTGAAATGCCTTTTAATTTTTTGTATATTGAAAGTAAAAAAAAAATATTTAAATATCAATAGATAACGAACTGTTTACGAACTGAAAAACAAAACTATCTGAAATATCATCTATCTGTGAAGGTTCGGATAAAGCTCTTTTCAGTTTAGATTTCTAAAACTACTAAAGTAGAATAGAATAGAATAATCTTTATTGTACATCAGCCAATTCAAGAAGAGAAATACATAAAAAAACTTTTAACTAACTTTGTACATAGGGCGACCTATCTATATTACCTAGTATCTATAATATGTACTCTCAATCCCTAATAATGCGTCAAAATCGTTCAGACTGTGTTAAATCCAGAATAGGATTTTCCGCTCTTCGATCACAATGCGAAATCAATTTAGTAATCCCATTATTTATCTCAGTATCAACACATGCGATATCATATCATGTTTGGCCATCATTCTCAATTCCATCAAATGGATTCGTCAACATTTGACCACTGTTAGAATAGTTCAATTACTTCAACGGACGGTTTCAATAACTCTATCTATTGATGCAGTAAGAGATAGGTTTGCTGTAGCTTATTTCAGATTAAAAGGCTTTTTCATTCAGGGGTAACTTAAAGTATCAATTTTGATCCAAAACAATATAATAGGGGTTTTAATATGAAATCACAGTTTCAACGTATAATGTTCCACGTGTTTCTTTCCATATAAGAGAGTTTGAACTAAGCAGGGGATATATGAAGGCATTTACAGAGGATTAAAGATGGTGTTTAAATGCAAGTTTCATTAAAATACTTCTCGAGTAGAGTTAATTATCATGTTATCATGGGGAAACGATGGGGAACATCGATTGTTGAGTTCAAAGTTCTACATAGTATATGTTCACGCGCAAGCTCGCAAGGAGGCTTCGTAGCGAGAGACATGCCGCCTCCTTGAAGTATGGATGAACGGCGTGTGACTGTTTTAGAAGAAAGCCGAGTTCGGCGATTGTCTTTTGTTTCTTTTCTTCTTGTTATCTACTTTTTTCTTTTATTTTATGGAATCGATTGTAAATACCAATTAATATTTAAATACCAAATAATATTTTAATATTATATTATATCCTACTTTAATCTTTTGTATTATTGTTCGCACGAATAGTATATATCATTATTTCTTGACCTGATCTTTGAAATCTGTAGTGAATTAGATAATGGAATAACTACCAGTTACCATTATATTACTTCGCTTTAGAGAATTGTTGTGGCTTTCAACCTGGAGTAACCATTGCGTTTATTTTTTGTCCATATCACAAAAAAGGTTGCTTTCAAAGACTTATTCAATAGTAAATTATTCCTCATGTTTCTTGTCGCGGTTCCAGTTATCTTACGTGAGAATTACGTGTACACCAATTTGTTGAATTATGAATAACAGCTGAAACGTGCCACTATAGATACATTAGCAAGATACGTTACACAAAAAACAGTAAAAATTGTTCGGTATTCGTAACTTGTATTTGGTTAATATGTAACTAATCCTGTCCTAGAACAATACGTGCCATTATTACTACATGGAATGTGTTTTTGAAGTTTTTTGATAATGAATTTTATTGGAAAATAATAATAATATTGTCTCACTCTCACACCTATTATCTAGTTCAAATTAAGCATAGTTAAGAGCTTGTGTTATTGATACTAGATTATGGAGAAATAAAGTTTGTAATCTGTATATAAATATCAGAAATATACTTAATAAACATACGAGCTTCCATAACTGATCAATAAATATTCATACTCATCATACAAATATCTGCCCCTACCGGGATTCGAACCCGGGACCTTTGGCATATTAGACAGGGGAACTTGTACACTCGACTAGACGGCCGGCAAAACAAAAAACAACCTGGTTCAAAGCATGAATTTTTTATATAATTATGGTGTCAACTACACGAACCACATGATTGTTAGCGGTTGTTGAAATCTATACGCGATCCTAAAAGCAATATTAGTAGGTAATCAACAGTGATTATTGTATTGGTAACATGCTTTAATTCAATCAAAAATTTGTAAATTATTTATAGAGATTTTTAATAGAGACTCATGATAATAACATTAAAACTATAACTTTATTACTAAATACATAAGTATCATTATTAAAAATCTACATCCACAACGGAGAAGTTTGGTATTTCATGACTTGATTATTAAAATTAAAATATGAAACATAAATGGAACTTTAAAGATAAGCATGTGTGTATTTGTATGGGCTCTTTCAATGTTCTTTGTGATACGTATACATATGTTTTCTCGTATATACCTAGTAAACAACAACAACAAATTTGTATACAAATGGTGTTTTCAGCCCACTCTCTGTTTATTAAACAACAAATATCGACCTGAGTACGTGCCTAGACCGCAAAATTCTGATTGGTTACTCGAAAGGGCGGTATAATTTTACAAACAGAAAACACGACGGGTACGTATTTGAGAACAGTATTTTTATTAAAATTATGTAATTACATTTTGAAAATTTAAAGTGACATATAACTGAACTTTAACTTGATAAAGGCCTCGATTTTGTTATGTTCGGACAATTTTTTTAATTAATTTCAAAATAACTCCCTCTTCAATTCAGTCAATTGATGACTATAAATTGGGGGCTATTAAGGATATTTGACTTATTTGTACGTACATCAATAGACATGTCGATTAAATTAAGTCAAAGCTGAACGGAAGTTCTAAGTGTCGACTAACTCAACATGCCTAAAAGTTATATTATTAACACTAATATATTAAATTCGTGTGAAAGAGAGATCAATACTTAATTTTAATTTAAGAGAATGGCCGCAATATTCAAAATCTTCTTCTTCTTATTTGGGGTTTTATGGCGCTTTCTGTGTTCAAAATCTAACTCTCAGTAAGTTAAATTCAAATATTTATTATCTTTTAAAAAGGGTAAAGCTATAATTAAAAATAATAAAATGGCAATTTGACAATGTCAATCAGTATTAACATTAAAAATATGTCATAAAAATATCAGAAAATAGTCATTCAACTAATAAATCTAATTTCGTTTCATTTAATATAATTTAAAATGTTAAAATATGATTTATTTAATGTGTTTTTATGTATATAAAAATGTTATGTTATGTTTATGTTTATGCTTCGTTTTATATTTACCAAATTGTTTATTTGCCTTTCTTTAGGCTGGCAGGATGTACCCGTACATCGTACAATAATTTAAAGGTGTCAATGTCTCGCGTATAGTTTAGGTCACTTAAACAATATTGTAAATTATAATTGTACCTACGATTATTACCACGCAGCACTTTGAATTGCCAATCATTTATATATACTTAATTACGTATGAAATATATCAGTGTTAAAATAATTATCATTGGGTTTGCTTACATCTCGCACTCATCTTGTAAACTGTAGATCACCTTACAATGTTTGTTGAATGAATAAAAAGCCATTTCTAATAAATAAATTCGCAATACTTTCTTGAAATCTGTTAATTATAAGGTAAAGGATAAAGGTGAAAATTCCTTCGGGTTGCCATTTTAAATTATATTAAGATAATGTTTTTGTAATAAGTCATTAGGTAAACCATTATAACCGTTGTAATTTTTATAAAGTACTTTATAAGAGGAACAAAATGAAAGCAGCATTAGAATTATATTTTAATGCGTGAAGGGTTCTTTATCCTGCAATTATTATAATAACGTTGTCGTGGCCCAAGCTAGTTATTTGTCAAATTAATAAGCATAATGACTTATTTTAACAAACTCTTCTAAGTTTTGCCAACCTTATCTAAATGGAATTAAGTTTGACTTTACAGTGTCACTTATAAACTGTTCACACTATTGGACAATAAGCGACACGTGATTTGAATGGGTACGTTACATTTCATATAATTACGAATGAGCTAATTGCAACGGATAAAATGTTCATTGGATATAATTTAACTGAGTCAAAATAAACTTCTTTAATAACATTACGAATCTATATTATTCGTTTGACATATTTATAACGTAATATATTTTTGTAAATAAAAATTAAATTTTAATCTTAAATTGATTTGAAATATAGTCTTACAAAGTTTATACGTTGTGTTATCGATAGTATTCGGAACTGCTACAAAACTGACTTCAATTAGACTTGTCTAAACTACCCCTAGAGTGTAATATAGCGTAGCGTAGGCACTGATGGAATGGCAAAGCGGACCGCGAGCTAAAGAAATGGTGGTTTACAACAACAGCAAGCCGAAGCAGCTGTGGTAGATGAAAGCGTTGATAAGCTCGCGAGACACTGCTGGAGCACCGATGCCGTGACAGAAACCATATTTGATGTATCATCTGATAATTATAATGAATAATGACTTAAATAGCTTATTATACCGAATGTATAGTAAATCAAATTTATGTTGTATCACATAAAAATAAAATTCTATATTAATGTTAAACGTTATATAAGGGAGTCGTTATATCAATTTATTTTATATGAAATAAAATTTTACTACTTGAACGTTAGATCATCAGTATTTTTATCAAAAATTATAAACCCTTTTGAGTACTTGGCTGTGGTACCTCAACTTTACAGAAGATAACCAAATCATACTTTTTTGTGGTATGTATCAGTAAATAGGGTTGTGAGAACATTCTGAGGAAGCGATATCTTGGAAGAAAGGGGGAAACTTCCTATATACTGGAGAAATACAAATTTATATTAATTCTAACACTGTAGGTACAGCGTTAGTGGTAAAATTAGTTGTAAGATGCTGTTTTCAAAATTCAAGAAATAGTATGACTCTTTCAATCTACAGGACAAAGTCAAGTTGACAAGTTAAGATATTTATATTAACTTTCAAATGTAAATGAAACCATTTACATTATTAATTATATTTATTTATATTTCATTATTTCTCGATCTACCAATATTATTGTATTATATTCGCTAAATAATATCTTATATTGTATTATTTTTTCAACATCGCATTTTATATATTCTGCAACGAAAGTGTTACATAATCTGTATGTGAGTATTGAATCCTAAAAGAGTTATTTTGCTGCCACCACTGGGCACAGCTCGAAATTTTATTCAAATTACTGACATTGTCGAAACGAATATATTTCGCAGTCTATTCTTGGGGCAATAAACCCAAATAAACATTGGGAAAGTTCCCAAAACAAACTCGACGTCTTTCTAAAACCTTAAAAGGTCGCCGGAGTTTTTCCTCGTGTATTTGTTCAGCTGTCAAAATCGTCGAAGCAGAATTCGATATAGAAAGCCTTGAAACTCAGCAATAGCTTTTTAACAAATGGGATCTAAGAAAACTGAAAATCTATACAAAACCTAATGTCTTCTTGTAGATGTTTATTAGTATTATTTAATACATAAATCTGTTTCACTATAGCACTCAAATATTGACTTTATCAATATAATACCAATAATGAATTCGTAAATCAAAAACATACAAACAAAAACAAGACAAAGAAACAAACTTACAAAAATATTTCATTTCATTTTACAATATTATATGTTCATCAAAATTTCTAATGGTTTAGTCCATATATATTTTATAATCAACAAATGATATATTTTTCCAGTAAATATTTAAAGATGTGAATAGTAACAAGAAATTAATGAAACGAAGTTAACAATGAACAGCTAAATAAAATTTGTACTGTACTTATAAAGAATTTAACATCTAAATCACAAACTGATTAAATTTATGATTTCAAAAATCCCTTCATTAAAATACTACGTAGACTTAAAAGGTACTTGTTTAATTAATATATCATTAGATAAAATGAGCACCACGGTAGATTAGTGGATCGAATGCTCTGGTTTCGATAAGAAAACCAAGGATTTTTCGCTATGGTTGGTCTCTGGATGGGTCAATAAAAAAATTATAATTCATGTTAGAATTCAAACCCACTATCTGCCACGATCCGAGTTCTTGGGAGAACTTATGAATTTCTTTCAATATTTTTACAATTTAATGATTTTTTTTTATGTAAATGAAAGCTTTTTAATGTAAAAGTGCCCATATTTTGTAACGGAGAAAAAAATATAAAGATATAGCTATATGAATATAAATATCAGAAATACATTTAATTAATGCACAAACAACTCATGAAAAAATATTTTTAGCCATCAAACAAATATTTGCCATATTATTTCT
Source organism: Acentria ephemerella (assembly GCA_943193645.1). Classification (NCBI taxonomy): domain Eukaryota; kingdom Metazoa; phylum Arthropoda; class Insecta; order Lepidoptera; family Crambidae; genus Acentria; species Acentria ephemerella. The sequence continues at coordinate 7,414,733 of OW971896.1, read as the reverse complement.
GGCTAAGTAGACTGAAGTCCCGGATCGAGTACTGACCACTCGAACAGACAAATATATTTATATTGTGTGTTTCATTCGTATCTCAAGCAATAACAAGATAACAATTTATATCAAAGTTGTGTGTAGTGTTGAATGTGTATGTATTCCGTAAACTCTAATTACATTATCTTTATTTATGTTTAAAACGAAACACGCTAACCAATCACATAAAATCATGAAAGATGAAACCAAGTTCCTTCCAAAATGTAACAGACTTAAGTGTATTTAATTACGACTCTAAATCCATAAACGTTAGACTTATCTGTGTGACCTTAATAAAGTGGTATTTTGCATTCGATTCCAACTCCCAAGGATGGTCCCATTGTTATGCCGACAACGCTTAGAATTTATGAGCTATGTGGAATTCCATGGCGAATGTGGCGGCCCATTCGTAATAAAAAAGATATGGTTTTGAATATAACATAACGCTTAACTTCATAATGACTGTATGCACAGCAGTTGTATGCTTAATACTGAATTTATTTGATGAGGTATTACGCAAATTAAATACTGCAATACGGCTGTATACAGTCGTATTGCAGGTGGAAGGCTGTGCTAATTTTGAACCACATTTTAAAAAAATCTGTCTAACTATTACTGTTACTGATAGTTTGTATAAAGCCTGTATTGTTTATATGTCAGTTTACTTTTTAATATATTTTGATACTAGATTGTTTTATATGTTTTGATGTTGTTGTCAATATACCGGTGACGAGTAAAGACGTGGTTTCCTTGTTTTTCCCACTTCTCTCCAGAATACAGTCCACAGGCTCCCCGAGCTAACTACCGTAACAATTACTATATCAAGTACCATGAAACATCACCTCATAGAAGTAAGGTTTATGCTAAGAAATGACTTACCCACAATACAATTACCAAAAAATTTTTGTTGGTTGTATTTGGTATAGAAAATTGACTGAACGCTCTCCTATAGATTAGATCGGTCAGCTGATACAGTAATATTCAAACGTCATAGAAAAATAGTTGTTTAAGATAGGATTCAAAGAATGTGCAAAAGAATGCATTAAATATAATCCATCATAAATTATTAAACCTACCACAGTTACAGTATTCTAAGCTAACATTATGCTAATAATTATAAAACTGAAATTTACTCAAAATAACCTCAAGATTAAGTAATAATAACAAAGTAACAAACTTAACAAGCCGTTGACATTTAGTTGTCTTCCACGAAATGCATAATTGCAATAAAGTACAACCAATTGTATTACAACAAGGACACTTAAAAACCGCTCTTAACTCAACTTGATAAGGTCGGTGAAACGTCCTACGTATATTACTTGATTTACCGTTGATTGTACTCGTATAAAAACTTCTCCAACGTTCGTAAGAAAATGTTTCAAGAATATATTTCGTGAAAACATTCCTTTTGGCGTTGCATGTCTCGACGCCATTATTTCTGGAAAGCAAGAAATTTTCCTTTAACGTTGTCTTTTAGGCACAGCGAAATAGTATTCCCTTGTGTTTTATGAAGGGGCAGTGACTTTTCATTATGATAAATGGAATGAATACTGCAACATGCTTTGTTTTGATAAGGTATAACTGATATTAACTTCTTATGATCATAAACTTTCGAGATATAACCTCAATATTTTAAGATGATATTCATGTTAACGTTTAGGACAGGAAGAACAACATTGTTTTGGCAGAATATATATATTTTTTTATTATTTAATTAATTACTTATAATTGCCTACATAAAGTAAAAATCGATATATTTATTCAACTTTGGTACGTATATAAACACTTATTCAACTGTTCGTAAATCTACTTGGGGTCTTGACCTCAGTAGAAGACTTGATATCATTAATTAGAATTTGCAGTATAAAGAAAAGAAACTAAAATTTTATTATTGATGAGACTGTCATATCTTAAATTAATAAAATAAAAACAAAAAGTTATAAAAAAACCGAACATTGAATGAACCTAAAGAATTTCCGCAAACTTCTACGACTGTTAAATTTCAGAAGGATTTAGAAACTATCTATTTATAACATTCAAACCGAAAACATGCATCAAACTGTTAAAACGATTTATCTGGATTGATACCATCACGTAACCTTTTTTAACTTTAAAGTAGTTGGTTGTATTTTGGTACTAGTTACCTTTAACGTAACCTCAATCTTATGTCTACTACCCAGCGTTGAAGTCATTTTTTTTATCAAAAACTCAGCAAATGACTTGACACCACCTGACGATAAGCAGTAGAGGAGTCCATATGTAAAGATAGCTAGTGAAGCATGCGACATACTGCCCTAGTCACCCTCACCTGGCCAGCCCAAAAAGTGCTTTTTCACGCCTCTTTTAAAGGAACCCATGTTGTATGAAGGAGGGAATACGTGTACCAGTAAGGAGTTCTATGCTTTAGCTGTCCGATAGAGAAAGGAGTCACAAAATCTGCAACGTGCGCAAAGTAAATGTGGCGACAGTGAAAGAGTGACTCCGTAGACCAGCACGTGTACTCCTGAGTAGGAAAGGAGAGGGAGAGATGAGGTCAAAGTGCTCTTCAGAGCACTCTCCATGGTACAAACGAGAAAATGCACGAAAGTATGTTAAGTCGCGAAGCAATAAAAAAAAGTCATATTAAAATATAACCATATTCGAACCATTAACAAATATAGACGATTCAGATAAAGTAAACATTAAACGTTCTAAAATGTTCAATAGGATAATACCAGCAATCAATTAGAACATCTGCTACTCAAGAACAAAAGTCAGTAATACAAGCTAGAGGTCCAACAAAGAATATTTTATTGAACTGATTCAAAAAGTATCAGGATATAAAAGAGTTATCTTAAAAAGGAAAATGTTGGACGCCCATTTTTATAGTCCCTTTTATCTTTCAACAGAAATGGAAGAAATGGAAGACGAAATAAGGAAATATTGTGTTACGGAAAGGGTAAAATAAATCGGTTAAGAGTTGAGAGATTTGAATGAATCAAAGAAAAACTGTGATAAGAGCCTTCATGGGTAGTAATGGACCTCTGTTGTGCTCGTACAATATTTTGGGGTTAAATCATGTTTGACAAAAGAAAAAATAGATCCTAATAATATATTGTTGAGACTTATTCTTCCATTTTAAACTTACATTAAATTGGTCTGTGTTCTTATACTTTTTAAAAAATATAATAGTGATCCGACAAGTCTTGGGAGATTGAGAATGTTTGACATAACAGTATATCGCAACAAATGACTGCTAGATAGATGTATTGATTCATTTAAACTGTTTTACTATGAAACCAGATCGGATCAGATTTTTAACAAATCCAAAAATGACGTCATAATATTGATATAATAATAATGATATAAGGCAAAACATTGTAAATTCATTTGTTGTTGTTTAACGGTTTTTAGAAGAAATAGAAATGAAGTACTTAATTAATGTTAAACTGTTTTATTTAAATACGTGAGATTATTAATTAATTCATCATCATTTTAACTATGCTATATTTGTCACAGAGTAGAATTAAAGTTTGTCGTTAATAATTAAAAAAATATTTTTATTCTATTTATTTCTCAAAACTTTACAATTTTTACAGTATAATATAGAGCTGCGACTCGCAAAACGTGTTTGTGACCACTTCGACTCGCCCTGTTATATAGTTACTAAGCTTATTTTTGAATTTATTTTTTCCTTCTGCATATAATTTTGAATAACCGCAGAAAGTTCGTTCATATAACTTGGAATTACATAGTTAAGTTTTCAAGCGTCATATAAGTTATTTGTTTTACGTAGTACGTATATCTTATTTACTAAATACCATAGATTATGCGGCTTTATATAAATATATAAATTACGTTCATAGTCAAATTCAGTCAAGATTGTAATATTTACTTCATCGTATACATTAATAATTATACAATAATTAAATAAAACAAATATCGTTATTTTTTACTAAGTTTTACATATGTCACATAATTTTCGAACTAATAGATAAAGATTTCGCTTCGTTTCGTCAATTGAAGAGATAAACCCAATTACCTGATATTCAATTTTTGAAAGCTATTTGCCGTCTATTATCCCACTGGATTGGCTACGTAAGCCTTATTTGGGGCGTATTAACGGCAAATCCTCGCTTACAACTTAATAGCCATAGACTATAGAGGTCGGTTGGTAAGTGGAGTCATCAATCAATGTTATGTTCTTGGAATTTTTATAGAAACATCTCTCCGTAAAGCTGAAACAATGATTATTTACGAAACAAATAAGCTCTCAGTAAAAATGGCAGACAAAGTTTTTATTAAGCCGATGCTAATTGCAATAACTCTAGTTCTGTAAGTAATAAAAAGAAAACATGCGATTTTGACACATTGAAATGATGCTGACTTATTTTTATCTTCGCATTACCGGTGGTTGTGATCAGATCTAGTGATCAAGAATTCCATTACCTGTAGTAGTAGAATTTTTTTACCTGATATGGTTGGTGGTGGGGCTTTTTCTAAGCCCACCACGGTGTTATATAAATTCACTACCACCATCTATTTAAACAGCAATGTTAATGCAGTTGAAGGTAAGAAAGCCAGTTTCTATGAGTTTGATGCATCTTCTTTCTTAGGATTACTCTATCACTTACTCTCAGGTGAAATGAAGTCCAAAATATTGATTTATCGTTAAGTAAAAATAATAATATGAGTAAGCAACTGAAGAATCTAGTAATCAATAAGAATTACTGAGTCTTGAATTCCGTAAATCAGTTTTGCAGTATATATTCAGTTGATTTGAATAGTAAATTGGTTTTTAATAAAAATATTCTCACAAATCTCTTTGTTTATTTCAGTCTGCGTTAAACCTATTTTATTCAACGCCACGACCTTAAAATATTGCCTTTAGTTATAACCTCTACAAAGCCAACGCAAACAGAAAATATATAAAAACTAGTAGGTACATTCCCCACGTAAAAAATACATTTTAATGTCAAACAAACTAGATTTATCGAAGGCACACTCGACATCATTTTCTTTCTGACGAAAAAGATTTCGTGTACGCACAGTGATATAACATGCCCACCATTGTGTTTTTATTTCTTTTTAGTGTGATATTTTCTTTTCTTTATGTAAAATGAAACGTTACAGGTACAATAGGATTTAACAAGCTGCTTTGATATTATAGAAATGCGTACCACAAAAAGAAAATCCTTTTAGGGTACTATTTCGAGTTCGTCTAGTTCGCTTCATGACTGAAATAGAAAAGATTAGTATCCTAAAATACTCTGAAAGATATGAGAATCTTTCCTATCCATGTGACTTTAATTTTCGAAAACTTCAATGGTATCTTATTTTAGTAAAAAAATAATATAAAAAAGAATTTGTTGATGAGATCAGCGAGAAAACTAGGGTGTCACCAGCCTAAAGAATTACGAGCCTAAAATAGCAGTGAGTGCACATTGTTGGAAAGGGGCCTATGGGGCAGAAAAGTGGCCACATACCGGGTAACGTAGCCCAAAAGATATCCAACGATATACTTAAGGACTTCTCTTGGCTGATTCTATCATCTAATCTCATATTCTGAGTTAAAAATGGGAATATGCTATATTATTTATATACATTTTTAATGGGGTCATGTAACTCGGCGTGCCTTCTGCCAAATACTTCCTCCAGATCTTTCAGATGTACTCTGTTAAGAGCTGCCCTCCTCCAATATCGATCTGTATTAAATTTTTAAACCTCAGATGCTGCCGTTCTAAGCTCCATTGAAATTTAAAGCTTATCTTAAAATTGCTTCCCTGTATCACAAATTAATTTTGAACAACGTGAACGCTTCCACCAGCATACAGTGGCTCCTCCATTTTACTTTCTGGATCTACTTTTGTACTTGCAAATTGCAACCAAACAAACAATTCACGCGGGTGATTCATTGCAAATACTTTTTATTATATCTTATATACGAGGGCACAAAGTGAGGGTAGGAGCATTGTTATTAGTTAATTACTTAATAACTTACAAGCAATGTTTCAAGAATAGCGTGAGATCCCTCTGAAACCTATCACGCATTTCCCTCTTTAGTAACGGTATTGAATCTAATCAAACGACCAACTGCTAGTTCCCAAATGGAAGCTCATTGATTGGAATTGCTTTTACAGGTCAATGTTTATTTACTTTATTATCTGATTAGTAAATTAGTTTCGTAGTATCGATTACTGCTGTAATTACGAAAATCTTTTTGCATTTACTTTCGATTGTTATTTTATGATACATAAGTATTTTGGGAAATACACTTACAGTAATTTATTGACGTTAGATCGTCTTAATTTAAATCCTTTATTCAGAAAACTCATCAGTACCTTCTTCAGATTTTCAGTAAATTTTCTTTACCGTTTTCAGAATGACCTGTAATACTTATTATATATAAAAAAAATCTATACAAAAGAAAGCTATACTAGTATACTGTATAGCCGTACAGTATACGAGTATTTTATCATTGTCTTGGTGATCAACAATCACGTAGTTTTAAGGTTTGAATTAATGAATCTTATTGTAATAGCGATAAGGATCAATAAAAATCTATCAAGTGAAATGTGTATTTTTTAAGATATTAAGTTATATCAAAGAATACTGATATAATATTAGAAAAAGCATTATACAATTACGCGCTAATACACTTAGCCTCTTTATCTTGTAGCATATTATTTAAGCTGTTCCTTACTATACTGAGAACGTAAAGAAAATTTGATGTGACAAATGTATATGCGACAGACAATTTTTCTTCAGAAAACAAAGAAGTCCGAGTTCGTAATATTTTTGTCTCCGTAAAAAATATAAAACAATTGCCCTTACAAAAAAGAGACAAATCTCACACCCGAAGCGGAAAGAACTTACAAAACTCTTCCGAGGAAACGTCAAGGGTGTGTTGAAGTTTTATCTTAAAGGATTCTATTGTTGTAGCAAAAGGTGTCATTTAATTTGTTGAGTTTTCTTGACAACGCTGACACAATTAAATTTTCATTACTTCGAGGTTTCCGGGTGTATATTACGGCTTAACAAATTAATTACACTAGATGGTCCAAGCTAAAAGAACTACATATGTAATTAAGATAATCTTATTCCTGTTTTACGTGATAAGTCCAACGTCATATGTCTACCTCCAACTGGTCTCATCCATCAACTAACTCAGCAGGTGGAGGGTGGAACTAACAAGTTAAGCTTGAAGAACCGAAAACAAATAGCCCAGAATACTTCTTGCACTTTCCTTAAATTAGGAATTAATCTAAAACTAAATAATTAAATATCGTGTCGTGGACGGTCGTTGTTTATTAAAGTCTCGCCGGACGCATGATATTTGCCTACCTATATCTGCCTAGCTACCTGACCCGCTCTTTTCATTACGTTAACACCCACCAATCAAACAGTTCCTTCCCGACGCTTGACTGACTGACATAAGTTTCCGCGGTGTTCGCCACGTTGCCCTCGTTGTACTGTTTTCTGTGCCCATCAGTGCTTTCCTAGTGCCATCAGTGTTGTGCCTACCAAGTGAGACCCGGGACCCACCTACATACCTGTATCGGCGAGAGGGTAACGTACCTAGACATACCTAACTATAAAACAAACTAACTTAGCCCAGCACCTTCCCTAAACATTTTGGTAGCAGAGCGTAGTTTTAAAACGTCCTCTTTTTTGTAATTTAATTATTTTTAATATTAAGAAATATATATTTTGATATTTATTATCAAATACCTTTAAATTTTGGCCCACTTTTACTTAATTACCTATTAAAGTGTCAAAAATATTAATATTATTCCAAAATTATTCATTTTAAACCCTTTAATAACCCTTTAATCTTTCGAATGCTTAAAATCATAAATTCACCTATTATTTAAAATTAAATTAATTACGTAACTTGTTTACGAGTTAAGTGTTACCTAGCCGTCCGCTCGGAATTCTTTTGTTCTCTGAGCGACCCATCGCTGCGCCCGGCATCTAGTTAACGTATAGATTCCCGCGTGTTTACGAATTGCGAATTATTTCCTTTCCTTCCCTTTATTCGAAACCTAGTTTTTGTTAATTAGCTTTATGAACATGTCGGTTGGTAACGATACCGTCAAGGCATTCCTATACACGGAAACTGCAGAGTACCGTGAAGCTATTGGTGTCGTTCGTTTTATAGGTCAGTGGATCGACGACACACACCAAGTCTTAGACACATTTCCTCCTGCCAAGTTACGCATGCGTTTGGGTGACTTAAGCTCCCATCAGGCGCAGTTCAATGGTGCCTGTTACCGTCTCCTAGGCGGTCTCGATCCTACTATTGACGAGCAAGATTACTCGTATGTTAAGCATAAAATGAGAATAGTACAAAACAAAATAGATGACCTCAAAGTGAAAGCGGACGAGTTGTTGCTCACTTTTCACCCTGAGCCGTCCGCCACTACTACTCCTACTAAGACGCCTAGGACATCCCAATACACCTCCCCAACGAGTAAGCTTCCTGTCCTCCCTATCCCCCGGTTTGATGGTCGTCCTGATAGCTGGATCAGTTTTATCGACCAGTTTGACAGCGTTGTAGATAACCAACCTGACCTCACCCCTACTCTTAAGTTACACTACCTAGTAGGCGCGCTGTCAGACGAACCCAGGCGGCTGATCCAACACCTCAAAATTGAAGGTGGGAATTATACCACAGCCCGTGACCTCCTTAAGCGTAGGTATCACAATTTACGCGTCCTAGCCGACACCCACTTGGCCCAAATAATTAATCTACCGAACATTGGTTCCAAATTGGGTGGCTTAAGGGTATCCTTCCTCAACCCACTCCTATCGTCATACCGGTGCTTAGAACGTCTAGAACTGCCCGTAATTCACTGGTCATACATGCTAGTTCACATTTGTCTGACTAAATTGCCTTCAGACCTAAAATCCCGATTTGAGCGCCGGTATGGTGACAATCCCGAGTCCCTTCCTACATTCGACCACCTAATTTCCTTCCTAGAGGACGAGTGTAGGCATTATGATAATGTAGGTAATGCCGACATTGTCGATAATTCCCTCCAGTCAACCCACACTGTTCGTCCAACACCTAAACCTAGACTTCGTTCCCCACCTACTCCTAGAGCATATGTGGTAGTAACTCCTACACCTAATCCTACGTGCTTTAAGTGCAACAGCACAAAACACTATCTGCGGGAGTGCCCCGACTTTCATCGCCTACCTGTTCGCGATAGAACTAGTTATGTGAGAGAGGCCCGCTTGTGTTATAGGTGTTTAGATAAGCACTCCTTATCTACCTGCCGTCGTAACTATCGTTGTGGTATATGCCATCGTTCCTCCCATCACACGATGTTGTGTTACGATAGCATTCCTTCCCCGTGTGAAAGAACTGTATCCTTTCGTGACGTAGTGACAAGGTCGTCACCTCCCCGTATAGGCGGGCGATATTCGCCTCCTCGTATGAATATGCGATCACCACCTCACACGAAACCACATGTCACCCAGCATCACTACGTCCATTCCCGTGACTCACCTCGTCCTACAACTCCTCCCCGCAGTAGACCCATGTACTCCCCCCCTCCTGTCCACGTCCGAAGGACAAGTACGGCTGATGATAGGCCTCATCGCCGAGACTATAGCCCACGGACTAGTCGGAGTCCGAGACGTTGACTAGACTCCGACTCCCTCTCCCTCTCCCCGCCCGCTGCTACTAGAATCCCGTCAAACTCCCTAGTGCTTTTACCTACTGCCCTTATACATATCAGGACTTCCTATGGATACTATGTAGAAGCGCGTGCACTATGTGACACGGGAGCCCAGGGCTGTCTCCTTACCACTGATTTAGTCGTCGATCAATTGAACCTCCCTGTCACCCCATCCTTTGTACCTGTACGCGGTATAGGTAATGTGCAGTCTGTACATTCCCGAGGTACTGTCTCCCTACATTTCAAGCCCGTTCATTCCTCCTATCCCGAGATCTCAACTACCGCAATGGTCGTGGATGTCATTGCTGGTACTCATCCTGAGATTGATCTACCCAAGTCCTTAGTCAATTCTACTGCACACTTACCTTTAGCTGATCCCTTATTTCACAGACCTGGTCCTATAAATGTCCTCCTGGGTGCCGATGTCATAGGATCCCTCTTAAAACCTGAGTTCCTTAAGTACCCTAGTGGTCTTACAGCCTTGTCTACCATCTTCGGGTTTGTATTGTCTGGTCCGATCTCAGGCTTCTCCCACGAGGTTGACGCACCCATGACTGGTGTATCCCTATCACAGATCGTGGAGAAGTTCTGGAAAACAGAGGAAGCCCCCCAGATAGACATACCTAACCCATTAGACCAAGACTGTGAGACACTCTTCCAAACCACTACTACTCGCGAGCGCGATGGTAGATTTATGGTTAGATTACCCTTCCTCCAGAATAGACCCTCCCTTGGTGATTCCCGAACCCGAGCCCTACAACGATTCTTCAACTTGGAGAAGCGTTTTAAGGCTAATCCTGACTTCCGTGATAAGTACGTGTCATTTATGCGTGAATATCTAGACCTCCAACACATGTCGTTGTCTACCTCTGACCCATCCCGAGAACATTATTATATTCCTCACCATGGTGTGTTCAAGAGTACCGGGGACAAGATACGTGTTGTGTTCGATGGTAGCAGCCCTACTTCCACTAGTGTTTCCCTTAACCAATGCCTACATACAGGTCCTAAACTCCAGCGTGACATCACCCATATCCTACTTAACTTCCGCAGACACGAAGTTGTGTTTGTAGCCGACATCCGGATGATGTTCCGTATGACCTGGGTCCATCCTGATGACAGACGGTACCAGCTAGTGCTCTGGCGTGAAGATCCTTCCTTCCCTCTCCTCACATATGAACTGAACACCAATACCTATGGACTCCGCTCTAGGCCCTTCGTTGCGATCCGTGCCCTCCTTGAGCTTGCCGAGAGAGAGAGAGCTTCCTTTCCCAACGCTGCGAGAGTTCTGGAAAGTGACGTCTACGTCGATGACTGCCTGACTGGAACCCACTCCATTGAGTCAGCTCACCTACTCAAAACTGAACTTGAGGGTATTATGGCATCTGGTGGGTATGAACTACGAAAGTGGATTACCAACAGACCTGAGCTCCTTAAAGACATGCCCCTAGAGCACCTGCAGCTTCCTTATTCTTTCCAAGACTCCTCAAATCCTCAAACCATTGCTGTCCTTGGTGTTCAGTACAACCCCAGTAGTGATTGTTTTTCATATAACCTTACCTTGAACGGCAAAGAAGAAGTGATTACCAAGCGAAAAGTCCTATCCTTAATCGCCCGAATATATGACCCGTGCGGCTGGATAGCTCCCGTAGTGTTTTCAGCTAAGGAGTTTATCCAGCGTCTATGGCTTTCTGGTCTAACCTGGGACGAACCCCTTAGTAATACCCTTAGAAATGAGTGGGCTACGTTTACTAGCGACCTTATACGAATATCTGAAGTAGCCATTCCTCGCCTTATCCTACCTAGTGGTTCCACCTCCTTCTCCATCCATGGTTTCTGTGACGCCTCTGAAGCTGGCTATGCTGCTGCAGTTTATTTGCGCGCAGAACATCCTTCTGGCACGTGCTCCGTCCACCTTGCTATGGCCAAAACGAAAGTTGCCCCAGTTCGGACTCGATTAACAATTCCCAAGTTGGAATTGTTAGGAGCTACGCTCCTGTCAAAATTAGTCCACCACGTCGCTCTCTGTTTAAAGAGGTCGATGGTGGTGGCTTCAGTCAATACTTGGACGGATAGCATGATTGCCCTTGCCTGGATTAGGACGCCTCCCCATCACCTTCAAACCTATGAGGCAAACCGTGTCTCCCAAATTATTAACTCCGGAACAGTGTCCGAGTGGAGACACGTCCCTGGTCATATGAACCCGAGTGACTGTGCGTCCCGGGGCCTTCCTGTGTCCCGATTCATCAACCATGACCTTTGGTTTTCCCCTCGATGGTTGATGCAATCTCCTGACCTCTGGCCTGTAATTACAGAGCCGGATCCTGGTAGAGATCTCCCTGGACTTCGTTGCCTGGTAATGACTTCTGGCGTTCCCTCCCCTGATCCTTCGTTTTTAATAGAGCGTTACAGTTCATTGAATAAACTGATCAATGTTGTGTCCTATATCCGACGGTTTATTCATAACGCTAAAAACCCATCCAACCATAGATACCTTCCATACCATTCTCCTGAAGAACGTCGAGACTCCCTATTGTGTTTAATAAAAATTGTACAATTCACCTCCTTTCCTAATGAGCTAGATCGCCTGCATCGCGGAGATCTAATCTCGAATTCCTTGAAGCGACTAAATCTATTTATTGATGATCAAGGTCTATTAAGAGTGGGTGGAAGACTAAGAAATTCTGAGCTTTCCTTTGATTCCCGCCATCCTCTTCTCCTTCCCAAAAACAGTCATTTCACCTCCCTTTTGATTTCCCACTACCACATAGAAAATTCTCATGCTGGAACCAATACCTTGCTCGCTATCCTCGGTCGAGAATTTTGGATTTTATCGGCTCGCCGTGCCATCCAGCATGTTATTTTCAAGTGCCTTCCTTGTTACCGCCTAAAGGCAGCTGTCTCCCAACCTCCAATGGGCGACCTACCCAAGGACCGTGTTACCGCGGCTCGCCCCTTTGATGGCGTCGGTACTGACTTTGCCGGACCATTTTACACCAAAGTTCAATCGTACCGTAACCGGAAATTGGTAAAGAGTTACCTGTGTGTGTTTGTTTGCCTATCTACCAAAGCTGTTCACCTTGAAGTTGTGTCTGACCTTACTACTGAAGCCTTTATCGCAACATTTTCCCGCTTCGTATCGCGTCGTGGCCTGCCTAGCTTAATCCGATCCGACTGTGGCCGAAATTATATCGGTGCGAATAACTACCTGAAAGAATTAGAGTCCTTTTTGACACAAAATCAAGGAACTATAGGTTCCCAACTTTCGCGAACGAACATTAACTGGGTTTTCGATCCTCCTGTTTGCCCTCATTGGGGTGGTCTCTTTGAAGCTGCTGTCAAGTCGGCTAAGTCTCACCTCAAGCGGGTGATCGGTGAAACTCCCTTAACCTTTGAGGAATTAACGACTGTCTTCGCGAAAATCGAAGCAGTCTTAAACTCTCGTCCTCTTTCTCCTGTCTCCTCCGATCCTAATGACCTCGAGGTACTTACTCCTGGTCATTTCCTAATAGGCCAACCTTTAACTGCCCTTCCTGAGTACCCATTCCAAGATTCGAAAACTAGCCGTCTCAGTCGATTCCAGTTGGTGCAACAGATGACACAGCATTTTTGGTCTCGTTGGCACTTGGAATACCTCAATACCTTGCAGATGAGACAAAAGTGGACTACTCCTTCCAACCCTCCTCATATAGGCGAGCTAGTTCTTTTGAAAGACGACAACCTTCCTCCTTTACAATGGCGGCGTGGTCGCATTGTAGAAGTTTACCCCGGAAAAGACCAAGTTGTTCGTGTGGTTGAAGTCCAGACTCCCACCGGAACCTTAAAGAGATCCGTAACGAAACTAGTTCGCCTTCCTATTGAATAAATCCCTTATATCTCCTACCTTTCCTTTACGTAAACATTAAGATGTTTAGGGCGGGCGATGTGTTTATTAAAGTCTCGCCGGACGCATGATATTTGCCTACCTATATCTGCCTAGCTACCTGACCCGCTCTTTTCATTACGTTAACACCCACCAATCAAACAGTTCCTTCCCGACGCTTGACTGACTGACATAAGTTTCCGCGGTGTTCGCCACGTTGCCCTCGTTGTACTGTTTTCTGTGCCCATCAGTGCTTTCCTAGTGCCATCAGTGTTGTGCCTACCAAGTGAGACCCGGGACCCACCTACATACCTGTATCGGCGAGAGGGTAACGTACCTAGACATACCTAACTATAAAACAAACTAACTTAGCCCAGCACCTTCCCTAAACAGTCGTATTTCATAATATGTATCAAAACACACACGCTTTGTTACAAATTAGAAGAAATCCCTCAACTCAACTCACAACGGTTCGTACTCGTAATAGAAAAGAATAGAATAGAATATACCCTTATTGTATATAGTTTACTAATTTTACACAAAGGGCGATCTTATCGGTAAATCCAGGTAACCTTAGACATGATTAAAAATAAAGTACTCGAGGGAAGTGGGCGACATATAACAAATACATACACGACTAATAAAACTTTAAAAAATTATAGTTAATTATTTAGATAAATTTGCAAAATTCTTTTTGTTTTCCAATGGAAAAACTTGTAATGACTATTGTACAAGTGAAAACGTTAAAAACATGTGCAAAGATTATAAAGATTAATTAAATGGTATGTTGATATAAGAAAGATAGCCGGTGATTTGATGCTGTTGAGTGACCACTGTATAGCACTATCTTTATTATAATATAACAAATATTAATAATGGTTAATAAATGGTAAATTAATTGGTTGGTTTGGTTTTTATCGTTTAATTAAAATGATATAATATGACATTCTGGTACAATAAATTAAATTGTTTCCATAGTATGTAAGTTTAAGTTACTTTATGTACTGAGAGATGCCGTTGTCGAAGCTTTTCATCAAATTACTACTTTGTAACTCCATTAAATTAGGAGTGAGTCTTCATAGCAACTTTGAGTGGGAACCTGGTTTTTTGATGTTATCCCCAAATCCCAGATTAGAAACCTCCGACATTTCTAGGAGGTTTAACAACCACAGAATATTATCATGGTGTTATCTACGATAAGAATATTATGTTTTATTGGCTGATTTTCCATGTCACTGACGGTATTGTTAGCTACTCAAATCTACCAATGTAGTATAATAACAACAGATCCGGATATTGTACGGACAAAACCAGACAGAGGGAACCCTAAAAATCCGGGTCATCCCCTTATTAATCCGGATTGGACAACTTTTTATGGCTCAACCCGGTCTATTTCTCCGACAATGAAAATGATATTGGATTTTTATACTTTTTAAGATATAGAAAAACTTTCAGAATTGCGGTGCGGCAAAAGTAAAAGCTCTTTCCGTTGTCATTATTTTAACATTACAATTCGGAAGCTAAAAAGGCTTCGTATAAGCATTCCAAATTTGAAAATAGTATGCATGAGAATTTACCTTATGATGTTTTGGTTTTTAGCAGTTTTGTCTTTTGTTTCTTGCTATTATTGAAGCAAGTTATGTGGTGACATATGCTTCTTTCTATATTGCATAGCATACTGCAGTGTGACATAAATCTGCAATATATACAACTTCGGTACATCTGTATATACCCTTTTTTGTGTGACGCTGAGGAAAAGCTCTAGCAGCCGATCCCCTAACCTCTGGGGAGGAGGAAGAGGGTGGTGTGTGGGGCTCTCACCCACTAAACTCCTCAGCGATGCATCTACCTAGCCGCTTTCTATTGACAACACGGGATGGACCGTTCCAGACATTTCGCCGTAGTACATCTGTATATACCCTCATTGACCAATAATCTGTTACTAAGTCTATCGGGGAAACCCCGATATCAAACGAAATAAAAATAAAAATAAATGTAAACCTCATAAGCATAAAATGAAGCGAGTTCCATGTTTGTGACGTCACAATTTACCGACAACATTCTAATTCTCTGTGGCAATACAATTCAAAAATAAATATACAAAAAGCTTCGGTACATTTCAATCAGGCACTTGTTCAACCAATATATTAGATATCAAATGTCAGATGAACACTAAATAGTTTTGTTTTGCTATACGACACAGAATATTGCTTTTAAATATATGAAATGGAGAATGTTTGTGAATGGCAAATATTTGTAATAACATTGATAGATCGTTATTCAAAGTTATTTACGAGGAACGCGTTAACCCAAGTTAGTTTATATTTACACTGTCGTGGACAGCAATTATGGATAATTTGGGAACCGAAAGATATTTAAAGAACAACCACTATCGAATGTTGGAACTTTCATTTGGACAAATAGAATATAATATCCTTGAGATGAACGTAAAAATATATATGTTAGGGTAAATATGATATATATTAGTTTTTATGTTTTTAATTATATTAGTATTGGTACACGCCCCTCTACCTTTCGATGTCACTTTTCCCATATATGGAAAAAAAAAGTAATTGAATTACCTTTAATTACACATTTATTTATTTTTGTGATAACTTTAAGTGGTTATTAAATGGGTATTTACAAATTGTCCCAGTTATAGATTTTAATTATCTATTAAACACTACACATAATTGAGTATATAGTAAAAATACCATTTTTGTTATATGTCCTCTAAAGACAACAGACTTTTCTAGAAATAGATAATGTCAAGCTCATTGTAGTCGTATGTACAAAAGATTTAAATTACTGTGGCTTTGGTCATTGACCTCAATTCTGTTGTGTTCGAACTAAAATTAAATTCAATAATTCTCTCTGATCTGATCAGAAAAAGTCAGACGGTGACGTCATTTAACGTCTCTAAATAGTGGATATCAGGTAAATGTGCCTTATTTCAACGCATATAACGATTAAAATCATTCCACAATATATGACTCGTCTGTGTCAAAGTTAGTTGCAACTAGACATTCTCAAAGTCATTTTATCTCTTTCATATTGAACTGGAACGATAGAGAGCCAACCTGATTTTAGTTTTAATGATTCTGAATAGGTTCCACACCCCATCAATAAACCTTAAAATTAATGCGTCTACAAAACTGATCCACTCCAAAAAATTACAGGAACTTTCTGACGTCATTATTAAAAATAGTAATTCGATGTATGTGGGACCTAGACCAACTGACTTATCGATTTGCTGCAGCCTATTAATAATGCAAATGGTTTAGTCTACAATGCCTAAAGGACAAGGACATAAGCTTATATTCAAAGTTAAAGTAAGGCTACTTACTCGTGCAGTTTCGTCCAGTTTACATTAATTTAAATTGGTTATTATCATTTCCTAACTACTCTGGTAGTGTCTACCATCTATAAGAGATAGAAGAAAGTTTTAACATTTAGTTTTTTTCATCAATAGTGTTAGACCAAACTAATATAACTTTATAATATACAACACCCTGGCTGCATAGTTTATGACATATATTTTTTCTAATAATATTGTATTCTATTATTATGTCACATCTTTTTGGCTTATCGAATTATACACTGTGATCTCTACTGTTAGAATTTCATTCCTTATTTTAGAAAATAGCGTTGGGAGTAACATACGAGGAATTTGGGCTATTACCCTACCATGCTATGCCTGGGTTGGTAGGTGAAAGCAGTTATTTAACAGAGACAAACGGTTTACCGATTTTGACGGACCCAATAAAACTTTTTTGATATTAAAGTGCCAGACCCTAAAATTCCTACTCATATCTGTAACTTCTTGACAATCATAATGTGTTTAAATCAGTTTAATTCGACAATTTTCCACGATTTGTGTTTACGCACTTCTGATTTTACGATGTCTTAACCTTGCTGGTTACTTACTTGTGTCACAAATGCTTTAGAACATAAAGTTCATTATTATTTATTAGTCAATGTTTTTGCATCAGGAACTCTCCAATAAGTCTTTAATAAATTTATCTACATTTAATGCTGTATTTGCAAATTTTCTCGGTTATGCTGAAAGTAATACGGCAAGAATTAAAAGAGCTGAAGATGTAGTATGTAAATAAAATCCGGCCAAATTTAGTTTTTAGTTGCCTTTAAACAATTGAGAGTCTAACACAAATACATTAAAATTTTAACGGATTTTCAGTAGTTAATATGTAAAAAAAAATTATGTCCATTATTATTTATCTGCAGTCAAATCCAGATAACTTATTGAATAATATTTTTAGTTTTTTATTTATTTTCGTAGAAAAAAATACTTTAAACAAAAGGTAGTATAATAGAGATTCTTCACACACAAGTTAGTAGAGTTGATCGTATAGAAGAAAAAGCACCACTTTAAATGTAAAAGGTATCCGAAAATTTATAACATCGAACATCGATATAACGAGCATCGATATTCATTCCATATTCAATTTTATTACAACTACGTTACGGTACAGTATAACAGTAGGTCACCAGTACACTATCGACATATGAAAAATTATGAACCTCGGCAGTTGGAGTGAAAATCGATATTCATGACCATCGAAATATTTCAGCAATATTTATTAATACTTCCTATCGTATTAAATTATAATCTCAGATGTCAATTTCAGAAATACTAACGAGAGAAGATAAAGATGACGTTTTTAATGAACCAAAGTGAATTTTAAGAAAGTGCCTTGGCATGTTGCGTATCAATAAAAAAATGGAAATTAAATGATATTGCACGAGAAAAAAAAGACACTAAAGTTAATTTTCCATGAGTATTTTGTTTTGAATCCAAATCAACTACAGCCAGATATAAGATGGGTAACTTCTCGAAAAACACTTGTTCTTGTGTACCTGATAGAAGATGGACTGAATCCTGGATACGCAAGATTACTTGCTCAGGTCTTACACTTTACGCGCTGTTTGGTGCTTGCTACAAACGTCTTATCTTCTTTTATTTTGCAACGAAAGATCCCCATTATCCGATCCGTCTTCTGTATACCCGTGCTCGTGATAACTACCGTTTTCAATCGCTGTATTAATTCTGCGTGGTAGTAAAATGCGCAAATTTTTCTTTTATACAGTAAATACTGTATACGCTGAAGTTGACGTTGAAGGAGATTAAATTAGAATATTTCTTTATTGTACAGCAGCCAATTCAAAAAGAAAAATACACAAAAACATTTAAATACTACCTACAAAATCATTAGCAGGAACGTAAACCCCCTGTAATCAGTGTTTCTATTATTAACTTAAACAAAAAAAAACTTAATATATTATAATTATTAACTGTTAGTCCACATCACATGCCGTGGCTGTCTTTAATTAAAAACTGTACTTAATTTTATGTCTACGCTACAGTTAAATATTTTTTGTTGGTATGTGTTTTTGTTGACTGCCCTTAAAATAAATAAACAATTTTGTACAAAGAGCGACCTTATCGCCTTATTAAGGAGCGTAGTAATCCGGATTTGCACTTGCAAGATATTTGTAAACTAACTCTACTAAGTGAGTTTAATATCGTCATTATATATTAAAGCAAGCTAAGGTATAATACTTTATTGAGTTTAAACACTAATTACTGGGATGAAGCTCAGAAACTTACCTAGATATACCATTTTAATAAGGATTCATTACATTAATAATGAACGCAGCTATAATGAATTTGGAATAAATTTTATCCGTAAAATATTGATGAATTGATAGAGCGGAAAGCCAAAGATAAGTACCTTTGTTAAAGAGATACCTACCTACATTTTCTAGGGTAAGTCATTAATTTGTTCTTAGATTATTATGGCTGCATAATAAGTTTTTAGATAATAGCAACTATAATCGATTAAAATGTTGAAAACGATAGCAGTCAAGATTTTTTATTTCTATTGCAAAGAGTATCAAGGTAGATTTAGTAGCTATAATATTAAGAATAATAGAGGTTTGTACGGTTTCTCGTAACAAAAGAACTTTATATCGCAGTTGTCTTATCGTTGAAAGCATCATGGACTCATCTTCGTATTCCTCTATTCTAGAACCTTCTTAACCTTTTTTTAATATAAAGCACAGCAAATGACTCGACGCCACCTGATGATAAGCAGTAGACGAGTCCACATGTGAAGATAGCTAGTGAAGCATGTTACATAGTTACTAGCCACCCTAACCTTGCCGGCCCTAAAAGTGCTTTTCACGCCTCTTTTAAAGGAACCCATGCTATAAGAAGGAGGGAATACGTGTGCTGATAAGGAATCCTACCTTATCTTACTCTAGAGATTTCTTTCTTCGATAACCTTCTTATTTCCCCATTTCTATGACAGATGAGGCTAACCTACCTTCATTTAAACTTGCATAAGAGTAATGTCAATGATATTAATTTTCTGTAATCATTTCTAACTCTATTACATAGCACACCCTATTCAAAGCTCGTTAAGAGGCTTTAAAGTCATTAAGTAAACCATCACACTTAGCAATGTAATGTAAACAATACTGTTAAACTCTTTCTTGTACCTAATAGGATATAAAAACATAGATAAAGAGTAGTATGCTAGACAGAGGTAGATAATTTATAAAGAATTGTATACTTATTAACGGGGTGGTTTTTAGTCATCTCGCTCGAGTAAGTGAAGGTAAGGCCGAAAATGGAAGCTGGGTGTAATCACACCCAGATTCATTCACCATAGAGAACTGGCTATCTTACGTCCACACAACATTGCTGTTTGCGTTGTTTACATTGACTTAGGAAAGGTAGCGGTAGATAGCCAGATGGACTTACTTACAGCTCTACCACTAAATAAACTGATCTGAATTGATCCCCGGACCTCGGGATCTGAAGTGATTGCAACTACTAAATCACAGGTAGTTAAAATGTAAAAATACACCTTTTAGTTAAAAGAAACAACGTTCATAGACAAAGCCGCTAAAGCTGAAGATTTATTACTAATAGGCCACTCCTTGTGGAGACCTTTAGGCCCCACCTTTCTTGATACTATTGCTTCGTACACATGTATTTCTAATTAATTTTGTTAACATGATAGACCAACGTTCGGTCCGCCCTATCTTCAAACAATATTCTGCCGCAATGCAGGCATACTAACACTATCGTATACTATACAGCATTGCATGTCAACCGCACCTAGTTGTGCTTTATTACACGGCAATAAAGTTCTATTTGCGTTAAATTATGGAACAATTTTAGTAACAGAAACCGCCTTTAGTTGTTAGTTATTTGTTTTAGTGTAACTAAGAAATAGATACAATAGTTTTTAAGGATATTTTCGATGTAAATAGCATTCAATTTTATCATTAATTGAATTACTAAGAATTGCAGCTACGTTGAGATTCTGGTGACAAGAGATGCTAGTAACTATTATGACCTATGATCACTGTAATTATCTTAACGTTCACACCAACCCAGCGAACGACCGAAATAGGTAAGGCATTGATTAGTAATCTACCATGTATTGCATTGTTCGTAAAGTGTTTGCTTATATTTATATTTTTGATTTTCACGAGAATACTGGTGCTGTACGTTGTAATCCAGGCTTCAGCTTAATACAGTAACAGATAATCTAAGACCTTAATTAAATGTTTAAACATTTATTTGTGTAATATCAGTTTATATTTTACTGGCAAAAAAAAATATTCTTATTATTCACAAAAAACACATGATTCTTTCACAGCTTATGTGTTCTTCCAAAACGAGCATGCTATTAAGAAAATTAATTAATTTAAAATAATCTCGTGTCACAGTGTCTGTTATCGACCTCCTCTCTGTTTTTACGATTTTAATGATTTTGTTTTTACAAAGTTTAGAATAGGTCGTAGGCGATTTTTATACTTAGCTTCGTTTTCGTTATCGCAAGCAGAGCTTCGAGCCAATACGCCAACTAATTCCTTGAAATCTTCTTTTTAAAAATGATATTTTCTTTATAAATGTTTTTAATCTAAAATTTCACATATTTCGCTAAAGTAAAACAAAAAATACATATTACTTTCATTCTTTACATGAGTACACATCATGTTATATTTGTTGAAATTCCTCGCAAAAGGCTTTATCGGGATCAAATGTTGAAAGACCGGATTTACACATGATGATGCTTACCTTTTTTTATTTACATTTGTAGCATGTGTAAGCAATTTAGAGCAATAAAGGTTTCACTGTAATAAATGTCTCATCTGACGTTCAAAATAAAGAAGACCTTATAGTAATTAATAATACGATTTCACCAGTTTATTATTAACTTAATTTTATCTGGATTTTGTAGCATTCGTGGATTTAGTACAGTTGATCTAGCGAACATTGCATCACCAACAATATTTCACTAGCGCCATTTAAGTAAGTTTCCACAATTACAAACTACAGGAGTTTTTACGAGGCCCTAAAATACTGTCGAGGGATTAAAAGCCTGCCACTCGTTGTGAAGTGAAAAAATATCCGCGATCAATTGACTTCATTTCGGCTTCACACGAATTTTAACTGGTATTAATTGCAAAAATAATTCTGTGATTATGTTGAGAGAGAAGCAGTGGGCTGATCATTGGCACAGACCTTGCTACATGATATGGAAGACACCCTTGAGGAGTTGAGACCATAGCACCATCACGATGACTTAATGCGCATTGGTGGGTGAAAGCGGAATCATTCATGACCCATCCAATGAGTAACCATGGTGAAAGTTGCTTTGTTTTCGTTTTCGAAACCAGAGTGTTCAAGCCACTACACTAACAAAGTTTTGGTGGGAAAGATTAAATTGTTCTGTTCTATTTATGTAAAAGTCATCATATTAGCCAAGATACACCCATTGCTGAACACACACCTTCCCCAAGAATCTTCAAACCGATCAGGGTTGCCGTAATCCAAGTTGATCACGCAGAGAAACGTTGAGTATAGTGCTCACAATATCAAGTCATTTCTTGATAATGCTGGTATCTCTAGGCGAAGGTTAAAAGTAATAAAACATCAACATTGATAAACACTAAGTTCACCAGTCACCGTTGTTGTGCATCTGGAAGAGATTTCCCACAGCAACAAAAATGTATAAGCAAAAGTTCCAGAAGGTGAAAAGAATAACTTAAACCATTCCATCAAGATCTATTTTTATTAACACCGAACGAAATGAATCCATCCATCAATTAACCCAAAAGTCCTAATCGGCAAATTATCACCATTTTATGGTTTACGTTTGGCGTCGTTATAAAAAAAGTTCCTGTTACAACAATGAACAAAGTTCTGTCATAATTCGTTAAGTAAATTGAACTTATTTTATGCGTTTGACAAAAAAAATACACTTTACTTGTATTAAGTAATGACGGAAGTTGGTAATATGACACTTTCATCTCAATCAAACGTTGGTTAGGGTTGTCGCTATCTTTTTTTTTTGGACTGACTAATACTGTTGGCCGCAGATGGCCTTTACAGCGTTACCGGTGTTTTAAGGAGGCGAGAACCTTGGAGAGTCCTCAAGCCTTAAAGGGCGAGTCGCCTCTGGAGGAGTTCTAATCGACAGGCATCACCTCCGGGGGAGGTGTCCCGCTGTCTCTTAGATTCTCCAGGGCGCTCGAGCCATGAGGGAGCGACAAACCTGAGGGTGCCTCTAAAAGTTGTCGCTATCGGTAATTGAACGTATAAAGAGCATGGAAATGTTGAGTCATCATCATCAACAACTCATTTTATGTTCGTCCACTGCTGGACATGACTGACTGCTGGTCTCCCCTAATGCACGCCACTGCCCACTCCAGCCAACTTCCGAATGTCTTCCATTATCTCATCTTCGTGAGACATTTGTTGACCGACAATTTGGAGAATCTGTGTCAAAATGGTTTAATGAAATTTGCGAAAAATGTCGTGATATATCATCGGGTATGCTTAAGCATGTCACTATTTACAAACGTCTTTCTTCGTCTTTTAACCAACTGCAAACATGAGGTTTTTTAATTTGGCTGTATTTTATTTACTATACGGATACGTCATTCAGATATTTCAGAAAATCTCAATCAGTTTTGGAAGCTATTTTTTTTTGGGCAATATATTTTATAGAAAAATATGTATAAATGTTAATATCGACCCACTAAAGTAACTTAAGGTTAATTTTTGGAGTTTGTTTATTGGAAACGGTCGGAAGTAAACGTTGGTAGTCACACACAAATAATATAATCATTTTTTATAATATCAGTAGCCTGGAAAACAATTTGTAATGTTGTTTTTATGTAGTCTTTAATTATTTGATTGTTCTTTGTGGACAGTAAAAATATTTATTATTATAACACAGTTTTGTGACAGCCCTATGAAACTGGTGTAATTTAACTAATGGCCTTGCTTTTACCGGTTATTTTAAAACTGAAATGATGCCGCTATTACACAATTTGGGGCAGTTTATATTGATGATATAGAGAATTTAGAAATAATAAATTTATTTGACATTATAGTCACGTAAATATTATATTCGGCTTTATAAAGGATATAATAGATTTTAATCTGACGATGAAAAGTTATACAATATGAAGAAATAATTAGAGAACACGGGTACGTCGACATTTTGGCGATAAATATTTCACTATCTTTCGAACAGCTTCACTACCGAAATATTTCAAGGTAGTACTTCCAGTAGAAGTACTATTAGGTCCAGACGATCCTGCAAGCGAGTCTAACAACTATAAGCACATTAATTCTCTTTACAGAGAATCTAAATGTATTGTGCGTATATGGGTATGTATGTATAATACAATACCTTTGTACAGTTCTCTGTTATTCTGTTGTGTCCTTTTAATTGTCTTTGTGTCTACATAAATTGCTCCAAACGTAAAGGCTCGTGGCAGCCAATGTAATATAACATTCAAATGCGTGAGCGCATATCATGTTCTCTATCGCACTTATACTGTTTATGGGTGAAGTCAGACGCAGAGATGCACATTGTTTATATGAGTACGTTTATCGATAACAATAGGTCTCAATGGGGTATTTGAATGTGACAAATAAAATTGTAATACATCGATTATTATTTATGATAAACGACTTCATTTCGAAAGAAACTATGAATGGAAATGAATTTGACGTACCAGCAACTTTCTGTTTTATACAAAACAATTTTACTGAAGTAGAGTACCCTCTACTTCAGTAAAATTGTTTTGTATAAAACAATAGTATAAAATAATTAAAATTAGGTTACCACCTAATTTTGCTACCTTACAATGCTTGCTTTTTACTACCTTAAATGATATGTAATTTAAGTATTAGCATAATCTAATACTTATTAGACTCAATTGATAGTTTCTTTCAAAATGGAGTATGTAATAATAAATGATATATTACACTTTATTTATCACATTGCAATTGTTATCGAACGTCATATTTTGTGATAAACACTTCGCATTCCTGTCATTGATAGTACAGTAATTTGCGCGGGAGTTTTTGGAGCGTAATGGCGGGGGGCGTATTGATGCTGTGTGTTTTATTTCATATATTGTGTTGTAGTATTGTTTTTGTCATGAAATTGGTGTAGTTTTATGGCAAAAAGGATCGTTAAGTCACGCAATATATGGAATACATCATTCAGCGTTGATTAGTGACTTATGTGAGATTTTTCAGTGTTTCATTTCTATTCATTCAATTGTAGGGTAAGTTCATTTATTTAAAAACATTATATGATTTCATTCTCGTTTACTTATCATTTCGTCGTAATCATTATCATAACATTCCATTTTCATATCATTTTATCATAATCGCTTGCATTGCATTCTATTTTCAAAAATTTTCTCGTAAGTCATGAACCAAATAGCGGGGCCTACCATTAGTTGCCAAAAATTCCACGGGGCAAAGGGCTACATTGCACCAGTATCCTACATTAATGAAGATATGGCTTAGAGGTATTAGTTTCCAGGCCAAATAATTGGAAAAAAAATATTTGCGCGTGCGCATCTCTGTTACAAAAGTGATTTATGGCACCGTCTGCCATTCACAATTCACTATACTATGAGAGTAGTGTAGTGCATTGTACTATTATAACAGCAGAGCCAACATGGAAACAACCGAATACGTGTGTCGGTAAAGAATTCAACGCTCTGCCTGTGGGACAAGGAGACGAGTATTAAAATTACTTTGTGCGTAAAGTTGAGGCGGAAACAATGAGCAGAAGACTCCGTGATACTCAATTATGTTAATAAGCAAATAGTTTATTTTGACTCTAATGAGTACTTGAATCTGAATTTGACTCAATTGACGTTGCTCGTTTAAGTCGAGGCTGTTGGTTGAAATCCGAGCTGTGGGTGAGGACGTTATTGAGTCGAGTCTATAATGAGAAAAGCTCACAAGTAACATCAAAATAATTTAATATAGCGACAAATACGATAAAAACATGAATATTATTGGAAATGGCTCCTTTGTTTTTTTTACGCGCCGAACGCAAGGTATATGCCGAATACAGCCCATTTCAAAATGACAATTTTAAGCGATAAAAAGAATATATTTAAAATATGAATTACTTGATAAGAATAAATGTTTGTTTGTACACATTAATTCATTCCAAAAGCGTATATGAATTTTCAGTGGCATAAAACCTCTTTGTTGTTACTGAAAAAAAATGTCCGAAATAAATTGAGAATGCACTATTTACTTGGATATACCTTGGAATGAGGTACTTATTTTACTTTGGCGGGACAATTTTAATATGGTCTAGTGTGTAATTTTATGCACGTATGTGTTATACCTCGTTATATGGCTCTAAAAGCAATGTAATAAGGCTCAATTTACGAGTGTGTAGAAAATCAAGTAACACAAACTATTCTTCTCTACTTGTTATTTCTTACAGAACATTAAACAAGTGATAGATGATGAAAATAACACGAACAAAAGAAAAACCTTACAAAGGAAAGTAGATATCATCAAAAAGTGTTTCAACTCTCGTCTGTTGTAATATCTGGTTTAGTAGATTAGAATAGACATTAGCCAGCAAAGTATGCGTTACAATTTCAACCTTCAGTTGATCTTATGTGGTCGGAATAACAGCTTTTTTTATATATTATGTGTATCAGTGAATGGTCGACTGTACAGATTGAGCACGGTTTTTTAAATTATACTTGAATAGAATTCACGTTTTCGGTTCATATATTATTTCGGTAGGACTCAAAATGGACGAGAAACTCAATTAGACTGATTTCCTTTTTTTATATATTATATGATAAATCCGTTTCGATTTTTTATTTGTTTAAAAATTATTAAAAATATTCTTCAAAGCTTACATAAGGCAAAAATATTTAAATGGCTGCGAACACCTTCTATTCCAAGTGAAATAATAATTTACGTTCCGCTTGGTTTGTGGTACGGCTTTTCCTTAATCAGCTACCATCACCTTATATGAGTGTTTCTCCCTTGTTCAAATTGTCCAGCAGTGGTACTTATCTAGGCGGTTGATGATGATTATGAGATAAACGTCAAAAGCTGCTCTGCTAAGTTTTAATGTGTGTGTACGCTTTTTGTAGCCTTAGTTCACCTTTTTATTTGCCCCAGCTTTTAACTCTGGCTATTACCAATTAGTACAAAATGCCCCCCAAATGTCCCCTAAATAGCACTTACAGTTTAAACTTCAACCCGCGTCGCGTCACGGAATTCCTAGTGAACAACAAATCCAACTTTGTTACGCGATATCGCCACCTGCTCTACAAAATAGCATTAAGAGTGGTACAATTTTTAAGATCGAGCGATCGGGTCACTTTTGAGCTTCATAAATAGAAATTTTAACTTTTTTTTATTTACGTTCCGCTGCAACAGAATCGGAGAAACTGTTGCAGGCATATCCATTTGGCCAGTCACGATCTGGCACTGCATGCAACAAAGTTACGTGTCACAAATCTCTTTGTCGTAATATAGAGGTGAGGATAGGTACAGTACTCGTGAGTATAAAGGGAGTGGACAGTTTTAGAATAAAAAGCTTTTGCCATCGTCATAGCACGTCGATAGAATTCATCACGTGAAGATATTAGAGGCTCAGAAGACGCTTTACGTGCGAAAGATATGCACATTTAAAATAATGATCTAACAGCCTAGTACCTTTGTAGTTTTGTGTTTGTGCGCTAACTTACGTCAACAAGGCCAATGCCATCTACATTATCCTTGTTGACTATATACCTTGTATACTCTTGCTATTACAAATGTGTCCACAACTTTAATAAGCTATAAATTTCCCAACCCCTAACAATTATAATTATCAAACTTCATATTATTACAGCCATTAGTTTATTTCAAAACAAAACACATTAACAATAATAATCAAAGTTCCCATTTAGTTAATTTTTGCTGACTCTACGATAAGCGAAGAGGAGTGCTCTTTAAAGCAAGTATTCAAAATGACCTCCAATATATAAATAAAATATACTTTATATGTCTTTCAATACGGTTTATATCGTAATTAATTTCATGATAGTGTATGGTTCTTTACGTTACCAAAGAGCTTATATTTATCACATGTATCCACATTCAAGCAACACAATTCGCCATTCACATATGATTTACATAGACGAAAGAGTAACGGGCGATTTTAAAGTTCTAACCGCGGATTTTTTATTATATTGTTAAAAATAACACTGTTTACTTGGTAAGCCTATATTTACATGTGGATAGAATATTGAAACCAAATTTAAATGTGTGAATATGAGCTTTATCACCAATTGAACATTTCTGAGTAATTCTTATGAGAGGAAAAAATGAACTTTATGGGTTAATTCATAAAGGTCATGGCGCAGATTGATTCGCAAAAAAATGTTGTTATGTGATTGTAGAAAAAGATTTTAGAATAAAATAATTTTGGCCGCTATCTGCTTTTCACTTACACCACCATCTCTTGTTCGGTCATTCAGGATATATGCAAAACAAATAACAATATTAAAGCTGATGACTATTAACAAACTAGTAATTATTGCTGCTTCCTGTTTGAACATGTTAGACGATAATGAGACCAAAGATTATTTAAGTTTTGAAAAGGCTGTTAGATAATCAATATATAAAAAAATAAGGTGACGGTAGTTGGTGTCGGTCGTCTTAATTCCTCATTGTCTTTGCAAAATTATCTTTGGTTTCTTATACTTTAGCTTATTATAAAATAGTGTATCATACTTTTCATATTTGCTACTTTTTCTGTTCATAAGATATAGTTGATAATATTTAAATTGAGACTATAAAATTTAAACTGAAAAATTCACTTTAAATTCAATTACTTAACAGCTTATAACTTAAACCACAGCCGTTTCTGTTCCCAAGAGGGCCATTCTCGTTCAAACAATAAGCGTAAACTGTCCCCTGACGGTGTTTCACGTGACTATAATGTTTACTGTTTAGTATTGTAAGTAATAAAATGAGAAATTACACGATTTTTTATAAGAATTTAACTAAAGGCCGAGTAATAACAAAAATGTCTACAAGTCTAATCCTATAATAGTTAAATATTTAACTACACAATTTTACACTAAAAACATTTTTTTTAAAAGTTGACGTCTGTTGTGGTACCTTTGAGAGCTATTGAAGATTTTCGAAGGACCATAGTACACATGCTAAACGTTATATAATAAGAAAAGTGCATCCTGGAGGTGGGCTCTAATGACAGCGACACAGTTTTACTAACTACTGCAGGCATTATCGTACAATATATTTATTGTATCTAACTATATGTTTTTGCTAACAATAAATTTAATTTGATTGTCTCAGGAAAACATTCCAGTTATAGGATATTTTTTTCCAAACAGGCTAGACAAATATTAGTCTTCAGAAGTGTTTGAGAGTGCAATTATAAAAAGTATTTATTGTAATTACAGATCGAAATTATTCAGTAATAGCTGATGGCTGGTAGTTCCGTCGTGCGAGTTGCGCCGTATTGTCCAGCCCAACTGAAAGTAACATATATCCCTACATAACATATATACACGAGTAGGCTATTATCGCTAGGGGTCTGAGTTGGCTAGAAGACGGGCTGTAGTCGTCAGTCTTTCTACGCCATAAGTGGCTGCGTGTGTGGGTGACTCCCAAGCACGCATTGCATAGGCCGCCACGTCTGAGATTGCCCAAGTAGCTCAGGGCAATCTCCGTTGTCACGAAACCTGGCTATTAGGTCAGGTTGCATGGGAGTGTACTGGTGAAATACTGTGGAAGAACCTAGGTCACACCCGTGAAGGGTGGTGGAGTTACTGGGGAATTTTAGTGGGTATTCCCAGTGTCGCTAACAGGCACTGGGCGAGCGCTACTTAAGGTAGATGGGACGAAACTACGGTCGGGCCGCTCCATCGATACTACGGCGAAATGTCTTCGGGCCATCCCGTGTTGTCGATGGAAGGCGGCTAGGTATAGGTAGGTGCGTCACTGAGGAGTTTAGTGGGTGAGAGCCCCACACACCTCCCTCTTCCTCCTCCCCAGAGGTAAGGGGATCGGCTGGTAGAGCTTCTCCTCAGCATCACAAAAAAAAGGTAGGTAGGATTCCTCCTCGAAAAAAAAGGGGATCTGAGTGGTCTCTTCTCCTTTCACTATGCCTACATCCAGCAATAGACGAAACATTTATGATAAAAAAAAAATTATGTCATTTATTTTTATTATTATTAATAATTTCTACTCCAGCTGTATAAAAATGTTAGGCTAATTCATTTTAAATACATTTTTAACAGACTGGTTTATTTGAACTATATCACAGTAAATTAAACATGCGGCTTGTTTCTGACTAACGTTATCTTGTAATTAGTCCCTAGACGGGTAATCGCGTGAGTTACCTAATTAGTGGTTAGCTGTAGTTAAACTTTGTATCATTTGTTTATTTGTTACAATGGAAACAATGAGTACGAGTGAAGAATTATCTCCTCTCCAAAAGATGGGTTTTAGCGGTTCATATCCACGCGCGGGTCTAGTGTCACGCGTTCGGGCGCAGGACGAGGAAGCGTGTACGAGGTGTCAGATGACCTCGTGACAGGCGTTCGTCGGAACGGTCGCCATTCCGTCTTCAGCTTCATTGTAAACGGTCAATTTAAATACTTTTGCATAAAGCCGTGTGTATATCATACAGTCCAATTTTCATTAACACCTGCTACCACTGCCAAGAAATCAATAGGGGATATTATGGACACAGTTTAGTTACCAAGCAATCATTTTGATATAATTAGTAAAGAATACTTAAGGAAACAGGAACATTAAGGAAACTTGTATTTACTTATTTATTTACTTTTATCTATACATAGAATATTAGAAACCAGCAGTAAGTAGGTTACATCAAGCGTCTTATCATAATTACGGAATATTGAAACCCATCTGATAGAGTTGTCAACCCAGAGATCCCGTTTTCATATCCCAGTAGGGGAAAATGTTTGAAAATATGTTTAAGAGTATTAGAGTTAACATATTAAGATACATATGTATTTCCAAATTTCCCTGATATATAAAATCCAGAATAGAAGCAATTTTAAACGGTTGAAAATTATTATAATATGCGAATTTACTCAAATTTTATAAATAGGAACGAATCGTATTTTCAGATCGGAACATACAATGGTTAGGAACTAACGGTTAGGAAAGGGGCCAACCTTCCTAACCTTCTACAAGTTAATGAGTTCTTAAAAATCAAATAAATGATTACACCGATTGAACGTGATTTTCCATTAGTCCCTTGGCAATAATTTTATCGAATCATCGACCCAACAGTTAACTTTAGTTTTTCCATGATTAGTGGACATAAATATGTTTTAGCAAATTAAATTAAAGTACCTGAAATATCATCTCAGTAATTAAACCGCCATTTTCTGAATAACCTCAATTATACTAACAAATGATTTAAACCAAAGGTATTTTGTTTAAAACCACAATAATTAACTCAAAGGTTGCTCTTCGCAAACACAATATTATTTTAAATCATAATACGTGCTACAATTCCAACACAAAGCGTACAGTTCGCACGTTTTAATTATTATGGCGGGAACAATAACGACTCCGCCATTTTGTAAGCCCTTTGTTTTTTACACGCAAAGGAACTCGAATTATTCTGCCAATGAATTCGAGATTATTTCGACGAAGTTATTTGAAATTCTTAAAAGGTATTTTATCGATTGAAAAGCTACTAGGGAAATAGAGTTTCCTCAATGAGATGAGAGTTAGGCTATAAAAGCGGAATTTTTAGCTTAAATTTGGAGTTACATGCTCGGATATTACTCTGTCTTACGGAAGATTTCATCTTTATAACATAATTTGTAGTATATATGTTTTTTATTCTTCGGTGAGTAAGCTCACCTTCACAAATGATCTCATCATAATGAATTTACTTTCAGCCTCACGTAAGTAGATAATAGTATCCAATGTGACTAGCGTAAGGTAAAAGTTAGGAATAATCGATGAAACATCCATTGTGTCAGTGTTATCTTCTATTTCAAATTAGAATGAGCCCCCTGGAGATGGCATACCCAAACCCGGAACAAGATATTCTTGACATAAAAGCGAAAGCGCAGAGTAAGCACAAACATCCCGAATGGTCCAAGTACTCTGTGATATCTGTCATGACGGATAACGTAAATAAATAAGAGGTGACAGTATTAAACCTTATTTTAATTTGAACTAAATTTAAAAATATATAAATATAATGCAAGATAAGGTTAACATTTATAACAACTTATTTGACTGAATATACTTCCCTTTTTTATATAAAAAGCCCAGCAAATGACTCTACACCGCCTGATCGTAAGCAGTAGGACAGGTTTGTATGCGAAGATAGCTGTGAAGCTAGTGCAGCAAGAGACATAGTGCCGTAGCCACCTTTACTTGGTCGGTCCAAAAGCGCCTTTTCAGGCCACTGTCGAAGAAGCCCATGCTGTAAGGGGAAGGGAATACTTGTTCCAGTAAGGAATTCTACACAATTTTCGGGTTTGTTTTTTTTTTAAAGTGCATATATCGACGTAATTATCAGATAGAAAAATATATTTTTATTGTCTTGACATTACAATGGAATACGGTTTTAAAACATAGTTTTTTGGTATCATCAAAATATAAGTAAATGCTAGGAAAATTAATGGAAGAATCAAGATTTAAAAAATACTCCGTATTACGCAATTGTTCTGAGTAACGGTAGCGATATTTGCCACGATTCTGATATGCATGAACTTAAATTTAATTTAAGATCAGTGCTGCTCTTTCATTAGTCTGATCCGACATGAAAAAGACAGACGACTGATGACTTCATTCGACGTTTCTAGAATGGTGACTTTCAACATCAATCTCAGTCTTATTTCAACGCCCATCATAAAATGTGTGGATTAAAAAAATCTATACAGATGGATCGTCTAAATATCAACTAACTTGACGTTCCTAAAAGTCATCTTATCCCTTCTATATTGCACTGGAATGAAAGTGTAGAATAGTAAGTATAGTAATAGAATATATCTTTATTGTACATCAGCTAATTCAAGAAGAGAAATACTGAAAAACATCAACAATATCAACAGTATGTTTCTCAATATATTTTAAAAATGTGTTGCATAAAAAGACACCATTATATTTTCTTCACCTCTCATACGCGTGCACAGTACACATTGCCTTACAATTTTCCTAGCGAGATTCCTACCAGCAAGCGGCCACCACGATTCGCGTATAGTACACAACATTAACTGAGATCCTGCATGTAGTAATTTCTCATGCTGGTAACGAAAGAGAATTATAATAATATAAATGTATATTTTATTTGTACACGTCATTAACTTTATCTTGCTTTTAAATAGAAGTATGAAGAAACAAAAAAGATCTTTTGCAAGCTTTCTCAGATTTAGATTTGTTGTTAGCTTATTTATTAAACTAAGTAACATTCATAATTATAGCCTCATCTAACAGTTAACAATACTGATGTCAGTGACACACTTCCCCATAAATCGAGCAATAATTTATCAATAAACAAAGTGGTCACGATTCTTAGCATCATGTAATTAAATAATTCACGACCCATTTTATCAATTCGCAAGCAATATTGCATCTGACACACTGTTGGATAATTCAATGAGCAGTCGTTGTATGTTTTAATTGTTATGTTAGAAAGATTTGTGAAGAAATCGATTAGAGACAGCTTATTTAACTTACTGACTAAATTTGAATGAGCTCAAAAGAGACAGATATATTGAAATCTTAAGAAATCATTATTTAGTAAATGAACTTTAGTGAAATCATATTTTTGTATGTATTATTTATTAACAAAGACTATTGAAAATAATGACAGCTTGATTGTTTTGTCAATATTCATTAAATAATTTACAAAAATATTCGTATTGTTTTCCTATGATGCTATTATAATTAGAATAATAGTTGATTCATGAGTTGCGATGTTAGAGACAGCAAATCTTATGATGTCCAGATGTCCCAATTAGTCTTGAAATTCTACGAACGTTATTTAAAAATGAATATTCCATTTAAAAATCACGTACTTGTTGGTTTGAATGTAAATATCAACAAATTTTATACAGTAAAACAAGAACATCAGATGTTTCAGAAATAATTATTACGTTGACAAACCCATAACGCATTCAAAATTTGTAAACAACGGAAACGATTGCTCGTATAGTTCCATTTACTTGGTACATTCCAAGACTTTGGCAATGTAGAACGAAGGCATTTAAAGTTGATGTTGGTCACCCGAGGCAATTCATTTACATATCATCAAAACTTGCTGACGAGGTCAAGTTCATTAGGATTTAGAAAATTGGACTCAAGTAATTTTTCGAAACAAAGTGAGTTCAATAATAAATGAAAAATATTGTTTCTCTTGAAAAATATAGTTTTTACATTGCTGAAACTGTAGTTTCAACAGCATAAAATAGTATTTGTCTTATGACTTCTTTTGTGTCTGTACAAAGATACCCTTACAGCATATTAGTCTTCTACTACCGAACAAGCTTTGCAATAGTATTTATACAAAGCTATTAATGATGCTTGTAACCATGAAAAAATAGGACCGTTACCCTTCGTATCAGTTAAGTCTGAAAATATTTTTCATTAGCACATGATTAGCAAAATATCGATGAAATGATGATGATAATGCTCATTTTATTATTAACTTTACAACGCCATATGTGCGTTATGTTTCACTTTGTATTTCAATTTGTCTAATATTGGGACAAATGGCACTACTCTCAGCAAAAAATTCCTCGGCTTCAACTGAACATAAAAACTGAAAAAGTTTACTAAGTAAATTATTTTTAAGGCTCGTTACTGCTGATTACGTTCCTGAAATTCTTTGTAATAATATTGCCTTCCTTTTAAAAACTATGAAGTACTTTTCACGCCAACGTGAACTTAGCCCGCCGCTTTATTTAACAACCACCATTTTACAAATTGCTTTGCCCCTACGGTTACTATCGCCGTAAGTTGGCAGCCGTTAACCCTGCGTAGTAATGAATGGTCTAATCAAAACTAGGCTGGGCAAGACTGTATTAGGATCCGTTAAGCCTCACATTGCTCTGTACAAGAATGATTATTGCTGACTAAAATCTAAATTTAAGAACGGCATAAAATGCAAATGGTTCATATGATTCAGAATTTTACCCTCAACTTAAAGGCATTGCATTATCATAGAATTTAGTCTACGTTAAATGCAAATTAACATGTCAGCGTCATATTTAAAAAGACTCTGTGGTCTAGTGGTTATGACCATCTACTTCAGATCTGGAGAACAGGGTTCGATTCTTAGTGGGGGAATTTTCTGCTCTGTTCAGTTGATGTTAGGGCTTTTAGTATGAGTAGCTAGTTATCATCATTTTCGCAATAACAATAAAGTTAACAGGATTATTGAGTTCCAGCAGTTACAGATAAGATATAGAAGTTCCTTTGTGGTTGAGGAATCCGGCTGTAGTCCGCTTCCATTTTCAGTTTTATCTTGACTTACCATCAGGTAAGACGAGAGTCCAAGAGCTACTCTAAAAAGAATAGAAAAGAACTATTATAGCAGGAAACTTAGAAAAGCGGTAAATCTCAACTACACAATTTTGGTACAATCCAAAAACAGTCTTTTAGTTAAATATTCTCCTAACGTATAAACAGTGTGTCAGGCTTTCTTCTCTACGCGAGAAGCATACAAATTAATGAATTTTTATGTCTTTCTTAGTACGAGATATAATACCTATCTTTGTCATTAACTTAAATATTACTAGTGTTAATAAACGAACAGAGATCGTGATCAAAATATATTCGAGCATATTGTGGGACAGAGAAACAAAATAGGAAGAAAGAAATGAACGGTTAAAATCTTGTACGGCGGAAATGTTTTCCTATAAAATATCTAATTAGAGACTACTTCAGCATATGTCTGACTTTTAAGGTTGACTCACTGTGTCGTGGTAATCAAATTTGTTCTAAAATAATGTATTATATTATCTGCGAAGGTGTTTAATAAACATTATATTATAACATAACCAAATAAATACTGAAGTACAATCATGTAACCACCTACTTACGTCATTTTATATTATCCATGCACATTGAGGCGAACAAAGTCGCTGGCACAGCTATTACTTAAATAATGATATAAATTCAGTATATATCCCATTTTCTTAATTTAGGAAAAGATAGCGAAAAGTTGACAATATTTAATTTCTTAACTAATCAATTTTAAGAATTAAGAGAGAAAATGATACCTCATTATATGTTTGTATTCTTTATTAGTCTGTATTAAACTTTCCTTAGAAAAACTTTTTTGTCACTTAACAAAAAAAAACTTGCACATATCGAAAAGGTTAAACAAACATACAAAAAGTACAATAAATAGCCAAAAATTAATTTATTTAATAAAAATAAACATGGTATCACAAATGAATGTTAATTACTTTGCTTTGCAACAAAAATTTTTACATTTAAATATGTTGAATATGGATTTCATATGTAATGAATAATACACACAAAAATACATTAGCATATAATTACTTATTGACTATTACTACTTGATTTAATAATTACTAATAATTAAAACTTACAATTTACAACGTAAAAAAGATATTAGCACTGCCTGCCCAAAAGGCTGGCAAAATTTAATGAAAAAATGATTTGAATGAAAATTTTTAAAATGTAAAAATTTAATTTACTGAATGATCGAAATGTCAGTAGAATAGAATAGAATAGAATATGTCTTTATTTTATATCAGCCAATTCAAGAAGAGAAACACATAAAAAAACTTTAACAGTATTAAGATATGAATAGATTTTTTAAGGAAAGTATTCTGTATAGCTATAGGGTAACACCTATAATTAAGATTGCATTCAATTTGATTCTTATTTATTGTATTTTTTGTGCATGGTAAAATGTAAATCTTGTTGGTGTTAATAAATAAATAAACAAACATTTTCATGTTTGAGCGCAAGACTGATTGAAGCCATTGGCCAAATAGCTTTCGATCACCAAAGTAAAAGTTTTATTTTTTCATGTTAATGTGAAATCCAAATGACATATCATGTTCATCAAAATCAGAGAGTATTTGCGATACAATATTTTTGCTTTAAAAGCGAGTGAAGCAACTCTGAACGAGAAAGGAAATATTTCTTAGAAATTTCATACACAGTAAAAAGCTTGAGAGACGTATATGTATATATTATTTTAAGCAAGGAATATTGCATGGAATTTAAAAATACTTGCTAAAAATAACTGTTTAAATTTTTACAGTCGGTTTTTATTGTAATATTAAAGTTTATTTATGGTTTAAATATACTCATGTTACCAAAGCTTTCAGATTTAAATAATATAAATAGAAATAATATTAAATATTTTCCCTCAATATGACATATTATTAGTTTCGTTTGAGACATCTTTTTTCACAATTTGCTAAGTCAAAGTTAGATGGGTTATCGTTAGTTTTGTCGACTTGCCTGTCTCTTAGTTACTGGTTGAAATACATGTATAAGTATTTTTTCGCTTTTGTTTTTATTTAAAAAAATGTTAAATTTGCTTTCTTTTTCTCTTGTTACCCATTACCAGTGTCAATGGGACCACCCCAAAAGTATAATCTATGAAAAAAAAAGAATTTTGAAAATCGATTATAGAACACAGTCCAGTTCCTTCTTTGTTGAAATCGGTAAATGAAGATATGCAGTTAAAAAGGTAGATTATGCAGGCAGGTTTTTTATTTGATCACATTCGAAACGAAATGTCGTTAATTGGCACCGCATTAAAGAAAGTTAACACAATTTTAGAATGTAGTAAAGTGCTACATTGAATCTAAAATTTATTGTACTAAGGTTGTAAATTAAATACATCTGCCTTAAAACCACGTGATGTAAGCCGTCCCTTTTTCAAACAAACCGAGTGACTGAGATACACTAGCATATAATTTTAATTTGTAGGTAATGTATACTTCAGAATAAGGCGCAATGTGATTTATTCAGAATAAGCCTTCTTTTTTCCAAATGAAAAAAAAAACAGTTGAATCAGGAAACCAACTCACTTGAGTGCAGGGAATAAGAGTTGGAATTAGAATTTACGAGTCCCGAAGGAAATGTACCTTTTAAAAACGCCTATTTGCTACGTACTTCTTAAATAGCCGATGCTTTTCGAAGATGGCAATTTATTTCATTTACGCTAAGCTGAATACAATTCAAACATAATGTAACATTTTATTACATAATGTATTTTTACAAAACGATTTCTATATTATTTAAATTTTAGTAAAAATTTACAGTAATAGTCTTGAATCACACAAAAGGTGCTTACAAGTTATATTTTGTAAGTAAAGTACTTATAGAGGCTTACAGTAGAGACAAGTACTAATTAATAATTTATGGGTAATGTTAAGAGGTAAGGGTTAATAAGGGTTAAGGTTAAGGTATTGTTAAGATGAAAGCCGTAAATACGCATTCGTTTGGTATCATATAATACAGCATGTTTTTTTTACATTTAACCGGTTCGATTCCCGGCTTAAATAAAAGTTTGAATGTTACCTCTTAGTAAAAGTTCACCATCATCAATATTAAAGGTACTTTATCTCCAACCACAGTCCTTATTTACAACCAGTATAAAAATTTCATAGTCTTACATTAACAGTTCTAATTTTGAAAAGAAAACATTTTTGTTTGATATTTAGCCAACAGGGTTTTGGCGTACAATAAAACCAGATAAGGCATATCTTTCCTTATTGTGTGTACATTAATTAGTAAATAAAACAAATCCTTTGGGTTAATAACTAAAGGTTAAGAACGTATAATTGTTCTATTATTTGAGTAACTTTTTAATAGATAAAAATCAAATTCATTCATACAGAGAATGTGACCAAATTTTCATACAAACGTTCTTGCTCCTATTTCTAAATTGTATTTATAAATTGAATTTTATATAAAAAATAAAATTCAATTTTCGAACGGAATTTTATTTAAAAAATAAAATTCAATTTTCGAATTTAAATTGGTTCCATTTTGTATACTTCTCTTGATAATCTATGTCGTTATTTAGACATAAAGTTTTAAGAGGGCATGATTTAGTATCTATTAACAGCATGTTTCTGTAAAAAATACCTGGCGTATAATTTATTATTTCATAAGAAGTTAATGTAACGGTTAGCACATCATTTTATACGTGAAGCAGATTTTTATAGCGTAATAATATCGCTTCTGTTTAGTTTTACAATTATCTCATATTTATAAAAGGCTAGACAGTGGCTTTAAGGTGGCGCTTGATGTAAAACTGATACCGGGGAATGCAGTTATTTCATTTTTATTCATTGTAAAAACACAATACTTTGATTTTCTAAATTCGATAAATGCGTGAAGTAATATGAACGAAAATCACGATTTTAAAAAAGCAACAGAATTAAAATGTCGAAAATTTATTATTTACACAAAATAGTTTTGTGTAAATCTATTCCAAAGTAAGCATCTTTCAGAATTAAAAATAAAGGAAAAACAAGGAACCCCGAACCAATATTCGAGTTTATAATACAATCGATTGTATCTGGGACTTCTGTTAGTTTCCTATAAGGTATTATTATCACTAATTTGGTTGAAAATAATTATTGTAATTTTTAACCGACTTCGAAATGGAGAAAGTTATATGTTCAACTGTATGTAATTTTATTTAGTATGCATGTTCACTTAATTTCAAAATTATAGGGCTAAAAAAGTCATTAGAATGTCTTCCTGAAGTAGTCTCAATGTTACTAATCTGACATTTGGATCCCAGGGAAATTGAGAGTAACCTTGAAATTTTACAGGCAGGTACTACGTGTTCCTAGTTTTGTTTTTCTAAATCTATTTGTTTGTTTATAACCAATGATTAACAGACAGGCAAGTCGATAATAGCGACGGTCACCCATCTCACTTTGATTTTAGAAACTGACCACTCAAATTTGTGAAGAAACAGGTTTGCATACAATTGTAAATCGAAATAAAAATACATAAAAGGCAAAAATAATCCAAAGTGAGAAGTTAAATATAAATAAATTTGAAGTCCGACTTTAAATTATTTTTGGAGTACTTGCTAAGTTTTTTTCAGAAACATTAAAAAATCGTATCATATAGATGAGGGATAAGGTGCTTTATGATATAATAATAATAAACTATATGCAAGGAAGTCCGGAAGTGACCTTGATAGATTTCGTTGTTATCACGAGATATGCACTACTACAAGTTAATGGGTCGTGTGGTGTGCATAAGCACCTGCTCCTTAAAAGTACTCTCTCTCCACTTCCTTACTCTGTACGTAATTAAATTATAAGCATTTTTATTTAGGGTACAGAGACAGAAATCATTAACTCTTTTTTTACGATGATAAATGCTTGCCGATTATACCCGCAGTGTGTCACAAACTTCTTTACACGCGACGCACATAAAATGTATACAGCGATGCTCATTAGGAGACCAATGTCTCTTAGTAAGTGACAAACAGATTCTTACCATGCGTTTCTAAAATGGATCTTATTGCAAATATTCAAAGGTGATTTGTGCACAAATATCACACGGCATTTATTTGTGTTGTAGTACGCCCGTGCAGAGGAAGTGGGAAGTGGCGCATGACTAATGACATATTGTTTCTGTGGTGGTTCCAAGCGTTTTAGTACCAATTATTCTCTTATGCATTCCATTGCAGTCTGAACTAAGGATTTGCAGTGATATTACTGCTGGGGCTCTATCATTATACTGTTATCATAAATCTGAAAAATATATTTCAGGGTCACACTTGTTATTAGTCATTTAGGGAATTTATACCATGTCCTTGATATTTTTGCACTGTTCCATGCGCCATAATCAAAAAGATGACGAATTTGAAGGTCATAAATACTGCTCTACCATCGTGCGAAGTCTTTTATTGCAGTTGATACCAATACCACTGTCTCTAACTGATTATTCATACGCATTTGTTCACGGCACACAACACTGATAGTTAAAATATTAAGCTGAGCAAATGACTCGACACCACCTGATGATAAGCAGTAGAGTATGTGCCTAATCGGCTCTCTTTTGTACTCATTTATTACCTTTTTATTATTATTTCCACTTGTAAATATGACGTTAAAAAATATAGTTAGTTGTCACTGAATTCTCCCTTCGGAACCTGTTTTATTTAATTCCTCTTTTGTCTCCCTCTTTTAATTGCTATCGATAACATTTGTAGCTAGTGAAGCATGCGACATACTGTCCTAGCCACCCTCATCCAGCCGGTATAAATCAATTGAAAGTCAAACTCAACCAAAATTTGTTAAAGTGTTACAATGTAATTATTTTTTAACATTTAGGCGTAAAATTAAAAAAAATGAAGGAAACCACATTACAATTCTTTGTGATGTAAATTGAATTTTAAGCTCTAAGCCTTTACAAGACAGGGAAAATTGTATTGAATTTCATTCTATCCCTAGTGAAGACGAACGACTGAGATTAATATCCAAAATAAAACTCCAGTATCACTTTTAGACCTTTTATCCCAATTTCATTGACAGCAATATAAAAAAGACAATTCACATATCAAAATATATTAAAAAAGAAAGACAAAAAATATCAATGAGATCTTAACTAAATCATTCAGCAACACCTATGGATATAATTTATTTGAATTTGGAACATCAAACTAACAAATGTTGATTGAAAAAGGCCTGGGCGGTGTTCGCTGCCGCTGTGCGTGACGTACAGGTATATCCCGCTCGGGTTCCACTAGGATATTAAATATTGAGTTCCAGGCCCAGTGAAATAATTGGTACCTTAGTACCGGATAGGCATGGTTTCGCTTGTTGACGCAAAAATAGACGAACCTTCTTATTTTCCTGAAGGAAACTAGAATATCGTGTTGGATTCTACCCACAAGAATAGTGAAATCCGCTTTGGGAACTGTAATATTACCGCATGCCAATTGGGTTTTCTATGCCGTAGATGGTAGAGAATACCGCTTCGGTCTGCATAGTCCTTAAATTGTAAAGTGAAAAAAATATGATTTTGAATCGAAAACATTCGTTCAAATATTCCTGGACTCACTAAAGCATAATAAAATCATAAAAAATGCAGACCATGTTGTTCATAGTAGCAGCCATTAACTATTTGAATGAATCACTGGATTCAAATTAAATGGAATCAAATAGATAATTTTCTAACATTTTTATGTAAAATGATTTATTTATTTGAATAAATAATAACAGTCTTGCGATTTTGTTCATGTTATTAGTATAAAAAACAGACAGAAACAGCCAAAATAAAAGAGTACTTTTTCCCAACGAATATATTGTTGTCTCTTGTATTTCGGGTGGGCATGAATCCCTCGCTGTGAACCGTTGCGGTGTGTAAAGAGGGTGAAGCAAAAAGGAACGGTTTGTTGTCTCTATATATTTATTTGTTAGTAATAAGTAAATAAGTAAGTGGAGGTACACTGTAACAAAACACCAGATTATATATAACTGAAAACTGGATGGAAAATAACCAAAAAAAATGACTTACAGAATACTTACAAAAGTGATGAATCAATGAAAGATGTGGCAAGATTTTGAATTTAAATGATTGGTGTTTTAAAACATTTCCAGTATTAATGAAATATGTGGATAGAGTTGCTATAACACACATTGTCATGGCGCCACGTTACAACTATACTCAGGACTCTAATTTAAAATCCTTCGTTACGGTTACTAAGTCTGCACCTGTGACACAAGTTACTACTTTATTCCCCTGATATAAAATCTACTATTAAAATAACACTCATCAGATACTAATTAAAAGTTTCCGTCTACTATACATACTTTTGGCTCTACGCCATTTTTGATTTAGGTACAGACATTGTTATCTTCATTTGGAATGTGGAATTAAGAAGCGGCTTCGGCAGCGAATTGGTTTTAAAAAAAGTGGATTGGAGTGAACTGTACACAAGTCAAATGATTATTTTGTATATTCAACTAAAAATTGTTTAAAACACTAAAAATTTAGATTTTATTACATACTTTACTGCTGTTTATGAGAATATTACATCTTCCTCTTTACTTTATCGATATTTAGTGATGCGTACAGCACTATACGGGCCGGCTTAGGTTTGTCATCCCTTCATGGGACACCTTCCCTGCAGGTGATGCCTGTCGTTTTGAAATCCTCCAGAGGCGAATCGCCCCTTAAGGCTTGAGGACTCTCCAAAGTTCTCGCCTCCTTAAAACCTTGGTAGCTCTGTAAAGGCCATCTGCGGCAAACAGCAATAAACATTTTAAAAAAACTGCACCGGCACTTCTTCATCGCAGTCGTGTTGCTTACACGCATTAATTATCGGGCTATTACTTGTTACATATTATACCAGTTAAAATACTGTCCACCATTCTCTCATAGTAGTTAGTTCCCACTGAGCTTAAGACAAAGGAACTACGCCAATATATAGTCCTTCGAGCCGGATTAATGAAAACACTGCTTTATTTTATTAAAATAATATTTGACGGATTTGGTAAAGTGTATTTTGTCACAGTATTTTAGTACGTTTGATCCAATCACATTTTAAATTCGAACAGAAAATAATTCTGTGTAACTAATAAAGTCTTATACAATTATCGTAACGAAGTACATAAGTGTTTACCAAAGCTTACAGACGCATGTTACACCTTTGACACTAATATTAAGTCGCCTTATTTTGTTAAATCGGTTAATACAATATTTATCAATTTAGCATCTGTTTGATTATATATATTTGTCTCACGGTGAAAATACACTGGACCGTTTGCCTACCGAAGTACACATATTAACTATCACTTTGTTATTTATTGTTATGTTGTATTGTAATTAAGGCAATAAAAGATTTATCTATCTATCTACATAACAAAATGAATTTGAAATCAAAATGTGAAAGGTGTATTTTTTAAGTTGATCGAATTGAATAACGTAGTGGTTGACTATATATACCATTTAGATGCTATTTGTAAGATCTTTTATGCAAATTACAAACTGTCTGACTCAGTGTCACACGTGTAATACAAAATATAATATTCGATAGATTTATCAAAGAAAAACATCTGAATACCTAAATAAGAAAATTAGTGGAAAATATTTTACCCTGATTGTTTTTTGTCACACTCACTCATTCATAGTAACTTGTTCGTACGAATGTTATATAAACCTTGCCGTGTCAAATATTACACAAATCGATGCAGCTGTTCGGAAGTTATATGCGTACATGCATTGCTCAAATGTCAGCAATACATTTGAATAAATTGTTTGGTAACGAACACCCTAGAGCCTCTACAATTGCGTCGCTTAGTGCCTTTTATCGTTTGTACCATACAGAGTGCTCTGAAGAGCTCTTTGACCTTATCCCTCCCTCTCCTTTCCTACTCAGGAGTACGCGTGCTGGTTTACGGAGTCACTCTTTCACTGTCGCCACGTCTACTTTGCGCACAAAGATATTTCGTAACTCCTTTCTCTGTCGCACAGCTAGAGCGTGGAATTCCTTACCAGTACACGTATTCCCTCCTTCTTATAATATGGGTTCTTTTAAAAGAGGCGTCAAAAAGCACTTTGCCGGCAAGGTGACGGTGGCTAGGGCAGTGTATTGCATGCTGCGCTATCTTCACATATGGTCTCCTCTACTGCTTATCATCAGGTGGTGTCGATTCAATTGCTGAGCTTTTAAAAAAATCAAAAAAAATATGATTTTTATTGGTTTATAAGAATTAACACAAAGATTTAATTCGATCGATGGTAAAGCCAAACCCGTGTAAGAGATTAGAGTAAACATCATGTTTACAGCTCCCCGTAATCATTACACACGCAGCCGATCTTCAAACCAATTATCCCAA
The DNA here is from genome assembly GCA_943193645.1 of Acentria ephemerella. Classification (NCBI taxonomy): domain Eukaryota; kingdom Metazoa; phylum Arthropoda; class Insecta; order Lepidoptera; family Crambidae; genus Acentria; species Acentria ephemerella. The sequence continues at coordinate 7,369,964 of OW971896.1, read as the reverse complement.
TGGATTTATCCCAAACTCCACCAAGGTTAGGGACACTTTATTTATAATAGCTATACGACACACGACACTGATTCTTTGGACAGACGCCAAGGTATAACACCAAAATAGATTCTACTAAAAGAAATTAAGTTGTAATTTTTTTGAGTACTGTAGATCACAGGACTGATTTACAAATGTTATTTTTTCTTAAGGCTCGAGAGATGGAAGCGACCTCCTCTTACCTCCGGATTTCTCTACCACACTGGAATTGGCTGGCCATATTTTAATTAATGGCGGAATTAGGTTAGGTAGGAGAAAGGAGGAAGTGTGGAAGCTAGCCAGGTAGACTCGGAAAAAGACTTATCACCAATCAAACCGATTAATAAATTTTATCCCCAGCAAGGAATTGTACCCCGGAGCTCTACATCTAAGGTACGTAGGGCTTAAATATTAGACCACAGAGCACACACACTTCGAGAAGTGGTGAATAAATGAGGAAACTTAAATGATTTTTATTCATAGGAAGCGTACGTCAAAGATAATATTAATGCCTCAGAAGCTATACAACTAATTGAATTAAAGATTGTCTTAATTTGAAAAACTCATTTCAATGCCTCAATGCCTCTTTGGTTAAATGTTCATTTTAAGATATTGTCCTATCTCGATCTTGTGAAATATAAATGAGAAATGCTAGGCGTATTATCATCAGAATCCAAGATACCTCTGTGAAGTGCAATGGAGTTACCGGGGAGTTTTAGTGTGTATCCCCAGTGTCTCTGTGATGAGGCACTGGGTGAGCCCCATATACTCCTGCCGCTTAGCCAGTGGGGGTAGGCCCTGAAACGGATTCCTCCTCGTAAAAATGCTGGTTATAGGCCTTTCAATAAGGGAGTAGCTCTAGAGTATTTTAAAACATATCACTGCAATTCGGGTTGGTGGATGAAATGGGAAATAATTCTAGATTTTGATGAATCTATCAGGGATTAACTATAGTGGAAGTTTCATTGTCTAAGTAATCGTGATCAGAGTACTCAAATCACTAATCAAGCATGCAACCTACTTACAAAAAATACGTTTAGTTAATTTATTTAATAGTTACGAAAAATATATTCGTCGGGATTCCCTATATTATTACAATTAGTCATGACACTGACAGGTAACACGACATTTAGTACAACGGAAAAAATATAAAATTCTTAGAGAATTTTGTGGGTAACGCTGTCATTTTAAATTTGTTACATTCTGTATAACGTTAAAATTAATGACATTTAATTTACGTAATGTTCTCAAGGGCTCTGGTACGATGACTGACATTTTGTAACATTTTAAAACAGAAAATCTTAATTCACTCATCGTTATACAAATGTCATTTCGAACAGTTGATCTTGATGATGCGTGACAACAAGAACATAGTTCTTTTGGCAATATCATCGTAATCATCAACAACTCATTTAAGTCCCCACTGAGGGGCTTGACCTTACCCTAAATTAGGGCATTAGGCTTTAGTCAACCGCGACGATCAAGTGCAGGTCGATCAACTTCACACACAACCCAAGAATTTCTTCGCAGGTGTGTCACTATGTTTTCCTTCACCGTAAACGCGTCGAATAATCGGCTATGTCGGAACCGCTACTTCCCGTATAGAAAACGCTTAAGAGGGCTGTATAAATATAACCAAATTAAGACAATATTAAATTTTGTATAGTAATGAGTCCTTGTGGATGAAACTAATTATTTACAAATTTTATCAACGACGTCTCAGCCTGTTAGGATGAGGAAGTTAAACTGCTTAAACACTTACAACATTCCAAAATATAATAAGGTACACGGCATATGAGTAGGGTAACTTCTTGTACCTTGCGTGACCGAATACCTGTATACCTGAAAATGTAAGGGCCAAGTCTCTCAAGATAGAAACTCCATTATGCTAGATTTACCAATTAGCATTTTGGTATGGCATATGACATATCTGTATTTTTAAAAATGCTGCAGCAAATAAAATAGAAATACCTTACGTTTTTGTTTCAATTTATCATCTGAATATTGATTCTATAGTAACACATAGAAACCGTGGGCTGGTGCCTATTTTGAATCCAGTTAAACTAAACCCAATCAGTTTGTTTGACACATCAAATAGAAAAGGTACACGGTTGGTATTGAATCGTTTCCTGTTGTGGAAAAATAGTTCTCATTACTTTTGGCGTAAATATCATTGCAATAACAACATAATTTGGCACTTACTGACTCACTTGACTCCACTGAAACTCATTACTGTCTACGTATGTATTTACCGAAAAAAAAACATTTAGTTTCTTTTTTTAAACTTTCATCATGTCAGTAACACCTAGATAATTATTAATGTATACTCTGTACTATTTTGTTTTTGAGTTGCAGATATTTCGGCACTATTGAAAGCGCAATGAGCACAGCGTTAACAGACGATTTTGCGGGTGAGATGTTATGTAAATGTCTACCCTCTTTTGTAGTTTTTCATTACTGTTGGTGCTGGTACCACTGTCTCTTAGCTCACTATTCACACGCACGTGTTCACGACGTAAAACAAAAAGGTTAATGGTATAAATCCCGTGACCTGGTGAATTGCTGTGCAGAACCCAGGTTACCCCCGTGAAGGGCAATGGAGTTACCGGGGAGTTTTAGTGGGTATTCTCAGTGCCGCTCTATTGAGGTACTGAGTAAGCCCCACACACGCCCTTCGCTTAGCCAGTGGCGGGTAGGTCCGTAAATGGATTCCTCCCCGTAAAAACAAATGGTATAAATCCCGTAAACTATCTACACATTTGCAAGTTTCAATAAAAAAAAATGAATTTAAATTTTTAGGAAATCTTATTAAACTCTATATGAAAGTTATTGAGGTGTAGTTTCGTGTCTGTTACATCACAGCTTGCTAACAAATGAATTATTTAATTATTTCAATGGCTTTGTAACTGAACAACGACCACATACCTGTTGACTACCAACATTGAATGAAACGATAATATGATATAATTGGATTTATCTAATCAAAAAATAATTATAGGGTATATAAATGAGAAGTGGAAAAACTTAATAGCGCGATGTAGAAATGCTTAGCGCCATCTATTATTACAAATTGGAACTTAATTTTATGAACATCCAATTTTATTTACAGTTCAATAGTGAATTTACACAGTTTTATGTTTCCTTACTTAAATATTTTACAAAATGATTTTTATTCGTATTAAATATCCATATTTTAAGTTGTTATACTGTAAACAATGCAGTTTAAACTCAAACAGTAACCTTGTGTATTTAATTAAATATTTATTATTATTCTAAGTAGTTTAATTTACTTCTCACTTTTTACACTGAATACTTTTGTTCATAAAATTTTATTTGTTAATGCCTATTCCTATTATAATTTCTTTAATCAAAATATCATTATCAAGAAACATTCGCTTCTTGAGTGATATATTTTCATCCTAAATTTTTGCTATTTGAACAGCACCCGTATTGAAAATAAACGTTTTGTTCGTTGTCGCCACTAAGACTTGTTTTTTTTTTATAAAAAGCTCAGCAAATGACTCGACACCACCTGATAATAAGCAATAGACGAGTCCACATGTGAAGATAGCTAGTGAAGCATGTGATATACTGCCCTAGCCACCCTCACATTGCCGGCCCAAAAAGTGCTTTTTCACGCCTCTTTTAGGAACCCATGTTATAAGAAGGAGGGAATACGTGTGCTGGCAAGGAATTCCATGCTCTAGTTGTGCGACAGAGAAAGGAGTAAAGAGTAAAGAGAGTTAGAGTTGTTTGTTAAGATGACTGATTTTACAGAAATATTCTTATAGCTTATTTTATAATTAATATATTCAATATTTCTATTCTCGTTCCAATAAGCTACGTGACCATCCAAAAGCCAACTGGCAAAAGATTGTAATCAAATGATATACACGCTACTGCTGGCTACAGACTTCTGCATGAACAAATACTCGGGGAGAAAGCTACAACTCTACTACACTATAACGGTTTGGTGAGCTCTAAGAATTCAGAGTAGGAACATTTTTAATTATGCGAATCATGAAAATCGAGTATCTTTTTTGAGTGTTCCAACAATTTGACTAATTCAAAAATTGAAAGTACTGTATAGTACATTATTTAAAAAGCACACAAAAATGCAATTCATTTAATTACGTAAGCAATGTAAGTTTTGCCGCGATTTCTGATGTGTCAAACAAAATTGTGGAATCCTGAACTCTTCCGTACTTTGTATTACTTTACAAAACGACTGTTACTGTTATCATTTTCCCTTACCTGCCCAGAAGTGATAAGTATATGTACTGGTAATGATTTGCATACTCACAAGATGGCTACTTAATTTTAGTAATTTAATTTAATAAGTTCATAGTGAAGCTGGTGACTAGGATCCTCGATGTGATGCTCCCAGCACATTTCCAATAACCTTGCCCATTGTAGATGTTATACTTAATCAATTGGATGGCTCTTAAATTTTAAAAGCACCCATTGACCTCTTGGGATTTCTTAACTGAAAAATTGTATAACGACTAATATGTTAAGAATGAACATTCTGCGCCCACGCAAATGGATCTATAAAGGCAAATGACTCCACCGTAAAATATGATGTCAAAAGTTAGTGGTTCCGTAGAAAATTTTAACAGTATCGCGTTGGGTTTTAAATTACTAAACGGTTATGAAAGATTTCAGCCGAAAATTTACCAACTGAAGTAACTTTTAACCTCGAAATATGGAAAGAGATGACAGTTCCATAAATTTTATATTTCTTCAGAAGGTGTGAATCTACATCTAGTACGCTCAACCTATTCTAATTCCTCCAAGAAGTCATCTAGTTTTTCTAACAAAAAACCCTTCTGAAGCTCATCAGTAAAGAAGTGCAATCAGATCGGCTGCTATAAACAGACGAAGACGTATAAACTCTAGAAAATTAATGCTGCCATCGTGACTATGGAATCCCAATATCGCCGAATATTTTTATCCCAGGCCGATTTCAGGGGGACATTTTATTTCATGGGCGAAGATAATAACTTTGGCACGTCGCCATTTCTCATTATTCATAGAGACATTCTATTTTTAGATAAATATTATTGCTCCAGATTATTTAAGTTGTCAGTGAGATGTGTTTTTCTGTTGGATAGTGGACTTTATTATGAAAAAAACAAGTGACACTTTAAATGGGATACATGTGTGAAACTACCGAATCAATTGTCACGAACATTAGCAGTTTAGAGTGTAAGTTTTACGTTTAACGTAACGTTCCGTTTTACATTATATTAAAAAACTATTTTCCAATGGTTAAAACTAGAAGCTCTGCCATCGTTTTTCTAAATTCTGATGTATCTTACTATGATACTATGACTTTAAACGTCAAATTTTTGGGAACTAAAGGAAAAAGTGCTGTCGCGTCTTCCAATGCCCACTCTATAACAATCAAGAGGTAACCTATTTTGACCATGAAAAATGCTAAGGAAATCTATAAATCATTATGGCTTGCTAACTTGGCGGAAGATCCGCTTGCATTGTCGTCTAGGTACCATAGCATTTCAAACTCCATCGTCACTTCAAGTAAAACAGAAAACCTTAATGTACCTTATATCTACATTTTGTTCAAGTCAGTAAAATCCAGAAAAAGAACTCTAAGCTACTAACGTCAGAACCTATTTGTAACTATAAACATTTATTAGTTTCAGAGCCCAAACTTCGAGTTCCCATCAAGATCCACCGCAACACTTCTAACTTAAATGGGTCACAGTTGTCTAAAACAAAGCATACTATACAAACGGTGTTAATTGCCGCAGCGACGTAACCTTGGTTTTGAGAAGCTGAAAAGGGTACCGAAAATAGAATGGTCCCCATACTTAATGAGACAGTCGGAAAAAAAATTGGTTTTGCCAACCTAAGAGCAAGTGTCATTTGCATGTCGCTTAATTAAATATAGATAACAAATGTAGCTTTCCATAGTTGTTTGACAAATTGCCACTCAAATAACGATCGACAATGCATTCGATATAAATTTAACAACAGAATATTCTTATATCATATTTATTTATTTAATTCAACATTGTTTCAACAGCATTTTTATATATACAGAATACAATGGAATTACCCAGACATAAGCCAATTAAAGAAACACACATTATACTTTAAAATCGATATCTTTATCGATGGTCCATTAATACGTGTCTTTGACTACTCTGAATCTTTTAATTAACATACAATAATATACCTCCTATCAAGTGTTATAAAAGTTCCGTAATTATTTACGGTTTTACTTTTGTATTTTTGAAACTACCGCCGAATATAAAAAAAAATGTATAAGAGATATGCCATTTTATGAATCAAACGACCAGTTACTTATTATACATATTTAAATGAAATCAATTTTGAGATGTTTGTTCAAAGGATTAAGTTCTTAGTGTGAAAGGCTTACAACAACAATAACAAATACACAAAGAAAAAACAAGAACGATACAATTAAATTATTTTTTTCTATTTTTCTATATTCTGTATATGTACCTATGTTGGTTCGTAAGTCTGTTCCATTATGACCTCCTGTAGCCTAACTGGACCTTGACCGATTATGAAAAGTGAGGTAATATTAGATTTCAATTTTTCTCAGAAGTAAATAAAGTAAAAAAGGCTAAATAGTAAAAAAGTCAGGCTAAATAGTTTTAAATGTTTTAAAAAGTTTTTATACAGTCAGTCGGGTATTTGGATAATTAACAATACTTGTTTTAAATATTTAACTTTATTTTCTGAACAATTTTATCTTCTAGTAGCTGTAACTGTACTAAAGTTATTTATTGGGATAAATTCCATTCATGTAATAATAAAACGTACTTTATGGCGCTGATTATAAATGTGCTTTTCCAAAGTAAGCTATTAGCCTAATTAATATTATCTTTCACTAAAATGTGTTAAACTATGCTTCAAAGGGCACAGTTTTGCTTCGATATTAGTGAAATTAATTGCAAAGTCATCTTTAATGTAAACTTTATGAAAACAATTAATAAAAGCGTATTTGAAAACTTCTTAAAAACATTTCGGACAATATTTGTGATTTTATATTTATTTTACACAAAATTTTAATGGAGTATAATTTTCTTTCAGTCAAATTATTTAAAATTATTCCACAGTATTTGAATGTCATTCATCCAGTTTACCAATAAATAGTATATTTAAGACAGCAGATTTAGTTGCTTTAAAATATCACCGAAAGTCTTCAGAATACTTTTTGCGTGAATTTTCTTTGCAACTAAAAAATTCAATTTTACAGACATAGATACTTTTCTGTCACGCCTAGTAGCTTATGATACATAATACACACACAGATAACATAGATTCTAATACCGTTTGTTTTTACTTAAAGCTTCTCTTCTGAAGTCATCAATGTATTTTATTTTCTTGTAATTTATTTTTAACATTAATATATTTTAAATTTCAGTGTCCCAATTTAAAAGTGTATACTTTAAACTTACATTCTGTTTAATTATCAGCATCGACATACCTGAAAAAAAGTCTCATATTAAACATAATATATAAATCTAAATAAGAAATAACATGTTTTTCGAGATCGTAAACAATGATTTGAATTGATTTGATGATTTTGATGATTTCATTTTTTTTTGATTGATTGATTTTTTTTTTGATTTTTTTTTGATTGTTTACGATTGTATAATATATCTTTTATAATCTTTTTTAGATAAAAAGATATTTAAGTACTTTACCAGCCCCAAATTGACCACGTCAACTATCGCCAGTTACGGTCTGCTAAACGTAGTTTGACAAAATATAGACATAAGACAGTAAATATACAATAAATTTACAAAAGTTATATATTTTATTTTCCATTTTTTCCTTTATTTCTTTATAATATTTATTATGACGAAATAAAGGAAAAAATGAAAAATCTATTATCGCAGACATATTTCTGACACTGACTTCAGCAGTATATCTATATGTATGATGAACCGTGAACTCTTCATATATATCGATTCTTGAGGTACTTAAACCTTTGATTCGATACTGACTTCCTCATTTTGTTTTGTATTTCCTTTCGTCAAACTTGACGAACAATTTTGTCAAACCAATATACACAAATGTTGAAAATATATGGCTAGCGTAGTTGTAATCGTAAAAATAAATAGGATTAATTATCGATAAATTAAATTTCCTTGCTATAAGTATTTTTTAAACCATACAGCCTTATGTTATTGTTTTTCTTTCTCATTTTGTGCATAGCCTAATAATCTAACAATATTATTAATATATTTAATCTTAATAGACCTCTTTACTGCGTATCGACATATAAATATCGACTTTACGTCATCCTTATTAAATCTCTACAACATACGGTTGTATACTCTATCTGCCAGTATCATCCGTCGAATTAAAAAATATATTTTAGTATGTTGCATAAACAATATTAAAAATACTTTAGAAAATTGTTAGAACTTGGTTGAAGAGTTCGTAAGAAATGTACGCGTTGATAGTAAAACAAACTTTATTTAGAATATAAATAACGGAGCTACTGTCGAACTTCGCAATAGGTTTCGAGACGAAATCAATATGTTTGTTTGTGAAGACAAAGTTTTGATAACATCCACAAGCTAAATTAGCTGATTGTAAATAACTGGAGTGCTCCAGTTAACACAGCTTATGTTGTCATTTGAGTTTCAACAACTAAATTTTGGAGTTAGTTTCCATCCATCCCAATCTTGATCTCATCATCATCTCATGGAGATTGCCTAAGAGTAATTGTTCACAACCAACTACTTTATACCATTTTATACCATGTTGCTATTTATGTACCATAATTGTAAATAGAAAAATCATAAGATAAGAAAATATATGTCAGTGCAAAACAAGTGCTTGTAACAGTAATATAAATATCAGCGCACAACAATGACGTATACTAATTTGGATGCAATCTGGGATCCATTATAATACACTTCCGATGGATGTGATGGTTGTAGTTACGTACCTGATTGTATCTGTATTGAATGCTGTTGACGTACTTAACAATGTTAAATCAACTTGCCGTACACTTTTAAATAATAATATAATTGAAGATTTAGACTGTTCAACTAGCCCAATCTTCGGTGCAACAACCAAAGCCAAATCGATTTAACTCCATTTGTAGCCATTACTCATTGTGTACTTTGACAAAACTTAATAAATGTTACATCCTACAGTGAAAAACTGTCTAAATTGGTTTGTTTGTTTCCAAAAAAATACATTTGACCCAGATTGTGAGTTAATCGTTCTCGTGGGAAGTAAAAAATCTACGTAAAACTGGATAACATTTTCCAAACGGAAGAAAAACATAGTCGTATTTTCTTTCGCCTCTTTTCTAAGTTAATCTGTGTTCATATTATTCTTTTATTGTACATATTTTATTGGATTACATGCGCATCGAGGTTATCTTTGAAACTTTGGTTTGGCTTTGGACATCAACATCAAATATTAACCTTTTTACTTAGGATTAATCTTCAACATCACCAGGTTGTTTACCTGTAGTGTTGGACACAGTAGGTTCTACACCGAATTCGGTGTAGAACCGGTGGGTTTCGGCATTCAAAAGTATAAATAAACTTAATTAAGTTTATTTAGACTTTTGAATGCCGGTTTAAGTAGATATTTATCATCAACTTCCATTGTAATGGAAAACAAGGATTAGTTTATTTCATTCCCCAGCGATGGTTGGAGTAGATACTATAGAGTTAGATACAACAGGACGAACAATTTTCGTCCTGTTGTATCTATTACTACAGCTTGCAGTGAACAGTGTATTAATTAATTACTACTGGGAAAGAGAGATGAGTATGTTAATTTAACAATAATGCTTAAACATTATTGTTAAATTCAATGGATGATAAATTTAATAAAAAAAATAAATAACATACGTACATCATTCTATTTTGTGTAAATTATATTTTGTATGTTACTTACCATGAATTATTGTAAATAAGAGTGAGGGATTCCCATTACAAGTATTTATTACTTTCTGGGGCTTCCCAACCATTGTATTTGTGGGAATTCAATTACGAGTTTTTTATTTTGTTTTTAATATATATAAAATATTCCATTGTTAGGCACATGCCTTCGTATGTGTGAGACACATGTGATGTTCGGGCTTTAACATTACACCTAAGTCTGTTTTTACACGGTCTTTTTGTACACGGTTTTGATATAACACGGTTTGAAAATTGAATATTATATAATTTCAAATCGTGCTAAATGGAATAAAATCGTGTAAGAAAATTAAAAATATTCAATTTTCAAACCGTGTTATATCAAAATCGTGTACAAAAAGACCGTGTAAAAACAGACTTAGGTGTACACTGGTCTTATAACTTCTCTTTGGAAAAATTCGTTACTCATACTCTTAATGTATACAACAGGTGAGATAAAGCCAAAGAATTACCCCATAATGAATAATATACACCTAAGTCTGTTTTTACACGGTCTTTTTGTACACGGTTTTGATATAACACGGTTTGAAAATTGAATATTATATAATTTCAAATCGTGCTAAATGGAATAAAATCGTGTAAAAAAATTAAAAATATTCAATTTTCAAACCGTGTTATATCAAAACCGTGTACAAAAAGACCGTGTAAAAACAGACTTAGGTGTACAAGTAAAACATGAAATAAAAAGAACCGAAAACCTTCAATAGACATAATTAATAGTAGTTCTCTATAGTGATAACGAATTGACATAAGTCTCAGACCGCTAGCAAATTCATGGTATAGTCCAAGTTACAAGATCACTCAAATTTAATAATATATAAGAAATTTATATTCTAATCTTTAAAAAAAATCTGATTGTTTGGGTTTATAAATCTTAAAACCTTTATTTCTTATTTTCCGTCTGTTAAAGTATTAACGATAATTCACACAGTAAATAGTATTTCTCTTGGTGCTACACCTAAAAAAATATGAAATAATATCACAATAAACGCATTATTTAAATGGCAATATGCTTGTAAAGAGTCTGAGTTTATCGGTTTGATTTCCATAATTTTCACTGAAAGCTCCGCTTCATAAAAGAGTTTAAGTTCTGTACACCAAAAGAGCAAGTTGATTGTGTATTGTATAAAATGAAGCTAAAGATGAAATGAAGCTAAAATTGAAATGAAGCTAAAGATGAAATGAAGCTAAAAATAAAATGAAGCTAAACATGAAATGAAGCTAAAGATGAAATGAAGCTAAAGATGAAATGAAGCTAAAGTTGAAATGAAGCTAAAGATGAAATGAAGCTAAAAATAAAATGAAGCTAAAGATGAAATGAAGCTAAAGATGAAATGAAGCCAAACATGAAATGAAGCTAAAGATGAAATGAAGCTAAAGATGAAATGAGGCTAAATATGAAATGAAGCTAAAGATGAAATGAAGCTAAAAATAAAATGAAGCTAAACATGAAATGAAGCTAAAGATGAAATGAAGCTAAAGATGAAATGAAGCTAAAGATGAAATGAAGCTAAAAATAAAATGAAGCTAAAGATGAAATGAAATTAAGCTAAACATGAAATGAAGCTAAAGATGAAATGAAGCTAAAGATGAAATGAGGCTAAATATGAAATGAAGCTAAAGATGAAATGAAGCTAAAGATAAAATGAAGCTAAAGATGAAATAAAGTTAAACATGAAATGAACACCATTTCTTTCAATCCAAGGAATTGACATCATACTCTTATTAATTTTATTTGTTTCTTTTTATTCTTTCTAATTCGCTTTCGCATTTAACACGTAGACTTCAACTAAAGCAGCTCTTAACGATGTGCTTGCACATAAAACTCTTATACAAGGTAAGTACTGGTAGTGAAATTTATAAACATTGTTAGGTGCTGCTACTCAGTTCATTCTCAGTAATAAAACGCTTAATCATGTTGTCTAGATATTTTGTTGACTGCCGTCTGTTTATTAGCCCATTACATTTGTTGCCGTCGTCATATTTTTTGTATTTTCTACTGTGTTTTGCTCGCTTTGGGGACGTGGAAGAGATTGATAGATCGATTCAACTTAAGTGTCTTTTTTCCTGTTTTAGTTATCGTTATCTTACCAAGCCTTTTAATTTTTTTTTATGTTTCAAAATGGTTTATACACCTCCTTTGTATATTTTATTCTTAAATTTATTATTAATGGGCTTTGCAAAGTATGTTTAGGGAAATAGGTAATATCTATTTACGTACTGCTAATTGATTTGAAATATGACAGGTTCCAAATGTTTTTCTTAACAAAATACTGCGGTTGATCAGAAGACTTTGGCAATTATTATGAAAATTATGACGTAGTAATTTTTTTTTGCAATCTCACGCCAACTCTTAACTCAAAACTGTATCTCGTATCTCACTTAATTTCTAATTTTACCAAATATTACACAAAGCGCTTGCAAAACATGTCAAACATTCTAATAACACCCTCGAAGTAGTTATTTATCGATTCAAATGTGAACAGGAAGTTAAGAAAAAATGACTATATGTGGTATGATGCTTAGTATGTTCGGTTATGTTTATGTAATGACATCATAAAATACTTTAACCTTAAGATCATCTCCTCTTTAATTGTAAAACGTGTCCAAATCATCAGAATTATGTAAAACAATGTTACATTATTTATCAATAAGGTAATTTTTTTTAAAACACAGAATATATTAGTAATCTACGACATATGGGTTGGTTTTACTTATCTTGCTAAATTTATGGCGGTTACAAATAAAAATTTATATATATCTTCTGTGTAGATCGCAAATTGATACTAAATACATCTTACGAATTGAACCCTCTAGGTCTTGGCTAGATCTTGAAGATAGAATATGGAAGCGAATTATATCCTTCCATCGTCTAGCATCTTCAAGATCTATCTTATTTCTAACTGCTAGAAAACAACAATGATAACATGATTGTTATTGAAAAATGAATTTGTTATTGTTACATAGCTTAGAAGTAAACACTAGAAGTCTTTTATAGTGCTACCTCAGCTCTATGTAAAGGGTTTGAGCATTTACCCAGAATGAAGAAAAATTCTCAGGAACAGTAATTTACAAAAAAAAGTTAATAAATATTATTTGTTTTATAAAAAATAATCAATCCTTTATTTATCAGAACTTTTAAATGTACAAAAAAGCAAAATCTAAATGTATTTTTCAATTGATGATTTCAATTGATGCCAGAATTCCATTTGACACATTTCTCACTGTTTGCGGGTATCGATTTATATCGCGCAGCAGAAGTGTGATTGAAAAACGGTTGTATACGATACGTCACAGGTATACATGTATATCAGTGACGTATCTTGTCTGTGGTGGTAAACACACGCGAAATTCAAGAACGTGAAATGTAAACTGATATTCTTTTGCTTCTACATAGCGGTGCAAGTGGCGATGGACATTAAAGTATTCTTAGTTAACCTGGCGATTAGTGATGATTACATGACAGTTAAGCTGTCGATTTTTATATGTTGTAATTTTAACTACCCTTACAACCCCCTTGTGTAATTTTGATGCGATCTTAAGGTTAATGATGAAGAATTACCCTTAAAGAGAAACAAATATGTATTTAATAAGTAAAGAACTCGAGGATAAACGACTAGTTGTTTTTCGATATTTAAGACAAACAGAATAAAACACTTAATGATTTATAGGACATAATGTATAGCATAATATGTATAATACTTACAAATACTTAATGATTTATAGGAGTGAATGTTTAGCACGATATTTACTTAGAAACCTGGTTCTTAGATTTCCTTTTATACAAAGTGTATAGTATATTATAGTTACTTGAGGTTAGTACTGATGACTTATATAATTATATCTATTTTCTTTAGTACTTTTTCCTCTTAAGTGTAAAGTTGTTTTTTTATTGTTATTTTTATTGTGTATTATAGAATATTATATATTTTTATATAATTTATTGATTCCTTTTTTGTTATGATTCGCTTTAAAAAATCTCTGGTTGAATGGTAGCGAGTGTTGTATACATTTTATTGTACAGTAAGGCAAGATATAGATAGATATATAAGCGGTATACGAAGGTTACACTACCAGCTCTTCTCTACGCAAATATTACCTCTGAATTTGCAGAAACAAATCTGAAATTTACCATTCTTGCGCCATTTTGTTATTATGTCTTGTAATATAAAAATAAATATAACATTACTGTTTCAAATGTTAATCGTCATAGCAATTGTCGTTTTCTGTAAAAAGGTCCCTAAAAAGGAACTCGAAATCTTCCGCTTCGTCTTTTGTATCTCAATAAGATAAGGCTGTAATCTAAATTTCATTTGGACAAACTCGGTACACTTTTTCTGGGTAATTTAAGAAATCCTTTTGATTTCGCACTGGGACTTTAATGTAAGAAGAAGCTCTTTGTGGTTAGACTTAGATTTTATTTTTAACCTCGCTTAGTATTTTTTTGTTTTTAATTGTATTGTACCAACGTTTGTCTTCAGGACAACGTTATCTAGTAACACTGGTGTCTTTCTTAAAAACACGTGTTATATATATCACTGTTGTGTTGTTGATGATATATTTTGTTTTATGAGAAACGACATGAAATTGGATTTATTAGCTATAATGTATAAGTTGGATAAATAATCTATTACTTGTTACAAACTAAACAGTAACGCTTATAACCAAACGGTCGCCACTCAGCACCTTTTTCTTCGGAGAGTTCAAATGCATTTACGCATCACCCTACAGTACGGTTACAACTGTAGGGGTATGTGGGGCTCGGGGTAGAGGCATTCCCACTACTCACTTAACATGCTCTCCGCCTATCGCCGCCTGAGCCTGCCTTTAAAATCTGTCAATCATCGGAATCATCTCAAATATACGTAAACTACTTAAATACTACTAAGGGCTTAATTAAATGTAAACACCTATTGAAGATAAAATACCGAAAGTATACGAACTCCTTGTCGAGTTCTCTTTTAAGTCTTCGTTTTTCTTTTTTCTTCTTCTTCGTCGTCTTTTTTCTTCTTCGTCGTCTACTTCTTCTTTTTATAAAGATTTTATAGAGAGAGATTATAAAGAGTTTATAGTCTTGCTAAAACTCAAAAATGGGTTCACCAATTTGATTAATTTATTTTTTGTTCTCACTCGGGGATGGTTTGTAAATAATAATAACTGGGAAAACACTAGAGAAATTCTTAAAAAAATATATTTTTTAGAAAATTGGCTAACTGACGTGCCAATTTACAGTTGTTTTAGATTACATTTGATAGTTTATGTTTGATCTCAAAAGGAGATTAGTCGTTAACTTAGTTGTGTGATATGTAGAAGTGCCAAATGAGTCGAATATAAAATGTGAAAAAAAAATTAAGACTGCATGTGAAAAAGAATATTTTTCTCATAAGTTATCTGCCTCTCTTATCAGCTTCGATGAGAAAGATATTGAATAACTTTTAGAAATGTTACCTTATTGCAAGGCATGATGAGTTAAATCTAAATGCAATGGAATGAATACGTAGCGAAAATAAATTTCAAATCAGTACCCCAGTCTACTTTGACAGAGGTCCCGGGTTCGAATCCCGGAATGTATGAGATGAGAACATGAACAAATACCCACTAGTCATGGGTGTGTGTAGGTTAATTTAGTATATTTATGATATTTATATACATATTACTATCTTTATTCTTCCGTAATCTAGTATCTATGATGCTTAAGTTGGGCTAAATAGTAGGTGTGAGTATAATAATAATTTTTTACACACAGTATGTCATATCCAGGATAACTGAAATAATGGAAACATTCAAATATTGAAACCTTTATAATTTCGGATTTTCATTTCGTTGCATTGAAACATATATTTACTATTTTAATAGTGTTTAGGAAAGTCTCGTAGTAGATATTTGCCAACCTATATCTGCCTTGCTACCTGACCCGCTCATTTCATTATGTTAACACCCACCAATCTACCAATTCCTTCCCGACTGACATAGTTTTCTGTGCCCATCAGTGCTATCCTAGTGCCTTCAGTGTTGTGCCTACCAAGTGAGACCCGGGATACACCTACATACCTGTATCGGCGAGAGAGTAACATACCTACCTATACAATAAACTAACTTAGCCCAGCACCTTCCCTAAACAAATAGTAATGATCAGAAAACAATTATACTTGTCTGACATTTTTTATGCACGAATTGGTATTCGCAACCTGTGTCCTTAATATTGCAAAGCCCGCCATAAAGATCATCATATCAGGCGTAAGAAATATACATTTAAATATATATTATATTTTTTTCTACAAGCCCCTTTTTATGTCGCCTGGAGTGAAAATGAGGTCACTCCGTATATTTCACTCTGGAGATATATAAATAGAGCTGTGACAGCATCTGCGTCAGATATCTGTGATAAATATCAAAGATAAAGTATCGTTATTTGTTAACTCGAGGGGGAAAATAATAAATGAAATTCATTACAGCTATTACTGGTGAGGAGATTTTATTGAAATCTGCGTTAATTTTGAATTCACTTAATGAATTCTTGAATGAGTCAGAAGATTCCATCTAATTTATATGAAGAATAGATTTTTATTAACATAAAGTTGGTTTTTTCCTTATTGTATTTTTTTTAATTTGTTTTTTCTATTGAGACGGAAGTTAATGGCATCTGATTTGGATTACTTTTTGAGTATGCATTAATTCATTTGAAATTTGGCTGGACATTAGGTCACATAACAGCACATAAATTTATATGTAATGTATTATCTGTTAGTGATTAAATAATATGAGATTATCATGCAATACCTGCTTTTAAATAAAGAGTTGGTTTTATTATTTCTTATATTCGTTCCGATATTCTTGATAACGTTATTATTTTTTATAAACGGTGAAGCTCCTGGCTTTCATCTCACCTGATGGTAAGTAAAGATAATGCTGATGATGGAAATTCCTCAAACACGGAGTAACTTGCTATCTTACTTCCAACTTCCGGAACATAAAGATTCCAACCCGGGACCTCTGGCTAAGTAGACAGGGGTACTGACCACTATACCAGATGGACGTTGCATATGATGACGAGGAAGGTGTAAAAGTATAGAAAAGAAATCAAAAAGCATAAGTTCACTCAAGCGATTATCGACCCTATATATGAACGCTTACATGCAAAAGCTGAAAGATACTTGAAACTCTAATAAAGACGGATTTTCTAGTGATTGACTTCTATCTAGTGATGTAAAAAAATACGAAATGATAAATACAATATGTCACTGTTATCAAATACATGAATATAGTACAACGCAAATATAAAGTGGATCCCACAACCACATTGTAATTTGTTCAATAAAATGATTTCAGTAATTGCGTGAGTTGTAGTAATTATTTTAAAAATACAAATTATTTAACTCAAAGTTTTAATGGTACAATGTGATTCATTGAACTTATGAATCTGATATCATGCATTTGTAAAACACTGCACAGTAAAATTTAATATTTCTTTGAGCATTAAATTGAATTGAAATTTAAAAATTAACAATATTTTTTTCTTTTTTTATTTAGAATAGGCTAGACGTTTGAACACAACAACGATGGGGCCTATGATGGTTGCCTAGATGGTGCTTATTAACTCTGGCCTTAAAAATTCTGATTATTCTCATTATTTCATCATTTTCATTATTCTCATTCTTATTTTCTCTTCATTCAAAGCCTTTTTAACAGTCAATTGACATAACTTTAATAATTAAACAGAATTTAATAGCGACAAAAGAAACCAGACAGCAGTAAAATGCACCTAAAGGATAAATCCGAATAATTCCTAATCCTATGATATGACTTTTATTAGGTCTGAAATTGAAAACTATTTTGTAAATCTTACGTCATAGCATAGCAGCTGTTCTTTTTGGAACCATATTGAGAGAGACACTCAAATTAAAATTTTGTTGTTCTTCAAATTCATTGTTTTGTTGCCAAAGTTTTATTATTTATATTCATTTTAAATAACTCATCTCCCTCCCATCGTCCATAACGTTTCTCTCTAGTCCTTTGGAAATTTGTCTACGAATACCTACTAAGTGCAATGTGTTCCCACTAGATAATTTCCAATTGAAACTACCTTCTACTTTTGTAGTATGAAGCTCTTTAGTTGAAAAAGTAGTGAGAAGACATCGAAGATGCATTATATTAAATAGTAATAAGTTTTCGTTATGCCTTACTCCAATATCAGATTTACGAAACTTGTACGGTTTTACTGACAAAAAGTAAATAACTTCCCATAATACCTTGAAATGAATATACCTTTGCGTCTCTTTATATTTGCGATCCGCAGCAATGAATAAATAAGTAATGCGATTATAACCCACCAATGGTAAATTTAATTACACGTCTCTGTCTGCCAAGTACCAATCGTGTCTTTAATATTTTCTACATGTCTTGGCAACGTGATTTCGGAAAATATTTCATTACATAAAATTTTTATATCAGAGTTTACAATAGGAACATGATTTACAACGTCGACGTAGAACTGTATAGTATGAATTGAATCGAACTTATACACAGCATAGTTAGGAATGGGTTTTTTGCGTGCAAAATTATAAAAATTGTAATAAAACTTTTACAAAGCAATTAGTGTAATAATTCATTCGTTGAAGCTTTACAAATTTGCGTAGGACTTGTTTTAATAAAAAAATTGACTCAAAGTAAATTTAATAAAGTTGTATTTACAATTCTAATCTCAATAACAAAAATCTGGGTACTCATAAAGGCTTGGCTTTGATCTATCTTAAGACTTAAGCGCTGTGAATGTAATGGTGTGTTGTTTTTTTAAAAACCAATCAATAATTTGTTATGAATTTTTATTTTCAATAGGTATCTGTGTTATTTTAGCTGTGGGGTATTGTAATAAATATTAAGTAACAATATAATAAATAGTATTGAATTATTTCCCTAGCTATCTAGTATCCGTAGCAAAGATCATGAATATGCTAAATTAAATAATATTAAGTGCGAGTATGAGAATATTATTATTATTATCGAGTATAAGATTTTATACTTTTTATTTTTTAACTCAGTTTTATTTTTGCAATTATTTATCTGTTACTAAGTTGATAATTGAAGAAATATCAAGTGATCGATTTCGCATCACTAGTACGGCCTCTATTCTAGAGCCTATAGTGCCGTCCTAGAAAAGCATTTACCTTGTAGTTGCATTCGCCAAGTGACGTGTCTGGAGCAAAAACGGTGATACTTCACTGAGGGGAAGGAGGTTTTACGAAATAATTTGTTGTTGGACTTTGTGTGGAATACTCACACGAATCTTGCTTTTTAATATTTTAATAGTGTTTTTACTAGGATGACATGAAAATGATTGCCTTCATGACACGAAGTACCATTCTTAATGTACGTACTTTTAAAACAATTATTTTGTAATTTCATGATCAATATCATTATAATCGTTAACAGTCTATATACTTCTCACTGATGGACACATTCTAAGTGAGAGCAATACACGAGAATTTTGGGCGGTTACACCATTACGCTGACCCAAAAGTGACAACTAGTATACTGGGTCTCTTAACACACTCCACGCACACGACACGGCTCCCGTCTTCACCCTATAATGAAGGATTTACTAACTTACAAAATATAGGTAGCGCTGTTGGAATTATTCTTAAATAGATTATAATTTGATGTTTATGAATACACAGGGAGTCATAGTCAGCACTTCAATGTTGCGAAAAAGTTAACGTTTTATTGGAAAAAATATTTAATAATTTTGCTTGTATGGGCATTTTTAATGGGCATTGTATGTGTTAATGCACAGAAAAGTACTTGAGACAACAAATTTTGTATGACAAATCCAGCGACCAATCACGGCAATAGTAGCTGTATTTTCATAATCGTAACCAGAGCTCTCATACTAGTATGGTACCGAGCTCGTTGTAGGTATTTCCTAGTATAAAAGTTTCAACACTTATTTCATAGTACACAAATCATTCGAATCTCACATACAAGAGTTATCAAAGCCAAAAACGCTGCTAAAGAGGCGTAATTTATTTATACGCAGGCGTAATATTTATTAAACAAATTATAAACGAAAATAGTCTTGTGACTTACGTCAATTACTTCTGTGTTGAAGGGGGCACGCGATATTGAACCTTAAAGCTGTCACGGTAAAATTCTTTTCATAGTTAGATATTTAATGGAGCTAGCCGAATTGTATTTTGGAGGCCACCTCTTAAATAATTTAGATATTTTATTTTGATTGCTCATTAAAGTCTAATTAAATTATAAACTTTAATAACCTCTTTACTCCAACTTACCAACATGTCTACAGAGTTACAATTAAAGCAAGCGTATTTTCCTTTGAATATTTTGTAGATAATTTCATAGGTATTGAATTATTTATCCGTTCACAGTATTTGGTTATTCATAGCCTCGTTATTTCTCGCTGAATTTCTTCGCTCTACCATTGCTTGGTAAGTATGAAGACTAAGTTAACTATATAATAAATTGAGAGCAGGCCTATTTAAGGCTGGAGTTAGAAGGAATTACATTTGATGGAGGTAGGTAAAGATAAAATAGATAGTTAATTATTTATTGCCTTTTATGCTGTCGTAATAAGATACAAACTTCAATATTATTTACTCTCTATTTTTAAACAATACAATAATATTTGCACTAAGACTTAATTTAAAGATACTTATGATAGGGATGTTTTATTAACAAAATATACCATGTACCTAATTAAAGTCGTTTCGCGATCAGACAGTGGTACCTGCGTCAGCTGCAATAAAACACTTCGGAAGGGGGTAGATCGATTTTTTGCCCATATCAGGCCGATTGACCAAAAAATCGACTTCATTATACAGTGCCGAAATATCAGGAACTGAATAACAAAAAGGCACAGAGTATATGTATATACCTTGTTGATAACTATCTATATATTAATGATCGTGAAAGTTTAAAACAATATAAGCGTTTATCAATTATCAAAGAAAGATAATGGTATAGTTATAATATCGATCCTTTTCTTGTTAAATAAAGGGAAAAGAAGAACTAATGACAGTTGTTTTGTTTATTTGATTGATTGATTTAATTTGAATTGAATAATTCTTGAGAACGAAATAAAAATCTTAAGGAGAACTGAAGGTTATGTAATTTCATTTCAAAATGCTTAGTGATTATGACAATTCGCATTAACATTAAAAACTCAATAAAGTGGAATCGATACATATGATTTTTATTGCGTGTTTTATATAGTTATCGATGTATATTTTATCGATACTTTCACATCACTACCCCCATTAGACAATCAACATCGCCCGGAAATGTTGATTGGTGGCTCATCTGGACTGCGGGACACGGGTAGGACACTTTGATTTACGTACTTTATCATAACATAAGGGTGACAGAGATAAATTTTGTACTCAGAAAAACATGTTTCGCATGCAGTTTACACGGAAAAAGGGTCAAACCTAGGTCACTCATTTAAATGTCGATTCTTTCCCAGTATTTCAGAGCTCCCAAAATTTCATAATCTAGTATCATTTAATCAGATATTTCCAAATTCTATAGATTTACAATGAAACAACAATAAAACCTTATTTTAACTTTTTTTAAAAAAAAAAATTAAATTATTTTAATTCTTCAATACAATAGCAATACTTTTTAATTGTTTAACTTAATATTTAGTCTTAAATTTAAATTACACAGTACCTATATCGACTGCTGGATTATACATAAAATAAATCTACTGAATGGCTGTAAAATTATCCTTCGTTATATGTTATATATATATAAAATTACCGACCGTTAACTACAATTTGCTGGAAGTTTTCGAATAGTTTAATTTTTAAGTACCAATATAAATATTAATCTGATAACTTACTACTTTTCGGTATTATAATTGTTTACTTTAAATTCTTCAATCTTGATATTAACACTAGATTTACCAGACCAGTCATTTAGACTGGTCGTGCAATTTCAATTCAAAATTCCTACTATATTACACTTTTTTTTCAGAAATGATGTTATGACTTTTGTATCTATAATTAGAGAGTACGTTTTATAAACTTAATTTTATTTTATATACATTAGTAACAAATATAATTTTTGTTGTTGACATATATTCAAATCGCTGGTATATCTAGTGTTAATAAGTGAATACTATGTACCTAGGCTGAATTGTTAACTTTGACTAGTTTGATTATTATATTTGATTACGTTATCAGAATCCGATACAACAATAATCCGATGCTGTTGTCTTTTGTCTTTTCTATAATACGCTTAACTAATGTTGGGGATATAATCGTCAAGGGTTAAAAGGGTTGTGTTTACAGAGCTTCAATAGAAGGAATTTACTTGACTTAAACCTAAGACACTATAAATAAATAGAATTGACTAGATCTACGCAATAAAATAAAATAATTTAATGATCTACCAAAGACAAGTGACTCTATTGAAAAATATAGCCACAAAACACTGGGGAACTCTTTGGTCAAAGCGTGGATCTCATGTTATCTTAGTTAAGTACCAGTATTCATTCCCGGAGCACTTGGATGGGATCTTTTGTGCTTCCATTATCGTAGTGTCTGCTTCCAAAATGTCAGTAAGTACGCTTTTTATATTTATTATACTAAAATCAGTTCAGTTTTCGAAAATTGTAGAGTTTTATAAAAATACCATAAAAATCCATTCAGAAGAACTTATGGAAGTTTTTTTGTGTATTTTATTTATTCATTTAATTTGTATTGAATCATTCTTGAGAACGATCCTTAAAATTAAAAAAATATATCTTAAGGAGAACTGAAGGGTTCATGTGACCTGAATTGCATGAATAGCAATTGTTGGGTTGCAATTTTCTTATTTTCAAAAAACATTTTTTTTATTTTCAAATATTATTTTATTAGATTATTATTTTATTTTGAATGGACTAGAATGGCCCAATGCACCTATCGCATGTTACAAATTTATGTAATTATTCAATCTTTTAAAACTATTATTTACAGAAACTTACATACAATGAAAATTTAACACCGAATAGCAAACCGCACATTTAACAACTTACATCTTAGTATGATTTCGTTATGACTGAAAGTGCATACATTATTTGCCAATTGCAGCGTTTGGTGGTGCGAGCGAGACGGCACGCCCGGACCTCTCGACCCGAGGTTATAAATATATGGCGCGCGGAGATCACACACTTCGCATTCCTATTACTTCTGTATCGAAGTAATCAACTCCATAACTTCTTATTGTTTTATCTTAACCTTATCTTATTAAGGAGTGCAGAAAGTAAATCTTTTGTTTTTATAAATAATATGCGGGTGTAAAATATTACCACTTCGATTATTTTTGTTATTAACTCAAGCTTCCTTACATTCGTATTCGTATCATAGGAAACTTTATATCAGAAATTAACGTGCATTTGATTATAATTTTTGTTACATCATTGAAGCTTATGACGACAACTACTGAACAAAGGCTTCCCTCATCAAGAACTCCTTGCAGCGGAATGACAGCAGTTTTTTCATAGGAAATCCTAGCATCACTAACTTCTGTGAGATGAGCTACAACAGTTACTTAGACGTTGTAATAACTTAGATCTTAGTTCCATTTCTGTAAGTTCTATAAATTGACTACAATTACAATTTAAAAGTAAGTTCTGTTATCTTAAACATTTCGTCAACATTTGTTTAAATTGAACAGCATTCGCTTCAATTCATTTTTGACCAGAGCACCATAATTTTTAACACTGATAACAATTTTAATTATCATCGTTGAAAAGCACAAATTAAAGTCACTACAATGAATTTAATAGTTTACATTTCAGATAATTTTAATATTTTCGACATGCATTATTCAATTTGAGTTGACATTAAGTACCCTGCTATAAATGACAAACAAAGAGATGTTATTTTTAGAATAGAACAGAACATAATAGACAAAACTTTATTTGGAACAAATGAAAGAAATTAGATACAAAAAGAAATTTAACCAAAATAAATTGTATCAAAAATGTCTCCACAGTCGTGACAGAGTGTCCCACGACAGAGGTTTAATGCGGAAACCATTTCGCGACAGAGACCCGGTGCCGTTGTGCAAAGAAACAATTCTCTGTATAAATTACAAACAGATTCAACATTACATTAATATACAAGTAACATGGACAAACAAATGAACACATACCTCCGTATATATATAGGAAAACAATCTTATGTATTCTTCTGCATTTACTTTATTCCAAGCTTATTGCATTTAAACTTGGGTTCATTTTAGAACGGGTCCTTTCAGCTTACATGAGATCTACCGAACGCTATTAATATTGCCATAATTTCCGTCGCAGGAACGTTCTGTTAGTATAACCCGCTGTTGTAGTCGAAACACGCTACTTCGATAGTAGTCATATGATCGCAACTGTGTTATACATACCTCCATTCTTCATAACATTATTAAATATTTAATGTCATTTGATCATTTTCATCGTGACATTAAAAATCTCGATCCTGTGAGCTCAGTAATTATTCTTTGAATTTTATTGGACCATAACGATACCTTTATCTCCCCTCGAAGTTCTATAATAACATAATATGCAGGGAAAAAACGAGCGATCCGTTCGTATCGGGGTTACTCGAGTGAAGAACATTCCAAATCTGTTGTGTCCTAAAGGTTAGTGGAAAATCAACTTAGTGATGTTTGTAGATAAAAATGTATCGATATTGTTCCGATAACATTTTCTATTGAATCATGCAAAATATAACGGTATGTCAGATAAAGAGACTTATTAATTTTTCGTTCAAAATAAACTTCTGATAAGCTCCACGGAATCAAACGAAAACGAAATAAAAGAATCAATGAACAGAAAGATTTTATATTTGATTGTATTTTATTAAGGCAATGAGAGTAACAAGATGAATATGAAGCCAAGAGATGGTGTATCTGATGGAAGTTGGTGGTACCTACTGAGACGACTGTGTAGGCATATTATCGTTTAAAATTGGTTGTGATGAGTCGTTTGATACGCCCCGGAACCTCTTGAAAATTAAAATTAAATGTTGGCTTGACAGGCTGATTTATTGTCATCGCGAAGGCTCTTTCCGAATCGAAATTGATTTGATGATACGTCATTAAGCGGCAATCTTTTCTATAGAATATGAACGTAACTTATGCCACTATATACGAGCTATATGATGCACTAGCGGCTGGATTACCATTCATTGAAATATAAAAAAAAATTAAAAATATCTCTCAATATTTTTTAATTTTTTAAAAAAGAAGCCAGTCAGTGTAATTAGGGTATGGGAAGCATTTACATCTTTTGTATCCAGATTGTTAACATACCAGCGAAATGAAGTTAGTCCTTCATATTATGCCACTTGGTACGTGGGTCTTTTTTATTTGGAATTCTTCGATATACATTGTAAACAATACAATATAATGATTTCTAATTATTTAATATTAATATTACTGACATCCAAACAATTGTAATACAAAAATACTATAAAATCTATTTTTTACATTTAAAAACTCACTGACTTACAATTCCAAACAATCCCTAGATAATTAGCATTTTGAATGCATATATTTGAATTGGACCATTATACAAATTTAAACACTTAACTTAAACCTACCTTGAAATCTACCTTTCTCCTGTATAACCTAAAATTTTGTTGTGTCCGACAGGGTCCTTAGTGTCATTAATAGTCTTAAGATTCATATTATGTAATTGAATTGAATTAAATCAATACTTTAAGCTTCAGTTCACAAGCCAAGTCTGCATAATGTAAAGTATGCATGATATGATCATATCATTTGGTCGACTAAGCTAGCTATTTTTGTAATAAGTATTAAACAGTTGACTTTTACCCTTTCACTTCACGCGCATGGAATATATCATATTTAATAGTGCATTTAAATGCTTAAGTTTCTCCTACCATGATACCCACAATGGGTCGTTTAGTCCCCGAGTAAGAAATAAACGCGAAGTATCTTAGTAATTTGCATAAGGCTCGTAAAATATACTTTTTTTATTATATTTTCGAGTACAAACACAGTATTGCTGTTTCAACTATAGCAAAAAAAAATTCTAATCATCAATAAATGTTTTCAGAATATTAAATTTTAATTAATGAACAATTTATTATTGTAAACAGAATACAGTGGCTTATCAGAGTATTCACATTTTGGGGTTATAGAAATGTTAGGTTTTATTAATTTCATAACTTCACTTTAATATTAAAAAAAAAGATATAATAATTGTCTATGATTGACTGAGCGGAAATGAACGAATGACGTGAGAAGTCAAGCTTGCGGATCGAGGTACGGGCATTCACTACGGAGCATCGGTTTGAGACGGTCGCCTCTAAGGATTATATTACATGCTGTAAAGAAATAAATTCTAAAATTGGAAAACGTTAGTATTACTTTTTGTTCTTGCTTATTCCTCTAGTACTGCTGAAATATAAGTTGTTGGCCTATACTTTAAAGAAACAAGAGTATAGGTGCCTAAAAAAAACAAAGATCAATTAGAATGGATAAGTATATATTGAGCACAAATTACAAAAACGATACTAAATACAAGCAATTTATAAAGAAAAATCATGATGCTAAATTGGAGTCCAATTCAGTATGTCAGGCGTTTTAGACACAACAACGCTGGTCTTCCGAGGACAAATTATGCAATGAAGAAAGTATAACCATGCATTTAGAACAACAATGTAAATATTAATTGATTATTATAAAAAAAATATCACAAAAACCAAATGCACCGGTCTGACAAACACATGTTGACTGGAAGAGCTCTCCATTATAGATAAATCTACCGTATAAATTGTTTTTTTATTGTTATTTGGGACAATAAAGAGTTATTGATTCAATTCAATGAAATTCTTTATTTTGCGTTCCATAGTTACATAATATGCAGATCTTAAGACTATTATTAACACTATGAACCCTGTCGGGCACAACAAAATTTTAGGATATACAGGAGAACCTTCCCTTCTATTCCCTTTCCATTACTATAAGCTAAAGCTGTAAAGTCATTTCCTTAAATAAATAAACGAATAATGAAGTCAAATTGCTGGTTCATAAATAGCTAACTGAATTGATGTAATGTGATTTTATTGTAGACGTCATTCTAAATTTAGAACTGTGTTCAATCACAATATCAAGCAGGCAATACACATCAAGCAGGTAGAATTTTCATTTGCAAACGATCAAAGATAATTTAATGTGCAGCAGAGTGGTAAATGAGATACGATTTAAATCCAAAGAATTATTGTGCCGCTTGGCGTAAATTTTTGCTGCTACAAGCATAAATATTGCCACAAGAATCTGTTGCGATTAAATTCGTTGTTTATGACATAATATATTACGTATTCCCTCCTTCTTACAACATGTGTTCCTTTAAAAGAGGCGTGTAAGCACTTTTTGGGCAGGCGAGGTGAGGGTGGCGAGAGCAGTATGTTGCATGCTTCACTAGCTCTATCTTCACATATGGACTCCTCTACTATTTATCATCAGGTGGTGCCGAGTCATTTGCTGAGATTTATATTTAAAAAAATAATAGTGTTAAATTTTTTTGTGTTTATTTGTGTAATGTATCTTCTAGAAGACCACAGATCGGGTTTATTCTCCATCTGATTTGCTTAACAGCTTTTTCCTTTATATATGTTTGTTATCTGTCATTGTAGTGTCAACGGATAATTTTAATTTGCTAGAAAAATCACTTTGTCGCACACATATTTCACATTACCTGTCAGTAGTATATAGTGCATTAGATCTGGATGATGAATGTGACATAATCGTGTAGTTTCTTAAGACTTTAGTTACATTATCACACCGTACTTCAAAATATATTTATTCATGAAAAATCTCTACAATTATTCATATCTATAATCTATTCAAGATCCTCATATTTCTAGGAAACCTTAACTTAATTTACAACACAGGCCAAAAATATATAATGTTTCAGTTATAAGAGAGTTTGTAACGAAAATAAAAACATTTTGACATGGGTAAGACAGAGTTTGTGAGATTTAACCTAAGTTGTAAAAAGGTTTTACGTTGTTGAAATTCGACCCGCTTTATGTAATTAAGTTTTAAGGGTACGAATTAAAAGTATCTGAACTTGCTAAGCTTAAATATTCGTAAAAGCAAACAATATTAGCCTTACGTAAAAATTCCACGTATTTGTTGTAAATAATTCTTTTTTATGTAAATTGGGGGTTGACAAATACATTATCATATTATAACAAAAGCTTCACAAACAATGGCTTTAAACAAAATCTGAGGTTCAGGTTAATATTTCATATATTTTAATAAATAAGAAAATAAGTCTGGTTTATAAATTTGAACGCGAGATTATTGCTACAATAAAAAATAAGAAAATATTAAATTCCAAAAATTCAATAACTGTTGTGTCCTAAGTCCTTCAAGTTATCCAATTTGAAATTATTTTTTGGAGTTGGAACTTAAATTTCTATTGCGTCTCCAAATTACTTAGCGGCAATTCCAAATATTTTAAATTAGATACCTTATTACATTGTAATTTTTTTGCTATTTAAGTGTTTTGAAGACGGTTTTATTAAAAACCCTTTTTTTACTAATTTGAGTTTTTTTTTAGTTTCTAGGGACAACATTAGATGGGTGACTGTTAGTTACAAATACTCACAATACATAAAGAAATTTGAAACACGTAATGCTTACCTATAAATTCTGAAGATTGCTTCGAAATGCCTGGGACCCCATCATCACATCCAGCCTTCGTGACTATGGGACCGTATCAAGATATACTCCATCAAACGAACATTGTCTTGTTCATAAAAATATCTAATGAATGGGAAAAACTTAAGGGTTTAAAATTGAAATTCCTCGTACTTCCCATCATCAAAATTGAACTTTTATAATAATAGCACATTAGTATTACATCCCATGTTACAGTAATTTTTCATTACAATATAAATTAAAATCAATCATTTGTTTCCGTTCGAAATTGAATCGATAATTTTAGAAAATGTCGATATTTTTACACCCCATCACTAGAACTTGACCACCCGTGATTGCACGTAACGAGCGCCATCACTTCCGACGTCGCAGTGGCAGACGGGTTGACATGCCGACTATTGATGCATGGAAACCAGAACACCAATATATAGCTAATTTGACGTTTTATCTCCAATGATGACGTTAAAATTTAATTCAAATTATTCTATTTATTTTCGGCGGAGGTTATATGCACACTAAATTAGATTCACGCGCGCAAAAAATACTTTGTTTTTTAATTTTAAAGGGCTCAGGAAACTTGACTCTGCCTGATGATCAGTCCATTCTCTAAGATAGTTACTTATATTCAATGTATATACACGCGATTTCTAGTTTTATGATATATAACGACATAAATTAACGACCACTATTTTAATTGCCTTACTTTGGTTAAACTTTATGAAACACTGTTGGGATGTTGGTACGGAGTTGCCAGTTCAGATTTAAATTATTTATTGCATGTCTCATTAAACTGTAAGCCATTAGGTTTATGAGTTAAACGTATGATTAACGTGCTGGAGCAAAATTCGTTATTTAGCAGAATTCTGAAGACATTTTCTAATTATTTAGTTAATAAACATTAAAAATCTACATAAACATTACGACAGCATATTTTACGATACAAAATATTGCACTAAGCATAGTGATGTGAAAAAACTGGAAATGTCAATTTAATATCAGTCAGGGGTGTTATTCCGTCACCCTTTTCAAATGTCATGTTTGTTTCCTTCAAATGACCCACGAAACACTGAATGGCGTCTCTCTTTTGACAGTGCCATTTTCGCTTCAAAAATTAATTATATTTCTGACATGTTGGAAGATAGCCAAGCAATCGCTAGCTTAAAGATCTTTGAGTGACCGTCGTTTACCGAGAGATGCAGCGTTCGTAGGCTTCGCACACGTTGGATCAATGATAATAAAAGCGGAAAGGCGCTAGATGTGGGTAGCGCAGGTCTGATTGGTTTGGAGATCCTTGGGGACAGTCCATATCAAGCAGCCGACATCTCACAGCTGATATTCTTATTAAGAAAATTGTAGGTTTATATCCAAATTTATGATTCTTTACGTACGTATCTGTTTCTTCTGTTATAAAGTGGGGTTAAAGAGTACCACTAGACTAGAGTACTACTAGAGTACTACTAAAGTACTATTAGTGAGAAGTAAAGAAGAACCTGCTTCTTGCCAACGGTCGCTTACAATTAAGTGGTGTGAGGTATTGTCCTTGCTTCGTATATAAAACTCTCTTTCTGACAGATTTACGCCTGCTGAACTTTGGAGTCATCAATTTTTTTATTATGATTCTCAACGGGGTAGCTCTTGCCCTATATCGCACTAGATTGTTAATGAAGATAAGGCTGAAGATGTAAGCGAGTTATCCCTGGATTTCTGAACCACAGACCAACGAACACAATAATGCTGTTAACATAAAGGTTATGGCGGCAGACATAGGTGAGACGGTGGTAGATATCCAGTCTTAGAACTACTTGAAACATATAAAAACCCTTCATCTGACTAAATCGAGCAGAAAATTTCTGCTTCCACTGGTAATTGAAACCTGGACCTCCAGATCTGAAGTAAGCTCTCTGTGCCAGTAGATCCCAAAGGCCGTTAGTAAATTAACTATTTGCCGTCCACTTGTACATTAAAATGGCTCATGATATATAATTAGTGTTTTATATATACCAGTAATATAAAGCTGAAGAATTTGTTTGGTTAAACACGCTAATCTCTGGAACTATTCAGTTGTATAGTCCATAAAATGGTTGAAAATTAATACATTTAAAATAACATCGACAAAGTGGCTTCTAACACTGCTTTTATAGCGTCAAAGAATATTTAGCATAAAAGTAAATAAATATTGTAATTAAACCTTAAAATTAACTAATGACATTCTATATAAACATTTATTTTTATTGTTACAATTATAATTTGCACGCTTACATGAAGGCAAAATATTGCATTGTAATTTTATATACGATCTATTGTAATCACGATATTCTAGCAAATAAAGATATATCTTACCTTATCTTATCTTTATCGGGGAAAGTTATAGGCTGTATAACATTTGTGACATCCCATAACCCCGCGTAATCGCTAGTTTATCAACCTCAATAAATATAAATATACCAAAATTTGTAGAATGATGGTTATCATGTGAAAGGCTTCGTCTACATAGCAATTTTTCTCGAGCCTGTCTAACCTTGAACTTCAGAAATTTTTCATTTAGCATTTCTATAAAGAGATGTTTGTTGATTGTCTCATTAAATTGTATTTCCTCGTTCCCACCAAAAATGAAATACATGATTGATGTTCTTGGCAAAATTCTTTAATCAAAAAATAAGCTAACTTACTCTACAGGTAAATGGCCAGTTAATTAGCAACGGTAGCAAATAACATGTAAGAGTGAAAATTACATGGTTCGACCAAATTTTTATGGAGTTATGATTTCTAATGCTAATGCTGCTAATAATAATTTCTACATACAAACTTTTAACAATACGTGAAAAGAAGTGTGGAATTCCTTACCAGCACACGTATTCCCTTCTTCATACAACATGGGTTGCTATAAAAGAGGCGATAAAAAGTAATTATTTGGGCCGGCAAGGTGAGGGTGTCTAGGGCAGTATGTTGCATGCTTCACTAGCTATCTTCACATGACCTGGTGAATTGCTCGTGCAGAACCTAGGTTACCCCCGTGAAGGGCAATGGAGTTACCGGGGAGTTTTATTGGGTATTCTCAGTGCCGCTCTATTGAGGTACTGAGTGAGCCCCACACACGCTCGTCGCTTAGCCAGTGGCGGGTAGGTCCGTAAATGGATCCTCCTCGTAAAAAAAAATAAAAGCTATCTTCACATAAGGACTCTCTCTACTCTACTGCTTATCATCAGGTGGTGTCGAGTCATTTTCTGAGCTTAATATATTAACTTTATATATATACTTCAGGTTGATTCTAATAAATATAAAATGAATGATTGAATAAAAGGTCTTTTGTTCTTGTGAACCATCTGTTTACTAAACATGGTATTCTGTGTTTGAATTCCTGTACGAGACAGATGTATGTATGGTTGTCATCATTTGTTCCAAATATTATATAAAAAAATATATTTTATCTTACATCAACCAATTCAAAAACCGAAAAACGTAGGGAACAGTGAACTAAATTTATACAAGGGACGACCTTATCGCTAAAATCGATCGCTACATAACGAATCAAAATCAGAAAAAAGTTTTTTTAAGCATCGGAACTATGAAACATGGTTAACGTATCGTTAGAAAAGTATAATAATAACTTAAATGGTACACGTACGTCAAAATAAAATAATGTTATATCTTTAACTTATCTATATATCTATATATGTATAAATTATTCTTAAGAAATCCTCAAGAGACTTTTCCGATTCCTTAAAATCGTATCCACAATGATTTTATTCACTATAAAAATTCTATATAGAGAGAAAATATTGTGGCTCCAATTCATTATAATGGGCTAGGCTCTTCACAGTTCCTCTTTTCACCGTCCCCGAGTATTTTTGAGTGAATTCACTTTTTACTGAGAATGCTTCTGCAAATAAATGCATCTGTTTACGTATGATAACTTTAAATTATATTACATTAAATAAAAGTTAATACAAAATACAGTGAAAGAATAAAAGAAACCACAATAATTAGTTCTTAAAGGTTGCCGTTTAGGTTATGCCGAGACACAGACTGCTTCGACGCTGCGAAAATATACATAATGTTAGCAAACAGTAAAGTTCTCTTCAAGACAAACATGACTATATAAAGGTATACTTTATACACATATATAGTATAGGTATATGCCCCTTCTACCTTTCGATTACACTTTTCCCATATATGGGGCTGCTGGAGGAGATTTCTTATAGAAATAAGCAGTAACTTTGTACAATTGTCTAATAGTCTGTTGTGTCCTTTTAATTGTCTTTGTGTGTACATAAATTGTAAAATAAATAAATAAAATAAATAAAATCATATTACATCTAAAAATTTAACATTTTTTATAATGTATAAAAGTTGTTATTGTGATTGTAGTATGACCATGAAAAATTCAATAATTCCAGTATTTAAGCTGTACCTAGATGGAGAAGCGATGTTATTGCAACATATATTTGCATGCATGCATCCATACATGGAATAATTACATAACATTAATGGCTTATTTATAGAAGTTACTTTAAATGACTCATTTTAAATGCTTAACTGACATTGTGAATGTTATCACGAGATGATTTTGTTGCTGGCTTTGTAATATGAATAAAAATGGCATTCAAAAATTATAACGTATTTTTGACATAAATCTTTTGTTCACTCTCTAAAACGAATACAACAGAACAAAAGACGCCGTAGTAGCTAATTGATGCTTATGGCTGATCAGGCTTGTAAAGAAGTTCTTTAGATTCAAGTAAGCGTATTTTTTACGATAATCCTCTGTTAGAATACCCTATTTTCAGATATTTTAAACAAAGCATGGCGAATGACACGACTCTCTTTGATGGTAAGCTGTTGGTAGGTATACCATGTCAAAATTAGGTTAGTGATTATGTCGTATATGAAATGTGGTCCGATTTGTTTTTGTAATAATTCAGTACTATGTGAGTTTTTGGCGCGTAATGGCGGGGGGCGGTTTGGTGCTGTATGTTTTATTTCATATTTTGTGTTGTAGTGTTGTTTTTGTCATGAAATTGGTGTAGTTTTATGGCAAAAAGGATCGTTAAGTCATGCAATATATGGAATACATCATTCAGATTAGTGACTTACGTGAAATTTTTCAGTGTTTCATTTCCATTCATTCATTTGTAGGGTAAGTTCATTTATTTAAAAACATTATATAATTTCATTCTCATTTACTTATCATTTCGTCGTAATCATTATCATAACATTCCATTTTCGGATCACTTACATTGCATTCCATTTTCAAAAATTTTCTTGTAAGTCATTAACAAAATAGCGTGGCCTACCATTAGTCGCCAAAAACTCCAGAGGGCAAAGGGCTACATTGCACTACTATCTTGAAGCCATAAATAAAGATAAAAACTACATTAATGAAGATATGGCTTAAAGGTCTTAGTTACCAGGCCAAATAATTGAAAAAAAAACAGTACTATGTAGCAGAGCGGGTTCTTGTTAAAATGTATTGTGGGTAGGTCGATATTCTATGTCAGTTTATAGAATTCAGTCCTGACTTGCTACTTAGTACAGTTAAACCATTTAACATTATTTGGTTGTTTTATTGAAATAGATTAGTTATCCCAACTCACTTAATATTAAATAATGAACATTACGAGTTTTAATAAGAAGTGGACTATTGTTAACGGATTCTTTTTTTGAATACAAAATACCTATACATAAAATTTATAGGTGTACAAAGACCTCAAACGTTGACAATACGCATAGAATTTGATTTGTCAAAGCACTACCAACCAAATGAAATGAGTTCTGTCAATCGCAAATAAATTGATACATAGTGAAGAAGGTATTAAATATATCGATGAATTTATATTTTATATTTTTTAACATAATGATGCATTTTTATGTTGTTTTAAATAAAATTATGTTAAACTGTGGAAGTGTAAATTGATAAATTACTATACATAGTTTTCGTACACGCAATTAGTCACCCCACAAATGCCGTCTCGACGTTAAATGTTTGGCTGGAAGAGATCTCTTGCTAGAGATAAAATATATAATAAAGTAATTAGAAATAAATCGGATTATATGATATTTATATTAAGTATATTTAAAAAAAAGGAAAAAAAGGGCAGCAAGCGACATACTGCACCATGCCAGCTTGAAAAGTACCTTCTCCCATCTCTTTTGAAGGAACCCATGTTGTATCAAGTAAGGAATACGTGTACCGGTAAGGAATTCCATGCTCCAGGAAGGAAGGTCAGGAATCCAACTTTGAAGCGAAATTTCTTTGCGTAGGTGGGAACATTGAATGAGTGAATCCGTAGACGACACGTATGCGCCTGAGTAGGAAAGGACCAATAAATTAACACGAACGAGTTATACCGTGTGTCATTGTAATTGTCTTTATAACCACTATAATAAATTGTTAATTAAACGACTAAGATAAACAGACAGGTACGTGTATAATTATTAATTTTATGTCCAGGAATCTAAGCTTAGAAGACGGTCAGTCTATCATGTAGGATTACATTGAAAAGAGTTGGTAACGTGATCAGGTATTGTCAAAATTCTAATGCCAATTATTATGACTGTCCGAGGAAAAAGTATCAGATGGGTTTTGTATTCAATGCCAAATTTAAGCAATACGTTTATCGCTGTCTGTACATATTTAATCCGACGTTTTAACCACACTAGTGAACTCTTAAATGTTGTAAGTCGATTTAATTTGCACATTAAAGGAACCCACCGAAACTTAACTGTAAATCAATTAGAATTCAGTATTCTCGTACTTCAAATAGAATTAAGTTTTGCTATGATTACATTCATTTAAATTCAAATCGTCAATTTAAAATAAATTTGGTACAAATGTTTCAATTGCTTTTCTATCGTTTCTACTTCTACCGTTCTGACACAAAAATACGATTATTCATGTTGATATTGCTAAGACTTTATTTTGAATATCTATTACGGTAATTAACCTACAGTAAATCACCACCGACAAGTCCGTTCGAAATTGAGTCTTATTACACAGGACTAAGTTATACGTAAATCTATGATTATTGTTAGATCTCATGCGGCATTGAACTTTTGCATCTTAGCTATTAATGGCTGTACACCTAAGTCTGTTTTTACACGGTCTTTTTGTACACGGTTTTGATATAACACGGTTTGAAAATTGAATATGTAACTGATGACGACAGCAATTAAATTTATGTTGTTGTATTTATGATTATCACTTATTCTATTTTATTTTATTTTTTACCTTAAAAATTGAATAACCTATTCTTTTCGTTCACAACATAGTTTTTTAGTTCCTGAACTTGCCATACATTTAATTTATATTACTTTTAAGATTAGAGTGCATATCTTTTTTATCATTAATTACTATGCTTGTGAAAATAAGCATTATATATTTGATTTAATAAAATAAACATGAATTCTTGTTCTTAAAAATTCTTGTTTTTCTCTAATTTTAATATGTTTTAGAGATTAGGAACAAATCACCCATTTTTGTATAAGATCAATGTCTTTTTTTACACGGCTTCTTCTGGAACCAATCTACCGTGTAAAAACAGACTTAGGTGTACTGAATTGGCTGTAATATTTACTGTGTGATCTTTAATGGCTTTATAGTTTTATTTAGTAAGACGCAATTTTAATGATAGGAAAGATTAGAAATAAATATTACTTTTGCACTAATCAAACAACGCCGAAGCGCCTTTTGATTCAAACATTTTTCAATAGTCAGCGAATTTGTTTTATTTTCTGTGCTTTTATTTCTATTGTGATACTTTAATAAACTTTCTTTAATATAAATTTGAGTTTTTATATTGTTAATGGCTATTGGTATTCCTATAAAATAAATGACAAATAAATGAGCTGTTATTAAATAAAATTATTATGATGGATTCTTGATAATTTCGAAATCATAATTAATATCATTTTGCGCTCAGTTAAATTAGAAATAAGGACAGTAATTATAAATTCTTAAGCCTTCTGCAAGTAATTTAAAATATATTTGTTAAAACATTTAGATTAGCAGCAATCATACTATAAAGCGATCTTTAGCAATCAATAATTCTCATTTTGAGACTTGATTTCCAATTTGCCATCAAATGAGACTTATTGACTAAATACATCTAGATAGTTTTATATTATATTTCACAACATTAGTGAAAAAGCATTCAATACTTAATGGAAATTAAGAAGACCTTAAATTGGATTAAAAGCCTGTTTACACTTACGAGATGTGGTAGAAATAATGCTAAGGTACATTAATTAATCAAATAAGTGACCCTGGGGATTTGAATACATTTTGTGAAACGTAAACATTGCTTGTTTGAGAATCTAATCATGTGTGAAAGGTTACAACTTTGATTCAAAGTCGGGAAACGAAAGTTAAAAAGTTGGACCCCTTTTGATTTGATTAAATCAACACAAACATTACCTTTTACAAAAAGCAGATCAAGTGATTCGATACCGCCTTATATAAGCTGTAGGAGTCAATATGTGAAGATGATCAGTGCATGCAACATACTGCCCTAGCTACCTCCATCTTGCCAGTTCAAGACGTGCAATTTTTAAGAACCCATGGCGTATGAAGTAGTGACAATAGGTACTGGAATACTACTGCGACAAAGAACCGAGTTAATCTCTTTGTTGCAGATGATTGGAGTGGAGACAAAGATTAAGTAACTCCATAAACAGTAACGCCTGCTATGAAAAGGAAGGGGGAGGGTTGCGCTTTTAAGCATAGATAAAGACAGACGGACATTCCAACAACAATTAATTTGGCTTCTATAGCTCCATCATCATCATAGATTTCTGGTCATAGATATCCCCTAATGCACGTCACTGCTCCCGATTTTCGGCGTCTCATCCAGCCTACGAATATCGGCATACCACAGTGCGTTTCCCAAGCCGCGGTCTCCGCTCAAGAACGTTACGACTCCAACGGTCGGCAGTTCCTACTGCCACTCCAGTTTGCTAATTCGATGGGCTATGTTGGTGACTTTAAATCGCTGTTGGAGAACATAATTTCTGATATGGTCTTTCAGTCATACTCCGAGCATTGCCCTTTCCATAGCTCGCTATTTAATTGTTATCAATAAGGTCTTAAGTCTTAAGACAATCATATAATAAGATCCAATTTATACAGGCTTAAAGTATTCTATTGTTGCTAATTGTTCACAAATTAAGGGCAATCAAAAACGGCGAACAGCCCATTGAAAGAATTAACCAATAACAATGAAAATAAATTCTATATTGCATTAACTAAGATCTTCTTTTGCGTGTCATTTAAAATGCCGCTTTAACTTGATATCTGAAGCAGATCTTTTATGATTATGAATGTGAGAACTGTTTTTATGAAAATTTAGTAAGATAAAATATTTTGTTTGCCCGCTTTATATTTCTGGGTAGCCACTATTGCCTTCGGGCTATGCTTGGAGTCTCTCTGCGTGATCGAATCAGAAATGATGAGATTTGATACTGTAACACAGCAGTCAATATGCTGATAATGTGGAATATTTATATAAGACGAAATATTTATTGAGAGGAATACGTACATAAAGCGAACACGAGTGGACCAGCCGTTAGCGGCACCTGTCCACAGGCATGACGCATGAATCAGAGATCGCTTTCTTCTACCATGATAGAGAGAACGTAACGACACGCATGACGACACCACCTTTACCATACCATAGTGTTCTTTTATACTTATCCCTCTCCAGAAAATATAAATCGAGACTTCCCACCAGATAATCAATACAGGACTCAGTTCATGATTAAAGTAGAAAATATCGTGTGTATAACAGAACAATTAGTGTGTTTAACATTTCAATAATCTTTGATAGAATAATATCACGGCCGTTATTCGCCACTAAATAGATCGATGATTGCTTACAACAATCTAGTTAAAAATTTATACAAACATTCCCGTAGTTCAGCTGAGTCTCTTGTCTCTGGCACCTGTTCATTTGGTGTGGACATATTTTCTGATTCCTTACCTAAATTCAAAAAGAACTTCATGTTGTCGCTCAACTAATTATATTTTATATATCAACTAATTATAGTTTCATGTAAATTAAATTAGTGTTCACATTATTTTTAATTGTAATTTTGTTAGAGTTATCACAAAATATTATGGAAAGCTATGGTGTAACTCCTGTAATTAAGATTGCATTTAGTTCATATTAATTGTATTTTTTTTTTGTGCATGTTAGAGTGTTGATCTTGTTGGAGTTAGTAAATAAATAAATAAAATAAATAAATATCCTTAAACATAAATGTAAACTTGATATGGGTTTTGAATTTTTTGAGAGGCAATTAAATTAATCATATAATATTTCATACATACACCTAATAACTAGTCCAAAGTAAGCATCATTAAGAGCTTATGTTATAGATACTAGATAACGGAGAAAGATAGAATGTAATGTTATTAATAAATAACAGTAATATAGTAAATGTACATACAAACGTCCATGACTGGTGAACAAATTATTCTCTGGCAATTATCCGTTAAAATATATTAATTTGTATATGAATATGAAATATAAGTTCACCATCGACTAAATAAATGCACATAAAAGAAAACTATATTCAAGTATATAAGGATAAAAGATATATCTTTGCAGGTATATACAACCTTATAAACAACAGAACATTTTTCAGAGATATTATTAGGATTGTTCACGCGCAAACTAGCAAGGATTTCGTAGCAGGAGACATGCCGCCTCCTTGAAGAATTGAAGAGTGCTGTGTGACGTTTTAGAAGAAAGCCGAGTTCGGCGATTGTCTTTTGTTTCTTTTTTTTCTGTTATCTACTATTTTCTTTTCATTTTATAGAATAGATTGTAAATACCATATTTTAATATTATATTATATCCTACCTTAATCTCTTGTATTATTGTTCGCACGAACAAGGATCTTATTATAATTATTTGTGGAGGAAGGCGGGTGATTCCTTGCATTTTCCGTTGTATAGTCGTACTGGTCGCTAAAGATGACGATGACATGATTGTTCATGCTGTTGTAATTATTCTTACTTTTGGTTTCACAATTGGTGTGGGTGAAGTCAAAAACCTGATATGATATCAAGCAGATTATTTCCAATGACTCTTGGCAATTTATTTTGTAACTGTATATAGACCTGTAGTTAAGTTTTAGTAATGAAAAACTCTGGGAGTTTTCTGAACAAATGATCTGAATACGGTACGTTATCAGTTTTATCGTTATAAAATCTCTTACGGTACATCAACGGAGAATTTACTGCACAATAATTGGTATATAGGTCGGAGCACAATGACAATCCCGAACGCGGACGTTGTGCACTAATGGATATGATGTTTCTAGTCTTATATCATGAACGGAATGCATATACAGGTGCCGACTTTATGTATTCCGATATTACTTTAAAATGATGAAGAGAGCATTTATCGATTTTATTAATTAAAAGTCACCACTCCGAAGGCATTTGAATTTCCAGATGAATTATTGAAGGATAGATGAAATACAAGAAATAGATGTCATAAATACGTTCAAGTAAATGCGACGACATAAAGGAAAATTGAATTAAATTAATTGGACTTAAAATTTCTTCAATTGTACAAAGAATCTGCTATCAGGAATTGAAAGCCGCAGAGTTCAAAATAGTAAGCCGTTTATTAAGACTGTCATAAAACTAATTCAAATTATGACTTCTTAAATTTTATAGCTTTCAGAGTAAACAACTCAGTTCACGATGCTCATGATTGGAGCAATAAAAATGAAACGGCTGATGTTAAAACTAGCAAAATTGACTAAAACAGTAAAAAATACTTCGGACGATAAAGTCGATCAAATCAAAAAGTGACGACTAGTGGTATTAAAAAAAATAATTATTATCAATATTTAAAAAAAAACAAAAATTGTTTTATGCCGACTTTGACCTGTCGATTCCTTTGTCCTTTCTAATGAAAGGAATGAAAAAAAAAATGAAATTTCGATGAAATTGAATTGAATTGTAATCAATTCAATTTCATCGTAATTTCTGTTAGACAATATTATTCTTATTTAATTTATTTACAGATGTTTTTGTCTACGTAAATTACAAATAATATAATAGGTACTTTGTATCTTTGGATCTATTATAAGACTGTTTTTATTTAAATATAGACATTAAAAGTTAAGCCTTCATTATATTTGGTATTTATTAAAACCACTGTTTATACGCAAATTAGCGTGAGATTGCATTTGATGTAAGAGCCATTTTTCAAACAAACGATTATTGCATACCATAAGCTATAAATGAGTTCTTAGAAGCTAATATAATCAGTAAGATTATGCGAGAAGTAAATTCTTGAAAGAAAGAAAATAATTAATGTAATGACACAGATAAAACAAAATAATATACACAAGAATAATATAATATGATAAAATCAAAAATGTACTTTATTTAAATGGACTCAATAACGAAGTTCTTTTAAATTGGAAATATTTAACCCTACCATAGATTATGAAAACAGAATGTAACAACAAGGCTTCGACTCAGCCCGTTGTCCTGGACACACGACTCTGGTATACCGTGGTCACTTAAAATTTATGTCGGCTTGAGCCAAATAAGTAAAGTTATTGTACAAATAAAATTACTAACTTGACTGACATTGATATAAAATATTGACTCTTGTATGATTAATGACATGTAATTATTAAAATACGTATTTCACTAACAGAAAGTATTATTGCATACAAACTATTTTTATTAGAAGTAAGTCATATAAGAGTAGTTTTAATTGATAGAAAGCCTTATGTACAACTGCAAATTTAAACAATACGCGATCTAATAACCTAGTGAAAAGTAATCAACACACAGCAGGTAATAATAGAGAATTAAATTCTCCATCTACTTTCAACCCTAGCTGTTTATTTTCTGCTTTCTTGACAGCATATGCTTCATCGAACACACGAACCGAATCTATGTCCCTAGTGCAATCGACTACACAGATTGCCAATTACATTCTTCCGTTAGTCAAATCTTGTCATTTCATTCCGGTTCGGTTTGGTATAGTAGACGTGCAGTAATCATAACTACATATAATGTTAGCAGTTTGAGATTTTATCTTCATCATTATCAACAGCCTGTATCTCTCACTGCTAGGCTTAGTATATGTATATGTTTTATCAAAAGAAAAGCTCCTTTATGATAAAACATATAGATGTACATATACATTGGGCTGTAACACTTACACTCTGGCTCATTCTGAAGCCTGAAGGAATGAAGAGCTCCTCCATGGAGCTCGAGTTTCGAGAAGTCAGCTTCTGTATCTCTTTCTTTTAACATCATCAATGCCCTACATGCTGGATTCTCTCAAGTAGCCATCTCCTTGAGAGAAAAGCGTGAACAGCTTAGGACCACGCTGCCCTTATAAACTGTTTTATTGTTTACATCGAAATTAAGAGGAAGAGTCTTTCTATTTAAAATTGAATTATATTGAAATCAAAGCAATAACACTGTTTAGAAATTTCGATGTTTGTCTAATTTCATTTCAATTTCTTTTCCAATGCTAAAACCGCTCTTATTACAATTAAATAAAGTTACCATGTGCTAGACTTGTTCTTGATAGCTTCATGCTTCAATTGACATTTGTACTTGATGCAATCTTCGTGTCAGTTTTAGATGCAACCAATAGAATTTATTCTTTAATATAATGGCCAAATACACGACGAGGCGGCTTCCAAAATATAAGCCAGTTATATATTGTGCCGTAAAAATACCTATCGTGCAGCTTCTAGGTTCAATGTAGCGTACTCAGCTTCAACACAGTATACCGCAGAAGTAAATAATTTAAATCATAAAGGTTTTTTCGTCTCTTATTTGCACTCAGTATATAGTACGAAAATTTCGCTTAGCCAGTTACAAATTTACTTTAATAATTGTGTAGAAGAAAAAATGGAAGCATTTGTCTCGAGAGAGTTAAAA
The DNA here is from genome assembly GCA_943193645.1 of Acentria ephemerella. Taxonomy (NCBI): domain Eukaryota; kingdom Metazoa; phylum Arthropoda; class Insecta; order Lepidoptera; family Crambidae; genus Acentria; species Acentria ephemerella. Next base: position 7,327,376 of record OW971896.1, on the reverse strand, counting down.
GACAACGTTTTATTTGCACAAAAAAGCACCAGTTTGTTAAGCAAATAGGGTACATAATTCAGGCAATTATATATTCGCTTTAAACAAATATAAAAATAACAGTGTATTTATAATTGATTTGTATAATTATGTACTGAATCAAGTACGCTCCTTTTTTATATTAAACTCAGCAAATGACTCGACACCACCTGATGATAAGCAGTAGAAGAGTCCATATGTGAAGATAGCTAGTGAAGCATGCGACATACTGCCCTAGCCACCCTCACCTTGCCGGACCAAAAAGTGCTTTAAGACAAAAACGTATTAATCTTTATTCAATCAGCTGATGGTTATTGTGATACGATTGCTAAAAAAGCCGTCACCAAAGGTATAACTTACTAATTTGATTGACCAATAACAAGACCAACCAAAAGTCTCATTGATTTCATTAACGAAACTGGAGCGCTCTAACTCAAGCCTCATTCCGCATTGAAATGAATCTGTAGGGGGTGTAGCTCCCTACAGATTGAAATAATTATACTTGCTATGGGGGTTACTTCAAGGAGTGCTAAATAAAACCGACCCGTTAGAGTGCTGCTGATACACTGATTTATTAAAACTATAAAGAAATGTGCAAAAATGAAATGAAACGCAATTAGGTTATTGAAATGAAATTAGGTTATTTGACAAATAATTCTTACAATTATAATGAAAATGCTGAATATGTACATTGGCTCGTACGTCTTCAATGTAATTAAAAATTTATTTTTTAGTAATTAATTAAATATTTTGAGCAACTCATTCTCAGCTATTGTATCATACTTATAACTATCTAGGATTGTGCTCAACCTTAATCACTTAACCACTAACTCCGCTGTTAATTTGCTTAAGTTAACATTAATCATGTGATAGCAAGGTACAATACCTTGGATTACATAGATGTCTTGTCAAAGCATTGTAGGTTTATTAGCGGTGCGGATTCGAACCTGCTATAGCAATAGAATATAGCTTTGTATTTTTGAATGCAGCTGTGACTTATAATTACAAGCATACATTACGAAATTTATGCAAAATATATATTATTACTATAGATTAGAATTATATTGTTATTGATTAGTATTAGGTTAATCTAAATTGCATTTTGAAAAATGTTAATGATTTTGCTACCCCAGTAAGCTTAAAAAATATCGAAACTTATAATACATAAAGAATCCATCATCACCATCAGACAGTTAGTACTTACCATCAGTCACGCCACCTGTTAGGAAAAATACTTCTTCTTCTTCTTTGGGGTTTTATGGCGCTTTCTTAAAAGATTCCGCCAGCGAGTGTTCTGCTTAGGTATATATATATATATATATATATATATTTATATATATATATATATATATATTTATATATATATATATATATATTTTAAACTATAAAGAGCAGAGATTTGTTTCCAAACCGACCAACCACTTTTTCAAAAGCAGAAATGCCTAGCAGAATTGCCATAAAGAATTTGCTTTTTCTGATACAGCATTAAATACAAGTATATTATGTGCATCGACTAGAACTATTGGAATCTTGTGTTAGTAGTTAGACTTACAATAAATCAATCCAACCTAACCCGCTAAGCAATATAACGGGGGAAAAAACGCTATTTCCACCGATACCTAAAATGGTGTCTGGATTTAAGATAAATCCCTGGAGGGTTATAAAAATATAACTGAACATTATGCTGGTAAAGAAATTTTAAGGTACAAACAGGAAAATAATAAAAAAGAAGGGTAAACGTAACAAAAAACTAAATTTTTTATTTATTTTGATATTTGAAGCATGATATTTTTATTGATAACTGTTAGCTAATTACTTTAATACCTATCTTTTTTTTTAATATAAAGCTCAGCAAATGACTCGACACCACCTGATGATAAGCAGTAGAGGGGTCCATATATGAAGATAGCTAGTGAAGCATGCGACATACTGCCCTAGCGGGTGGCTAGGCTAGGCTCACCTTGCCGGCACAAAAAGTGCTTTTTCACACCTCTTTTAAAGGAACCCATGTTTTAAGAAGGAGGGAATACGTGTGGTGGTAAAGAATTCCACGCTCTAGCTGTGCGACAGAGCAAGCAATCACAAAATCTCTCAGTGTGCAAAATAGACGTGGCAACAGTGAAGGACTGACCAGAAGATACACCTGAATTCTTCAACCACAGGTAACTAATTATTTTAATTCCCTACTACCTGATCACAACAATATTGTTAATATTTTATTAAGGCGATGCACTTAGGTAAGATGGTATTAACAAGCCAGGCGATTGTGCTCTACCAACCAAATCTAGAATATCTGTGTAATTGTCATATCAGCCACCCAGTATTCAGTTGTTATTTCTTCTCCCTATCTGGCTTAGTTTTTCATTTATACGGTTCAGTCTCAAATTAACTGACTCGAATTATACTCAACTCCAGCTTAATAAGCCTTGGATACTGTGAATTATTTGAGTATTCGAGTCATCAATCATTTTAAATGTTCTATGAATTAGAACAAATGACTCTATTAAGCTTACTAAATATCAAACGGCTTGTGAAATTTGAGCTGACACCTCGTTTCCTATTTGGCTAACCGCCATTTCCTTGTAAAACTTTTAAACATTAAACAATGTATCATGTTTTCATACTAGGACGTCAAAAACAGGCCAAGAGCACTTTGGACTGGCAATTAATCGATTATTTTAGGTAGGAAAAAATGCATACGATTATTTGATGATAAGCGGTTGCAATAACTTGCTAAGATACTTTATACTTATGTTACTTATCACATTACACTTATCACATGTTTCCTACCTTCAAAATTAATGGATAGAAAATATTTATTAAGTGACATAAGCTATAGAAAAATTTAATTCCCTAACTGACTCGAAACAGTCTGATGGTAAAGAAGAGTTCGTATGCGATGCTTAGCCAATTCCAACTTGCCGGCCAATACGGGTGCGGGTAAATCATTTCATGGTCGTGTTGTACAACAGTGAAACAAGCCATGAAATACCTTTGTGAGTATTATTGAGATTGAGACAATGAGTAAGTGACTTTTAGATCAGCTCGCGTACTCCTTAGTAGGAAAGGAGAAGCAGGGATATGGTCAAAAAGCAATATACCCATCCTTTCTAATTCAGAAATCATTTTTTTAACATTGTCAACGTACGTAGACAAATTCCAATATACCTGCTTCATTTTTACCGGGCGTGCAAAGCGAAAATAAAGTGATTGACATTCTCAGCAAAACAGTAGATATATTCTTAATAAATTTATAAGCTTTCTCCGTAATCATGACGCTTCCAACAGTGGCGAAATATCAGGTACTCAAAAACGTAAAGGTATATGGTATAAATCCCATTAATACCTTTTTGTAAATTAATGATCTTGAAAGTTTAAAACCATATAACCTAAATAATCCTATGAATATTCTTATACTAAGATACATAAAAAATGTAGAGATGAAATACACAAAACGTGTCCATAGAAATGAATGCAAATATAAAATCCTATAATATCCTTATCCAATCATGTTGTTTGCAAAGGTATTTTCACAAAGATTACAATGCAATTGCGAGATGTAGAGATATATTAAATACATAAATCCTTGGAATCCATTCAGAAGAGGATATTTTAATATCGATGTGGCTCATACCGATGTTGCTTTAGAAAACGTGAAAAAGTAAACCAGGTTACTTATGAAATTAATTAAAAAGTACTTAATTGTTTGTCTTTAGGCAAAGACAAAGAATTAAGTACTTATATAAAAGTAAAAAAAGGGAATCCGCCAAAGAAAGGAAAATTGAATTGCATAGAAGTTTCAAAAGAATTTAATCCAGCACTGGGGGATTTATTAGATCTGTACCAGTGGAGCCTTTTGCGTTTAATTTTACAAAAACTTTGAATAAGGAAATTACGATTTTCGGCATAAAATTGAGACAACAAGGAATACCATTATAACTTATACACAACTACTAACTGTACACATAAACACACACACATGTAAACATGTATGTGTACTGCATAAGTACTGTACACATGTGTACATGTGCACTGCACACATGCACTGAGAACATTATAAAAAGGCCATACTGAATTATGGGCTCGAAGTTTTTTATAAATGCAGCCTTTTTTGGTAATTTTTAAGGTGTATTTTCCACTTTCTCCACTTTCGTCAATGTTTTAAAAACGATTCTCCATGCCATCACACAGATGTATTTTGTAAGATAACACCAAACTTTACTTCGGTGCAATTTACTAATCATTGTAATAAAAGACTATTGCAATTCAATGGCTTCAAAACTCTCCTGATGCTTCTTGTAGATAATATTAAATTCTAAAATAACGATTAAAAGTCTAAAATAGTTTTATGAATAGATTTCCTTACGTTAATTGAAACTGCTACCCACTTTCGTACGACCAACTCATATAGTAAATTCGTAACCAAAGGAAAGATTTTTTGTAATAAGTAGTACTATTTGTATTAGTTGTATTTGTAGTAGTTGTACTATTTGTAATAGTTTGTATAACTTGAAAGGATAGACTATTTATAATTGACTATTGGAGACAATATTTCTTTGGAGTTGTGTCGTTTTGTTTGTATTGGAAAACTCTAGTCTAAAATGTAATTTTAGATTTACATTAAAACAGCAGTTATCATTAACGAACACAATTAAAAACAAGGCAGTTTTAATAGCACTGCAAAGTTGGATTCACATGAATAGAAAATGTAAATAGACTCGACGTTATCACAGCTATACATTACACTGTGCAGTGCTACGATGAACGTCTCTCTGATATTAGTGATTTTGACTTCGGTTTTTGAAGGTAAGATATACAAACTGGAAACAGCTTATTTTAATTTTAATTCTATAACATCTTCAAACTCTTGTCATAAGAAGTTGTTTTAAATGATTTTTAATATTTTACTTTTAAATTAGTCAAGTGTTATTGTGTGTTTTAGCTTCATATAGCCAACGTGGAAGAACTACAACGAAGATGACAACAAAAAAAGTTTTCTTCAAATTCGAAGGTGTTGATTATGATTCGCTTCCACCAGGCTTGTATGAGAAGAACCATGATTGTGATGCTCATTTTTTAAAATGTCTCCGACATACGTAAGTGATCTTCCATCTCAATATATTCAGTGAAATAAAGTTTAAAACGCATCTTGTCAATGTTGTACATCTAAACATTTGAATTTTTAATTACAATTCAACATGGATTCCTTCAAATGAGGTGTGAGAATGTATCTACTGTCTAGCAAGGAGGCTAGAGCAGTTTGGTTCTATTACATGAAAATGGCTTTTCATACGAACTGTTCTGATATTTTAAATTGAACAAAAGTTTATTTTAAACAATATCAATATAAGCCAAGGTCCAACTCCAAAAAATAATTTGAAATTGGATAAATTTTTTAAATTGACTTATTTTACCTTTTAAGTGTTTTGAAGTCAGTTTTAAAGTTAGTTTAACTTTAATTTTTTTTTCAAATTTTTCGCATTCCAATCTATATGTCTCTAAGCGGGTATATTGCTAAGTACATTGTAGATTGCATCTTACCCTATTCTTTGATTTCTTTTTAGTTTTAATTAAGAACAATGTTATAGTCTATAGATTTATTAATAAACTATGTCATCTATAATCTGTGTCTATTGGTTCCAGAACTATTACTACTACCGTTTGCGGTTGGAACTCAAAAACTTGGTATTTCGACAATTTTTTCAGTCCATGTCAAATTGAATTAGTCAATTGCAATCATAGAGTTGAAAAAAAATTTGGAATATTCGGAAAAGAGTCTGAGAATGGTAATTAAAACATATTTTGAACCTACATTTGAAGATAGTTTAAGAACGGACCGGGAGAGGCGGTTGCAACTAGAGTTAGTTCTAATTGGTTATCAACCAATTAGAACTAACTCTAGTTGTTCATGTTACTAGATTGATGATTCATTCCTATTGCACTGGTTATAAAGTAATCATCAAAAAGTATCGAGCAAAAAAGAACGAAGTCCAGGTGATTTCTTTTTTGGTGTTTTATATATTTTTTCATGCATTTCTTACAGAATTAATCTACTACAACGGCGAAGGAGCCGATTGCCAATTCTACGTCAGAAGGGGGGGCAATATGATGGAAGCCTACTTCGGGAACTCCGATAACACATTCGATCTTGATATTGAGAAGATCCGTAACATTCCTTACAAAGTACGAACTTAATTCTATTACACGGTCAAGACGCATCAAAATATATGTTTGCAATTCATAGTTAATTGGAAATCCAGCTCCAAAGAATAAATTTACATAATTTTGTGGCTTCACATTTCACAGAATTTTGAATTTTTCAAGATTGTGTAATAAAGTTTACAAAATGGCATGGTTTCTGTAAGTGTATGGGATAAGATATTAAATTTAATAGTGTTACATAACACTTATTTATATATATTTATTGATATTAGCATTTTTATTTTAGATTCTCTCAGTTTCCTTGAATATATTTTATTTTTAAAAAAACCCTTTTTTATTTAATGTGTACGGAGAGAAGCATTGTCGGATGTCATTAAACTAAGTCTTAACACTTATGTCATATATTATTATGTATTTCAAGATAGGTCTTGACCAAAATATTTTTCAATAAATTGATGATAACTGACATGACATTTGGAATGAAAAATCCACGTTTTCAGTTTTATAGACATAGCAAACTTTTTAAATATTTGAGTTAATATCAAATTTGTTTTTTTTTTAATAACATAAAAGTAATTTTATTTCCAAATATGATTCCATTTCCTTTTGTGCATCCTTTCCTGAATGTGAATCAGTTTTCGATTCATATTTAATAGGAATATCTTTTTAGCTGTTTATTCCATATGTAAGAGCTGGAATTTAAGATAGAGTTGTACAACTATAAGAACTTACCAATTTAAGAGAAACATATTGATTACCTGAAACAAATAAAGCCAATATTAAAAATGTCTTATCATTTATTATTTTGATTTAAGGTAAATTTATTTAAAGTCTCATGAAGATTAAATAAAACTAAAAACTCAATTTATTATTCCTTTTATTTTGTTAAAAAGTCTAAAATTAAATTTAAGAAATCCAATTTAAAATTATTTTCGGAGTTGGTGCTATGTTGTTTCCACAAACCATAGAAATTGAAGGTCCAACTCCAAAAAATAATTTTCAATTGAATAAATTTCACTGTGGACTTACTTAACTCACTTGAGATTTTTCACTGGAGGTACCATATTTCATGCATATGTAGGTTTGGTCAACTTATTAACATTATCGTAACATTTAATTATCATTTTCGAAACATTTTATCATATTCATTAACATTAAATTTCGTTTTCGTATCATTTCATTATAATCGTTAGCATTGCATTATTTGCATTAAATTTTCTATATTTCGCGTAAGTCATTAATAAAATGGCGGTGCCTATTACTTACAACTCTATGGTGTAAAGATACATTACACCGGTAGCTCAACACCAATAAAGAAGTAATAACTCCATAAAACATATCTGTATGGGCTCCTTTGCCATACTATAATAGGGAGAATTTAACTACAAAAAAAAACTGAGAAAGAACACTTATTCTTAACGGCCGGCCGTCTGATTGAGTTATTATTATTGAGTGGTTATTAAACGAGTCCTCTCTGCAGAATCGAGGTTCCGGAGTTGTAATATTTATATCTCTATTCTTTATATATCTCAGGTATTTAGTATCCAACACAACCTTCACGATACTTAATTTGGGATAGATTATAAGTAACGTACAACAAATGTCAGACTATCCGAAAGCTCTTTAGAGAATTCCAAAACGAAACCACTACTTTAAGAGATATACTTTTAGGTATTTGCGCATAAATAAGGAATATAAATGCCTATTTTTGGGAATGGAATAGTCTCGTGGGAGTCAGCAAGTTCACATAAAACTGAGAGTATGCTATACCCAAAAAACGTCAAACAACACACTGCTTGGAATAGCTTAAAACATCTTTTAGTATATAGTTTTTTAATATAAAATAACAAAAAATACTTCAGTCGAACATATGTTTTCTCAGTTATTATGATATTTTGCTTTGATAAGGAAAGATATCATTAGCAACGAAGCAATTCTCCGGTTCTTAAAAAAATATTATTATAACAAATAATACAACTATTCGTTAAATTATTACGGATAGTCGGATATAAATAATTACTTATTTTGATATTCGTTCTTAGGAATTATTACTTTCACCTAAATAACTTAATCGAATTAGTACTAATTCTGACGTTCGTTCATTTGAATTATTTATTAAAACAACACTTAAAATATTTAAGATGACTATGAATTTTTGGAGCGTTCGAGTAATTTAGAGTAACTGATTTAATTAATCTTGAAATATTACTTAAATCGCTTTGAATATTTTAAGACAATACCATCTATTAATTTATCTCGAAAATATAACTAAACAATACTGAAATATTAACAAAATATACAGAATTAATATAATAAATTGTGAGAATTACAGTAACAGAAATATTAAAACTTTGTTTCAACTACAAACATCACTAACGCCATCTATTAAAAGGAACCCGAAGTAGCGATTGAAGAAATTACAGTTTTAATGGTTAGCATGTCAGCTAAAAGATTATTCATTCTATATTAAGAAGATTAATTTTATTTTTGCTTTTCATGGAGGTTTTCCTTTTTATTATTAATTTTAAACCACCCATAAATCAAAGCAAACAAAACACAACAATATTTATTCAAATTAGTCTTGACTATTTGCCATACTACAGTAACACTATTAAATGTTTTTAAGCTTAATATAGAATAGAATAGAATAGAATATATCTTTATTGTACATCAGCCAATTCAAAAAGAGAAACACAAAAAAAAACTTAACTAATTTTGTACAAAGGGCGACCTTATCGCTAAAAGCGATCTCTTCCAGGTAACCTTAGGATGGACAGGATTCAAGATAAAGTACTTGAGGGAAGTTGGCGACGTATAACATGATAAAACTTATTACATACAAATAATAACTATATACATACTATTTATATTAGTGTTATTTAAGTGTATTTAGATGTGTATTTTTGAGTTATATTGAATTTAAAAATGTTATAGTTAATACTATGCTAGCTATTGACACATTCACACATATCAGTAACTCGTATGCGAGCAGCGATATTGTAGTAAATGAGGCCAACTCACACGCTACCTCGCACTAACTATGGCTTTGTTCAAAAGCAAAATGGATATATTAAGCATCTATTATTTGAACTATACTGTCATTATTTCACTCGGCATCCTTCCGGAACTAGATACCCTGTACATTATCTATCTCATTGTTATTCCCTTGCTACTTGAACATTTGTTTTCGTGTAGAGGCTAAGTATATTACGATAAGGGTGAAATTTGAATGCCAAAATGAAATTGGCAATTATCTATTCTCTATATTATATGATATTTCTATCAAGTTTTAACATGTTAGGAATAGAGGAATTTAGATCAAAGCACTATCAGAAATAAAAGTTCTGGGTTAAATTTAAATTCAGACCTTCTCTACTGTGCGAGGAGCTTTGACGGCCGCTGGAGCGGAAAGGCCCTCTCTACTTGCTCTTCATCGGAATTGGAAATACCAACTAAAACTACAAGGTAACTCCATTGCCCTTCTTAGGGGTGACCTGGGTTCTACCGAAGGTAAAATCACTTCATCTGATATGTATAATAACGAAAAAAATTTATTTCATTTATTGATATATTTTAGATTTTATTTTCCGGTGCCAGTGATGTCGTGGTTAACTTAAGACCTAATTTCGCCTCTGTGTAGGGCCTCTGGCGAGCACACCGAACAAATGGAACACATCCTATGTAACTAAGATGCTCTTGCCAGGATAAGAATGGGTCTCTTTGGGCTGGGCTATCCCAGTCCTGAAGATATAAGGCTGCTGACTCCGAGCGTACTTAGTTAGTTCATCTTGGAGCTATTCCAGGACAGCGGACATTAGGATTGGGGAAGCACAGAAGATCCCATTTGGTCGACGTGCTCCGGGAGTAATCCTGGCCCTACATCAAGATAAGATAAGATAAAATAAGACCCAATTTACTTTTATCTCGAAATTCAATGCTCAAAAAGATACAAACCTTAAATTTTCATTTCAACAGCACTCTGCCCTCGCCACAAGCCTCCAGTTCTCAATCTAACACAGTTTTCATCAGAGTACTTAAGGACCCACGTTGAAATGTGTCTGAAATCCTTCATAAATCGCTGTGGCGAATTGTTCCGCGAACAATTTTGAATTATTAATGACTTAGAGAGTAAAATTTCCAATGTAATCTAGAAGTTGCTGAATGTTTGAACAACAATCAATCAATACTTGAGCAAATCTTCGGCTTAAGCCAATTAGTTTTCAAGTTCGAAGTTTTATGTTTGGCAATGAACCAATTTTAGATATATTCTCCAAAATTTCAATAAACTCAATGCATTTCATTCTTTAAGGCCGTGCATGAGAATAGAATAGAATATATCTTTATTGTACATCAGCCAATTAGAGAAGAGAAATACATTTAAAACATTGAACTGATGTTGTTGAAAAAGTAAGTAATTTAATCGTATTAAATATATATAAAAAGCATAGCAAATGACTCGACACCAATTAATTGTAAGCAATAAGAGGAGTCTTTGTGAGAAAATACTTAGTACGGCATGCAAAATACTGCTTTTGCTATCTTACCTTGCCAGTCCAAAAAGTGTCTTTTCACGTTTATTTTAAGGAACCTATATTTAGGAGAATACAGTAACCAATTCCGCAGTCTGGGTCCGCAACAAAGAAACCTGTCACGAAACTCGAAACTCTTTGTGCGTGAAATTGAGGTGGACACAGGGAATTACATAAAATTGCTTCACAAAAAAATACTGGAACCCACGGGAAACTCCACTGCCCTTCGCTTCGCTTCATTGATTTGGGTTCTACCTAAGCAATTCATCAAAAAATTAAGAAACTAATTTCCATAGATAAACCTAATCAATTACACATAGACGTTGTGATATGACTCACACGTTGCTGTTATTAAATTTTTCAATGCTCTTTGTTTATATATATTAAGCCCAGCAAATGACTCGACACCACCTGATGATAAGCTGTAGAGGAGTCCATATGTGAAGATAGCTAGTGAAGCATACGACATACTACCCTAGCTACCCTCACCTTGCCGGCCCAAAAAGTGCTTTTACACGCCTCTTTTAAAAGAACCTATGTTGTATGAAGGATACGTGTGCCGGTAAGGAATTCCACTCTAGCTGCAAGATATCACATAATTTTAATAAGACATTGGCTAATTATTGAAGAATGTTTAGTAAAATGGCAATACAGGATCCGAGGACTTCGGTTTGAATAATTTGTCTGGGTTCGGACGTACAAATAATAACAATCCAGTGCGCATAGTTGGAACTCGTATCAATGCATCGGATCTTTGTATGCGTAAAGCAGGCTTTGCATAACTTGTTGATTCTACATTCATCATTATTAAAAGTTCAGCTTTAAGTCGCACTGTTGGGTATCTTCCTACATAGGACAAACAAAGAGGTCATAATATAATCAAATTGGCATAATGCTAGTTGGTAGGTAACAGTGATTATAATAACAACCTGGATCAAAGGTTTCATGAGTCTCTGTAGCACGGAAGTGCACTTTGATTGAACAATGAAGAAAGTTGTCAGGTTTTCGTAATCACAACCAGATCGCTTGAACCATTACGCAAGCGACGAGCTTCGTATTGTATAGTTACTTTCTGTGTATTACTTGGTACTTTAAAGGTAATGACAGCAAATATACTATGCGATATTAACTCATTAAGTCCCCAAAATTAACAGGATCGCCGTTCACGGAACTCTCCCACAGTAAACTTTATAAGATGTTATTCGTTCAAAACTTAATAAATCCGTCACAAGAAGCAATTTGGTGCTACTTAGTAAGCTTCGGAGAGTCTATTATACGGTTGGTGGAAGTTTGGGCGTTTGACATTGCTTTATTAATAAAAGTTGTACCCTTTGTACATAATCGTATATTTACAAAAGCAAGTATTACAAAAGTTTCTTAAGTGTTTTCGGAAATAATTCCTAAGATATTTTCTGATTGATTGTTGGTTCTAATTCTATATAGAATACTACTTTATTAGTCAATTAAATATACATATGTTGAAACAACTTGAAATAAATATATTAAAAGCCACATTTGAGATTTAAACTAAGCAAGTTTAAATAATATATATCTCTAAAATATATACTCTTGTTAAACAGATGATAACTTCCTGAAGGAACAGGAATAAGGCAGATATCAATTCTGACAATGCATTTATCACTCAAGTGTTTCCATAAGAAATATTTTTATTTACCTACACGATTGGTACAAGCTTCCAAATATATCACGTACTCGTTGTGTGGATATACACGTGCGAGTTTTAATAATAGAAAGAACTTAATATATAAAGTACATAAATTAAAATAAAAAAAAGTAATTTAGAAAAACTAAGGCGTATGTGACGAATGACCTTAGCTCCGTTGGTGTGGAACACTAGAGTTTGAAATGAGAAGAAAGCGGAATAGAATAATGGGATTGTTAGGATTCTTAAGCGATATAGTACTGTAATATATTTTTCCGAAGAAACAATAGAAGAATACCTAATGATCCATATGATGAAAGGGATTTGTTGTTTTAGTGCTCCAAACATAAGTACATTATTGCTTTTAATGCTGATTTATTGAAAGCTACTCTTCTACATCAAGTAGACAAAGAAGACAAAAGAAACTTAAAGAATAAGAATCATGTGATCATTGATTAAAGTGCGTCGAAGTTAGACAATCAATTTCCAAAAATAAATCTACTGACGTCATACGTAATTGAAAAAGCTAAAAGCCTACATAAGGCAAAGATAAGAAAATACAAATGTATAGCTTTTGAAATTTCGAATGAATCACCGAATTTATATCGTATACAATAATTGAGATGTTGATTAGTGTCGCTTAAATGAATTAACATTGCTCTAAGCAAGTCAAAACCATTATTTGCTCAAAACCGCTTTGTGATTAAACAGATTCAAATTGAAGCGTAAGATGTTTATACTAGCAGATTAGATTCAACAGCTTTTTGTAAATTTAGTGAAGAAAAAAATCTTTTAATAGTTTACAAAGATATTGGAAGACAGAAGATAGGAAAGGATGAAATAGGGACTGTTAAAGAAGAGACGAATATCACATATGGCATTCAATCTTTTTCTGTTGCCAGATTCAGAACTGAATAGACAAAAAGGCAAATTATAATCGAACTGATTCTAGAGTTTTTAAGTACACATTTTCTATTTTCTCGATATCAATTTAAGAAGGACACGTGTTAACACATTAACAAGGCATTTCCGAAATCTGCGGTTTAATTTTGTACCCTAATGAAAGCAATGAATGAATTTTTCGTGAAGCACATCTCTATGCCTTCCAATTTTAGTTTTTTGTAAATGAGGTATTTAAATATTAGTTTAATTGAATATTTTAATTCTTTCAAATAAATAAACATTAGTATTATGTATTTGTTCCGATATAGCATTGAAAATAGCATTGGCTTCACCAATACCAGTAGGTCTAAAGGTTAACGTGACGTCTATCAACTTCTGATTTTTTTAAAGAAATTATTACAGCCATTTTGATAAGGTATTCAAGAACAATGAAAATAAGTGATATTCAAGCGTATAACTCGTTTCATGGCCGAGTCGTAATGTGAATATTTACAGAAATGAGCTATGAGCTGATTCACAGCTTAGTCACAGTAGAATGATTAATTCCACGATAAATTTAATTAATTTTGTTTGAAAAATCAATTTTGCTAATACGGATATACGTACCGTAAACAAATTGAGTTCAAAAGATACGCTATCAACGGTAGCTAACGATATCTTCGTTTATTCAGAAGCGCAGCTAGTCAAGAGTTAAGCCGATTCGCTCCACTGAGAATTCGATCAGATACGAATAGAAGTACCACCAGACAAAGAGTGACATTACCAAAGTGGTCCTTATCTAAATGATATAAAGGGAAAGGCTCCCTTGGCACCACTATTGTCGTTTGACGACGGCTTTAATTAGTCTGCATAGTATTTGGAATAGTTGTGTATATTAAGTTACTGTTTATATATTGAACATATTTTCGTAAGCATACAAAAAATTAACAGCGTAAATGTAGGGAGGACAGCCCGTATAAATGATTGGTTTATTTTCACAAGTTAATAATTTCTATTATTTCACAAAAAGGTCGTGATGTTAATTAATTTATTCATACGTAAAGATGTGATACCAGAAGTAAAAATTCTAATAAATACATAAAGAAATTAAAATTTGGCAACACTAGGAAGATTGCATATTTCTCTCTTTATTTTATTTATTTAAAAATTTATGTACACACAAACATAATTAAAAAGGATACAACAGGATAACAAACAAATGTACAAACTGCAGTACTGCTTATTTCTATAAGAAATCTCCTTCAAAAGGCCCACATACGTGAAGTGACAACGAAAGGTAGAGAAGCGTGTACTAATACAAATATAATACAATTAAAATACAAATAAAAAGCGAAAGTAATTACATAAAATAAAATATTAATAATATTATATTTATCCATATACCTATAAGTAAATGCATAATGCGCTTGAAACTTGTGGATTTAAAAAAAATACTAGTAACGTTTAAATATTATTATTAAATGCAAAATTAAAGTATTGTTTATAGAAATTCTAAAATAGAATATGCGCTGTAAAGAATTTTTTATTAAACAGGCTACTAATATAAATCTGAGGGTAGTCTGGGCGAATTCCTTTGGCAGAATACAAATCCTGGGAGTTTTAGTGGGTATTCCCAATGCCACTTTATCAGGCGCTGGGCTTGATAAAGTGGTATTGGCCTACGATCGCCCACCACTTAGCCAGAAGCGGGTAGGTCTGTTAACGGATATATATTATATTCTTTCTCCTGTATATCCTAAAATTTTGTTGTGCCCGACAGGGCCCATAGTGTCAATAATAGTCTTAAGATCTGCATATTATGTAACTATGGAACGCAAAATAAAGAATTGAATTGAATTGGATACAAAAGGGCCTTCCTGACAATTTCAAAGGGTTTCATCATATATTCGGAACAAGAGCAGTAAAAGTAATTTATTTTCTAATAATAACATAAAAATACGACAATAATATTTGTATTTGATGTTATTATGTACAGAACTGTATCTTTTATATATCTATACTGAAAAAGAAGACAATATTTATTACATTCAATATTCGCAGTACTTCTTCTCCTCTTATATTGCTTGGAGCTTGGCTCTGAGTTATTCAAGCGAGCATTGAGTAAATAATGCGTGGCGTTATTAGAAATTCTGGGCAACTATAGTAAATTTATATCAGTACCTTAGGCTTCAATAAAATGATTCATGGTCTATATCTATGTAAAGTATCACGACTATATGAAAACAATAACACAAACATTGTTATTAGATGTACAAAATTTATTAATGAGATCTTTAGAACTGTTTAAACTTAAGAAAAGTGCAACATATTTATAGTTTTTTTATTTATTTAACAATTTATGTACACACAAAGACAATTAAAAGGACACAACAGAATAAAAATGTTAATCATGTATAACATGCTATTTAATTTTTGAATGAAACGCGTCATTACGTAACTTAACTATTAACTTTTTTTGATACAATTTTTAAATTATTCTGTTCATCAGAATCATTCATGTCTGCCTTATTTTGCTAAAGACCTCTGTGAAATAGTTTTGTTTGCTGATGACACTTCTTTGATTTTCAAAACCGACAGACGCAAGGACGTATCTGACGAGGTAAATAGTACTCTTTCTCAAGTCCTACACTGGTTCACGGCTAATAATCTTGTTTTAAACTCTAAGAAAACCAAGTGTATTAAATTTAGTATGCCTAATGTAAGGCGGGTCAATATTTGTATTAAGATAAATGAGGAACCAATAGAAATAATTAATTCTACAACATTTCTTGGAATTACTATAGATTCCAAACTACAATGGGGCCCACATATTACGGCTCTGGCAGGAAGATTAAGTTCAGCTGCGCATGCAGTTCGAAAAATAAGACGGCTTACTGATGTGGAAACGGCGAGATTAGTTTATTTCAGCTATTTTCACAGCTTAATGTCGTATGGTCTACTGTTGTGGGGCTCCGCTGCTGACATACAGACGATCTTTGTACTTCAAAAGAGAGCCATTCGTGCAATATACAACCTTAGACCACGTGACTCGCTAAAAGAATTATTTAAGGAAATTAACATACTAACCGTGGCGTCTCAATACATTTTTGATTGTATTATGTATGTACGTAAATACAGTGGTTCTTTTCTTAGAAATTCAGACTGCCATAGCTTCAACACCAGAAATAAGCATAAGCTCGCCTTTCCAAGCCACAGACTGCATAAGACCGGTAATTGTTTTATAGAAATAAGTATAAAAATGTACAATATGATACCACAAAGTTTTATTGAATTGCCTCTGCATAAATTTAAGTCAACTATTAAAAGTTGTTTGATGAAAAAGGGGTATTACAAGGTAGAAGATTATTTTAAAGATAAAAATTTGTGGCCACTATAATTTGCTTCTCTGCACTTATTTATTATATTTTGCAATATTTAAAAATATATTTTTTAATGCACTGTAAAACAAAACATGTATATGTTTATAATACTAATACATAATGACATAATTGATTTGTAAATGTCATTATAAATACTAAAGGCTGAGAGTTTCTTGCGCCGCTTCTTCTCTGCAGCTACTAATTCGTCGAAGCGGTAGTAGGGTTGATTGGGAATATGCATACTAGTGTTATTTTTAATTTTAAAATAAGTATTATTTTAAAATTAAAACTAACAATTTATTTAGTACATATTGAAATACTATAACTGGGACAATTAGTAAATGCCCGGTTGATACCCAGTAAAATTATGAGTATTGCCTTTATAATTATATTTATTTATTTTCTTATACATATTCCCTGTTGTGACGATTTAAAAGAGCTTAGTAAATAAGTCTATTTAAATAAAGTTATTTTTGACTTTGATTTTGACTTTGACTTTGACATCAAATTCGCTATAAAACGTAAAATATGGTTTTTGAATTAAACGTTATTTTTTAAATAATAATATACTTTCGTCTTGTCAATGTAGTCGGGATAATTAAAAAATAAAAATAAAAAAACTCTTGTCACTTATGTAGATGCATTTATCAAACAACAGCTCGCCGCCAGTTTTAATGGAAAAACTAATGTGATTGAGAAAAATATTGGCACTCCTAAGATTAAAATACGTGTTAGCGACTGGCTGGCATCCATAAACCTTTTTATATAGTTTGTATTTTAATTATGTTTTGACGTTGTCTTTAATATAGACGTAAAATTGATAGTGTCAAGTGTGTTGATCTGTTATTTATTCTGTTTTAATATTAATTATACTTGGTTTTACCATTTGCCTCGTGTTTCCTTACTCACATAATACAGTCCACAAAACGGGTAGCTATCGACGTGTATGCACCTAATGGATGTGACGAAATATACATTATGTTGTCCATTTGAGTCTTTAATCATTTTATTATTTATAATACTATTTTATACTTTTTACGGGTTAAAAGAATCAAACCTACTCAAATAATAATCAATATATTTTTTGATACCAAAACATTAGACATAAGATACTGTGTTCCCCATTATCATTGTCATGAGGCGCATGAAGGTCGATTCTCCGCTAATTGATTTGTACGCCAATTTGTATGCTATTTCTTATTTAAGAACAATATAGAATTATATGCTTATGTCATACCATACTGGAGTGTAGCATTAGCTTACAACATTTAGTTTAGTTACAACAACATTAGTTAGTGTGTAGGAAATTGAATCTTACTGGCATAATTACAAAAATTTTTATTGAGTATATATTAGAAAAATTATGATCTAAGGTAACTTTTCTATAAAAATTGTATATAATGCTCATATAGGTCCGTACTGAGTAAAAATTATGACATCTCAATTTATTGTTAAATCGCTTCTGAGGAGGTAATATCCACTCCAAAGATTCATCCTAATTATACAGCGTGTTCATAAAAATGTAACGTGTTATAACACCGCATACTATAACAATTCCTTCCACCTATTTTATTAATACTGGCAATATTTAAAACCATTAATGATTTCAATTGAAAATCTTGATATACTTTCTATGTTTCGTTTTCATCTCTCTTATTATACTGTTGGCCGTCGACGAAGATATTTCTCCTATTCCCCTTATTACCAGTTATCTGACACAATTGTATCAAACTTATTAAGATATGATATTATTATGTATAAAAAATTAAAGTTAACGTTCGATTGTTACATTACGTTTTATGTTTGATTACTTCTAAGAATTAAGCTTGCTGGATACCCAAGGGAATCAAGTAACACTATCTTCTTATAATTTTCAGTTTTCATCTCTCAAGCTCTGTTGGCCGTCGACGATGATGTTTCTCCTATTCCCCTTGTTACCAGTTATCTGATACAATTGTATCATACTTATTAAGATATTGTTATGTATAAAAAATCAAAGCTAACGTTCGATTGCATTTAAAATTTATTTTGTTTTTAAGACACTTTTGTAAGAATTCTATAAGCCCTTTTATATTTATTTTCCATCCAGAGTTCAGATTTGTATTGTTTTGTGTTTGATACAGTATGCCTTTACATACTAACTTTACCTACTTACAAAAAAATATATAGTGATGTCAAATGGTAACTTTTTGTTTCACTGTCTGCTCACACCGTAACGTTATAACGATTAATTTTGGCCGGATTCTGACCTTTACAATTGCTATTTTTATAGCCCTATATCTAAGTTTTATGATCCACTCACTTTCTTGAATAGTCCCGTAGGTTAAGCCATCAATCTCAGGACCTTAATTCAGGTTATACCTGCGTGTTAAATGACAAACAATAATAAGGACGTGTTCTTCAACTAATTAATATACTATGTTATTAAATTTTGACTGACTTTTAGGTAAATCACTAGAAAAAATTGCCGGGGCATCTCCTCACTAACTACTTTTCTCTTACACTGAAACTCAGCAAATAGCTTCATAACCTGAATAATAAATTTGGTGGTACTTACCCAGACACACCCTGTAAGTGGGTGTGCCACTTAGTCATATCTTGTAAAAGCATCTTTAATAATGAAGGCTTAATGATGTTTGCGCATTTCTATTTCCTACAAGATATTCCCGCGACTTTGTACGTGTCGTGAACACGTGTACTAGTGTATTTTTCTTCGTAGTTAGTTTTATCAAACTGTACCCAAGTTTCCGTTTACTGGTCTGAGAAGATGGAATACATAACTCTTTTGTAGCCACATAAAAATCGAATTATTGGAAGCCTCTAGTCAGCCAGCACGAAAGAGATTTTCAAAATTTACAAATTTAATGCAAAACTTTTACAAAAAATAAAATATATTACAATACCAGGTTTTAATAGTATTTGAATGTCACCAATTCCTAGAAAGTAAATCGCTCTCTGTATCAGAAAGTCATCGCAGATAAAATTAAATTAAAAAATCGTGATACAAAACAGATTGCATGTGTTATCTTATGCGTGTGTGTGTAAGTGTTGCTAGTAGGTGTGTATGTATGAGTAAAAATTTAATTTTAGTAAACATAGATGATGATTTATATGTACATAAATAAATAAAAAAATAATGATATGATTCAAGAGTGGTATTTTACTCTTAACGGGGTAGCTCTTTGTCTTCATCTCGCCTGATGGGAGAATATAAGGCCGAAGATAGAAGCGAACTACATCCAGATTCGTCAACGACAGAGGAGCTGGATATCTCACCTCTAACTGCTAGAACAGAACAATGCTGTTAACATTTTTATGGTGGCAGAATCAGGTAATATAGTGATAGCTAGCCAGGTGCACTTAGACATAGCTCTACCACCAACTAGATATTTAAGTAAAGATATATTGTTCTAATTAAAAAAAAAAAGATTTTTACTAAACATTTTATAAGGTAAGGAACTTTCAGTAATTTTAGTTGTTGGTACGAAACAAAACTTGTTCCGGGATAGAGAGCACTTTTCTAAAGAAATTAATTTAAAAAATCAATTTGCTTCCTTGCCGCTTAAAATTCCATTCGGTACAATGTAATAACGTTTGCGACAATAAAATGGTTTCACGTGGTTCGGTCTGTCGCTGTTTTCACAATGTTGCCACATACGAAAAACTGTTAACTTTTTTCATAATAAATATTAATCACAGTTCAACTTTTTGTGTGCACGATGCAGGCTTTTAATTTACATATTTTAAAAATTGATTAAAAAAATTTAAGCAAGTATACGACTGTTAATTTTAACCATATCATTAGTAAAATATATTAGCAAAAACTATGGTACAATTACACTATAATGGAAAATTAAATCGCCTATGAGTAGGCCCTGTGGAAGCACAATGAACAAATGGAACACATCCTGTGTAACTGTGATGCTCTTGCTACAAAAAGAATGGGTCTCTTCGGTGTGGGTGGGATATCCCACTCCTGAAGACAAGGCTGATGACTCCAAGGATACTTAGGAAGTACATCTCAAAAGTATTCCAGGACAGCAGACACTAGGATAAGGGAAGCACAAGATCTAGGTTGAAATTCTCTGAGAGTGATTTCTAATCATCTTCGTCATCTACGGCATATATACTGCCCACTGTTGGGAATGTGTTCACCAATATGAGAGATATAGGTGAAGAGTTTGAGTCCTGACATCACCACGGTCCAAGGCATGGTTGGTGAATGCGGTTGCCATAACAACCGAGACCAATTTTGCCTTCAAGCAAGAGGAGCTAGAAATAACTATATTTATCGACTTATCCAGGGGCCAACCATGAAATCTGAATGTTCGAACTATTACAGCAATGAGTGAGCGAGTTTCTTATAAATAAATATATTTTTCTGAAGTTAAGACTTTAAAGCAATGAAATTTCAAAACAGACTTTGCCATTCCAGTATTATGCCAATACAGTTTATGCCATCTTTTGTTTTATAGGCATACTGGATATCTAGTATTAAATATCAAAGAATAGTTGTATTATATCTCTTATTAACACGTTTATTATAAATATAGAGTTATCTATAAATTACATACAAATTAAGACATAATAATCCATTGTATTTGTAACAGAACTAATTTAGTACTCGCTGTAGTTTTCTATCCTAAACAAAGTGCGTCGATTATTGAGACGTGACCAATTATGTCTGCTTTTGAAATAAATTAGGTAGGATGTTATTGTACGTTTGGTATCACTAACTAGTAGTAATAAGTAAAATAAACGTTGAATTTATTTTCCAAGTAATTATAATACAATCAGCTGCAGAACAAGCATAGCACGTAAATTGAAAACTAAATCTTAATACAATAGAATAAGTATCAGTGTCAATTATTGTAAGATGTCAATGTTTTCATTATCGTCTAAGAAATGTGTGTTTAATTTTAAGTGAACGTTTCGATGATAAAATTCAAAACTTTGCTTTTTATATTTTTATGATAAGGAGACTGGATCCAAATTGGCTCAGCACTTCTTTAAAGACTTTCTGTGCTCTCCTGAAGCTCTATATAGATAGCAGTGTCGTCCTGCCATAGAAATTGATGCAAAAGTCACCCTTAAGTTTATATCGGCTTACTTTAAGCGTCTAGTATTACGTCAAATAACTTTCATCCTCACTTGACTAACTATTTGCACTCAAAGGAGTAACTTATAAGGTCTTTTATTTTTTTTAGTAATAAATATAGGTTGTGGGTATAGAAATATCAACGATAAAACAGAAATACCAGGACACTCACTATTAATTTTAAGTTTTGTTGTGATAGAGCTGGAGTAATACCTTTTAACGAGATCGTCCCGAGTTCCAAGGCTATCGCTTCCCCACTTCGTGTAGCGTATTCCATCGTAATAACACTTGAGAGCATATTGGAATAACGCTGATTATTAGTAGGACGCATGAGACTTGCACCAAGAGGGAAGCGACACCCACCCACTTATGTGTCTTTTATAATGAGAAATGAGTAAATAGGTCCAGAGTAATACCTTTTTTATATTTGTAACGATGTACCCTCCTTCGGTTCATCGATTTATAATGGCTGGCTGTTTTGATTAGGACAAACATTTAAAAATTGTACATTTCAAAATAGACGTCTGTGAAGTTACCATTTAATATTATAATTTCTGTTGTGAAGGTCTTTTAATATTTATCTATCGCTACCCATATTATAAAGGAACCCATAGTTTGGATTAAGTAATAATCATCACATCATCACCATCATCATAATTAATCTCACATCATTACCTATTTTATATATGATTTGTTTTTTACAGTCCTTTTTCCTTCTTCCTTCTATTTTTATGTCGTGCTAATTTATGTTATATACTGGTATAAAACGCTAAGTAAATGCAGATATATTTTTATTGTATTGATCACCACCGAACCCTCGTTCAACCCTTTTTTTTACGAGGAGGAATCCATTTACGGACCTACCCGCCACTGGCTAAGTGACGGGCGTGTGTGGGGCTAAAACTCCCCGGTAACTCCAGTGCCCTTAACGAGGGTAACCTGGGTTCTATGGAGCAATTCGCCAGGTCCAATCCATGTTCTAGAAGGCACATGGTGACATATTTATTCAAAATATCGATGTAACGTGTACGAGTTTAGTACAAGCTCTGCATAATAGACTTGCGACTTTTTGCCGCATACAATTCCTATTAGAAAACAAATGAATTCTAAACAGTCTACCTGTACGCTGTCTGTTTAAGGTTTTATTCGTGATAATGTTTTTGTTGAATCTAACAATACAGGTAGCGAGCGACAAAGTTACCATACGCAAAAAGGTCTTTTATCTGTTGCTGTGTCAATGTTTGCGTAAAGCAATTGCTAGATGTTAAAGATGTTTGCGTCTTGCCTTTTGTTTTGTCAGTCTGAGATTTGAATTTAGTATATACGTCATATTGTGTGTTGAGTGTTAACTGCCTCTATTGTCAGTTTCACATCAAACGTTACCAACGGTTGGCTGTTGACTCAACTTTAACAACTCAAAACATTACTTTATTTATCATACACATAAGAGTTATTGCAGTAGCAGACAACGCAGATCTTACGACTTTAATACAAAAAGCTTAAAGTATCAGACTCCCAAAAAATCAACTTAACCACAAGAATGAAGACGCAAAACAAAAAGACGCTAGAAATACGACATTACTTTTGCTTTGAACTGCTAAAATATGCAGGAAAGACGCACAAAGTCTGTGAATATAAATTAGCATTAAACTCAAGAAAATACCTGAAACTTTTCTAAAGTAAGGTCCTATTTATGATAATGAAAGAATTCTTATTGAACTTATTGTACAGAACTTTTTTATTTTAAATCTTGCAGTAAGTATTTTGAAAGTGGAATAAGAACCATAATGCCTTAGATATAAGGCTAAGTATTGACATATATTCTTAGTCTCCTTAATATACGTGAAATATCAATTATCTCATAATGGACATTATCATCACAAGAACATACGTAAACATATTATAAGTACAGAAACAAATGACTATGAAAATTAATTGCTAGGTTTAATGTGAATTTAATATTCCTGCTAAAGCCTTTGGAGTAATTTATGGTAAACTGTACTTGTTAATTAATTTTGAGCTTTGACTAACTAATAATTAGATTCATATTTCCCTCTATAACAAACTGTTTAATAATTCATCAAATATAACTGTACTGTGAAACAATAACATTCCAAATTTTTAAATTTTTATACGTAATCTTTTCTATTGAGTAAAATATTAGAAATGTGTATAAAAATACTTTTCTATAAAAAAAGTTATATAATGTTTAAATAGTTCCGTACTGAGTAAAAATTAGCGATTTAAGAATAAATCTAAATTTATTCTTAAATCGCTTCTGAGGAGGTAATATCCACTCCAAAGATTCACACTTATTATACAGCGTGTTCATAAAAATATAACGTGTTATAACACCGTATATAATAACAATTCCTTCCACCTATTTTATTAATACTGGCAATATTTAAAAACCATTAATCATTTAAATTGAAAATTTTGATATACTTTCGATGTTTCGTTTTCATCTCTCTCATTATACTGTTGGCCGTCGACGGTGATGTTTCTCCTATTCTCCTTGTTACCAGTTATCTGACACAATTGTATCAAACTTATTAAGATATGATATTATTATGTATGTATAACAAATTAAAGTTAACGTACGATTGTTACGTTACGTTTTATGTTTGATTACTTCTAAGAATTAAGCTTGCTGGATACCCAAGGGAATCAAGTGACACTATCTTCTTTTAGATACTGACTAACTCCCTAAACTTCAGCAGTCAGCATTAAGCCAAATCGAACTAACGGTATCAAATAAATGAGAAAATTCTTTTATTTTCGCAGACCAAAATGTCTCTCAAACTTTAATATGTATTGCAATCTATATTGTAAAGGTCTTAATGTGAAAAGGTATTTATTGAGCAGATTTCTATTCCCAGGAATTCCTAGACAGTTAAACACCAATAATATGTTTGTTTCATACAGCTTGATAGTCAAATAAGTACAAAAATTAACTGTATTAAAAAAGGATCAAAACCTTTCGAGGTCATGCTGCAGAACAAGCAAATATGATGTTGATAATCACTGAATTTCCATATACAATCTGTTTCGTGGATATTTGTCTACCTGTGGGATATATAAGAAATCAAATTGCTAGAAAGAGTAATATTAAAGTGAGCAAAAATTCAGTTTTTTTCATTATTGCTTGCTTATTAAAAATCTAGTAAAAGAATGTATTATGTGACCTCAGTGAGTCATGATATCAATTACAATATTGCATAAAAAATAGTTATCGATTTAAAGATTATGATAGTCAAATAAGTCAACATCAAAGGTGTGTCATTCATCTATAAAAAATCTTGTTTCTTTGCGTTTTGCATTGGTACAACTTGTAATTCTTATAGCATAACGGTTTAGAGTATTGAAACTTGTTAAATTATCAAATTATTAGCACCATTATAACACTACCGGTTCACAGTTGAAATATTTAATTGTATAAGAAAATTAACTAGTCATAAAACATGCCTATGGTAATAAAATATTAGTAAAAAATTAATTGTAGGTATCAGAGTTTTGAACAGACGAAAACGAAGATTAAATTTTTTAACTCACCGATTTGTGTTTGATTCTTGCTAACATATAGCCATCCGTTCGAGATTTAGGTATTTAATAACAAATACTCATAATATATATGTTAAAATAAGATAATACTAAGAAAAAAGTTAAATCAAAAGAAGCATTTGCAATTTAATTACATAACATTAAAAAAAAACTTTAATTGGAATGAAAGCATTGGGATTAATTAATGTTATTATAACGCAAGTAATAATTTAGTATTTCGAGGTCCATTATTTGAAGAAGTTGATATTATATACGACTTAAAATTCAATGAATAAACGTATTCTATTTACGCAAACGTTTCAGCAACAATATCGTCATTGTAATTATTAACAAAATAAACTTTATAATAAAATAAATAAATGGAAGCCTCATTAAAACATAAAATAGGGTAGAGATCAACTAGAGTCGTAAAACTTATGCAATCACAAATATTGATGGCGACTTTGTAATATACTCAAATGTTTTGAAATTTTACGAACCTTGAGCAAAACTATAATGAGGTTTAATTCTTGACATGGTATTTTTTAATGATGCTGTGCTATGAGATATATCTTTCGAAATGGAAAGTTAACTAATGTAAGATTACATTAAAAAGAGACAATTAAAAGAGTCTCATTGAAGAATTCAACTAAAGCTTTCGAGATTTTTTAAAAATAAGATTAAAAAAAACATAGATCTTAAGGAAATATTTCAAATAATTAATAAGTATACAAAAGAAAATACTATTTATTCTATGAATAGTAACAAATATTCCTCACCTCAAGCCCAATACAACTCTTTAGTAGAGCTACTAGAAGAAAAGTATGGTATAAACATTCAACTATCAAAACAATAGAAAGTAAGCTATCATAAATATCTGTATAGGGAATCAAGGTTAAAATTTTGCCTTTCCTATAATTTTAATTGGTATGGTTAACTAGGGAATCATAAACTTGAAACTACGAATCACTTAGCATAAATAGTTCAATCTACTTTGCAATTTAGATTGTTTTGATGGGACATAATTGTAAAATCAAAATCATAAAGCTCTTTATTTAAATTGACTCAATTAGTGGGTTCTGATAAATCGTCAAAATATTACCCCACCAACGAGTTGACGAATAGTTTAGCTTTTGTTTATAATGACATTTAGAAGTTGGTTATGTCATTACGAGTCAATGTTCCCATTATTTATAGAATTATCATTTTTATGAAACGACATGATATGTCTATAAGTGTCAGTAAGATAACCATTTAATTTAATTTAAGGTTCATTGCACAGTTTCGCTTTAATTCTTGTTCTATATTTGTTTATTGAGAATTCTGTAATATCGATTGGAAGTTTGTTGAAAGATCATGAGGCGAATAAGAAAAATTAACAAGTATTACAATATATATAAAAATGGTATTCGACTATAAATATTATCCAGACTTTGACTAGATATTAAAACCCTTTGACCTGGTGAATTGCTCAGCAGATCCCATGTTACCCCCGTGAAGGGCAATGGAGTTACCGGGGAGTTTTACAGGGTATTCTCAGTGCCGCTGTATTGAGGTACTGAGTGAGCCCCACACACGCCCGTCGCTTAGCCAGTGGCGGGTAGGTCCGTAAATGGTTTTCCTCGTAAAAAATATATATTAAAACCCAAAAAAATAACAATAATATCAAATCCACCAATTGTGCTTTTGTGCAGTGAAGAATTAATTAATAAGTAATAAAAACTCAAGACAGTTATTTAGTTTTCGACAAAACTTTATTCGTTCGTAATATCAAAGACTTTTTCTATCACAAACACTCGTCACCGCCCCAAAAACTTGAGGTAGACACCTTCGCGACGTACAAAAGAGATTTTCTTCACCAACTCGCATTTATAAGGGAGGACTACAATATGAATGGATTTGTGTTTTTCGTAATGACAAATCACAAGAGACAGATGACAATATAAAGTCAAAAGACAAACCCATTCCAGTCCTAAACTTTATAAGAATCTGTCTGGTAGTTAAGTAATTTGCATGTCCTATAAATCAGAATCATAACAAGCAAGGAAGAAACAGAATACATAATGCAAATCTAATTGTAGTTCGTTCGAATAATATATACAAATGTAATCAAAGACGAATATTATCAGAGCCTGTAGATAACAAAGAAATAAATAAAGCTGTTTCAAAGAAATTAGTCTCAGTATTTTAACATAAGTAGCCACTTTATATGAAGGTAAAAGAATAAAATAGCCCTAATAAAATTAATTTTTAACTAAAAATAAGTGTCTCACTCCTTAACTAAAAAGTATTCTTTGGGGAAGAGCACTTAAGGATTTAGTGGAAGCTTGATTAAAGATCAAAGAAATATAAGTTAAAATTAAGATGCGTCATAAATCATGATGGTGACCCGATTTGTGAATATTCATTACCCCAGATAGCTTATTGCTTTAATTAAAACTGTGGGGTGTTTCCTTAATAGCATCGTGGAAACCCAATCAATTTCATAGCTGCATTTATTAAGGTTAGAAAAAGATGAGCTCATTGGCGTACTGGCTCGGGTTTCGATAGTGAAAGCCAAGCAACTGGCGCCATGGTCGGTCTCGGATGGGTCAATCATATTGGTAATCTCGAGTAAGGCTGTGCTTCGGATAGCACTTTAAGCCGACAGTCTCGGTTGTTATGCAACCACTTTTACCCACCAACATTTATAGGACTGATGTGATGGTGATATTGACCAACTCCTCGTATATTTCTCCCATGTACCTTTTACTCGTGAGGCTGATGCGAAAAATTGCCAAAAATCTAGAGCTAGAACTTGGGACTTACTGTTACTAACTTGGGCTCCTTTAAAAGGGGCATGAAAAGGCAAATGCCGGCAAGGTAGAGGTGGCTAGGTCTGTATGCTACTACTGCACTGACTACTGCTGCACAAGATAGCCATCTTCACATAAACACTCCACCCTCACTTTACCATCAGGGTGACGAGTCGTTTTTTGAAGTTTTTACATAAATTTTTATAAAAATTCCCTTTTGATTAGTCTGGTGGCTGTGACAACTTACTGCAATTCTGGAGGTCCAGGGTCAAATTTTAAGAGGGGGATGAAATTTTATGCTAGGTATTGTTGGTGGTAGGGCGTGTCCTAAGTCCGCCTAGGTAGCTACCACCATCTTACATCTTAAATCTGCCGCCATAAAAATAATGTTATTCCGGCAGTTGTAGGTAAGGTAGTCAGTTCCTCTATGGTTGAGGGATTCGGGTGTAACTCGTTTCCATCTTCAGCATTATCTTAACTTACCATTAGATGAGATTAAGGTCAATGGCTACCCCGTTTAGAATTAAAAAAAACTCCGATCAATGCTTCATTTTTCATCTTAATTTTTACTTCTTTTTTTATTTCGTGAACATTTATGTGAACATAGTAAAATTGACAAATACCAATCTATTTAAGTTTAAAACTTATATACCCTTTGTTAGTTTGAACAAGTTTTTCAGAGTCATTTTGAGATTGCATTTGTGATCCAATAAGCCTAGCGATCCAATATATTTGTTAGCGTAAGCCTATGTATATAGTTTATTTCATCAGTTTCATCCCAACTTTTATGAGGGTCAAAATTTAATGAAATTACTTTGAAAGCCCTAGCCAACGTCAAGGAGACTGCCTTTTTACAGAATATTAAAGTTTATCCACAAAAAATATGTTTTAAATGAAACTATGGAGGAGCGAAATATATAAGTTTGGTTTTTATTGAAAAAAAAACATAAATTTTTTTATAAAGATTTTAAAT
Source organism: Acentria ephemerella (assembly GCA_943193645.1). NCBI lineage: Eukaryota > Metazoa > Arthropoda > Insecta > Lepidoptera > Crambidae > Acentria > Acentria ephemerella. The sequence goes on along the minus strand of OW971896.1, from coordinate 7,298,336 downwards.
AACTTTTCAGGAGAAGATCTCTTTTTGTAAATTAGTTTGTTATAAAATGCTTGATAAGCACGTGTTAAAGATTAAAATAGAAGCCTTAAACTGAGCGGAGGCAACGCCATTTTTATATATAATATAATATAATAATAATATAATATAATATAATTTTTATATATTCTTTGTAAATTATTATCAACTTTTAATTATTTTTTTTTATTTTGTTCATAGCCTTTATGTTTAATTGACTTCAAAAACATTTAAAAAAAAAACCATAAATTAATAACGTATTTTTGTTGCTACAACTTACAATAAACTTAATTTTTCTACTTTGTTTTGGGATCAGTGCTTCACTTTTCTATTGATCTTGTAAACAACTGAGCCCCAACTTATTTTAGTCAAACAAAATTATTGTAGTCGAAATCAATTCAATACGCATTATTAGGCATAACTCAAAAATTTCTCGTCAGATCTTGCTCAAATTTAAATGGAAACACGTGACAAGCACTAGCTTTGTAATTTACAAGAATCATCAAAATCGGTATACCCAGCGAAAAGCTATGATGTTATACACATAAAAGATTCAGTTAAATCGATCCCCCACATTTCGGAAGTCGATTTTCTTTTCAAGTTGAGAATTTTAACTGGAAAGTACCGATAATAGAAGACCGGAACCAAATAACACTAAGATCGTATTTACTCTGTACTATACGCACCAACAAATTATGAAGTTGTTAATAATTTTTTATATTGCTGGTGGCCTAAGGTTTTCATCGGGTAGTTCATTTTGTTTCTGGCAAATATGACATAAATCAGAAATAAAAAAAAAATCCTAGACTTTTACCAACCACGAGTTGTATCTTCAGTAAAGAGTATATTTATTTAAAACAAAGGTAATTGTATTAGTTATAATTTTTTCCAATATTCAACAACTCTCTCATATTCATAGCATGTGACAGAGACACAAGCAGTGACGCTATTCAAAGTTCTTTATTCACTGAGTTGTTTATAGTCCACACAAGAATAGATTCATTCACACAGTACAGTGGACAGTATATTAATCACAACAGTAAATTCTTTGGTAATCCCTTACGCAATAGGAATAGGAGCGGGTTTTGAAATACGGATTTTATTGGAGCGAGTGTCACGTCTACGCGCATTGAGCTATTAATTCTCAAATGAGATCTTGCGGTCAGCTGTGACTGTCAGACGAACGACGCTGATTCAGGCATGACTAACACGCGGTCATACAAATTCAATCGAATTATTCGATCTTAGTTTAGAGTAGAAACTTTTCCAAAAACATGATAAAGGTTAAAAGGTTACCTGGAAGAGATCGCTTTTAGCGATAAGGTCGCCCTTTGTACAAAATTAGTTATGTTTTTTTTTGTGTGTTTCTCTTTTTGAATTGGCTGATGTACAATAAAGATATATTCTATTCTATTCTATTCTACTCTAAACTGAAGTACCATATCCGATAATTAGTTAGATACATATTTATATATTTCTTTCCCTTTTTGTAAGCGTAGTACTCATTTCTATAGAGTAATTCGTAATGTGTTCGACTGTGTCTGCGTGTTGAGCGCATTCAATGAGTTTGACCCTGAGCTGGTTACTGCAACATATTACGACCCATTACACTTTCATAGTTGTTAGTTTTCTTGTATTGTTTGTTAAATTACCAGTAGTTGTACTGTAGGCGTATTATTTATAAAAATATGGAACTGATACAAATACTACCGTTATTTTTCAAAAGCTGAACATTTATTGTTATAGTTGCGCGGGACTTTATTTGCGTGAATGATTTTTTTTAGTTCAATCTTTAAAGAAGAGTATTGAAGAAACTGCAAACCAATATCAAACAAGTGAAGTGAAGAAAATAATAAATTATTAGTAATCTGTTAATTAAGTTTGGCGTCGGTGATTCACTTTCTATTGTGTACGATGTTATGTGGCCCTTAAATTTAAATTGTTTTTGCTAATTTGCTGGTTTCAACTTTTTTTATACCATTTCATGTAAAAATTATATGTAATATTTTTCTTATTGTATGATGAGTACAAATATTCGTTAATGAGTAATATCATTTAGTCTAGAATTTTTATTAATTCTTACTATTTTTATCAGAATTTTACTGCCGGAGTCTCTTACTGTCGAGGATCATAGCCAGCTTATATATCCTGCTGTTGGTACAGACATCGCTACACGGAAGAAACAGACGAGGAGTTTGGGTCATAATTCCACCACGGTGGCCCAATGCGAGTTGGTAGTTGACATCGTTCACCATAACAACTGGGACCAACATCTTCACTTCCATTCCAAAGCACGGAGAAGCTCGGCAGATTTTTATTGACTCATTCAGCGAACAACCATGGCGAGAAATTTTTAATTATCGAAACCAGAGCACTCAAACCACTACGCCAACGAGCTCCACAAGTGTTATTTCAAGCTTTTTCTTCTCAGACAAGACTCAGGTAGAGATTTACGAATTGATAGCTTAGATTGACGTTCAAAAAGATACATCTTTTATATATTAGGAGCAAGAATATTTAATGTACTATTAAAATAATTCTTCTACTTTATCTGTACAGTAAGCTCACCCTGTATAACTCATAAAGTTAAGACAATAACCGTAACACATAAAGTAAATTGATGGTCATTTTAATCCCTTTTTGATCGTTGACTCTAATTAAAACAATTAGTGCTTATTAATTGGTTTGTTACGGGAACGCTACATCAACAGAACTGATATTTGAGTTTTGGAGCTAGGGTGTCTGTGCATTTGATCGTATCATACGAGGTAAGACGTAGTATCGAAATTATTTAAACTTGTAAATCCTTTGGAGTGTAATTTTGTGGACTTTACTCCTTGTAGCTAGAGTTTATTTAGTTTTCGGTATTCAATGACATTGTTTTGAAGGTGTGTCAAATATTATACAAATTTTTAAGCATTTTTCTTCTTCAATACACGCTAGTATTTTCAGTGTTATTACTTATTGTTGGGAAGCTGAAAATTAAGGATGATTTTCAAATCATCATTGAAAAGTTACATTGCACTAAAAGAATGGTTAAATATGTTATATTTTTGTATTTTTAGATTTATGTATTTTGTACGTCAACTCATCGTGGCATCTTATATCTAATTATGCCTCTCTCATTATGCCTCTTAGGCATAATCGTCCGAGAAAGAGTTTTTGATACAATACCTTTTCTGTTTATAACAAAGACAGTCATATCTTTAAGAAATGACATAAAAACAAACATGAAAAAGAAATGAATTTCCTTAAGACATTTCTTGTCTTAAGGAAATTATACTATACCGATTTAATTTTCTAAAAAAATGATAGATACAGGTTAGAGGTCAGATACCTTAAAGGTTATAAGAGGAGCCCTAATAGGGTAGTAAACGCCATCCGTCCGTTACGATACCAGATATAAGATTCGGCAATTTTCATGGAAGTTGTTTTACTATATATGGTAAGAATAGAAATGATTTTGTTTTAATAACACAAAATGTTATTAATATTTAACACTTATAATTATTTAGATTTACGGACATCCTCAAACTTGGAATGACATTGATTTTGTGTATATCGCTCCTGTCTTGTCAGGTATGGTCATTTAAAAGAGAGGGAGGGAGGATGACTATTTATTGTAAGTAGGCCATGTAGTTCCTATTTTTTATTAATTTAATTAATATATATTTCGAACTTTAATTATATCAAGATCATTCTTTTTTATTGTGATCTATTCTCAGATATCGACTGCCTCACAATCCTTGAAATTTTAAAAATAAACTAAATTATCTTTATATTTTAGTATATATATAAAATTGATAGATCTTAAATATTTTCTTTTTGAGACAAGAGTTTCACAGAGAAGTTTCTAAAAAAAATATCTAACAAGTTAATTTCTTTTTCACAGCCAAAGTTAAATTACGTCAATTTAAAATTACTATTGAGTCGATTTCAAATAGAATACAATACAATATTTATTTAATTTTATTAAATTTAAAGTTGACTATGAATTTTGAATATAAAAAAACCGAGATAGTAACAATGTTTCTCAAACACCACTTGAGTCTTTTTGCATTAATCATACATCGTTATTAGCGAACAAAAGCACGCTGTTATATTACATTGTTACGAAGTTATATGAACGTATCTGACATTTGCATTTATTGCTAAAGAGACGTCTATCTTGAGGATTTGAACGAGTCGTTAAATTATATAAATTGGGGAAATCTTCGTCCGTTAACTTTAGAAGTTTAGACTTCAGATTGTAATTACGGCCGTACGCAAGAAGCTAGTTCAATATTTCAAATGAACGTTAACGTTAACGTTATTGTAATTTTTGTGGACATTAATTAGAATGAAACAATATATGACATAATAATAAAAATATTCCTAAGCTTATCCCCAAATTACAGCTGATGCGTGTAACTTCAAGAAATATTTTAAGTTTCAATTTAAGACGCGACGGCCGCCATATTTTCGCGCGCATCGATCTTTTGAGTTATTTTTTTTTTTTCTAATTGCAGATAGATGGTCGTTTTTACCCAAACAGTTTATAGCTGTATAAAGAGTAAAATGCTTGTATGTAATGCCGACTTATTACTGAAAATAATTAATACTAATTTTAACGGTATATGTACTAAACAATATATGTATAAAATATATTTCTCTTAGACTATCACCAACTGCCTATATACATGTAATTGTTCCAGGCCTTATTACATAAGGAGATTATTATAGCACCATCAAACTGGCCCAATGCGGCTTGGTGCGTTACAGCAATTGTCATAACAAATTATAATTATATTTATAATTCAATATGTGTCAGCGAACTTTTACCCGATAAATAAATAACCCGAATTTAAAGCCTCAAAAATGAATATTTTTATTTATATTTTGTCGAATGAGCTTGTATTATAATATTGATATTAGACACACAGTTGTTAATGCCAACATGAAGGCATGTAATCAATTTTTGGGCCGCCAAGGTGAGGGTGGCTAGGGCAGTATGTCGCATGCTTCACTAGCTATCTTCACATATGGACTCCTCTACTGCTTACCATCAGGTGGTGTCGAGTCATTTGCTGTGCTTTATACATAATTAAAAAAATACTACAAACTGCAACTTTGTTTTCTGGAAGTTTTTTTGAGTATTTTTTAAATTGGCTGATGTACAATAAAGATATATTCTATTCTATTCTGTTATATTCTTTGTACTAGACAAGCCTGGCTTATTCATCGCTTCTTCTGTTCACCTTTTTTACATATGCTTTATATGCAATTATTTACTATTTCTGCACTGGACTGCGAACAATAATAACAAATAATACAGACTTCATTTGAATGTTTCATAAATTTATCGCCGTCTTGACTATAAAATTAGTAACTAATAGGAGTCATGAGCAACTTCCTTGTTGGTATAGACTAAAAGAGAGGCAAATAACTTTAGTTTTAGAGAAAAGCCAACAGAATTTGCCGGTCGCATATCTCTGGCTTAGCGACGCCGTAAATGAGGCCCGAGAAATTGTTTTATGGGAGACGGGGGTTTCATCTCCGACATAACGAAATTTGAACTCTGGAGATACCATTGAGTTGGAGTTCTGAACCTTTTGCGAGGACAAAGTATATTTGTAAGATACTTTTGATTAAAGCTTATCTTGCTATTTGAAAAGTTATCGTATATCTTTATGATAGAGTACATCAGGTACACTAGTCGAGTAGGATGCAATATCTTTCTGTTTCTTTCTTTCATATAACATGAACCTTCAAAATGTGGCGAATATAGGCGTCAACAAAAGTGGCTCGGGCATTATGTCACATACTGTTTACCATCAGAGTTATTTAAAAAAAAATAGAATAATGGGAGGTATGGAGACTCCAATCAGAAACAGGTTTATTTTTTATGGGTTCTCAGTAAAGTATCCTAATTCAACTATGTGTACTTGTATAGTAATGAAGGTATACCAATACAATGTCCTTAACATATATAATACGTCACGCTTACAGCTGACTATTTATTTTGCAGCCATGGCTTAACACTTGTTATAATATACACAGGTGTTCATAAATTTTGGTTACCAGCAACATCAGTTATTGGTGTCCATATATTCTGTGTTACTTGATTATGAATTATGATGCAATGGTGTTCTTAAATATTTGAGTGTTCAACGGACGAGATATGCTTTTGGTTTGAATTTGGATTATTAGATTCTATATGAATATTAACTGATTGTTTAAAGTCATTATAGCTCAGTTTCGAGCGCCAAGACTAGATGGCGCTGTTAGTACTTTCAATCACGCTTTTAATGTGTTTCAATGATAGTGTATACGTTCCGTTAGTAAACTTTAGCTTTATAACCAGGCTTAGTATATCCTTCGATGGCTCACACCGATATCATTTTTACATAAAAGCCTTCAGAAGGGATATAATTAAATTGTAATGGGATTTAAAATTTAAGTAAAGATTCATTCATTAAAACAACTGTATTTAACAGTTGTTTTAATGAATGAATCTTTAAAATCTCCATTGTATTATGAATGAGTGCGTATAGTTTTAATAAGATCTTTTATTTGTACATAAATAACGTCAAAATGCACAGTCATTATCACCTTTTTTAGCGTTTCAGTTATAACGTACTCATTTGCCATTGTCATTTGACAGACAAAAATATTATATAATATTTGACAGACAAAAAAATAAAATTGACAGACAAAAATTAATATAAATATTAAATATGCGTGATTGAGTACAAGATACTAATCTTGTACTCAATCACGCATATTTCAGCACAAAAAAAGCAGTTTCAACAGCCCCTGCTCCCTGATGATGAAAATGATGTAGGGATAGGTATAGGTATAGAAAGGGTATGGGTTCATTCCCAAAAATAGTTTGGGAATCCCTGATGTAGAATTTGGAATAATCGTAACATAACATCTGTTATACTGAAAACAAATCTCGTAGTCAAAAGTTTCAACTGGTAAACACGAAATGGAAAAATGATCTTTTTAATATAAGATTTTTTTAAAGGTTTCAGATGTATCAAAAAAGATAAATGTGATATTTCAATTCGTTCCATTCAGTCATTCAAGGGTTATTAACTTTTAAATAGTTATATAAGAAGATTATAATTATAACATAATTATGTTAATAAATCAAACGCTATATATATTTACTTGGGATAATAATCTGTTACATAAAGGTTACATTAAAAAAAATTCAATTGAAACAAAAAGATCCTTCCCTTAAAATAAATAAACAACCTTTTTACTGCCAAATGGACCATAAATGGCACACAATAATATTCATTCCATTTAAATTACCGTATTTAGTACTGTACTTTCACCAGCGTTATGAAACTCGATATACGAATCCTCGCTACACTGTTGTCCCAAACGGTCCTTTGCAATTTCAGCCTCCTCATTTCTGCGCTGAAACGGCCCCAACCCTTTTCAACTTATATTAAACACGTCACACATAAAATATTACTCCGTATGGACGTGACATAGAATCTGTTCCCATTTGCAAACTGCCTTTGACGTAAGCACTTGATTGTCTTTTCTATGAAATATGTAAAATGCCATTTACGCTTAAAACTTGAGAACCGCATATCGTTTCCGTAAGAAAATTTATAGCGGAGCTATTTTTAATAAAGGTAAGCCGTACGCCGTACATGAGTTTGTATATGGCACTCTTGTTAAACCTTATGAAATACATTTAATTCAAGTACACAAAATAAATACAGCGGATTAAGGATTTAAGATTTTCGGCTTGAACTGAGGACGTCTACTAGAAAATTTTAGTTCAAATACGGCTTTATTAACAAAACAGTGATTTACGAAGCTATTTTCGAAGCTATCCACAAACAGGTGGAATATCATTATCAAAGCGTCTGAAGCCATTTATTGTATTAGTAAATTTTACATATTACTGGTATTTTTTCTTCTAGAAAAGATTATTTTTGTTTTTATTCAATTTGAATCAATTACCATATTATTTAAGTCACTGTAGATTTGTATTTGATTGATTTTTTTTGTTCAAAATGCTCGTATACTGTAAACTGCTATAATTCAAGTATGTTAAAAACAATACTCACTTACTAACACGTGACAAAGGAAACCTAGCTTTAAGACCGCTACCTATGGTATAATGTCCCTTGATACATATTTCACGCTTCCTCAGCGAGATTTTACAATCAAAACTGCTATCGTTATAAACTTCAGACACATTTAAATCAAGAAATTGTCTTGCTTTTTCCGGGAGTTTAAAGCGGCTGACAGATAAAGCATGAAAACAGTCTGATGTATCATTAACACGTAATCCATTTATCTTTTTTGTACCAGGTGGAATCCATTTACGGACCTACCCGCCACTGGCTAAGCGACAGGCGTGTGTGGGGCTCACTCAGTACCTCTATAGAGCGGCACTGAGAATACCCACTAAAACTCCCCGGTAACTCCATTGCCCTTCAAGGGGGTAACCTGGGTTCTGCACGAGCAATTCACCTATATAAGTGTTAAAAAATTGAGCTATATATAGCGCGTTTGTTTGCATATGCACAAAAGTTTATATATTAATATAGACTAGAAGCACGTGCTATTTTCTTCTGCATCATCGAAGACATGAGACGCGTCGTGAGTCGCTAGTGTCACACTAGTAATTAGTACTAAGAAGCGGATAAATTAATACATATTAAAACGTTTAAACCTTCTCCTGGTTTGCACCATCTAACCTATGATTCCCGCCATAATAATAATCTTAACTACATTGCTGTGTTCCAGCAGTTCGAGGTAAGTTAGCAGTGTAGTTCTCTTCCATATTCTGCTTCAATTTCATTTACGATCAGGTGAGACGAAGAACAAGAGTAAATCCATTAAAAAATCTGGTTGTCACGGCTGACGTACGAAGCTTTATGACACTACTAGTAGATTTAGCGTCAAGTTAAAACATTCCTAGTAATTGTATATCGTAAACAGGTATTTCTGAAAATTCTTTTCTTTCACAAACTTATGTTAACAGATCTTTTTCATCCTCTTCAAATAGCATGGCTAAGTAGATAAATACAAAAGTAAAAATGTCTCCGTCTCAATTTGAGCTACGGTCCGGTTATTTATCACCACGCCTGTCACTGGCTTCTGTCTTGACGACGGACACCTTTGTCCGATTTTCGAGAAGACGATAGTGACATCTTAAATGCTCGGTACTGAGTCAGAGTAGGGAAGCCATGATTAAATTATAATCAGGATAAATAGATAAATAGTTTGCAGATGAAATAAAATATAAATTTCCAATGTCAAAGTACATATGAAAGTCATAAGAAACAAATCGTTTCGATGTACTTTATATTTTTAACCGATAGCTATGGTATTCTTATTAGTTAGTTAATAGTCAGAATTTTATTATCTTATATGTTATTTTATTATTGTATACTTAAAGTTTTCAAAAAGAACAGCAAAGCTTTCTTGAACTGTAAAGTTGAAGAAAATATGATCTCTGTAAAATATGTGAATAACGAATTAAATAGTGGTCATAGGGTGCGAAAATAATAATGTCAATTATTTATTTCTTTTGTACAAAGTTGGCATTATTAATTATTGCACCAAGACTGTGTATGCGATTTATTACGTTTATATTTGAAACAGGTTTCAAAAAATCTATGCTTAAGTACTACGCTCATCATTTTATATTATGAATGATTATATATTATTAATTACATATTCAATTTACCCGAGTTATTCGTAAAATTTATTCATGAAAATCTTTAAAAGGCCACTCGTTTAAGATTTGACAGCTGTGTAGTTACAATTCACCCTTACAATCATTGCGTTAATCTCATTTAAATCACTCTTATTTTCCAAATGTTTGGTAATTATATGTCAAAACAAAGCCATCTTGTTATGTTGACAACTTTATATCGCTGTATACTCTAATCTAATCTATGTCAACTTTTATTATACTCCAACGTTATTACACGTTTCAATTTATTAGTTGATGGACAGGGTGAGATATAGTAACAATTAAGTTAGCATGAAAGTTTACACATTTTAGACATTGTTAGTTACTGACAAATAAGTAACAAGCGACGATAGTTATCTGTATATACTAAGTTCGAAGTTCTAACCGCAAAACTAGACTATATCACAGCTACTGAGTGGTGAAATTGGAATGGTGTATGAACTAAGACAGGGTTTTTCGAATTTCCCTCAACAGATTGAAATGGGGCGTAGAATTTACAACGGAACTTTTTATTTTCTTGGTAGATGGACTAGAAAATGTACACATTCATTACTGCCTCTAATCAATCTCATATGAAAAAATGATTTAATGCTATTATATATAATTAGAATTGCTTGCAGATGGAAACTATTTGGCCGTATTTTAATGTAAATAATATAATTATTAAGTGTATTAATTCTTACTACTATACTCGCACGCGCTTTGAATCAAAATTTGCAATGACTCTAGTTTTTTTTTTTTTAATATTATTTTATTAGCTAGTACTGTTGCATTATTTTGACAAGTATTGTTTGCTGCTGGAGGCTTAAGGAAAATATTAATAAACTGTAGAAACTACGAAAAATTCATTTTGTGAAAAATAATAATTTGATTCCATAAAAAACTATTTTTTTATTTATTTTTGTAAGCCACTGATAATGATATTTGCATAAAAAAGTTGTGATTTGAAACAAAAGTATCACATAAATCTAAAACATATTAATTTATACGTATATTTCCACTTTTATTAGCCTAGACCAGAACTAAGAACTCAAAATTATGGACATATTATAATATTGAATATTCTCGAATATTCCTTAAATATTTTTCTATAGCATGGTAACCCTACCGCTATACTAATGCAAATTTTTTAACCTGACTACCCGTATCGAAAGAAGCGAGCAGCATTTTTGGCCTTCATTGACTATGAGACAAAAGACTTTACCAAACTACATGTAAAATAAGTCATAAATCTTTCATGACATTTCGAAGTAAAAAAACAACCTTAATTACACGTAATAAGTTATATAATTGCAGTGCAAGGGTTATTTGACAGCTGGTGTATCCAATATGCAACACAAATCACATGTCAATTTTCCGTAACGTCTCTTTGACGGCGCCTTTATTTTGTTTGCTTTCCTTTTTGAAATAACGTTCTCAAGTGTTGCCACTTAAATTGAGAAACTATTTCTAAATCCTGTTTTTTACGTGAAACGAAGCACACAATGTGAAAAGAGGCATTAAGCTACAAAATGGTAGTTACCATAGCTAGTAAACGATGCGTTTGTAGCACTGTAGGTACTACTCACGCGTGCCAAGATAAAACATTATAAGAAAATGTCTTTATTTCCATCACTAAACTTGCAGCCATTAACTCGTATATTGATGGTAGATATAAATATCAATTGTACCAAGTGGAGCTAATGACCGATTCATGAAGTGATCGATGTGGTGTTTATTACATGAAACCATCAAATAATATCAATAATTAGTAATTCTTTATGATTAGTTTAAATTTTATGAGAAAATTAAATTTTGTTCTCTCGACATTTCTAAGTATATATATCTGCCTCTATTGTTGAATTTATTTTCTGTACTACAAATGATATAGTTTCTTAAATACAATTTTTCCATATTAACTTAATCTTATAACGTTAAGTTTAACAGCTTAATAAAAATACGTTTCTTAGCACTCAATGGTATTTTGTGCCACTGATTGCGGCCTGGGGCAACCTGCTGGGTACAACTGTCTGCAACTGAGGGTACTGGACTAGGTGCAACGTACCCTGTTAGCTCGATACCCTGGGTACACCGGCTGCGGCAGGGGGCAGCTTGCTGGGTGAAGCCTAGGGGACCTCACTACTTGCCACTGTCAGCAATATCTCTTATGGTTCGATAATTTATCAAATTGATGTCAAAAACTACTCACACTCAATAAACTCGTTTAAGATGCTTATAAATGAAATCTATAAGTGGCAACCATTGAGCAGACAATCGGTACCACTTATAGATGCACCTTCTATAGTATATACAGACATTAAAAATGAAAGCATTAGTAGACTATCCTACTGTTACAATTGCGGTAGACGAAATCAATAATATCAACACAGACATGATCGAGACTGGTACTTCAAGCCTTTCAATTAACAGCTCTCATTAATCAATGTGATACGATAATGAACTCACACACAAACATCCAATTGAAACAAGTTTAAAATTTGCTACACTCGATACCAATTTGCTTACGTTGCTGATAAAACGTAATTGTGTTGATTGAATGGGAGTTGCTCGAAGCTCTTCTGTTTACAGTAAAATTAAATGATATTTTTTATTTATCCCAGGCTTAAGTAAAATACCAACGGCTTTTTGGTGACAATATTGTTGGATCTTTTGAAATAACTTTTCTGCCTACTGTACTTTGTTAATGATTATTAATGTTGTACTGGAAACAATTGAATTTGAAAGTAATCGTAATGGTAATCAATACTTATTCATAAATTAATCTATCGCTACTCTGACTAATATGCTTTACCTACCGTTAATATTCTTACTAAACAGCTAAACTTAAACAACTTATAAAAGCTTGTAAACAAATGATCTAGAAACATCTCTTTATCTTTATCTTGCTACTTTTAAACTTATGCAATATTTGAAATTACACGGCAATTAACTCTATATCATAGAAAATGAAAACCACTAACACTGTCCATTACATCCATAGGAAGAGCGAACACAATTGTGCTGGTAAAGAAATAATATTCAAAATAAACTTCGCGTAGGTTTTATATAAAGTACATAAAAAAATCTCCCTTACAAAAATATTCATTACCTCATCAATAACACAAGACCAGGAGAAATACCGTTAATCCGTTTCTACAACTTAAAGAAAACCCCAAGAAATTGTAGCTAAGGCTAAATTACCGCCGTAGTCGAGGCAACATTTGCACGGAAATCGAAGTAGAATCAGACTTGGATGAATAGACTCGATCAATAACGTCGAGCTGCGATCGTGTAGTAAATGAAAGGTTCCATAGCCAAGTACGAGCCGCTTTGAATTGAATGATAGCCAGTTTAAAATTAGATCACCAAAGTAGAAGATGATAATATAGACTTAGTTTTTAACATGACACAGACTATCAAGTAAGAAAACACTGATGACTGTCACGTAACTGATCATGAGTGATAACGATTGTCTATACACTCCAGAATTCAATCAATCACTCGATATTATATCTGACATTCTAGAGACAAGAGCTATTATAGCTTCGTATACCTTCTTATCGGAACAGCGTCCTCAGCTGCACGTCTGAAATTGCAGTCACACAGACGATCCTGCAAGTAGGTCTATCTCCAAGTTTCATTGACTTTTACCTTTGTAAGATCATGAAGCTAATTGGTTTTGTGGGATCCATAAGGAAAACATTCGCCATGGACGACTTAAGATTGATTAATCGAAAATCGCTAGCTCCTTCGTGGTCCTTAAAGGGATTTGAGTCACGGGCCAAATTCCTTATATTTCCCCACCCTGTGTCCTCTGGTGTAATGAAAATATGTTAGGATTAGTCTTAAGATTCTGCTGACCTTAAGAATCGCTGATGTTAAGAATCGCTATTGTGACTGCACTAGTAAAAGTAAACCAAAATCCATTTTAAGTTCTCCATAAATTAAGTAAACTTCCACAACCAATCCGCCAGTCAACAACAATTTTTGTAGAATGTGTAATTCTGTTGCCGATGTACCAAAAAAGATAAAATAAAAATCGCTCTGTTTCAAAATGGCAAAATTAATTCGGACAAGTTATCAACTAATCTACCTGTAACTGTGAATTCGAGATGCAATCTGGATAAAATGTATTAATACATAAAGTCGAGTACCCGAAAAGTGTTATACACTAATTTAAATTGATATCAAAACCTTAATATACAAAAATATGCACTGTACTGTAAAATGGAAAACCAGATTGGACCATACTTTTAAATTAAATTGGAGTTAAAACTAATTTCGTCGTTAAACTCACCAATACTTGGATAATAATCTTCACGATATAATACTTCTATTTATTATTCTTAATCCAATATTCCATAAAAAAGGTTTTAAGTTGATATAAATGGAATCTTAAGCTTTATTTAAATTTGAAATTGTATTATTAAAAGATACTGCAATTGACTAAACACCGTTTGATGTTAAGCAATAAGAGGATATGGTACTTGTATATAAGGAAAACCCCAAATAATTTCTTATAATGAATAACCGTTTCGATAAATGTTAGAAAATGGTTTTCTTATCAAATATCAGATGATTGCTCACTTATGTACTGTGATGATGAAATACTTCCGTGACATATTTTTGCTACCCAAGTCAATCATAACAAAGCTATTTATATCGGCTTGGAGTCTATTGAACGAGGATGAGGTACGCGGCTGTCTCCTTCATCGCTATTAGAAACGTCTCAACAATAATTTCATCATTCAAATTTGTAATATCAAGGTCTGCAACAACCACTTTCACCAACTTATCCTCGTTAGGCAAGCACGGTACTGTAATAGTCCAACAACCCTATTCATAATTTAGATTCTTAAATTATGAAGTATATAGGCTTTCGCCGTAATGCAAAACAAAACAAATATTTACAAGAAACATTAATCACCCGAATTGAGGCAGTATAAGACACTAATATTTTTCTGATGTTTCCCCGTGTAAACAACAAAAGTGCTATTATAGATTGACAATATATCTAAGATAAAAGAAGTTTATTTTTGTTTCAAACTATTCATATTCTTTATTCTCAAGACAGAACTCCCTGGAGATTATGTTTGGCTTCATACAAGTTTCAAAGGGCACCGAAGGGAACGTCTATAACATAGCTATAACTATAACATTTTATGTCATCTATCTAGTTTTATCCGCACCATTTACTTTATATAGACAAAGAGGCGATCCTTGTGATTATCAATGCATCATCATTTTTCCTTTACGTCAGAAGAATAGGATAGTTAAAGAAACATAGAAAGCTATCTTCACATATGGATTCGTCCACTGCTTAAAATCAGGTGGTGTCGAGTCTGATATTAATATAAAAAAGCCAGTAATTATTTTAATGTCTCCCTTAAGAATAGCAACAGATATTTTATATCAGTAGTTTTCTACTGCCCCAATCTGTATATGGGAAGGTTGATAGAAAATAGTTTGAGGTGAACATTTTTATTTAAGAATTTTTGGTAATTACTAAAAAGCTATTGGAGTATCTACAATGTATGTAATTATACAATAATCTGCAAATATTTTCTGAATGTCATTTGATTAATAGAGTACAGTAATAAATAATATGACTGATAGCAATGAAACTTATCTATTAAATCTTAAAAATGTTTTGCTATCGACAACAAATTGGGAATATTCCCTTATTCAAGAGGCTTAAATTTAATGTGTATATTCTCAAACCCAGTTTAACGATGAACCGAGAAAAAATAACATTAGTATCATTGCCAAACTTTTATTGTTTTTGTAAAGCGGTTACTGAACCAGAAAATATTTGAACACTGCTTAATACAAATATATTGAGTACATTATTATTTGCTATAGTAATAAAAACAGACGTCATGATATTTCTAAGCATTACGACAATTTTCGAGCGTAATATACAACTTAAGTGCCTACTCCATGATTTTGTAACCAAAACTATTGCCATTAAAGCATGTAATACAAGATACAAGACTCAAAATAAAATGTAATGCTTTTCTTTGGACAAAATGAGCAAAAGATTTAAGTGTGAGAATCAACAAACAAGATCTATGACGATGTGTAAACAACCAGAAAATTTAGTGAGCGCACTCACTGACTCACTGAGTTAACCAAAACAAGCTAGACTGCATTGTTCTTGTAGAAATAATGATGACGATAATGACTCGAGAAAGAAAGATGACGTTGTATAGTCGAATGTAACACCCAATAACGGTAAAGACAAAATAATTGCAGAGAGTGACTAAATTTGTCTTCAAAAAGATATGGAATATAAAATTTTAACATCTTTTAACTTTTATTAGGCTTCAGTAAATTAAGACTAATCTCGTACTTAACAATTATACATTGCAGTTTGAAACCCAACTTCTTAAAAGCTAGTTTAGCCACATCCATTTCACATAGGTATCAAATTTTCAACGTTATGAAATTAAATTATGATAATCAATTTCAATTAATGTCAACCCCTTTGAACTGTTGATTTGCGTTCATAATATAAAAACGCTATTTTGAAGACTCAAGCAAATATTTGATTACAACTCCTAGAATCAACTCGGTATAATGAACTATAGAGATTTTTAATTTTCAAAAAATGTAGAATCAGATTTATAATACCTTCTCTACACAATTCCTCTTTTAAGTAATTCCATCACGTTTAGCAGATTACTCAGGATTATCTAGTTTTATTAGAGCAAATTGGAATTTCCACTGGCGAGATTCTCGAAGATTTAACATTATTTTAACATTTTCGTCTGACCAAATTTATATTATTGTCAACCGTAATTCTAGGTCGCTCGGGTCCTGAATTATTCATGACTAAAATATTCATTTGTTGCCAAATTAACGAAGGACTGTAATATAAATTGGTCCAGAGCATGTATTATGTCAGTCAAATTTGTGAATAAATTTACGAATGGATTGTCTTTAAATTAATCATTAGCTTTGATTTGACTGATTGTTAATATTTATACAGGTCGCTTGTTTGCGTCCAATTTGGTTTTGGTACAGCTAACTTGTGCCCAAAAATCAAATGAGAATTATTGAATTTGGTACTGTTCTTAAGAATTAACAGACGTTAATTCATAAAGCAGCGTACAATCCTTACGTTTAAAAGTAAAGGGAACACAAAAACAAACTCTGTAAACCTGGATACCATTTAAATTACAGTGTTTAAAAAAAATGTACAAAGGAAAGAAATAAAAACGAAAATTTAATATTTCGCCGAAAACAAATTTAAAAGTAACTACGCAAAAACAGAGTTTCACAAAACATTACATCTTTGGTATCGGATATACATTTTGCTCGCAAACGCCAACAAGGAAAGACCAACAGTAACATGGGTGTGTATTATTAACTCATATGTATTTCAGTTTGATGACTTTGTTCAGTTTGAGCTTTAGCCATATCGAGAACTCTATTTCCATGGTTATCAAGTGCAACGAATATCAAAATTCGATGGTGGCTGTAAACTGAACAGGTATTAGAGTTCATAATACCCCCCCAGATCACAAAATACATAGGTAGGCCTAATAAAGATGAAATATTAGCATTAAACGAGGATATATAGGTTTACACAAATACAGTAATTTTGTATTATATAGCGGAGGAAATGTTAGTGTGTTTGATATTTTAAATTTAACTTTTAAAGGTCAGTATAGAACAATGCTAAAAATTTGTACTATCTTTAGCAGTCATAACCAAAATTATTACTTTTGGTTGGTCACGTTAAAAAGTCATCTAGTAATCTTGAATCAAGAACTGAGGACTCTATTCTACTGGTCATATCAGGACCAAAGACTTGTAGAATTGTATGTACCTTTGCTGATAGCAATGCATCGCTAGATTGGTCTTCATTTATTTTCTAAATACACAAATGGTGAAAGTCAGGATTTTGGTAAGTTATCCAACCCCAACTCAATAAATGACGAAATTTTATAGAATAACCCCAGACTCATTTGATATTATTTGAACAATAAATGCCAATTCAAATAAATTTTTTCAATCATAAATTAAAATGAACCAATTTCGATTGTAGAGAATTGGACGAATTTTAAAAGTGCGGAGTATTTAAAGAATGCACGTTTTAGACATAATTATATTGATGTGGAATTCAATACATTTGGAACAATGAACATCCCTACCATTGTGTAGATTATGATAGAGAGAACTGAAACAGGAAACACGCTAATGATTGCTTAAACAAAGCTTATACTCATTAGCTGTTCTCCTTTGAATAGTGTACGTTGTGGAATAATGAAACAACCTTATCATTACAAGGGTTTTTCTTAAACACTAGCTGTCATAGTGGAATTGGTATCACCTAAAATTTGCCATTGACGCCATCTATCCAGCGTGATCGGAAGTATTAAAGGAAGGAATGACAGTTTTAATTAGCACCTCATTTCATCGATTTTCCATAATCAATTACCAATTTTATTTTTATGAAGCTTTTTTATTTCTTATCGTAGTTTTTAACAACCCATAATTAAAAGGAATTTAAAAAAACAAGATAATCTAGAAATTATTGATATCTGTCAAGCCATTTTGAGTTTTAGTGAGACCAATTAACGGCAATTCAATTCAATTATTGATCAACCTTTGAATTGGACCTAGAAAATCGTTACTTCATTGGTGTACAGCATCAAAGGATTGATCGTTGCTATGAAGCAAAATCAAGATGAATTTGAATGATATGTTGAACGAACGGTATGCGTTAAATCATGTCATTTTACATAAAATGGTTTATTTAATTATCTTGGATTGAAATCATCTATTCAAAGTCATTTTTGGTCAACCAATCATGATTTTGATATACATTAAGCATTTATGCTTTGATCAGTCTGCTAATTTCTTATTTAACAAAATCATGCACCACGGCTTTTACTGGATCGGGAACTTACAATGACATTGGCTGTGGGGAGTCATAGCAACCAATCCAACAAAATAAGTATTATATTCTTCTAGCGCATGAAAAGTCCAAAGAAATAGCACTCATATTTATCCTTATCACCTCATAAATTTAACCAACTGATTCCAGAAAAGTAGTCTGTAATACTAGTTAGTAGTATTTATGGAAAGAACTCCAAAAATGTGACTTAATCTGTACAAATTAAAATTAAAGTTGTTTATCTTTAGACAAATCTTTACGCAATATTTAAATTATCTCAAGATTTAAAAATCTTCAATAATAGATTGTTTACTTCTGGAAAAGTTACACCTATTGAAATTATAAATAGAGATTATCTATTTTTAATCATAAAGGATCTCTTAATAAAAATTAACAGGAAAAAACCATACAGGTAACAAAAATGAAATAACCATACAGGTGAAATCATTTTCAAATTACATTTCGACGGCCGTGTGTGTGTGTGTGTGTGTGTGTAATTTGAAAATGATTTCACGTGTATGGTTATTTCATACACCACCTACATTCAAAAACTAGGAAAACATCTTAATATGCCAGCGGATATAACGCTACACCTCCTAGGTTAAACCTTTCGTCCCTTATTAGCCTTGCAGCACTCACGTTTACCTATTTGTTTAATCTGAAGTGAACAGATGAACATGTGACGGATGAAGCTAAATATAACTTTAAAAAGAAAATATATTATATTTGAGTTGTAAAATTATTAACTTTTTCTTACTACGATAATTTTCTAAGCTGAGAACTTATTTCTCCTATTTCATGGTCTGATACGTTCTGTCTTGACAGTTCATTATCTGGAATCAAACAAGCTGTCCATAACAACAAGGCGTGTCTGCTTTTTAAAAATATTTTCTATTTGACACCACCTAAAGTTGAAAACTGTCAAGACGTCATTTTTCAAATCTTCAAATTGTTTTGTTTTGTTCCTTTTTTAACTATCTATAATAAATAAATAAATAACGTTTGGTATACGTACCAAACTATGGTAGCCAATAGGCTATCAAGCCAAAACCTACCCATGTTAACATTGTCATATAAATATAAAAAATAATACCAACTTGGAACAGCCTGTATATAATATTTGTCACCTAACCGGATTTCAAGCTAGTCTTACACTTCTGATTTGTTTTCTTTTTCTTAACTTGAAAAATAAACTTGAAAAAGAGACTCAAAACAGGTGATTCTATATGAAATATCGTCTAACTGTCATTTCACTTCAGATCACTTTTAAAAGATGGCGTTAGTGACAAGTCACGATACAGTTCATCTGGTCAACTATTTGCGAATATCCTTATAAATGATTATCATTTTTGTAAGATGGGCGTGCTATTACAGTGAACTGCTGTTATAATATTTGTGTAGGTTCTTTGCTATTTCATTTTAGTTGTTTTCCATTCACATTGAAATACAGAGTACTATTTTAGAACTGAAATTTTAAAACGCATTTTTTACAGATGAACCTGACATATTTGCAAATCTTGAAAAATGAATTCCTGTATACGTAAAATCCGTGCCATTGATTCAAAAGCGTATTTTAAGTTAAGTTATTTAATTAAATACTAGGACAAATGATATATCCTACAACCTTCCCTGATAAATAGTTATCTATAACAATAAGAATTTTTCAATTCTATTAGTTCTAGAGTGTTACCCCGACGTCTCTTTTTTATCTTTTTATATTATTAGTATTGAACGCAAGGAATATTGTGCCAGGGTTTAAGACTGGGAAAAAACGATAGGATGTTAGGAAGCCATTCTAATGATGTTTGGGACTGCCCCAGGGAGTAGCCCTGGCATACAGCAGCAGGGAGGTAGGAGTGAGACCCAACATGGACGGTGTCACCAGATCTAGCAAGATGCAAGTTTCTAATACAATTATCTAAAAGTTTACTGTACAGTCTCACCTATGACTTTATATTGACTATTTAAATAAGCAATATTTATCTTTATATCAAACAATACCATACAAGCCTAACACCTATATCCTGGTGTACCCGTGGCTAATTTCATCAAACGGTACAGCCAATTCGTAATGTGCGTGCTGAAAAATTAAATAAAAATTTCCTAGCACACTTTTACACACGTTTTAATAATATGATAACGTTGCAGTATGTAATATTCGTGCCGTATCACATTAAACATTATAATCATTACAAATAAATATATTACTGTTAAAAATATGAAAAATGAACACGATAAATTTAATTAAAAAAAAAGCTCTTTTTCTATTTATACGTTTATCTCTGTCACACTTATGCATTTTATTAATATATGACCATTCACAATTGAATGACGTAATTTATTACATTAATGTTTATTATTAATTATTCATATTTACAAGTATCACCCTAGAGTGTAACACTTAAATATCACTATCATTCAATGTTTTTCGTTTTCCTGTCTGTAACAACTTCAATAATATTTTTAAATTTCAACAAATATTTTGGCAAAATAAATTTATTTCTAATTTTTAACCTAGGCCTCGTGCTGTTTTGCAGTATTGACACAAGAGAAATTGACAATTTATTCAGGGGATAAACCTAAGTGAGAACGCTCGTGATTTTACGGAAGTTCTTTTAAACATACTTTTAAATTAATAATAAGTAATATTTCCTTATGAAGTTATAATGGAGTTTAAGGCAAAAAGACACATCTATCACAATGTGATTTGTTTGAGACCATATTAGTCATTTAATATTTTAAAAAATAATATAAATATGCATGACATGAGGTCATTCCGAAGCATCGACCTCAATTGATGCTTCGGAATCAGTCACGGGTGGCTGACATGACGCAAACAGGGAAGCAGTCTGTGAGACATCGGTGACTGATATGGCAGGTTACTTATTAACAATAGATTATTTACTAAGGGGATAAAGCAGAGTTTAATAATACTAAGCGAAATGAAGGATTCTACAGTAAATAAGTAAAAATCACGAATGAAGTATTGGACTAATGCGATGGATGGTGGCTAAGACAATTTTAACAATTTATTTAGTACATATTTAAATACTATAACTGGGACAATTAGTAAATGCCCGGTTGATACCCAGTAAAATTATGACTATTGCCTTTATAATTATATTTATTTATTTTCTTATACATATTCCCTGTTGTGACGATTTAAAAGAGCTTAGTAAATAAGTCTATTTAAATAAAGTTAATTTTGACTTTGACTTTATCCCCTAGGAGATTACTTTATACACATACTGTGAGGTTAAATAAAAAAGATATTATGGATTCAACTTTTATATTTTTTACTTTTGTAAGTTTATTTAATTAAACATAATATAAGTTAGAAACATTACTCCATTTAAGGGAACTTAATGTGATGTTTTTATTTCGTTTGTTTATAGGAAATCCGTTTATAGTAAGTCCATAGCCAAATTTTTTTGTTAAATATTATTTCAGAGTAAATTCTTTTTGTTGTGACGCATTTTCTAGTTAAAACCTCTTTAGACCGAGGAAATTGGACTTAATTGTCTTATTTTTTATCCAAATAATTTTTGTTAGAAGTTTTTGTTGACATTTTGGCGTTCCAAATTTAAATGTCATCGCTACCCAAGGGGATTTCTATTCAACTTTGGCTCTCTTGACTTGTAATTCCTTGTTATAACAGATGATTACCACTGGCCAACAGATGAAGAAATTCTCTGTTTTACATTATCTTTGATAAAAAATATGACTATTAGAATAAACAATTTTAACGTTCGATTTAATAAACTAACAATTGCAATATAATGTTTACGTTTTGATTTGCTTCTCATAACTATACGTTTCCGTTCCAACTTCACACATAATTAAAATTTGGTGTAACCAACTCACAATAGTTCGTCGTTAATTTGTTCCAGCAATGTTGTGTATTCCAAGATGGGTGTTCCAATTGTAAGCTTATTGGAACTGAAGTTATTGGCAAATTTTCAAACTGAATCATTCTGTCGCGATACTGTTCATGATAATAGCTAACAATAGCGTTGATATCTTGATTGAATAATATTAATTCGTGATGCAACAATATTCTTAGCTTATTTCAATTTAATAAATTTGTGATTTCAAAATAAAACACAAAATATTTTACTTTAATATTTTTAATATTTCTCAGTGAACGGGCTCCAAAACAACAACATCTCTAACAAATTAAATCCCTCTTCTCATTTTGGAAGACAAATAACTCATTAATAAATTAAGATTAAAAATAGATGTCAATGATCCAAATAATTTTAGGTTTTTTACATTTATTAACCTTATATAGAGACCTATTTTGTTCCTTGACCTAAAAAGTACAACAAGTAAATAAAAGCGAGATTAGCTCTTAAAATGGTCTCTTACAGTCAACCCATGAGTTTGTTAAACCCATGAGTGTGTTTAGTACTTAATTATGGTTATATTAATTGACTATTTATTATTGACTTAAAGATACATTATAGTTGGATAAACACAAAAATGGACTCAGAAAGTGACGGAATGGCTTTGTTACGATCAGAAAGGAAACAAGAAAAGCAAATGAAACGTTGAGAAGATGGTAAAGTACCTGGTTTAGCGCTAAAGCTATACACAGAAATGAGTGGAGGTGGAGGAGACCTGTGTCTCAGGATAAGTAAGAACATGACATTGATTTTTAATCTAGAAGACAAAGGAATCATTTGTTCGTAGGGCGGTATTCGGCTTTTAAGAATATCACGGGACAAATTTAAAATACATGCATTTTAACAAAAAAAAGCAAATGACTGTTTAAAAAAATACATCACATAAATCTCTATGAAGGAAATTGTCTTGACAAAATATTTTTTTTAATAGGCATTTTTAATAGGCATGGGTAGTATTTATTTCAGTCTACTATTTTACAATTGTTTTAATTATAAATATAATAAGAACACGCAAGTTAGTTTTTGATATTGTTTCTGATTCTTCTGATTATTTAATATTAAAATTTAAAGCAATCGATATATTCAAAATTCTCTGAGTTTAAGCTTCCTATTAATATGTAATTAGTTCATCGTGGGTAAAACTTAAAATCTTTTTACGTTTAAAAGTAATACGTTGTATTATAAACTTTGACAAATTATTACTAGATTAATAGTCACCTATTTAGATACAATGATTATTTTTATGCCATTACTGGGTAGAGCAATTCAAACAGAAACTATCTAAGTACTTTGTCTACTCAAGTCTCTAGTCTAGTTATTATTTTCATAATTCTATTTCTCATATTATTATAATTCAAAATATGTACTATTCTTCTAAGATAGTCCCATTGTCACCAAATTAATCTGATGATCAATATAAACCTTCATAATATGAAATACATTAATATAACACATAATAATATATTTCATATTCTGAAGAAGTTCGAGTTTTTTAACCGAAGAAAAACAGTCAGATATCTAATTTAGTAACTAGTACCTCTCAAAATTGTTTATCAAAAGTTAACAAAACTAAAAATCTACTTCAAAACACTAAAAAAGTAAAAATAATATAAAATGTATGAAGTTATCGAATTTATAATTATTATTGCATTCGGAGCTCCACTTTCGATTGTTTTTGGAAACAACTTAGCACCAAATCTAAAAAATTGGTTAACTTTTTAAATTTAATTATTTTCGCTTGTTTTTGTGTTTAAAAGTTCAGTCGGTTTTTAGTTTTTGATATAAATTTGACATTACTGTATGATCACTTGATATTGAAAATAAAATTAACTTATTTTTTATCATGGCAGTTTTATTATCATGTATATAGTATATTATATGTTGTATTTATAAGAAATAATAGAAATTGTCATCAATAGACATATAACAGCATATAATGTTCATGGTTTGCAACTTCCAACTTAGTAGAGCCGCGGCCTTCTATTTTCTTTGCTCTAGAAACAAAGACATTTAGGCTTCAGCCTGTCGACCTAATTCTTGTTGATAGATGTTAACTGATACCAACACCACACGGCCAGCGTAGAATGGACGAGCTCGGTAAATAATGAAACTTATTTATACTTCGAAAGAGTTGAAATTAAAATAAAATTATATTTCACAACATAATTGATAATAATAATATACTCTTAAATTTTTTATAAATTGTAAGAGCACACACACATTTTAAATATAAACACACACATGAACATTGTCTATTACTTACAGGGTAGAGTGATTTGCTTAACTTTTTATGAAAAAATCTTTCTATATGTATATTATTAAAAACATATACGTCATCTTTTTATAATTATACCAAATACGGAAAGCTGACTGCGGTTTTTGAGTCAATACAAAGTTTAGTTATTAAGACTGTAATATCTAGCACACTGTGAACTAGAAGCTTTCTATGAATCCTATGAGTTCTGCTTGATCCAAAAATAGTATTAACATTCCTATCTCTTTCTAAATTACTAAATAAAAATTAGTTTAATAATACCCTTATATGTGTAGTTCTATTTTAAAATAAATATTACTATTTGTTGTAATACATCTTGGAAATAATTTAAACTGTTCAAATAGCCACAGTATTTCTTGTTGATTTGATAAGCATCGAACTATATTGGTTTAGTATAAAATACAATTCTACGTAACTTATTTTTTCATTGTAATAACTAACCTTATCCTTAATAGGTTAAGGTAACTTTTATAAAAATGATTTGTAGGTAAATACGCCTTGCGTTAAGCTAACATAAACAAAAGCTGTTCTATGTGCCAAAGTATCTCATGAACTCTGAAATATTCCTCATTTAAATAATAGCCTTAAATGAAATTTTTCTACCGAATTAGGTTTTCAACACGAACGAATCTAATTTTTAAAAGAAATGCCTTTAAGAGTAAATAAACAAAATTTTTGTGAATAATTTATACATAGCAAGACTAGGCAGCTTATCTGTTTATTTGAGGAAAGATTTTTCCTTATATTTGCTTCCATATTTTACCAGACCTCACGCCTGAAATGGCGCTCGCACAGACGAGAAAATATGTTACCAAATTTTTTAATAACATTATGTTTTGAACGTTTATGAAGAAAGAACTATGTAGTTAGTTTAACTTAAATCATCAAAGTTGTTTAAGTAAAAACTAATTACGGCGTTGTAACGTCTCTAAAGGTGATATTAACTTTTCAATGACGGCCGAAGGTAGAATTAAGAGACTGAAATATGAAATAGAACTTTATTGTTAGAGTAATGAAGGCATATAATTGAAACGTATCGATATTCTAAGACATAAGCTTACTGAATTTATCTTATTAATTTTAATTTAAAAAAGTTATAAAGGAGTACAAAATAAAACAACTTAACGAATTCTTCGCTTTTTTGTTGCATTGTTTCCTCAACTATTAAATGAATATTTTTTATGTAAAAACAATTTTGGGTATTGTGTTAACAAAGTGTAGGTAATACTTTATGTGTTGAAGGTAGATGCTATTTGTTTTTCAATAATCTAGCTAATAAAATAATAATCTAGCACAAAGATGTCTCAAAAGTTTACCAGATAAAATGTTAAGAGCAAACAGTTGTAAACAAGTACCTTCAAAGATTTAAATTTACGTCAATTCCTTAAATTCCAAAACTTGACAGACAGATATCTTAGACCTAATTACAATTGAGATAAAGTATAAGTTAGTTCACTAACAAATGGATATCTTTGCTATTGACAGGCTGTAGTTTTGACTGGCAGTTTGACAGGATAATTAACTGTAGTTATTTATATGTAATTGTAATTTAAAAATGTATTAGTAATGTACCTAAAATCGACTACAACTTAGAGTAAATTATGTGAGTTTCAGAAATTGTCTCTATGATAAATTATCTTGATATGGTGTATAATGCTTAGACTCTTGTACGGTCTTAAAAATAAAAGTAAGCTTTAAATGCTTATAAATAAAGCATGTTTTGGCTGCTTGTATTAGATTTGCATTGTACATTAATAATCTTGGATTCCTCTATATAGGATCTTAGCAAACTTTGCACTTTCCACGTCACTGTTTGAGGTTTTTAAAAATGAGAATTTATTGAATTGTGTGAAAAGTAAACTGTATCGAATCATAAGGTTTTCTGGCTTCTTTCGCTATGCCACGATAGGCAGGAACAATTTGCTTCCCTTTTAGAATTGTATGATTTTAACTATAATTATTAATATTAAGCTAATAATTCAGTACTTTCATATTTTAATTATATTATTTAATGTTGACTTTCACAAGAGTATAGAATGTACTTAGACTGAATAAATATATTTTGACTTTGACTTTGAAATTTAAGCGTGGGATTATGTTGCTCAATGTCGTATTACCAAAATAATAAATGTATGAAACATAAAAATATTGATACGTAATGGCATAATTTATTAGTAGATACAATTAAAAAAATTAAAAGCTGATAAGTTGTTCTTCTCCAACGATAAAGTATTCGTCGAAGCGGTAATAGAGCTTAAGGACGTTTGAAAAGAAGAATACTGCATTTTGAGTTTGATTACTTCCTTAAAACCTATCAGACCTTGAAACTTGGCTTAAGAAATGTTTATGAACTACGAATTTAATTTATCGTTCTGTTATACCAAAAAATGTGGTCTAGATATAATGAAGAATCATTAAAAATATTATATTAATAGCATATATTCTTTCCCTCTTCACAAATAAAAAGTATTATAAATATTGCTGAAAAAGAAAATAGGATGTTGATACATGAACTAGAAGGTATTTTGTTGGAAAAATTTCATAAAGATTATGTTTAATTAAAATTTTGTGCCCGATTAAGTTTCATACAACAAATGAAAACGTTTGTGTGATTTTAGCATAAAATAAATATCGTATGAATAAACAGTTAAATTGCGTATACATTTCATAAGATCACGATAGAAAATATACATAATACAACCTGAAGGTTGTTATTTACTCCGTTATACCTACCATTGGCTGAAGGCAATGGTAGGTATAACGGCGTAAATAATAGTGTGGACAGCTCAGAGTAATATTATATTCAAGTAAAAGAAAACCAATATAAAATATAGCCAAATAAGAAAACTTGTGATAACAAAAAGCAGAAAAACAGAACAATAATGACAACCTTCTGTCAAAATAAAGAAAAAGTAAAAAACATTAAAAACTATCTGTGAACCTGCCTGAAGGCCAGTTCTTAACAGTAGGGTTATATTTTTGATTTTATACACAAAATATAAAGACCTATTTTTATAACTTGCTAACTGTGAGTAGTTTTCGCCAGTAAATTTAAATAATTTAATGTTTTTCTTAGATAGAAATTTGTAATTTATTGATTTACCTGTATCTTAAGTTCATTCTCTTACATAATCATTCAGTTGTGTCTTATATTCAGTCAGGCACAAGAAAGGATTTTTGTTGTTTGTCGATGCAACCTTTAATAAAGATTATACGTTATCCTCAGATTTTAAATTTTGTAATCACGTTTACTATTGGGAATATGCATATTACTGTTAGATTTAATTTTATATTAATTGATTAAATACTTAATTAAATTTGCAAATAATTGAAAATATCTAGTTAATTACCATTAAAAGTGATCACTATTACTATTAAATATATTTATTTATTTTTATTATACACATTCCTTGTGATTACAAGGAAAATAATCATAAGATTTAAAGGAACTTAGTAAACGAGTCTTAAATAAATAAATTTTGACTTTCACTTTGGGTTTATTAAAAAAATGTACTAGTTTAAGTCTATTTGATTATCTTAATAAATAAAATAAATTAAAAGATATCTTTTATGATTTTACGATCAAGAATTTTCAATTTACCTGTAAGGTAGCATGGTAGGTACTGTTTGAAATATTTAAATAAATACATCACTGAAAACTGTATTTTTCATTGAAAGAGAAATTCCTATTTCTCTTTATATTACCGAGCCATGCCAAGGTATACCAAAATGTAGTCTCTAAATAACATGTTTTTCTTTGTTAAATTATTTTGTTTACCTCGTGCGTCCTAATTAACGTTGTTAATATGAAAATAAACTTCGTACTTCATATTAACATGAATTAGCTTATCTTCGAAGTTTCGGATAGATTGTTATAAGTAACAATTTAGCTCTAAATGGCCCAGCTCGCTCTAAAATTGAGCAGCAAACTAGTTAGCAAGAATTAGTGAGGTGTGTAACAAGAACCCCCAATTCTCCGTCATGATAACCTCGACAGGTCTTTCAGAAATGAAACGCACTAGAATATATCGTTCGCTTCCCTTTTGACAGCCACCTATTCATGTTGTCAGAAGCTCACATAGCCAGAGGTGCTGGGTTTATATTCCGGTAGGAGCAGACATTTTTATAAGTAAAATATTTAGATAGTA
The DNA here is from genome assembly GCA_943193645.1 of Acentria ephemerella. Taxonomy (NCBI): domain Eukaryota; kingdom Metazoa; phylum Arthropoda; class Insecta; order Lepidoptera; family Crambidae; genus Acentria; species Acentria ephemerella. The sequence goes on along the minus strand of OW971896.1, from coordinate 7,269,394 downwards.
CCCTCTTTTGCGCAAATTAAGTTTAAAATTTCACAAAACAATGGTAGTGAAAGAGTTCGTTTTTTAAATCTCGGGCTTTGATATTTAACGGTAACATTTGTTGCAGTATTTCTGGTAACTTTGCTTCTTTTAAGTTTTAGCGTTTTTTTATTGGTAGCTACGTTATTTTGCTAGGAACTTCTATAAAAGAGAAGCGTCATTTACAAAAGTAATTCTCTTAGCTACCAATAAGAAGCAAAATTTGAATGGTAGTTATGATTATTTTCTTTAAATTATAATAAAAGCGAATACATATATCTAAGTTTATTATAAAAGAAATGATAATCTTAAAATACGATAGAATGTATCCTAATTATACAAAAGCGAAGAAGTAAATTACACAATAGAGTTATATGAAAAATAGTTAAAATAACATCGTTTTAATTTATTTATACCTTAGTGTTAAAAACATTTAAAAGCCGAAGAGTTTGTTGCACAACTTCTTCTCCACAGCTTAAGTAGCCATCGAAGAGGTGGTAGGTTTTACAAAGAAATTAGTAATTAAGTTCATTGTTATAAAAATGTAGATTAAGAAAAACAGTTGGTTTTATTAAAAAAAAAATATTGTAATATTAATTTTCTTGTTTTTCTTAATAAGGTTTATTCCCTACAGTTTCTGTTCTAGTGAATTATTAATCAAATATATCACAGTAACACAGATTTTTTATTTATTTAAATATAGTGTATTCTTTTATATTCATGAGCACATAGTAAACGTCAGATTATTAAATGGAAATAGTTTTTATTTTAAGTCACTTTCAGGAAGCATTTAACTGTCTGTAAATTTTAATAAATTTTCATAGCGAAGACGTGAAACAGTAGCAAAGAAAAAAATACGTTCAGATACTCTGTTGAAGTTTGTAATTTTTATTAATCTGATTAAAATGTGAAGCTTGCGAAATTCGAAATGAAAATAATTTCGCAACTGAAATTAGTTATGTTATCTACTTTTTAAGTTAGTTTAATATTTAGCTTTGCCATAACTGTGTCTAGAGCTTAATTTAAGTCCATTAATAGAGTGCGTCTTATTTTTACAAGAATTCAGCAGCTAGTTGATATACTGGTTTATGTAAGTCACATAAGCTAAAACCTTTTTTAGCTTTAATTTAACGAATTCATAAAGATAAGTTAGTTTTTCTAAAATGTCTCCAATAAACATTTAAAACGAATTATAAATAATTAAATTACTTACCTTAATCTTGAACTTTCCAAAATGACATTAAAACCAAACTAAAAAATGTCGAATTAACAGAATCACTGTCACATCACTACACAGATTTTGCGATCCACACAGTTCTATTTATTAGGACACCCACCAATTTATAGCACAAAATATTGTCACTAATAACGAAGACCGCGACGAAAATAGTACAGCCATGTATTGAAACGGCGAATTTTTCACGGTTGAAATAATAACGAAACACACCACACGTCCGTTCGCCGTAGACTCCGGCGAGTAACTAGACTTGCCCGGCCGTTGGGAAAAACGCGGGAGAAAATCGCGCTTATCTATGGTTGTGATATATGTTCGCGCCGTTTTCTGTTTTCGAATTATTGGACCATTCCGTTTGAGGTCGCGCGCTCGTTAATGAGTTTTTTCGATCCAATCGAGTTGGTAAAGATGTAATCCAATTAATTTGCTCAAATTACGAATATTATTCGATTTATATCTAATAAATATTACAAATGAAGATTTATTTCTATAAATGAATGAAGAAGGTACAGTTTTGGTATAAATTTACCTATCTCAAGCACGTGTAAATTGCTTAACAATTGAGATTTGGGTGATATTCACGCTGATTCATTTGCCAAATTAAAAAGAATCTTAAGTCGAGTTAAGTAATGATTAGATTTTATTTAATATTGGTCTATATTTGCATGTTGTATTCGCCTATAATGAGTGTAATATTGAGCATGAATACTGTTAATATAGCTTTTTTATTTGCTCTAGGAGGTCCTTGGGTCAAACCAAATTTGTTATTACAAATTAGCAATCGAATAAAGAAAATAGCCTATGCACAGTAATTTCCAGTATATATTTCGCCCCAATTTTACTTTACGCACACTCCAACAACTTACTAATGAACAGCGAGCTACACTCGAATTCCTGAACCACAGAGGACCTGAAGCTTTCCTCCAACTGCCAGAACAAAACAATGATGTTGACGTTATTGTTACGGCGGTAGTCTTATGTAGAATGGCTGTGAAAAGTGCTACCACTAACCAACCAATCAGAAAATTTCTGCCCCATTGGTAAACGAAACAAAATCTAAATCTGAGTACTAGTTCTTAACCACTACATTTGTAACGTATCAGTGTCACTGTGACGGTAGAGAATATGGCACCGAATGACATTACTATATATTTTATTGATTATTGATAATAGTTAAGACACATTGTAAGAAAACAATATAAAACTGAACATTGGTTGCATAAAAAAGCATATGATTAAGGTACTTACAATACGTGCCTTGTTTACGATAAGACAATTAAGATTTATAGAACAATAACTATGAACTTTGATCTTTTAATACTGTATGAACAACAATCAATAACTGCTTAATCAAATCGGTAAAAGGGAATCCGGAATTATTGCTAAACAAGGAGAAACGTCTCCGCCGAAAGCCAACAGTGGAATGAAAGATGAAATCGAAATAAGTTCTAAAATATTTCAAGTTTTTGGATTGTAGGTTTTAACGCTTTTTTAATATTGCCAGTCTAAGTCGAAATATCATTATTTAAATATTTACTATGAGAATATGAATGAGAAAAAATAAATAAATGTAATTTAAGGTAATAACTTTAAGTGGGTATTAACCGGATATTTACAAATTATCCCAGTTATAGAATTCTAAGATGTATTAAATAAATAAATAATTGTTTGCTTTGACATCAACATATTTTAGCACCATGTAACGGACTAATAATAGACGCAAATCAAACTGCATCGTGGTTAATTAAATAAACGATGAAGTTTGCGAACAGAATAATTATTAGGATATCAAAATGACTGAACACTGAATCTATTCGCTTTCCGACGAACTAAGAAACATATCTTTGTTCAATATCTATTTTCAAATTAATTAAACTGACTAGCCAAGTTCGTAGCCAAATTATTAATTTGTTCTTGTACCGTTTTATCGATTACCTACAGAACAAATACTCGATCAACTAAAATTGAGTATCAAGTAATTATTATAAAAAAAAACACATTCACACACTTAAACAACATTAAACAATTTTATTAGAAAAAAAGGTATTATTAATAGTAGAAACTAACATATCGCTGAATTACTTTGGAGAATATATTTTATATAAAATGCAATATTTATACCTTGATATAGTTATAAAAAGATATTCCAGGTATGTCTGGGGAAGAGCTCCATTCTATTTTGGGAAAATATATATTAAATAATTAAATTTATCTTTAATAAAAGTTTCCATAAGATTAAGTCAAGAATCAACTCGATTTTAATTCCATTGATAATGAAGTCAGTTAATATTCAATCACATTCTCAGTACACGTCAAACCACATTAGGAATACATGCTCTACTATAGGGACTACCAGGGGTTTCCAAACTTTGGATAAGGGACCTTTTTTCATGAGTCACGCTTAAACACTTTGCAAGTGGTATCAGCTGCGGTCTCTGAGCGAACACCATCTCGCCGTACGATCGCTTTTCTCTGACGATATAGCGGATCCAATGACATCCCAATAACGATACTCTCTTATCTGTAAGTACTATATTCCAGATATTATCATTAATTTCGTATCTTTAATCTAGATGGTATAAATACGGTGGTGTAATAACTCTAATTTTTTATGTGTACCGTTCCATTGCTGTCTTAAATGGGAGAAGACATGTAAGACAGCAATGTAACGTATATTAACCTTCAAATTAATGCGGTAAGTGTGAGTAAGTGATCAATCGCTCGAATTTGAACTACGTACAGAACCTGTACAATATGTCATGAGTTAAATGTTAATAATTTGTTTAACAAAATGTTTAGTTTGATAAAACATATTACTTTGTACTATTGGTCTTATTTCTTAATGAGAATTTCTGTCTACAAAGTAAGCGTCTTAAACAGCAAATGGATCCTATAATGGAGAAATATAGACCGCCATCTTCTGTATAAAGAGAAGACTCTTTATAAATAAATATTAATTTATCGTTAGTTGGATTGACCAATCAACTTAATTTGATTCAGGGGTACTACTCGGAAAGTACTAAAGAAAAGCTTTAAATATACAACTGAAAAATAATTATTAAGTATAGAAAATCGTCTAACAGACACGATTATTAATATTAAAGCTGTCATTTCTTCCATCGCTACTTGGCGATACAAAGTTTACCTGTTTAACTAGTATTAATAAAACTATGAGAAATATATTAAATAAAATATATTAAATAAAATATGCATTTCTTGTCAACAAACATTTGTATTCATCATACAAATATCTGCTTCTACCGGAATTCATACCCGGGACATCTTGGAATCTTAAGGAAAAGCTAATTAATAAAATAGAATAGAATATAATATACGATAATATTATGATTTTTTTATAAATTGGTAATTTGGTGAAAATCTTTTGATTGCTAGCATTTCATCCTTTGCCAGTTCAAATTATTTTTAATAGATGGCATTAGTTAATTAATTACCACTGGGTTAATTTATTAATTATAATTTCGTGTTCACCATATTTGGAAATCTATTAGCTTAACATCTAATTTTTAAAATGTAGTCACGTCTAATCTAACATCTTAGAAACAATATAATTACTTTATAGATTATTACTTCTTTAACAGGAATATTTAATAGGACCATTAAACTCCTAAATACGGTAAGTGAACTAACATGTCTGAATTTAAAAATGATTAATGTGACTTTTATTGTTTTACTCGCCATAATTAGAGGCATCGTGACTACAGTTTGCAAAAAATCATAGACAGACTACATGATGAAAAGATACCATAAACTTATTGTATACTTCTGGCAAACTCGAGCTTTTTACTATTGGTAAATTGAATGACTTAGTTTATCACTTATCAATAGCCTGCTTAGTACAATTTTAAGGGAACACAATAAAATGTTTCCTCAGTGATACCTGGCGACCTTACTCATTGCTTCTTAGTAATATTCTCATATTATATTTTTTGTATTGCCTGCAAAGTCTAAACGTAGTTGACGGTTTAACGCATACCGTCACATGATCATCTGCTTGATTAGAAATTATTGAAAAAATATTATAGAAATATTTAATTGATTTGATTGAGAAGAATATTATATATATATTTTTATTCTTTATATATATTTATATATATTAAAAAATATATAAATAAGTATTATATATAATATTCATAATTTACTAAACTTATACTTTTATTTTCATATTCAATTATTTCAGTAACTCTACCAACAACAAAATACCAAATATAATAAATACCAAAATAGAGATTTTCGAAATCCCTGGCTTAATGTGCCTTCTGAAGCACGAAGACTTAATAGGTATCGTATATAAGCCCATATTAGTCCTAAAAGGTGAGATTTTTGTTCACCTATTACAGTCGCTGGTTATGAATTACTTGCTAGTTTCAATATTTTGTTACAAATATGCGTATGCAGCTTATTAAGTAAATTAATATACAACTTGAATCCTCAAACTCAGAGTCAGACACTCAGACTCAGTTTTGTTTTTGTTTTGTGTGTTTTTGAGTTGTTTGTTGTTTTATATTGTGAATCTAGCATCGGCACAACATGTATGCTACACGATGGGAGCTATTAAGACACAGTTCATAATCTGTTCCGTCAATAACTTGAGAACTTTCAAACAATGTTAATGCTGTTGGAACTTGATGTGCGCTTGTAGCTTTTGATGGCAACGTCAACTTGTTGTTTTAATAAGTAACTAAAATGGTTTTGATAAGCTAAAATTACTTTTACTTGAATACCCATAAGATATTTTTCTGCATGTTAAAATCCAATATAAAATGAAGAATATTTTAAAGGAATGTTCATTGGTGCAAATATACATATGTACTTCTTTTTAAAGAGCGTTATTATATATCACGTTAATACACATATACTAGTTATTGTTATTTAGTTGAAATCATTATTTTTTTGGAATTTATTGGCAATTGAGTTTTGCTATCTTGAAAAATTAAAATATTATATATTTTGATATATTATAATTAATTATACCTTTACGTAACGGCAATTACTTTCACCCACCTACCCACATTGGGCCATTGTAGTAGTGTTACCTCCCAAATTTGTCGTGTGTTTCTTGCATGTGCGAAGCCCAGTGCCCAGAAGTGAGACGTAAATAGGTTGTTGATGATGATACACAAAATAAATTAAATATGACGAAATAAGATTTTTTAGATGAATGTAAATTTAACAAATATTAACCTTAAAAATTAAAAACGTAATATTTTTTTTTGAAAACGGTTTTATATCGCGTAACGTACATATCAAAAAGTAATTAGGAAAATATTATATAAAAAAATAAAAATGTGTGTATAAAAAAAATCAAAAATAACTTATTACTACACGTTATTTCCTACATTTAATATATATTTAAATCCTATAAATATCTGGTTAATACCCACTTAAAGTTATCTTATCACTATTACCTTTGATTACATTTGTTTATTTTTTCTCAAACATATTCCCTGTTATGATGATTTAAAAAAAACTTAGTAAATGAGTCTATTTAAATAAAGATATTTTTGACTTTTGTACTGTATGTTTATATTGTTTCAGAATTCCCATTACTTTTATGTTTTATCCAAACTAACTTAAGCAGCGGAATCCATTTTAATTATTTTGAAGTATACATTTTTATCCTTAGTCGGATATCAGATTTTTCTCATTTCTACATCGTACAGTTAACAACGCTTAAAATACTCAAAAGTAATGGTTATTTCAGTGATATTGAGATTCAGTAGAATTACGATTTTATCGCTCAATTCTTAAGTGACCACTAAATTCAAAACTGTATAAAATATTTCGAAGGAAACACACTTTAGTTTGGCGAGGGCAATTAGCTGCGGGTGGTTCTTAAAGTTATGTTCCGAGGAAATAAATTTATATACTCCAAGTTCTCGATCTTGATCTACCAATTAATGGTCCATTACCAACTGATCTCTCTGCTGATGCTATTACGATCTTTGACGTTAGTCAATTACTTTTAACCTCACAAAGTAGGTTGATTTGTTTGCCAATAGCAAAGAAAGAATCAATGATCGTTGAAAGCTTTCGCCGGGATTTGGTAGCCTTCAGTTTAGTGATGTATATTTAATTTCTTATTTCGAAGCATCATTTGTGATGTGAAAACGGTCTAGTTTAAAGTTTAAAAGGACTGCTGCATGCAATACGTTGAATATATTATGCAACATCAGTTTAGTGGCTTGCGGTGAAATTTTCCGGTATCCCAATTTAATACTTCCATTTAATAATCATTACTGTTTCAATTTTTCATTCAATTAGCCACTCCAGTTTAAAAGAATCATTTATTATTTACCGAAAAGTGGTGTTTTTATACTTAACAGGGTAGCTCTTGGCTCTATCTGATCTGATGATTATTCCACAATTAAAAAGAAAATGTTTACCAAACCTCCCAACTGCCGGAACACAAAAAATACTGTTAATGTTATTTTTATGATGGTAGACTTAGGTACTACCAACCAAACCAATCAGTATATTACTGCTCCTTCTAGAAATCGAACCATGGTACTCCAGAACTCAGGAAGTTCGTCTCAACCACTAGACAATGTAATATATCCGAATCCCCGTTCGGAAAACTTTGTGAACTGCTTCAGAGCCAAAATTTCGCAATATATCCTAAAGCAAACTGATAAGGACATATTCTTAACTCAAGAACTACTATTTGTTATTTCGATAAATCAAATCATAATTAAATGAGCTGAGTAAATTTAATAATATACAAACAATTAAAATATTAATAGTTCTCGCTCGTATTGGGCTAAAATGCTAATGCTAGCGATCGAAAAAATGTACCGGGGATTTACTAGCGTGTTTGAATCCGATATCAATTTGATGGACTAGATAAATCTCCTTTAATGTATGCACCTATTTCTAGCCATAGAGGAAATATCAACATCGTCAGGTTATATGGACGGCTATAAGCTGGATTTGGGCATAGTAAAAGTTATAAGGCAGTATCTTATCTTAAATAGTGCTTAATCTTAAATATAAAAAATAATAACTTATATTTAGTTATATTGTTATGTTTAAGCTCTTCAACATTAATATTTGTGTTATCCTGAAATTACCGAAGGAAGTGACAAGCTGTGGTTTCTTTGTAGAGACGTAAAAATACCTAAATGATGACACAGCAGTTCGAGCGCACTAGTTTTACAGACGAAGTTACTTTGCCGAGGTTGGTACAGGATGGGTCAATCAGAGTTATCGCGATGTCCTTTATGATGCAGAAGGAGCGTCAAGAAATTGGTCCGGGTTGTTAATGAATCCGCCTTCACCAGCAAAGAGCCAAAGTGGTTTTATGGGCTAAACTCTTGTGTGTTTTCCTTGCTTATAGGCTGTTGATGATGATGGTGATGGTAGGATGAGTTGGTGGAGGTGGCTAGGCTACGTCTTTATGTAGCAAGAGTCAATGAACTCAAGACATACGTCTGTTAATAAAATCTGAAACTTTAACGATTGGGTATTACAGCATGGCTGGAGAAAAGTTAAAAAAAACGCTTCCCAAAAATTGTTCTAGTATAAACCGTATTACAATGTTTTTATAGTTCAAACTATAAAGAATCGTTCTTGGGAAGGTATCTTTTGTCACGGTACTCTAAGCAAATAATAAATAAATGTGATATACTCAGAATCTAGTTCCCAAACTCCACACATTTAGCTATAAAGAAGTTTTTTAAATTTGAATATCGTAGTCAGCTTTTCAGTGCGTATTGGAATACAAGCAGATTCTAATGAGATAATAATTATTTAAATCAGTTTTGGTGTTTAGTATGAGGTGGACTGAAAAAACATGTAATTTGAAGATTACTCACCTTTTTGGGGACAGTTATGTAATAACTACCTGACATTTAATTAATTCCGATCTTGTTTATTCTAATACAACTGTAAATTAAAAGGAAGCAATAACATTAATTTAGCGTGAGTATGCTTCTACAGAATTTTTGGTGTTATCGATGAGGTTCAAACACGTCACTAGGTATCGATATGTCGATAAACGTATTTGTATTCGATTCAAGTTTGCGATGTCATGTTTGTATTGCAAGATGAAAAGCGGTCGGGAGTGAAATAGCTCGCAAAACAAGGTAGTCGTATATTTACTTGCCTTTCGAGTTGATGATATGAGGCTGATTAGATAGGATCGGAGTGACGCTTACTGTCGTGAGTCATTCTAGAATTAAAAAAATTTTCAGGGTCTCATCAAGACCAGTGTTGATGATGGAGGTCGTGGGGAAGGGAAAAATGAAAACGAAGAGTTTTCGAAGCACGTGGACAATCCGAGCGCGGACAACGCAACACGGGCGTTCTTTGGGGCGTCGTCTTGTCACTGGTGTTTGTCGCCATTGCCGATCCTATGGTCGCAGACATACGGCGGAGGGGATAAGTCCCGCCCGCGATGCGTTGTTCGCGCTCCAATTTCTTTATTTAATAAAAATACAAAGAAATACTTAAACATAATATTTTAAAATAACTTAAAGAGATTAAAAACTAGGAGGCAGTGTGGCCGTCATCAACAACCAGTTCAGAAACATTATTTCTACATTATCAAGAGCCTTCAGACGTCTTACTACTGGGAACTGGTCTTCCTACATGATATAATGATAAATCACCACGGTGACCCAATTTTTCTGGTACTATCGGGACCAACGGCATAATGAATCGGTATAATATCTTCTGTCTTCTTCTTATATTTAAAAATTAAAAGCTGTTCTTTAGTCTCGCTAAAAAATAAACCGGTTTAGATTTTTAGATTTCAATATTGTTCATCGTGTTTTTTTGAATTTAATTCGGGGGTGGTTTAAATACAATAAAAGCTTCTAAAAATTAAAAAAAATAGAATTTTGGCTTACCATAATTATTTCATTTCCTTAAAAAATCTTAAAGAAAGCCAAAAATGAATAAATTTAAGTTGGTAATTTCGTATGAATAATCGTATAGCTAACATGCTAAACATTAAAACTGTCATTTTGTCCATCGCTAATTCGAGTTTCTTTTAGTAGATGGCGTTAGTAGTAGTTTGTAGGTTATACAAAATTCACTCATCTAGTTTATAACTAAAAGTCAATTATAACACTTCACGAGTGACAGCAACCTCTTTCTTCCAAGAACCCGCATTGGGCCAGCATGGCGGTGTGATGGCCCTGATCGCTCATTTATTTTCCCAATGTAGGAAGGCTGTACCCAGCAGAAGGACTGGTTGGTTTTTTAATAAACCTTCTTTGTATTATTTACGACGGCAGCTCGAAATCATCCGTGCTTTAAGAATACAAATGTAAAATATGATTAAATTGCTATACTCTTAAGCTAAATAGTATTTTCTAGTGAGCGTAGTTCAAGGTCTGACCCTCGCGTAGTGGTATATGAGAGTCGCTTCTAGTTGCTCTTTCTCAATGTTGCTGGCAAAGACTTTCGATCCAGCTATGCACGCCCTACCCCTGAGGATTGTGGTGATTAATAGCTTGAAAGTTCTGAGACTAGCACATCCTTTTTAGATAAGCCTTTTCTGAGGATATAGTATAAGCCATAAGATCATTTGTGACGCATTCGGGATATATACAACTCTGTGCTCTCGTCTTTCGAATTAAGAGTTAAGTTTGATTACTTTAATAATTTAAACTAGTTTATGTAATTAATTAACTGCTCCTCGAAGCTTGACTACCTTCAGTAATAAATTTTTTTGTTAATGTTTATATATAGATAGTGTTTGACACCTTATACAGTTTAGTTTTTACCTAATTATAAATTATATTTTCTCTGAAAGTTAATGCTATGCATACGTATTCTTTGAGAAAGAAATATCTGTAACCAGAAAAAAACTTATTACAAATATCAATAATATTACTTCTTTGAAGGTGATTACCGAGTTAAGATAATTGATACGTTTAAATTTAGTTTCAATTCATAAAGTTTCTTCTAACAAAATTTTGTTTAAAACTTTGTAAAAAATGTCTTGTTAGCACTTCAAATGAATTGGGTTTTAATTAAAATTCTCAACGAACAATTTCCTTCCTGATATCGTTATGTACAGACGCAGATTTCATAAAGTTACCTAAACGTGAGTTTTAAGCAATACCCTATAAGGTTCAAAATATTATAGCCAGTATTACGGTTCATAAAACCTTTGCATGTCTGTTATGAAGATCATTAAGGTCCTTGGGCAGTTTGATACTTTGAAAGAGGAATCAAATTTAAAAGTATTGTGATTGATTTTTGATTTTGACCTTTTCTCTGAAGGTTAGAATTCCAGTAGATTACACAATTTATGCGTATTACTTTATTTTTTTTATTTTTTTATATAAAGCACAGCAAATGACTCGACACCACCTGATGATAAGCAGTGGAGGAGTCCATATGTGAGGATAGCTAGTGAAGCATGCAACAAACTGCCCTAGCCACCCTAATTTTGCCGGCCCAAAAAGTGCTTTTTCACAGCACTTTTAAAGGAACCCATGTTGAATGATGGTAGGAATACGTGTACCGGTAAGGAACTCTATGCTTTAGCTGTCCGATAGAGAAAGGAGTCACGAAATCTGCAATGTGCGCAAAGTAGACGTGGTGACAGTGAAAGAGTGACTCCGTAGACCAGCACACCTACTCCTGAGTAGGAAAGGAGAGGGAGGGATGAGGTCAAAGTGCTCTTCAGAGCACTCTCCATTGATACAAATGATAAAAGGCACTAAGCAACGCTATGTCGAACTATATTCAAACCAATAACAAATGTAGATTATTTTATTAAGATTATATTTCTCTTTATTAGTGTTTGGGTTGAAATACAATATTAATTGAGTTAAAAAAAATATTATCTTTGAAGAGCAACAAATATTCCCTTGTTCTAAGCGCTATTTTTACAGCTTACAGAAATAATTTATTTTTACTTTTTAGAAAATACACTTTAGGACCTTACAAAACCAACCTAAACATGCTACAAATTAAAAGTTCCACGAGTGTACCCACATAAAAAAAGCACTCACGTTTTTAAAATTTCCATCGATATCGAATTTAGATAACTCATTCGTAGTCCTGTTGAACTGAAAAGCAAAAAGGCTTAACACCAATTGCAAATTTTCCTATCTACGTCTCTGGAAATAAGTCTAGTTTTTCCAATGCTGCTGTCACATCTGATGCGCTGTATAGTGTGGGGATATGCAAATCGTTAAGTAATGGTTTAGTCTGATGGACATCGCTTGAACGTGCTATTTTTTTATTTATTACTGCCATTTTATACTTTTATTATTTGCGTGGGGTCCATTAGAACCTCGTATTTTTGTGAATTAAAAAATCCCACCAGCTTTTAAAGATTTCTAATATTTTTATTTTAAACATTTTATTTTAAAAAGTCTATATGCTTTTTCATCTGAAATAGCATACAAACTTCTTATATCATATAAATACAGTTTCCGTTGGATAGCTTTGTCTTTCATAGAGCAAGAAACCATAAAAATATATACGCTCTTAGCTTATAGGAGGATATTAAAGAACCAAAGTGGAGGGCTAAAGCTAATATATGGCAATATATAACTACTGGTGAAATAGTTCTGGCCACTGCAGAGGTTTTTCAATTTTGATACCGAAGGAGAAGAGACAGGTCCTTATAAACATGAAGGTACAAACGAACATTACTCAGTAACATAGAGAATACAGCAAGTTATAATCGTTAGCACTAACTTCACCAATATATACTTTCATCATCATGTATTTACAAGATTTGCTCGCCTCGTGAGAATGTCACGAAAGCTTTGCTTGTATCTCAACTCCTCTTATTCTGGAACACCTTCCTCGTTTACGTGCTAATCTTATCTTGGGTCCACGAGAAAACTCACAATGCACTTCGATTCCTTGAGATCTTTTACGCCTTCGTGGTATTGTCTTGCTTTGTCAGATAGCAGTCTGTGATTGTATGTAATATGGGGTTTCCATTCCAGTGACTTTAATTTCAGTAGAAATCGCTAAACCAATTGAAACTGTTATTATGACGAAAAAATGATGTTTTTAATTAACTCTGACAAGAATTGATTGGGTGTGTAACCCTTGCGGTATTATATTTGTATGTCAATTGACCAAATAGCAATTAGAGGAAAAATAAATAGAATGTATAAATTACTTGTATAACGAGCAACGTAAGCCCACAGCTCTCATAGGGTAAGTTTTTATGGAAATGTTATCAACTTTACCAAAAATTATCTACAGATATTTTTTTCTTAAACGACTATTAAAAATTTTGTACAGTTAGATCTGTGCTTGCAATCGTAAGTAAATGATAGTAGTTCCCAATATTTCATTATAGAGTCTTCTGCTAGTTTTTATAATGAAATATTGGGAAATACAATGATATGATGATAATAATTTATGTTAAAATTTCTTAAACTCACTTTTCAAGATTTTGACAGCTACTCAGTGATATGTCCTAATATTAATTTACACAGATATCTACATCAAAATCTTTTAAATTATTAAAATCTTTATTATACAATTTATTTTAGTGGATTAAAAATGATATATTTCGATATTCATTGTAAAATAATAAAAATACGCTTCAGAATTTAGTCTCCTTTTCCACCCTCTACTTGTCCCTTTCTCTCCAATCCAATTCGTGCTTTACATGCGCGTGCATTGCCATCTTAAGGCTAGTATTTGGACGAATCTTCTCTAACCAATCAATCGATTTACGTCGCTTCCGCTCTAAGCACGTGCTTGGATCAGAATCTTGTGTTTTTCTTATCTTTTTTATGATGGAACTGATAGCCGTTAATAGCAGACATTGCAAGTATTTATGAGACTATTTTAACACGAAGATATAATTAAAGTACCACAATCAGCTCCGCGTACCAGATATCATCAGAGGTTGCTGGCATTAGTATATCAAGTAAAAGTGCATTGGTTTCCATCTTAAGATAGCAGTGACTTTACTTTTTTGTTCTGGTTCCTCTCTAGCTTCTCCTTTCCTCTTTCTTCATTTAATGTTACGTATTTTGCAAGTGATAATCAGAAAAAAAAACTATGGCTCTTTAAACTCATCTACCTATATATGTCACTATAATCCTGAACTACGAATAAAAATACCCACTATAATTAAACATGTACCAAGAGCTTCAAAGTTAAAAGGAACTCTATTACTTTACAATAAAGTTACAAAGACTAAAATTCATTTTGTCAGCTCGTGTCCTATTGTGTACCGTTTCGTACACAGCCAGGGCTGTCAGGCCGATGAATACTGCAGGAACAAAGCAATAATTGTCAGTTTGCATAAGTCTTATGCAGTCAACATAAGAGTGGTTTTTGCATAGCAATTACGATGTTGATTGTGCTGTTCCTTCTTCGAGGGTGAGTTTTGGTGTCAGGTTTGTGAAATACGTATTACAATGGAGAGAACGTTTGTTATATAACTTTTAGTTCTAGAATCTAGTACGGCTACTGTTTTCTTGTGTGTGTAAATGTAAAAAATATAGGTTATGAATAATTTAATTTAAAAAATAAGGAAACTTCGCCCTTCAGGACCTTTTATTAATATTTTTAGATTATGTAAAAGTTCTTTAAGCTTGTTTATTTTCATAAAATATCAATTAAAAAAACCTGTTATCATAGAGAAGCCATTTATAGCAGGCTGTTTTGATTGTTGATGCCTAGAAAAAAGACAAAATTTTAATTTTAAGCTTTTAAATATTAGCATTGACAAATCTAAACGTCACAAAAAAAATATTAAGAGCACTATCATGGCTACCAACATAGAGATGTTATTATCCTTTGATACGGATTAAGCTTTAAGTTATCATTAATTAAGACTTAGCTGTTCATCGAATTATCTGCACCAGCTAGTTCAAGGAAAAGTTAAAATATATTTTTATATAAAACGAGTTTGAACTAAAAGGATTTTTTATGGCTAAAGCATTAGCCATATCTGAATCTCGCTATGGTTGACCTTGACACACAAATTTTCGGTCTTAAACCTCGTCATTCATTGGCATTAGGGAATTTTAGCTTCATTCTAAAACTGTTTGAAATCAATCCTAAGGTAGTGATGAAAAAGTAGAATTTCTATTAAGCAGAAAAATATCTTAAAATTTATTTTTATGTACAATTTTGCAAGGATGTTCAATCCATTTAATTTCAACCGGATGTTTGGGACGTATACTGGTTACGTTAGAGTCTCTTAGTACACTTATATTTTATTTTTACTATATTCGGCAAAACGTGATGCTTGCTTCATCTAAAATAGAATTTTTGATCCTAGGATTCCATATTTGCAACTGAAGATTTCATCATCTTTAAATCATCTTTTTCTTGAAGACGTCTTTTGCTGATAAAAGTGTTTCTTGCATCTTTTTCCAATTTTCTCTTCCTTTTCCACGTGTTCCCTCTTTCCTACAACCTCGAGTCATTTAAAAGAGACTTGAAGAAGTAGCCACTTTTAATTTGGACTCCACTAATGCTTACCATCAGGTGGAATAGAGCCATTTGCTTGACCTTCCTATAAAAAAATGGGTGGTTTACACAGCCAACATTCAAAATATAGCTCTGAAGTCATTTGCACTTTAATTTACATGGTTGACATCCTTGAAATTTTAGCCCGGGTATAATGCTAGAAATTTAAGACCGCATGGCTCCTTTGACAATGTAGAAACTGTAATCTGAATTTTGGCAAGGAGATATCCTATTTGGTAATGTTAATTCAATTACCTCAAGTGTTCTGGGGTGAAATCGAATCTTGAGAAGGGCAATTGAAAAATTCTTCAAGGATCTGATTGGCGAAATTCAATTATATCCATATCCAATCGGGGTGCTTATTTACAGATTTAAATTATTTAAAATACAATTTAATAGGATCAAATATTTTAAAAATTCACAAATGGCTTAAGATTGTAATCATTTTACTTTACAATGTTATTTAAGAATATCATTTAATTTAAAAACTGGATAAGTGCGAATGAAATTCATATGAAAAATGGTGTTATATTAAAATTGGTATTTATTAGTAAATTCTAGGTGCGTATAAACATTATCTACAAATTCAAGTTTGTAGGTCAACAGAAATCACAATAGAACTTTTCCGCGTAAGGACAACAAAGAGAAATATAAATTACTCGGTTTACCTTTGTCAAGTACGTATTCAAACCTTTTTTTTAATTTTATAGATGTATTTTAAGTATAAATTGCTAAAAAGATGCTCTTGCTAGGAAAAGAATAAGTCTCTTTGGACTGAGCTATCCCAGTCATGAAGATATAAGGCTACTGTCTCCGGCTGTACTTAGTAAGTACATACTGGAGGTATTCCAAGACAGCGGACATTAGGATTGGGGAAGCACAAAAGATAAACTGACGTTTAATAAACCAGCACTGCAATTACAATAATTTTCAAATCAAGTTTGGTAATTGGAGTGGAAGTTAGATCACATCTTGTTATAGTCAACATAGGAAAGGAAAATTTTTGATTTTGACGGGTTATATTGTTCTTTTTTTGACTAAAGTAAAAGTTGATATATGTGGGACGTAATTTATCAATAAATAACACAAAAGATCCTTTATTCTATAATTCAATACTAGAGTGTTGTATCTTAAGTCTATAGACAAAAATTACCAACATACTGTTATAGTTTGTAATATAAGTCTATAAGTGGAAAGACTTGTATTTAACGAAATAATATAACGACTATCAGTGACGATTAAGAAGTTAAATAATTAAAAAAAAATTTATTTAACAGAGTAATTTTGGAGATTATCACTTACAACCAAACTTACAATATATTTATAACAATAGAGTAGATAATGATGATGACTGTCATGAAATTCTTATAAAGCATAATAGACATTGGATTCAAAATTCAGTAGCCAGTGTTAGAATAGCATTATAAGAATGGATTCTTAAGGAAACAGTTCTTCAAGCTTAGACAAATACACAAGAAAATGTTTCTTCGAAGACTGAATCTAAGTTTTCCACGTTTATAATCATATCAAATTTATCAGATGGAACTATCCATTCGCCTCTAACAAACTTATTGTTCGTTCTGCAGCTACGCACTCAATTTATAACTTCTACATCCAATTATGCTTCTGTTTAACTCACACTGGCAGTACGCGACAAAAGTGAACGTATTAGCGTCAGTTAGTGAATAAACTAGAAAGTTCTCTTGTTTTCGGGAGCCAATCAAGCATTGTTCCTACTATTCTAAATCGTCAATTTACAGACAGAGTAACGAGATTGGTAAAATGAAGCTAGTGGAATCGTCTCTGTGTAGGGCCTGTGGGAATTACAATGAACAAATGGAAGACACCTGTGTATCTGTGATACTCTTGCTAGTAAAAGAATGGGTCTCTTTAGAGTGGGCTACTCCAGTCCTGAAGATATAAGGCTGCTGACTCCGAGGGTACTTAGTACATCTTGGAGGTGTTCCAGAACAGCAGACAATAGAATAAAGGAAGTAAAGAAGAAAACAAAGCAAACTTTGCCATGGTTGACTCTGGATTGGTCAATCTTGAGCTCCACCGTGCTTTGGAAAGCCTGTTAAGCCATAGGTCTTAGTTGTTACGGCAACAATTTTCAGCCACCAATATGCTTTGGACCAGCGCGGTGGTATTATGGACTAAACTTCTCATCAGTTTCACCCATGTATGAAGTTCTGTGCCCAACAGTGGGGCGAATACAGGCTATAAATGAACGATGTTGATTATTTTTGGTAAAATATATATCAGTATCAACTGAGTCTTCAAACTAATGCTACCATTAGGTATCACTATTATAGTAGTGTGAAGTATGAGTTAGTTTTAAAGTGCTATATAAATTGTCTATAGTACAAATACAAATACATTCATACAGATATACGCACAATATATTTATATGAAACTATCTTAACGATATAGCACAAATATAATAACACTACAAGAAAACATATAAACACAATAGGCGACCTTATTGATAATTAACAATCTTTTCCAGGCATCCTTCGGTAAGTTATTACATAAATAAATAAAACAGGTTGGATGCAAGAACATGGAAATAGAACTATACTTATTATATCATACCAATAATACAAATGATTACATAGATGAATAAATACATATGAACAAAACTAAAACTAAACTAATCTCTAACTATGTTTATTTAGAGAATTGAGAAATCTTAGGCAGTAATTAAACTTATAATATCTTAATTCATTGTGTTTTTAATTTATTAGATACACGTATTGTTATCACATATTAAATAACTAATGCTTATTAGATTTGTGCTTGTTTTAAATCACGTTATACTCAAGTTACTTAAATGCGAAAGTTTGATAATTTTACATGAACTGATATTTCTTCATCATGTTGATTATTTAGCAAGCAACGTGAACAACACCATAATTAACCAGAACAGAGAACCAGACAGCACAATGGATAATCTACAACCACCTGGCACCAAAGTTATTCAAATTTGTGACTACAAGTAGAACTTTGGTAATTATAATTTCTATATCTCCTTAGGTTCTTGTTCACATCTCATCAATCCATCTGTTCTGTGAATGTTAAGTGGGATTGCTTTGTAATAAATGAAGTCTCTTGAGAAGTTATGTTTACAATTAATTTTCATTTTCTTGATATTGTAGCACAGGCTCAGGTGCGAATTTTGTTTGCTAAAAGCACAAATAGAAAAAACTGTGATAGATGGATATCATTCTTATTGGATCACAAACGAAAAATTTCTGAGCAAATGTATAAGTTCAACAACTTCGATGTAGACTTCTTGATCGAATATCAAGATTATCGGCTTAGATTTTACTAACCATTATAATACATAATTTATACAACTTCAAAATATATGGAGACTACGCTGGCTTCGAAACTAAAATCAAGTTTCAGCGTATTGGATTAAAAATTGTAGGTAGCTGTTAAGAACTCCACGGTTTATGTAATAGACAATTTTCAATGTCAATTTTTAACTGTCGTAGATTTTTACTTGTTTTTTCCTTGATTGTCATATAATAAATCTGCAATAAAACATAAGTCCATCAAGCTCGAATATTTTATTTAAATAACTGAAAGTCTAATACACTAGCAATTACTTGACTTGATACACGTAATATAATTTCAGATATACTGGTAAAATTTGCCTTATTTGGGATGAAAATATCTTTAATGTTTATATCTATTGTATTTCTGCTGAAACTTATAGTAGTGATACACATAATTACTATTAGATGATAATGAAATTTTAAATGACCAACTCAATTCACCAACAAGTAGTTATAATACATTCAATATTCTCCCTGCAGTTTTCGTTTCTAGAACAGATCGTAGCGCTTTAGTATTTGTAATACCAGTAGTTCTATTTGCTTCACTGCTGTTTGCAAAGCCTTCTTCACCGAGTAGCTCTGCAGTGTTTGATCAGCCATTGTGGATTTCTGACTGTCTAACAGTCATTACATATTCGTAAACTATCTGCAGATTTGTTGAATGTTTATACTTTGCCTAAGAATGAAGTAAAAATTTTCCATGATGACGATTTTGATGCGTTTAGATATCAAATCAAAAATTAAATATTGTTATAAATTCTTGTGATCTATTAAAAAATGGTGTTCAGTCCCAGATCTAAGACTCTCTTTGGGCATCGACACGCTTAGTTTCTTATAGCGGTAAATGAGAATGTGGAATAATTTCCATACAGTTGTTGCATCTGAGGTTTTGTAAAAAAAGTTCTTTGTAGTTCACTCTGGTCGAAAATGCTTCTGTAATGGTTCTTATATTGTTATTATCTAAATTTAGTAATAATTACTTACGAGCAGGTGAGAATATTGCCTCTTATAGCTTGGTAAATGCCCAGTGTTCACGCGCAAGCTCGCAAGGCGGCTTCGTAGAGAGAGACATGCCGCCTCCTTGAAGTATGGATGAGCGGCGTGTGACTGTTTTTAGAAGAAAGCCGAGTTCGGGATTGTCTTTTGTTTTTCTTTTCTTTCTGTTACTACTATTTTCTTTTATTTTTACAAGAGATTGTAAATTACCATATTTTAATATTATACTATATTCCATTTTAATCTCTTGTATTATTGTTTCGATAACACCCAGTACTGGCCAATTACTGTACAATCACGATAGGCACTGAATTTTATAAAGAAGTAAGTCTTACTTAAATAATGAATGAAAAGTAAAGATAATAATGATCAAGTACGTAATCATTTTTTTAGTTAACCAAAAATATTTTTCCAAAAATCTAAGCTGTTCTGCCTAAAGTATAACTAAATATCTCAACAAATGTAACGCATTAGCTAAATGTCGTATTTATTAATAATAAATTACACTAAATAATAACATTAATTAAAGCTTGCCACGCATTATGGGGACTGGACAAAGACTCGTCCAAAATTAAGACGGCAACACACTCGGCCCTTTCCAACTTGAGGTCCAACAAATAGGCTCTTTAGATAAAAGCTTACAGGTACTCAAAGCTAAATGTGGCCCTCGAGTTGGGGCACTTGAGTACCACGCCACTCCACGAAATTGGGCCCTAAATCCGAAAGAGCATTAATCAATTTATTTTTGAAGAAATTAATTGGGTTTCTAAGTGACCGTGAGATGTGTATAACGAGTAAACATTCAACGCTGCAACTAGCATCAAAAAACTTATAGTATAATGTACTTTTGGGAACCATGATTCAGTTACCGACATTTGTTTTAAAGTCATATTCAATATTTGTACGTATATGTATTGGTACGCTTAATCATAGCTAAGACCACGTTATCTTGATTTGAGAATGGCAAGAAACTAAGAATAAAAATGTCAGTCAAGGTTGTTCCAAGGTCAAATTGTTAGAATTTATAGCCAGTCATAAAATTTTAATTAAAAAAAACAGATGAAATAATTGTGGGTTTCAAAAATTTCTTTCAAAGAATTTGAATTGAGTTTAGTTTTATTTTGAAAAAAGTGTGATTGTCTACATTTCAAATTTTTTTTATTGAATTTACAAGATAAGATTTTTACACACCAATTTGTCTAGAAAATCAAATTATAAAGCTATAAAAGACAAAAACTATGACTCAGAACTCTATGTTATGAAAAACTGTAACTCAGGAACTGGCAAGATAATTTTTAAACTAACTACTGCTCTTGAAGAAGAAAATGAATAATGGCTTGATAAAGAATTCGGCTTCGAATTTAAATTATCGAGCTAGAAATGTCGATATATGCATCGATGCTTTTGGAGCTCGCACTTCCCCCTATTTTGAAGTTACGATAGAATTTAACTACAAAATACCTCATAAACTACTCGAGACACTAACGCCGTTAGCCAAACGTTCACACGTCCCAGTATGATCGCAGTTAAAGCATATAACACCATATCGTGTATACCGTCTCTAAACGAGGCCATCCAAGCTCGTAAGTATAATTAAGTGCACGTATAATGCTGTCAGGAAATTTTATAAGCTCCAAGGGAGACATTGACGAGGCTAAGAGGAAAATTCTTGTTTTATTTTAATTAATAAAAATATTAAGAGATGGAATTATTTTTGGATTATTTGGCTGACGTCACAAAAGACATTTTTTTGTAAAAACACTACCTGTAATGCCGTACAATGCAGAATTATGAAAATATTAATTGACTCGTGGTTCCCAGGAGTGTTTGGCGGCTTATTGTTATTTGTTGATTTTTTTCAGATATTCTAATGTGTCAAAATATCTTTATTTTAATAGACACATTTACTAAGTTCTTTTAAATCGTCGTAACAGAGAATATGTATCAGAAATAAATAAATAAATGTAATTAAAGGTAATGGTGATAACTTTAATTGATTATTAACCTGGTATTTACAAATTGTCCCAGTTGAAGAATTTACTTATTATATTATATTAAAAAAAACATTTTAAAATTAAAACTAACACTAGTATGCATATTCCCATTAAACTCGTATCATATTATTGTTATTTGAAGCATCGATTGTTTAGAATTTATCATTTAATACAAATATTTTATTTAACACTAGATACACCAGCGATTTGAATATATGTCAACAACAAAAACTATATTTGTTACTAATGTATATAAAATAACATTAAGTTTATAAAACGTACTCTTTAATTATAGCTACAAAAGTCATAACATCATTTCAGAAAAAAAAAAATGTAAAATATAGTAGGAATTTAGATTGAAATTGCAGGACCAGTCTAAATGACTGGTCTGGTAAATCTAGTGTTAAATATATATTTTTATCTCAAGTTACTATTTCAGAAAGGGATAACAAAGTTGATTTATTATCTTAGTCTGAATTTAATAATGCGCGTTTTACTGACATATAACATAAGGCAGGCTAATACATCCTAATGAACTTTCCGAGGAAAATGATATCGTCTTTTGTGCTGTCAGGAAAAATTTATATTACATATTAGGGACTAAGATGTGTCACGTAGGATGAGGCTTCCCTGGAAAACATATGACTGTTTTCTATGGATTTTCCTGTTTTTTGTCGTTGATCCGGCTCGAAGGACTAAAATAACGTTTTATAATGAATTTTAAGCTTTGACGTTTCATTTTTTGTTATTTTTATTTTCAATAATAATGTTTGCTATTTAAGGTTGCATTATGTCTCAGGCATTCAAATGAAAATAAAATTTTTAATGTATATATTAGTAAGAAATTCAGAATAAGAAAGACTTTTCCTTAAAGTCTTAAACTACGAGACATTGTATTACGTTTTTTGTACACTACCATCAAACCTTAAAGTCTCATTTTCTATAAAAAGTAATGCAAAATATGATAATTAAATATAGTACCAAAACTTATTACTAGATGCCGCTATTCACTCCGACGATTTTATGTTGTGGATATCTAGATTTTTGTGTAATGAGAAAACAAAAGACGGCGTTATTTTGTTGATACCTAGCATAATATATATGTACCAAGGAAGATGTAGGAACCATTTTTAGTTTTATTAAATTAAATTTTATTTAATGAGGATTTAGCGCAATAACTTGTTGTGTTTAATCAACTCCAAATCAACTATACTTTTCCTTATGACCTTATAAACAACGAAGCATGATGTGAAATAATTATCTTCCATATCACTTTGCTTCAGCGGCATCGGCTTTCTCCATTAGCTCGTGAGCTTACGGATTAGTAAGGCTTTACATCTTAATATATTATGTGTATAATTTACTCCTAAATACAATTTCTCCGCTAACTTCATGGAATTTTGGGGGTTTCATTATGTTATGTATAGCATTAAAGACAAAGGCACGAGCTAAATTGTTAGATGTGCTAAATGAAGGAAATAAAATTTGGTTAACTTGTTACGATGTGGCCTCCTTCGGACCATCGATTTAAAATTGCTGGCTGTTTTTATTCGAACAAACATTTAAAAATTGTACATGTCAAATTTGACATTTCTGAATTTATTATTTAATATTATAATTTTCGTTCTGAAGCTCTTTTATTTGCATCTATCGCTTCCCATTTTATAAAGGAACCCATAGTTTCGGGTAAGTTACAATCATCACATCACCCTAATTAATCTCACATCATTACCTATTTTATATATAATTTGTTATTATTTTTACAGTTCCTTCTTCCTTATACTTTAAGTTATATTACTGGAATAAATGCATTGCAAGTAAATTCAGCTATGTTTTTATTGCATTGATCACCACCGAACCCACGTTCAACCCTAGCCAAGAAGGCTAATGGTGACAAACTTAATTACAGAAAGTCCCTTCAGAAGGAAATAAAAGTTCTCCTTTAGACTCGTAAAGATGTTTATATTTTCATCGTCTACGCAAATCTATATCCAATAATATATTTCTATTATTACAACCATGTATTTTCCCTGTCAGAAATGATATTTCAATTATATTCTTAATTTGTTTGCCAAAACTTTGAAGGCGTTTCAATTTAAGACGTCATATGTCCAACTTCGAGATTTCAATCAAGATTGTTACATATTTGGAACACATTTGATAGATTTTATCTGAATTTTGCCAGAAGACACGCTCCACCTGCAAGTTGGAATTACCTGCAAACTTATGGTTTGACTTCTTTAATTAAACGTAACATTTCAAGTGGATGTTAAGTCATTTACAAACCAGCCCTTTGCCCGTCCAACTTTTGGACGGCAACTTCTAATCAAATGGTCCTGGAAAACGTTGGTGTTTCACAACTTTCTTACATTCACACTAAAGCCTTAACTCTTGTCCTAACCTTTCATAAAGTTTATGATTTACAAGTAAAACTCAAAGCAAGTGGATGTAAAGTTAAATGATTCACAGTAAGAGAATTACATTTCGCATGATTAAGAAATTTTATTTCTATAAGAACAAGCTATAAAGAGATAAAAAAGCTATAAAAAGAAGAAGCTTTATAAAAGAATGGCTATAAAGAACAGTCTGCAAAGTGTTGGATTGCTACGTCTTAAAAACACAAAATATATAGATATACATATAAATATAAACTACAAACATAAGCATAGATAGACAAACAACAAACAGATAAACATAGATATATATAAAATACTAGAAAGCTATTAAAATAGTCTCTAAGAAAGCATATCTTGTAAGGTATTTCAAATTCAAGTACATATTTTAATTTGCTGTACAGCTGACAAGATGGCGGTTCGGTCGCAAATCTTTTGTTTCTGTAATCAATCTATGAATGAACATACGCATAAGAATTTTTGGCCGAAATTTGTGGGTGTAATGTGGTTGTAATATTTAATCTGATACTGATTAACATCAGGACCAATTTTATTTTAAAGTGGAAATGGTGTAGTTTCTTTAAAAATGGTCGCTGCATCATGAAAGATAACGTAAATATTTGTCAACATATTTTTTTAATTTTTGCAAGAATTTTTTGTGTTCAATTTTCTTTCATTCGTTTCTATGATATGTCCATTTTTATCAAGATCGTTACACTCTATTATGATTAAGGTATTGTCATCATTACGATTAATTCATTATCATCGTTGCATTTTGCTTTTACTTCTGCTGTAAGCCATCAACAAAATGGCGCTTACAAATTTTCGTAAAATAACTCCACGAGGCCAAGGGATAAGTTACATCGGTATGCCAAAGCTGTATTCAAGATAAATATAAATTTTAAAATAAAGATTTGACATTTGAGCCTTTTATAAATAAATAAAAAATATTAATAACTAAGTTTAAAACTTTTTAAAGTGATATTTATTAACTCTGTGACAAATAAATTCAAAGTCGACACGTTACTTATAAGAAACATACATGAAATAACATATTAAAAATTATTACCTGGAACAAATATTGGTATTTGCCACACAATCATCCAATCTGGGTTGGGCACAACCAGGATTCGAAGCTGGGATATCTAGTAGTAGGTCGTAGGCCCGTAGCAAGAAATACTGACCACGTGGCTAGCGGGTTTTCCATTATGATTTAAAGATGCGAAAAAAATATATATATACACGTAAAAATAAAACAACCTGAATTTTTGATGTACAGTTTTTCTATATTACATATAAAGTTTATATGCAAATTACCGTTTATTATTATTATAATTTATTATTAATATAGACAGAAAAAGATTCCCTACTACCCGTATTTGACTAAACATAACACGTATGAATTTAGGAGCATAAATTATAACACTGGTTATCGTTAAGACGTCATGGATACGATATAATTTATATGGGACTCTGCGCTGTTAATGTCACTTTGTGAAAATGGATGGTTGGATTCCAACAGGAGAAATTTCATAATCTTTATTTAAGGGAGTATCACTCTTAATATCTTCTCCTTATAGGCCATTTACTCGTATAGTGTTATGAACAAACCGTGGTTACGTTATATCGAATTTTGAATCTTCGGACACGTTTCCGGACGTAGCCTCCGAATTGAGAAATTTTCGCACTAGTCTCTGTCTGTCTGTCCCTCTCTCTCTCTCACTCTGTGTGTATGTGTGTGTGTGTGTTGTGTGTTGTGTGTGTGTATGTGTGGTGTGTATGTGTGTGTGTGCACTTCTATGGCTACACCTGGATTCTACGACCACAGTTACTGTCAACATTATTGTTATCGTGGCAGACCCACATAAGATGGTGAAAAAACCCTACCACCAACCAATAAATGCACTATGCCCCATAATAGTTGATTTTACAAAGAAAGTTTAAATATACTGTTCTAATATGCCGTGATTATCATTTAAAAGTTCATAGCAAAATGTGTAAAGAATAATTATAAATGTGCCAATTTACCATCAAATTGTGGAAATTTAAAATTATTTGCTTACAATTGTAGTGTCAATATACATCCCTCATGTGTCGCGTTTATGTTATTCGCACAAATGTCTTCAATGCACACAAACAAGCACGGAGCTCTGTTAAAATGCATATAACTTTATTATTCAATGTTCATAAAACCTCACTAGAAAAAATATGAAAGCGATATAATTAGAAAATTGCTTACAAAATCTTACAGACATCAGACCTCACTCACTTTAGAGATTTATCGTAAACCCTTAAAATATTTGTTTAATAATATTGGTACGTGTATTCATTAAAACTTACACGAACTTAAATAATTATTACCTAAGTACACGGGCAATTTATTTAAACTTGCTCAAGACACGTGTGATTCCAACAAAGTTTTCGTTAACTTCATAGTTATATATTAAGGTAACATTATTTACAGTCAACATCATTAATGCATAACACTTTGGACTTTAAATCAATTACTTTGAAAAATTTAAAACATAAATAATATTAACTGCGTTTCATCTATTTTTCATCATGTATTAATCTTTCATTTCATATGTATTTCATTTTATAACCTTTAATTATTTATACGTATTTCAATATTATAATAACTGTGGCAAGGAAGCGTAAGTCTGTTCTGATGTTCAATAAGCAGAGCGAGAAGAACTGTAACCAATAAATAAATAAATAATACTAATATTTCTTACACTCATACCTATTATCTAGCTAAAAGTTCGAAATTTGAATCGCTATTTTGGTTTATAGGGTTGACACAACCTAATCGATCCTCGCCATAACAGAAACCATGCCATATTAAATTATTTTGATTATTTGTTTAATATTCAATCGTAATTTTTTAAATGTGTAACGTTTTTCAGTACAAATAATTATAGCTTGTTCATCTATATTATCTACGTAGTATTCCCTTTTTACAGTTTCGTTATCAAAATGGCGGGTTCTAATATACTACCTGCAGTATCAATAGATATTAATTGGTAATCGATATATCTAGATAATGATAACAATAATAAAAATATTTCTCACACACGCTTATTATTTAACACAAATTGGGCATCATTAACAGCTTGTGTTATAGGTACTAGATAACCAGTAAGTACCACATGAACTACTTATGGTGCTCGCTATCGTTTTTACCATAAATTGTGCTACTGTTGCATATAGCACGGTACAATCAATGGTACTGGTCTAGAAATATTTAGAATAATTTAGACATTTAGAAAAGAAAGTATTTTCCAAACCTAACGCTCCTTTAATGATTTCTGAGACCTTACTCGCCATAGGAAAATATGGCTGAAATATAATAAAAATAGAGTTTTCCCCCAACATAGTAGTATATTTAAATTTAAATACAAAAGCTTTACATTATATTTTTGTAGTTGTCTCAAGTAATATTTAATATTATAATGTTACATATACTTACACCTATTATATAGCCCAAATTTGTCATCATTATTCTTAATGATGACAAATTTGGGCTTTTGTTAATAATACTAGATAACGGTGAAATAAACATTGCTTTCTATTTGTATATAAATACCAGAAATATTGTAATAAACCATGATTTGTTGACAAATGTTTGTACTCATTTAAATATTAACCCCTTCTCTGATCAGGAGCCACGATCTCTAAGTAGACAGGGCTACTGACTAATTGAGCAGACGGTCGTAAAAACCTTTGATAAAATAGTTATAAAGACAGTCATGAAATAAGATAATTTATCAATATCTTATATAGATTCAGATGATATAAAAACATATATAATCATCTGAATCTATATATAATATGAATGATGATATAATCGATAAAATATAGACTTAATTCAATTTTATAATGAAAACAAATTTTTAGAAAAATTTAGTTTGAAATTAAATCTTCGATAAAATTATGACAAACACTACATTCAATCAAATATATCTATGTATTCATTATTTCTTTAACCCTGAGTCGTTTCTAATTAATAAGCAATTTTAACAACAAGAAATTTTCTCGATTGTTTATATTAAGAACTGCTTTTAATGGCGCACAGGAGAACTGCTCAGACTCAATCAGTCCATGCAATTTGAAACCGCATCCAATTTAGTTTTAAACGATGGAACGTAATATCCCAAAAATTAGGAAACAGCATTAAATCAACAAATTCGATTACAATTTTGATAAAACAAATTCCATAAATTCAAATTACTATTTAAACCATTCCCTAAATTACTAGTGAGGAAAAGAAAATATTCAATTAAATATATAATATAAACTGCGAAAATTGTTATAGAATTTTTTTAAATTAATTATTCTGTGAATAATGGTTTGTTCTGTGAATAATGTAGTACACATTCATTTAACATTAATAATACATAAATTAAATGTTACCAAGCTAAAAATCAAAGAGGGAGAGAGTGTTCAGAGTTCCTCTGCGTGACCGAATCAAGAATGATATCTGGATGATAAATTTGCAAGGTGTGGTGATTCTGAAGTGTCAGTAGGTCTGCCACATATGGCAGAAATATCCGTGGGAGACCTATCTTTACCAGCCCGTCTCTATCCGCTGATATAATGAACCCAAAAAACAAAACGTTAGCATAGTAATAGGAAAAATGGTTGCTATTGCTATCAGTTCAATCATCATCATTCTTATTATAGGGCTGTATCCACTGCTGATAATAGGGATCGTATCCTAAGATCAGGTAGTTTATGAACGAAGTTATACCCATTGTTGTGCGAACTATGAGTTTCTACTCTCTCCTATATTTATAATAAATTTGTAATCAAAGTAAACATTCAGAGTTGTATCCCAAATTTGTACTTTCTTAAGCCATTAAACTTATTTTGGAAGCCAAATAAATTGATCAAAAATACCAGCTGAACAATATTAACTCTAATACTGCCGTCAAGGATTCTTAATTGGAACATGGCTTTAATTGAGAGCGTCTTAAAACTATACTAATGCTTTAAAGTTCCAATCGTACTTAGGAGACGTGTTTTGTGGTATCTATTGCTATCTGTAGAGCAACAAATACCACAGAACACTGGTCAGGTTTATTTTAAAATAAACCTTTTACATAATAAGCTAATTTATATGCTATTCTGTGAAATTACTTCAGATTACTCATTTGTTACCACGTAGTTAAGCTTATTATTTAAATTTTAAAAAGAAATTCAGTATTCTCACAATTCCTTCACTGTTCTGGCTTTATTTTCTTTTCTTCTTTTTCAATAATACCTCAAAGCTATATATGTAGTTCCCGTAGTATCAAGGTTTTGTGTTGTTTTGATTGCGTATTAACATCGAATCATATTTGAATTTGCAATCAGATTTTATACGAACACTACGTGTCAACAGAGTTTGTTCAAATTTACGCCATTATAAATATAGCTAGTAAATTTAAAATGTATAAAGCTTGTTGGCGTGTGGTTTCGATAAAGAAAACAGAGCAACTTTCAACATGGCTGGTCCGTGGATGGGTTAATAGAGATTTGTTGAATCTTGAACTTACTAACACAAGTGGTGGAGTGATGCCCCAAACTCTTCGCGTACTTCTCCCATCCAGGACGGCTGGAGATAATGATGGTGATTAAATCCGAATGAAATTTTTTAATCAAAAGACACTTGAAGAAGTTTAAAGAAGGTTTCTTTAAAAAAGGCGTGAAAAAGCACTTTTTGAGCCGGCAAGGTGAGGGTGGCTAGGGCAGTATGTCGCATGATTCACTAGCTATCTTCACATATGGACTCTTCTACTGCTTATATTAGGTGGTGTCGAGTCATTTGCTGAGCTTTTTATAAAAAAAAAGAAAACATGTCATTCTAGCTCTTACATAAATATAATGTCTTAGTGGCTTGGTGTTATTGAACAGGTCCCAAAACTATGAACCAGCTGTTAGCGGTCATTTCTTCTGTCTCCATGCACACTGAGCGCATAGAACTATCTATAACACTTTTATTCAAAGAACCAATATAAGCCATATAATAATATATTTAGAACACAGCATACACTACATTTTGAAACAGTTGATAATGCAACTAAAATTGCTACTCAACTTAATATCATGAGTGTATAACATTTAAAGTTGGTTTTAATTTAAATCATTTAGTAATATTTTCGTAAATTAATAAAGTAATTAATAAATGATACATAGGTGTTTTTTCATTCGATGAAAACTTCCTCTCTGTAAAAATTTTCGTTCTAAGCGTCTAAAATCAAGAGTCAGAGTCCACGTTTCTTAATACATTAGTCTGTACATTTTCTACCTTATTTCATAATTAAGTAACTAGGTTCTAGCCATATAGCAATCAGTTAAGTATTCCGGATTATCCTTAAAAGTAGTCTCTTAACTTTTTGGAGCGTTGAATAGAAAAAAAGTGAAAAGGTATTTTTTATATTCTAGACCTAAGATAAGACTTGAGATAATATTGAGCCTAAAATATCTATAGGTTCAAAAAAAATTTAGATTATTAAATCCTCTGAATTTATCTATGTATGCGTGCGCGCGTGTATGTCAAATCTCATTTTAAGTGATTTCAACATAATCGAAACAGACAATTTTGTACCTTAATAACGAAACAATAAGATCGCGACGTAAAAATAATTCGTCATCATTTTGTCAGCACTTTTCATTGATCTCTTTAACGAGAACTCCAGTTAATGAGAACAATAGTTAAGTATAGAATCAGATTTTAAAAACCTTATATTTCAAAGTAAAAAGAACTTTACGTAAAAAACGCTAAGGCTTATTGTTATGAATGTATTTTTTGTGTTGTCAGCGGTACGCTCTTTAGATAGAGACGTTTGAATGGAGACTGTAATTAGCTGTTCTGAAAGATATTGGAAAAATATATTCTTGCTTTGCGCTAAAGGAAATTTTCTGATTTTCCAATGTTCATTATGTGGTTGGAGATGTCATCTTAGCCTGCTACAGTAATCATTTGCCGTCTCGTGTATAATTCGCTGATGCCAGTAATAACAACACGCAGAAAATCTCAACGAGAGGCACGTGGTGGCAATCAGCACAAAATACTCTGTAGACTGGATTGGTTCTCGTTATCTTCAAATTCAGTTAATGATATAGAACTTTCAATTCGACCTAAATCTTAATTACGAGTTTGTTTCTTGTTATAATTTTAATGAAGTAAGTTGATAGGCATGATTAGAAGATTATAGATTTTTATATAATGACGTAAATTATCCAACTTTGAAAACGTTTTGAAATCTGTAAGCTTCCAAGAATGTTCCAATTAATAAATAAAAGTCGAGAGAAAATTTTTCGTGGTTGAATCGTAACAAGTGTTTGTTTTGTGATGGTAATTGATGATAAGGCTGCGGATGGAAATCTGTTTCACCCAGATTATTCATTACACCCAGATTACTCATTACATCCAGATTACTCATTACACCCAGATTATCCATTACATCCAGATTACTGATTACACCCAGATTACTCATTACATCCAGATTACTCATTACACCCAGATTATCCATTACATCCAGATTACTGATTACACCCAGATTTTTCATCACACCCAGATTACTCATTACATTCACATTACTCATTACACCCAGATTATTCATTACATCCAGATTACTCGTTACACCCAGATTTTTCTTTACGTCCAGATTACTCATTCATAGAGGAACTGGCAATGTTGCCTAATCCTGACTTAACATTATTGTTATAGTACGACCTAACTGTAAGGGAATCGAACCCTGGTTTAGATAAGATATAGGGAGTATCAACCACTTGAAGAGACAACATGCAGAAGCAGATAGGTGCTGCTACTAACACAGTGTTTTTTGTAAGACTTTTAGCTTTATATTGAATGTAGGAAGATATCCACTGCAGGGACAAATATGAAGCGTCGATCGGTGGAGGATTCTCACGGCTACGTGAGTATTGCAGAAGCTCGTAATATTTTTTTGCAACTTCTTAAATCCTATTATAAGTAGTATCACTAATTACTAAAGGTCATTTAGTATAAGATATAAGTCAAATCACCAAAGTCATTAGTAACTCATAGTCATAAGTGAATTGTTTAAATGCACGGTTACTTCTGTTAATTTGAATATAAAACAAGGACGAAAAGTTCTTTGAGCAAAATAGGAAAGATGATAAGCTATTGTCGTGCTGGAGCTGTTCTGACAAAGTTCATATTCTCTCAGCAGTTTACCACTAATCCGATCCAAATCGAACTTCTACTCAGCTTTCGCAGAAAAAACAGAAAAAGTGATTTATTTTCAAACTTACCCTGTAGTACACAAAATAAATTTTTATTCGATAGAGTTTCTCGTAGCTTAATTCCAAATCAATGTTGCAAATCGCTTCATCGTTAGGGTATATATGTAGTCTTTATAGAATCTATTATTTGGTAAAGCGTTTTCATTAATTCATTCAAACCTCTTGCGTCATAGATGTGTGAAGCAAAATGGATATGTATTTTAATCTTCAGAAATAAAACATTCATTTCGTCTGATCTTATACTAAATACTACAAAATGAAAGAATTAAAAAATCTTAAATAAATCATCCCTAACCTCAGACGGATGTAAAATAGCTTATGACCTTTTCGTAGCCCCATCAAATATTTATAAAAAATCATAAAAATCGGTAGAGTCGTTTCGAAAAAGTTCGAACAAAAATTTTTATACATTAAATTGTTTCATAGTTACATTTTCGATTTTAACGTTTCAATTGAAAACTTGAGTTTAATAACGAATAATACAAAATTGAAACCTTTTGAGAAACCTACGATGCTTGAGAAAAGTACCGTGATACTCTCGTCACATTCCTAGATTCATGTCACATCGAGTCTTAATTGAATCCAAAAGCCGATTTAATTTGCATAAAATTTGACGACACCCTAGCAATCTCCCTGTATTTGCATTCTTATCTTCGTGAAATATTACTTCAAACCTTCTAAATGGAATTCCTATTTCGTATTAGAAATTACATTGTATAATATTTTGAATATTTTCTAATAGTTTTGTACAAAAAATATCATGTAATATAAAAGCACTTAAGAAATTTTTCAAAAATTCATTTTCGATAAAATATCCTACACTTTCTCGACTGAATACGGTTTATAATACATTTAAAGCCATCAAATTATTTAAGCCTGTTCTTTAGAACATGCTTCAAAAATTTGTAGGCGAAAAAAATTAGAAATACGAAATTACGAAAAAAAAATATTAAAAATACGAAATTTATACAATAAGAGTACCTCATAAGGCCTGAATGTAATATAAAGTAATATTATATTAGCGGTCTTTCCCGAACAGTTATCAGACTAAACCAGCTTCCCTCGTTCAGTTATAACTGAGTTATTTCAAAGACACGAAAAATTTTACTTAAAACTAATGGATTAGTTATCAATCTAACAAACCAAAGATGTGTTAACTATCTCTCACAATTTCATTTCACACCAATAAAGAAATGACGATTTTACGAAACTTGTCAATACATATGGCTGAGCCGTGGTTGAGACTCTGCAATATAACTAATTCTATAAACATTTAAAACCTTAACTAAGCAAACGTTTTTCTGGAAAATGACTTCAATTTTATCTTTATTGTTGACAAAATCTTATCAAATTTAACCATCTTATTTTGACTTTAAATAAAACAAGTAAGTATTCGTCGGGTATAGCGCAAATGTGAGTAATAAGCATTGGATAATTCCGCACAAAATGTAGATAATTACTAAAATTATTATTAAATCCATATCAATAAGAAACTTATCAATATGTAACGATATTCTGACTTCACGATTACCTTAATACTTACTTTTCAAACATCAACTACTATATATTAATAGAAATTATTTTCACATGGAATTTCAAACGTCAAGTGATGCTTATTTGAAACTAATTGAAATGAAACCACACCACAATATTTCAAGTCTTTCAATTTTCTTTCCAGATAGTTGACTACGAATTTGAGCGAAGAATCTATTATACTCTACTCTGTAATTAAATAACTCGCCAAAGATCTTAAATTACATAGCGTCTGCTATTTTGATAACGCAACAATGAACGAACAGAAATAACATGCTCAAACTAACAACCCTAAATAATTCTACCAGAAGGGTGTTTAATTTGCATAAACTGAACGTTAAATTTATAGAAACGAGTCATGCTGACGCAGCTTTTATTTGGTTAGAAACTAGCTTGGCGTATCTTCTTACTAGCAACTGTATTCAGATCGACATTAAGGGAATATTCAAAATAAGTCCAAGGAGGCGTTAGCAGTTAAAATACAGATGACTACGCTAGAAATTTGGATCAAGGATTATAAATTGGACTGGAACTCCGAGTACCAACGAAAAAAAAATTAACAAGTGAAAAATCTAATACAGGGGTACCCCTGTATGGAAATGAACTGAAGCGCTAATACCGCTTAATAGGAGTAACATACGAGTAAGAACAATAGTAAAACCTATCACAAGACGCTGTGAACACTAACTTAGTGTTTAATTCCAACCTAATGTGTATTTCCCACATGGGTAACCGTGTGTTCAGCAAAAGGACGTAAATGCCTATATAACCCTTTGCTGAGCACACGTGATGATGGTTATTGAGAATGAAACTCTCGCGTCTGCTTTGTGAGCGTATAATTTTCAAACCGATAGTAAAACAAAATGTATATATTTCAAAAACAAAGAAAAAATATAAAAATACAAATATCAAATATAGAATTATACAAAACAATCCAGTCCGCAACAATGATGATTAATTGAACACAATATTATCAAGATTTAATTTTCCCTGCTGAACTTAACTGAATCTCAGAAGTTTAATTTTGGGTTTCTTTAATCTATCAAAGGATGGTTTGCATGCTTCACTTGTATAATGATACCCAGCATAAGACACCTTAAATATTATGATAGTCAAATGCCTTAACACAAATAACGCAAAGCTTTTTCTGAGATATTTTCCTATTCAACCGGAAGCAGATCGGGTATCCGGTTCCGGCGGAAATGAGCGACCGGAAACGGTGGCCAGCGGTCTTGCTCACTTTGCAAAAACGGAAAATTAGGGTTCTATTTCAGAGCCGTATTAAATTACGTTTCTACCTGCTATTCAAATGGTAAGACTTTCTTAAATCAAGAATTTTACTATTCTACAAATCTCTGGATTAATTTAAAAAGAACCTTGAAGAAGCGTACGCCATAAGCCCGAAGCAGCAAAATTCTTGTTTGTTGACTTTGTTGAACATTCTTATGAAATTTTGATAGATATAGTATATGTTTACGCTGATTTTTATATTTCATAAAAAGCTTTACTGGCAGTGAACTCGAAATTTCCTTAATTTTAACCATTTCAAGAAAAAAGAGGATACTGTACTGTATAGACGAACATTATGTCACCTGCAACGTATTGCTATACAAGTCAACATTATACTCGCTCACTCATCATAGCTCGCAGTAAAATTTATTGCATCTTAGAAAATAATCTCTTTATGAATTGTAACAGCCTGAAACTGTTGGTCATGTAACTAGTAGTTTTAGGAGATCGCACTAAACTGGCACTTTTTTGTAAATCGGAGCACCAGAGCTCGTCCCTTATATTACAAATAAAATGCTTTCTATTAATATTTGTATAAGTATAGTTTTATAGCGATTTTTTTAGAAACGATTACTTTTTGAATTAAGCTACGCAAAACGTTGCACCATTAGAATTACCGTTACCACGGTTTTTTGTTCAGTTTTCCGTATGAAAGACAAGGGGAATTTTAGCACATACAGACATTTCCTTTGTAGGTACATCTTTCTTTGATAATGGCTTCGGGATACCGGTTTAACGTAATATCTTTTTGCCTCGCAGAATTTTGACAGTGAGAATATTGAAATGAAAATGAGCTATGAAATGATATGGAAATAATAAAAAATAACTTATCTTTTTTTATAATAAGGTCAGCAAATGACTAGATACCACCTGATCTTATCATAAGCAGTAGAGGAATCCATATGTGAGGATAGCTAGTGCAGAAAGCGTTATACTGCGGTCGCCACCTTCACCTTGCCGGCCCAAAATGCTTTTTCACGTCTCTTCTGAAGGAACCCATGTTATATGAAGGTACCGGCAAGGAAATCCACGCTCTAGCGATAGAAAAAGGAGTCACTAAATCTCTTTGTAATTTGAAATTTCCTACAAATCAATAAACAATAACGGAACTATAAAAAATCTCACTGAAGCACCCACATGAAACATACGGAAAGCGCCAGAAATTAACAAAAACTTTTCTTTTTGTTAATTTCTGGCGGGATTCCGAAAAGTTTTTGTTAATAAAGAAGAAATGATAAAAATGAATCGTAACGCTAACTTACATTAGCATTAATCATTAAGTAATATCAAATATTCATTATCATATTATTATATTATATTTTTTTTTATGATCTAGGTTAGAATATTTGAATTATGAGAATAGAAATTGAAATGACTTTTTTTATTATTTTTTAATGACTGACTATATAAGCAGCATAAGTTTACTATACATTATAGTATTTTTTTTTCTATTCTACGTTATTAAAAACCTTAAACATTTGATCTGGGTTTACATTCATAGATTTATAATTGACTGTAAATTTTAACATTTTTCATACAACTCTCAATATGATATGTAAAAGGAGGGGCTAATCTTGCTGAGTTTCTTGCCTGTTCTTCCCAGGACAATACTCCCGGTTCAGTAAGTGTGTATAGGCACGTTGACTGGGTGATACTGTGAACTATTATCACACTACAATTATAATCTTATTTAAAACACTCTTTAAAGGTCGACCTTTTACTGGATTCATCAAGAATTTCCCTTCCAAATTTTTACATAGAAAAGACATACTGTCTCTTTTCCTCTCATCGATAAAATAGGCCGGGTGATTCAGGATCAGTTAGAGCGCATTTGACCCTTGTAATCCTTAGGGATCTAGTTCGTGAGATTGTAGGGCTGTGATCCTTCGAGTTGGAACTACTTAGACGTTTGATTCGGGAGCCCTAGATATTTGAGGCTTAGTTCTGGTGACATATTGGGGTTATTGTTAGTTAGATTATTGGTAACTCACTAAATTAAGTGGAATTCAGAAATAAGTAAATGGCTTTTGGTAATTATAAAATATTTGTATTTTATAGTATTTATATAAATATTCTGAACTAAACTAATAAGGTTACAAAAAATATTTTCAATGGATCTTCTTACTTCATAACGTAAATACTTACAGCAGACTAGCAACAAGAAATAAGATTTTTTTATTTTATATATAAAGCACAGCAAATGATGATAAGCAGCAGACGAGTCCACATGTGAAGATAGCTAGTGAAGTATGTGATATACTGCCCTAGCCACCTTCACCTTGCTGGCCCAAAAAGTGCTTTTTCACGCCTCTTTTAAAGGAACCCATGTTATAAGAAGGAGGGAATACGTGTGCTGGTAAAGAATTCCATGCTCTAGTTGTGCGACAGAGAAAGGAGTCACTAAATTTCTAAGTTAAGAAAAGGTTATACAAGAACAATAGAAATTTGAATTTTATCAACAGTTAGGACTAAGTATACAGGATGTCACGGTTATGCCACGTGAAGGGAAAGTGTTTTAAATATATTATATATACAGTGTCAGTTGGAGTTAAAGTAAATTATACTGAATTTAATGTTTTTTTTATGATTGCCTGTCTGAACAAAGAATTCAACCAGGTTAATCATTAAAAACAAACGTAATACTAATTCCAATCTACTTGGGAAGCTTACGACAATATTAATTAAGTATTATACTATATGTTTTATTAGAGGCAAATTAAAAGTTTATATAAAGACTGGGTAGAAATGGACACCAAAGACCACTTGTAATAGAATTAATAACCAAACGAATGACCAATCATATATTAAATAATGTAAAATATTTTAGAAACACAGGGCTATATATCACAGAGTATCTGAATGAAGAATCATTACAAGAAAGGAGACGGTTACGAAATAGTGTAATGGAAGCGCGTAAAAACGGACATCATGCTATTGTGCGAAATAATAGACTTATTTTAAATGGCATCATCCAAAACGCACCAATGAAACACCCACCAACCAATGAAATATCATCTCCAAGTGACACTCAAACAGCTTGCACTGACAGGGGAACTGCTAACACTGTACACGATTCCTTTCGTAAATAATCACCAAAATAGCTTTAATATGATATATCAGAACATGCAAAGTATCAACAACAAAACACACATATTAGAAGCATTCTTGGACAACAATCAAGTAAACTATGATTCAATATGTATATCAGAGAGTTGGCTAACGAAAAATAAAATAGATTTAATAAACATCAATAAATACAACATCGCATCGTCGTACTGTCGCGAGAATTACGAAGGAGGAGGTGTCTGCATACTACTACACGAAGATTATGAAACCATCGAACGAAAGGATATTGTGGAACTGTCTGTCGAATATGTAATTGAAATGTGCAGTGTGGAAATTTTAAAATATGACTTACTGTTAATAGTTTTATATTGGAACGGGAGAGAGGTAGATATATTTTACAATCAACTGAACTTATTGTTACAATTATTAAATAAAAAATATTTTAAAAAGAAAATAGTGATCGGGGGAGATTTTAACATAAATATTTTAGAAAGTAGCAATAAAACGCGAATATTAATAGATAAAATGTTAGAATACCACTTTACGCAATATATAAATGAACCGACGCGTGTGACAAATACCAGTGCAACTTGCATAGATCTTTTATTTACTAATTTTGATAAAAATTTGTGTAAAACAATTGTCAGTGATCTTGGCTTCTCTGACCACAAGGGGGTTATTTTTAACATAGAAATCAGTTCTAAAAACAATTTAATAATATGGAGAACAAAAAAGCGATTATACACTAACCATAGAATAAATGTATTTAAAGAAAAATTAAAACTAATTGATTGGTCACAGATTTTTAACGAAAACAAAACAATAAACCAAAATTATGAAACTTTTCATAACGTTTTACAAAACTTATTAAATTTATACATACCCGCAAAGCAAATAAAAATAAATAATTATAATAAAAAGAAATGGCTTACAAAAGGGATAAAAATATCATGTACAAATAAACGCCTCTTTAAGCAAATTGTAAACTACAATAAGCATCCAATCTTATTAAAATACTATAAATTATATGAAAAATCTTTAAAAAAGTGTGTAAAAACCTCAAAAAAGCTCCATTATATTAATGAAATACAAAAATCAAATAACGTAACAAAATCAATGTGGAAGATAATAA
The DNA here is from genome assembly GCA_943193645.1 of Acentria ephemerella. Lineage (NCBI taxonomy): Eukaryota > Metazoa > Arthropoda > Insecta > Lepidoptera > Crambidae > Acentria > Acentria ephemerella. Next base: position 7,229,687 of record OW971896.1, on the reverse strand, counting down.
AAGAAACTACTAATAAAAATGTAAAGAAAACTAAAAGTAACATTATATTGCGCATCCATAATAATCTTTTGTCAGATCCAAAACAGGTAGCCAACACATTCAATGAGTACTTTGTATCGGTGGGGCGCACAAACCGAGGTGGGGATACGCCGCCGTGCGGCCGACCTGTAGTAAGACCGGCACTCAATACTATGTTTCTAAGGCCAGTTGAATTAGTCGAAATTAAACAAATTATAAAAAAGTTAAAGTGCAAACATAGCTGTGGAATTGACGAATTACCGCCAACGTTAATAAGGCAGTGTTCTGAAGAACTAGCCGGCCCATTTCAGTTTTTAATTAACCAATCCTTTGATAGTGGCATTTTTCCAGATATGTTGAAAGTGTCACTCATTAAACCAATTTTTAAAAAGGGTGAAAAAATAGATAAGCGTAATTATCGTCCAATCTCCTTACTACCAACAGCCGCAAAAGTCTTTGAAAAGGCTATGTTTGATCGATTGTATTCTTTTTGTGAAAAATATAAAATTTTTGATAATAGCCAAAATGGATTTCGAAAAAACCGATCCACAATTTTAGCTGTGTATAAATACATCCAGAATGCACTAGACATAATGGATTCCAAAAAATATGCAGTCGGTCTGTTACTCGATATGACAAAGGCCTACGATAAGGTACTATATAGGATTCTTCTAAATAAACTTTATGGCATAGGTGTTAGGGGTACCACACATAAATGGTTTACGTCATATTTAGAGAATAGAAAACAGTACGTCGAAATAGAACATTACAATATCAAAACAGGAGAAATACGCAACGTGCGCTCAGAGGTACAAAGCGTTGAAAATTCAATACCACAGGGAAGTGTTCTAGGATGTATACTATTTCTCATTTATATAAACGACCTTCCAAAAATTTTCCAAGATGAATCATGTATTTTATTTGCTGATGATATATCTATTTTAACTTCTTGTCCAGATGATAAAAATCTTAACAAAGAACTTACAGGAATACTAAATAATATAACAGATTGGATGACAGACCACAACTTAGAAATCAATTATTCTAAAACAAAAATAATGCAATTTAGACCGTTTCAAAAACAACCACTAAAAATAAGCTTTAACTATGAACATAATTTATTGGAAACCGTCAATACGTTCACATTGCTTGGTTTAAATATAGATACCAATGTAAACTGGAAAGATCATTTACAAAAACTTAGTTCAAAACTGTCGTCTTTTACGTATGCATTAAAAGAACTACAAAAAAATACAGACAGTAAATCAACTCTGACTGCATATTATGCTTATGCGCACGCTTGGCTCACGTATGGGGTTGTACTTTGGGGCAATAGTACAGATATACAAAGTATTTTTTTAAAACAAAAAAAGTGTATACGTATCATCGCTAATATTGATATTACCTGTAGTTGTAAACCATACTTTATTTATTATAATATTTTGACATTAACATCTATATATATACTCGAACTTATTATGTTAGTAAAAAAGTATTAAGATTTTTTCGTAAAAAAATCCGACGTGCCGAGACGATATCCACCAAGATATCCTAACAACTTGGTGTTACCACAATCAAAATTAAAATTACACTCAACAAGCCCCTACGCAATGGCAATTAAAGTTTATAATCGTCTTCCGGAGATATTGAAGAAAGAAAGAAATTTCAAAAAATTCAAGAACAACTTAAAGATGTTATTGGTCAAAAAAGCATATTACAACATTAACGAGTACTTTGAAGACAAGCTATCGGATTTCTTCAACAATATCTAAAATAATAATAATTAACAGACCATTGACATTTAGACATTACACATTACACTTTATAAACACTAGAAATTTTAAACTATTGACATTACCTACTTGACATTTTACCCAATTGACATATTAGAAATAAAAAAAATAAAAAAACAATACAATTGTAATACAAAAATACTATAAAATCTATTTTTTACATTTAAAAACTCACTGACTTACAATTTCAAACAATCCCTAGATAATTATAATAGCATTTTGAATGCATATATTTGAATTGGACCATTATACAAATTTAAACACTTAACTTAAACCTACCTTGAAATCTACCTTTCTCCTGTATAACCTAAAATTTTGTTGTGCCCGACAGGGTCCATAGTGTCATTTATAGTCTTAAGATTTATATTATGTAACTATGGAACGCAAAATAAAGAATTGAATTGAATTGAATTGAATTGAATATATAAAGTATAAGACAATTTAAACTCTCAAGTGAGGTAGCAACACTCTGGATCAGTAACTGTCAGCAAGATGGTTCTATTGACGTGCACTATCGTGAAACATAACAATTCGACTATTTTCTTTAACTTTATAATTAAAATATTTCCATGATATAAGCATAAAAGTATTATTTCTTAAATTCATCAATAACAGCTCAAATACGTCCTCCCGAAGGCTCGAGCCTACCCTAAATTAAGGCGATCAGGCGTTATCAATCACGCTAGCCAAGTGCGGTTTGGTCGACATCACACACGACCAAAGAACTTTGTCACATGGGTGTAGGAGTTGCCGCTCAAGATGTTTACCTTCACTGTAATAGCGAATATGAATCCAAAATATGAATCCAAAATATGAATCCAAAATATGAATCCAAAATATGAATCCAAAATATGAATCCAAAATATGAATCCAAAATATGAATCCAAAATATGAATCCAAAATATGAATCCAAAATATGAATCCAAAATATGAATCCAAAATATGAATCCAAAATATGAATCCAAAATATGAATCCAAAATATGAATCCAAAATATGAATCCAAAATATGAATCCAAAATATGAATCCAAAATATGAAAACAAATTGTAAATTAGCGGGGTTCGAGCCGCTGCCTCCCACGTAGAATAAGTAGTAATTACGACCAAATGTAAAATATTTAAGTAACATATTTCTTTGGCCTTTTTTGCAGGACCTATGTTTTTTGTAAACTAAATCTTTTACATAAACCTAGTAAAAGTTCATAAGGGTTAGGCTATTTTTATTTAGGGATCTCGGCGACCATCTAATTGGTGCATAAGTACCGACACAGGAATCAAAATTTTCATTAAGATCCCCAGGGGTCGGATCCCCATCTTGCTGCAGATTGGATTTCGTCTACTGTCTCGGGAAGATTATGAAGCTCAAGTCTTAAAATGTCAAGTATCTCTCAATATATGAATTCTGTTGTGCAAGGACAAAATTGAATGTGTTCGTGTTCCTTTAGAATACGATTAGAAATGGATTGGAGGAGATTTATTTGATATTTCTTAAATGGTTCTTCTGAAAAAATTTGCTAAAGATTAAAGCTGCAGCTTAAAATAAATCAAAATCAATTCAGGTTGATAAACTTATCGTTTCTAAAAATCATTCTATCTTTTTCTTATTGATGCAGAAAAAAAGGGTGGCAGATTACTAAATTTTAGTTTTAAGAACATATAGAATGCACACTAATGTTTAGTATTTCGATAATAATCTCGCAACAGTATAAGTTACCATAATATAGTGACATAAATATTCCATAACCTCTAAATAACCTTCTTAACACCTTAGTTTTGGTAGTAAGTATTTTTGTTGTCAAAACATCGTAAAGTTTCCAGATTGAGAACCAAGGTATCAAGTTAGTGAGAATATAAACACCCCGGGGAAGAGTGACAAGAAAAGCTGAAAACTGATGTCAGAATAACTTTTATGTTTTAGATGTGGCATATTCATTTTTCATGTACTAATCTCTACGGAGTCAGCAACTTTTAAGCGACAGGTTTCTATCATATATGCTTTAATTAGGTATGTTGTTCTAAGATTTTTCCCAAGATAAACTTTACTTTGTACCTTCCCTTCTTCAAAAACCTTTTCGTTTTAAAAACATCCTCAAAATTTTACCAGTTCCATCCATCAACATCTGCTGACCGATTAGTGTTATTGTTTGTGCCGTTTTAACTAACTTAATTATTAAAAATACTTAATTTTTCATTCATATTATTCATATTATTTAATCTGTCAAACCGCTTTATCCAGATTTAATTCATTTTTTTATTATCTTCGAAATATCCTGGGATTATATCGAGATTCAATTAATCAAACATGTATTTCACTTGAAACAGTAAATAATTTATCTCCACATATTATATCCAACATAATATATGTTACTATAATAAGTACAAGTTTTTAAGTTATATCTTTTAATACCCAACAAAACTTTTAAATATTTTCTCGAAATTTAATAAGCCACAAAAGGTTTCTGCCTCGTTGCCATTTTATTTTCGACCGTGAGGTTAGTCAGACTCACCATCGTGACCACTTCTTACAATGGAAGATTAAAAGAGTTAAGAATTCAATTCTCATTTTACCACCTCCATTAACGCTCTTACTACCTTCATACATCTCAGTTCAACTTATAAACAATATACTTGTATACATAGCAATGTAAGCCGTCAATTTCCCTTCTATCTACCAGACTCGTTTCATGTTGGGACAGTAGGGTACTGTAAGCAACAAATGGAATGTCACTTTAGTAAATCCGCTCCTATCGTAACTGAATACGGTTGTCTCAAAGTTTTAAGTTAAACGATATTGTTTGATGATTGTACTGTTGGTACAGGCTTACTAAACTGTTGACTTTGAGTTGTTTGAGAAGATTACGAACACACAAAAGGATTTTAAGTTGTGGTAATCATTTGTAAAGCTTTATATATAAATTTGTAAGTAGTTCTTCGAAATCTTCGAATAAGGCATGAAATGTGAATGATATTTACACAAAAATAGAATATATTACAAAAAACTAGAATTATCAAGACTACGTAATATTTTTGCGAAAGAATGCCACGACGCAAATATTTTCATTATTATTTCATCAAAATCAAAATTAAATAAACGAGGCTATTTGAGCACACTCTTATTTAAGTCGGAAATTCAGATATGATATTGATAGCGTCATATATGTGCTTTTAAAGCAATCTTAGTAAAAAAAATTTAATTTTAAAATAAGACTTATTTTAAAATTAAAAATAACATTAGTATGCATATTCCCAATCATTCGCCGATCTTGCTCCACTTTTTCAAAAATAGCATCCATTTTATCCGTAACAGAGCGACTAGAGCGAGGTGCATCTTTGACATCAAAATTCCCTGATTGAAAACGCTAACCAACTTTGTGCTTCGCTTCTTTCAATTTGTCAATTTTTTTCGCGGCTTGCGTTGGAAAGAAAAACAAACGAAAAATAGTGGGAAACCTTTTTGATGTCATGAAAACCAGCCAGATACAAATAGTAAACCAAAGATATTTTATTACAAATTTATACATACTTTATATACAAAAATACTTTTTCCTCGACCTTAATATGTATGTACCTTAATGTGTACGTATTACCATATGTAATATATATATACCATATGTGAACCATATTGCCATATGTGAACCAGCTTAGTCTTAAAACACAATATGAAAAAGAAGAATTTGTAGTTGTTAAGCGAATTGGGGGAAGTTGCAGGTTCAGATCGCCTCAGGGCATAAATTTTGGGAGCTCTAACATTCTTCTAACTTCACGTTTTTAAGATATATTAGATAGAAAGATAGATATTCTGACACTGACAGGGTGTCCATTCATAAGGAAGCTAGATATTTCAAATTCTACTACTACTTTTATTACTTACTTCTATTTACTTGACATTTCTAGTAGCAACGTAAGTTCAGCTTGGCAACTACAAGGGCTTAATGTTTGAAGAGTTTAAGTGTTGCTCTACGATGTTTAACTTGTAATTCAACTAGAACTTCGAACTTAAAGCAAATGACTTATTCATGTTATCTCCAACTTCAAATCAAAATAGATTTTGACTCTACATCGTACAAATTGTGATCTGTTTGCGGATGCATAGACAAAAATATTGTAAGATGGTTTTGATTTTTGTGATGGTTCCATATTTGAATATTAAAAGTCAAACCTTTTTGTTAATCTGAATTTATTGTTTTAATATTTAGGCATCATATATTCAGTTAGCAGATTAGATACTTAATGGTTAATTTTTGTTGACTTGTAATTGAAATCAATATACTTTTACTGAACATCCCTTGAAGTTGAGAGTTTCAAAGTAAATCTTTTCCATTGGTCGTCCATATTTCCAGTCGCTCACATAGTCGTACAAGCAGCCAGGTTTCGATTAACAGAGCAATGCAACTTTCAACATGGTTGGTATCTAATAAAAAATTTAACCCGCTCTTAGATCTTCTTCGGCCTATAGAAGGCACGTTGGTCCCAGCTATTTATTTCAACTGATTTCACCAGATTCCAGCATACAGACAGCCTGGTGCTGTTCTGCCTCAATCTCCTCATGTATTTTTCAGATCAAAACTTGTGTTAGCAAAAATACATTTATTACAAGTATGATAATGTTTAATTATTGAACAGCTTTAAAACGAATCTTCGGCTTAATAGAAGTAGAACCTGATAGCATATTATAAAATTTACAAGTCGATTTTAACATTATTACATTCGATGTTCATTTGTTCTTTAACTCTGTTCATTTGTCAAATATTCATTCGAATATACAACGTTGAAACGGCTAGTTGTCTGTTTATTTATTTATTTACATAAGACACACCATGTGTTTTTGTACAGATTAATGTGTATGCTACACATTAATCTGTACAAAAACACAAATAGACATAACAATGTCCTGATGTGTACACTTATTACAGGCGTGTAGAGCATTCTTTACATATTCATCATCGCCAAAAATTTACTAAAGAAAAAAAAAGCAATATATATTAATACATGGCCTTAGGTAATTATAGGTAATAATAAAAATAGAATATAGTATAATATAAATATTTCCAATTTACACTGCATGTATTGCATGATTCCAGTATCTTATGCTTAAAGCGAGCCAAAGAATCATGTAAGATGTCCAAATCGTCCATCTGTTGTTTCCATTACCCATTTTCAATAGTACTGACCGCTTGGTCAGTACTATAAGAATGTGGTCAAGTGACTAATCCAATTATTTTCCTTAAAATGGCCGTTATGTAAGGGTGATGATTATTATTTGTACTATCGGATAGTATCTGCTTAATTTTACAAGAAACAGATAAAACTATGCACAATGTTGAAATTTTGAGTGAACTCGGAAAAGTTTACCGTCAGGCAAGTAGTGATTCAGTTTTAAATTAATATACCTTTAAAAAAAATTACCGACCTTTGACCTTTAAGCAGTTTATCATACAACCTATTCGATTTCAATGTCAGATTAATCAATAAGCGAAATCGACTATTTTCCTTTCATCCGTCCAAAGGTATCAAACTAAGTACCATGGTTTGAATTACGAACTAAATCAAGAAACGCCAATCAGAATTAAGGCGGATAACGTTGCCTTTTGACGTTTCACTGGACTGCCTGTGGCAAATGGAGCGCGATAAGACATTGCGGTAATTTAGTGAAGTCTTACGAGGTACGAAAGCATAGTGTAAAGATGAGCAGTATAACAAAATTATTTATTTGACATGAATCTTTAAATCTATTACAGAAAATTACTTAATACGAATAATAATAATATCTTTATTTCTCATCACACACAGCACAAAATGACATTATTGTAATAATTATGGAGAGGAATGTTCGTGTGACACTGATACCTATACTCAGTAAAAATATTTGTATTACACCAGCCTCTCCCAAATTCGAACCGCCAAAGTCTAGTTGACATCATAATCTTCAGATTGTAGAAGATAAAAATATAGAACAACACGGCAATCAAATATGCTAAGTATTTCTTAACATAATGATTGTATATATATGATAAACACATAAAAATTGTACATATTTGTAGTGACTGTTTTCTTGTTTATGCTTGTGTGTGCGTGTGTATCTGTGTATGTATGAGTGGGTGTACCTTAAACTATTAGTATAAGCTTGTTATAAAATGACTGTCTCAATGATAAAGAAGTGGACCTCATTGACGTATTGGTTCAAGCGTCCTGGTTTTGATTACGAAAACAAAGCATCTTTTGCTATGGTTAATCTCTGGATGGGTCAAATTCGAGCTGCTCCGTGCTTCGAAAGCCAGCCGTTTCACCCACCAAGTTCCATTTAGGCAATATGATGATGTTATTGTCCAAACTCCTTGTGTGTTCCACCTGTAAGGTCTGTGCCCAGCAGTGGGGTATGTATAGAATGTTGATGGTGATTAAATATAAATAAAGCTCATCACGATAATTCATAATATTTTTATATTGTATTTTTTATATAACTAAGTATACTCGTATGGGTATAATTAATTTGCAAATTATAAATTGTTAAAATCTGAGGTATTTCTTGAATTGCTTCTTATCTACAACTAAATTACTCGTCCAAACGATATTGTTACTGAACAGTGATAATTTCTGGAATAATCCGATATTATTTTATATGTCTGAACCAGAATGGGACTACGACTAATATCAGTTACGTGATTTAAAAATAAATATTTTAAAACAAATTTGAAATTCTCCTATACGATGACGATTTTAATCAACAATTGTAGTTTAAACAAACTGCAACTGCATTTGAGATCGCTAATTATTATTTTATTTTACTTCTTATAATCTGTACGATTTCAAATTTTACACATCACCGTCAAGAAAGAAATAAATCTAATAAAATGAAATAATAAGAGTATCAATTCATTTTTTCAATAATTTGAATTTTTCATTTATTATAATCTTTATATGGATGGTGACGTGTACAGACATTTTACCTCAGTACTGGGGCTTATGTAAACAAAAAACTTTCATCCTTTTAAAAAACCCAGCCTTCTGTGTTTATATTGTATTTTTTATAAATAATTTATAAGTTGAACCCTTCTTAAAAGTTTTCGACGGATACATTTATTATTTAACTGAGTTAGTAAATTTGAACAAACACGAAAGTCACTGTATATAAAAAAATTACGACCGTTTAAATATTGTAATAGATACATGAACGCAGACCTGCAGATGAAGCGTAACACTGGTATTTTTGGGAACCTTATGCTTTGGTAATAAGGGTTGTTTTCCAACTGACATTATTGGTTATAGCTTCAGTATCTTATATGAGAGGTGGTATAAATATCAATTGGAAATCACACATTGAATATAGAAAAAGTAACTTATTTACATACGCTCTTGTCGAAATCAAATGCAGTACTAATACAGCTACCGCTTTTTCGGTTGGATAAGACGAAAAAGCGGTAAATTCCTATCTTCAATACGGAGCGATTCTTTAGGAAAACAGTGTAAATGTATATGAACTGTTCTTAGTACAGAATAAAGATAATAAGAATTATTGATCAAATTGATAATACTCATAAATGTCGTCAATATTCCTTCTTTATTTAAATTTGAATTGTCAATACTTAACCGTTAATTCAAGACTTGTGTATTGCAAAAAGTTAATCAAACTCACAATATATAAATAGTAGACAGTCTTTTCTTCACCCAAACAAGAATTAAAATTCGCAATCGAAGTCCATTTTCTATGGCTTTAAAAATTTAAAGTAAACCCTTGTTTATATGTACACAATAAATTAATTAATAAATGAAATCAGTCATCATCCTCCATCATCATTATGTTAAATAAACTGTATTTTTCTACACTTTTAATAATAAATCACTTAAGATATTACTTAGTGCTCAGTGGCGCGATGTACGAAGAAATGTCCAACCGAGCCTATTTTCAATTTATAACACTTTCCCCTACTACTAAAAATTTTGCTTTACGCTTTTTCGTAGTCATTACAACAGATCTTTCTTATTATTATTATGTTTAACGATATTAATATAAAGTAAGTAGTACATAATTACATTATACACATAATTAAATGTATTGAAAGTAATTGGAAAATAAGAATTATATAAGTTCGGACAAAATGGTCACAAAACAATTTCCATTCTGATTCTTTTTTAGTTTCCGCTTCAAAACAAGCAATAGTAGGCAAAGGGGTACAACATAATTGCTAGTAAAGATAATCTATAATCTAATTGCTAGTAAAGATAATAAATAAAATAAAAAAAAAATATAGAAAAAAAAAGAAAAAAAAATCAAATCACATGATTGTGATTTGATTATGATTTGATTTTATTTTAGAAAGGTAGAGATTGATATCTCTACCTTTTTATTAAATTATATTAAGCGTCGTCACAGCATAAACGCCTCAAGACCTATAATAGAAACTTGCAATATTGATAGACTTTATTAATTTGAAAAAGCAGTTTTTAGACCAGCAAGGAAGGTGGCTAGTGCAGTATGTCGCATGATGCACTGCTGTACGAGCATGTGGTGTAACGATTTTTTTAAATAAAAAGCACAGCAAATGAATCTGTGCTTTTTATTTTAAAAAATCGTTTTTCTAGGTATCGCTATTTTTTTAGATTACTTTCCACAACAATAAACAACCTTAGTTCAGTAATATTTTTGATGCAAAAGAGTTATAATAGGCACTAAGATAAAAATTGAAAATTATATAATATTCCAAATAATGAAAAAAATCAAGACCATTTTTAGTAATTTTAATCTTGAAAATGGATCAGAAAAGCTAAAGAATTGTACGTCCTCTTGAACAAAGAGCGGCGACAGATTCTCTTCAAAAGATTCTTGGAATAATAGTTTAAACTTAAGAGGGTAGTTTTAAATTGTATCCCACTTGAAGACAGACAAAGAGCTATATTCAAATTTCTTATTCCGTTCATTTTATTTCACAGAACCCTAATATCAAATACGATAGAGAAACTTATGAATAGTCGCTCAATTAGTTAATTGAGTCAGGTACCAAGTGCTAGTTTTATTTGCAGTTTTGTTTCTGTAGTTACGACTGGTTCTTATTTCGGACAGGACAAATTCTCTATATTTCAATATTCAACTCTATCCTTTAACTTGCAATGTTTAGGAAAGTCTCTTTAGACGTGTGATATTTGCCTTCCTATATCTGCCTAGCTACCTGACCCACTCAGTTCCCTCCCGACGCTTGAGTGACTGACATAGGTACCCGCGGTGTGCGCCACGTTGCCCTCGTTGTCCCGTTTTCTGTGCCCATCAGTGCTATCGTAGTGCCTTTAGTGTTGTGCCTACCAAGTGAGACCCGGGATACACCTACATACCTGTATCGGCGAGAGGGTAACGTACCTAGATATACCTACCTATACAATAAACTAACTTAGCCCAGCACCTTCCCTAAACATGCAAGATTGTTAAGGAAAGTTTTTATCGCATAAAAGTGTCTGAAATTCTTTGTAGAAAAATTAAGCTTCCAACAGATTATTTCATTCGTCTTCGTTCTCTTTTTGTTTAATTTTCAACTGTTCGGTATTAAGTTCTGTTGTTCCAGTTTAATCTGTTAAAAAGCCATCAGCCTTTTAAATCAGGTCCTGCAATTATCCTGAAATACTCTTTCTACTGCATCGAGAGTAATCTTCTTAATCTACAATTAAATTAAAAAATCTAAATGATAGATTAGAATTTTTTATTGACAATGAGCAAAACTTTTTTTTAAGATAAACATGACAAAACTATACCTGCTTTATATAGTATCTTATATTATATACAAAATTCTATCTTGCATTCAAGACAAGCCCTCCTGTATTCAAAAAGATATAAAATTGGAATTACTGGAGATGAATTGCGGCGAATTTCTATTAAATGCGGTGAATTCGCTATTTCTTTTTAAATGTACCAACTTAACTCACTTCAAACTCGTAAAAGTTCTAACATCAAAATGGTGCTCGTTCAATGCCAATTTCAGTGGCAAAGCATTTAAAAAAAATCTTTTTAAAGGAAAGTTCCAATTAAGTTAATTTGGTATAGTATGCACTCCGCGCAAGAACCGGGCGTTTGATAAAGTATTCGGAGAAAATGTTTTTAAATTAAGAAATGTTTTTGAAATTACTGTTCAACTGAAACTGACGTTCTGCGATACAAAATTGAAACTTTGTTCTTTTTTCAAAATAACGAACGTTGGAACCCTTTAAAAAGTTTTTGTTGCATTTATGTGACTGTTAAGGTTCCGTGCTCTAAGTGTAAATTACAATTGGATGGAATAGTCTCTATTGTGTTTTCAGTCAACTATAAAATTTTACGTTAACAACAACAGTACCTCTGTCGTGAAGGTTTTACATATATATATAATGTAATTTTAGCTAGACGTAAATACAATCAAGACGGTATAAGTTATCAAACTCATTGAAAGAAATATATATCGAAATTGAGTCACATCAAACGGTGATGTTTAACTATATAACATTGTATTACATATGTATTCATGTTTTAATAGAGTCTAAGAATTTATATATCTAAGCAAGCTACTTTCAATCTTATTCAGTTAAAGTCAAGGTTGAAATCTAAATAGCAATAAACACAACCTCATCATACAGTGTCTTGTTAAACTTAAGAAAAATTCATATGATAATATTGAATGGTCTTGACGTGCCTACTAATAAAACTTGACTGATTAATAACGGCTCTATTTTCCGATATATTTTTTTTATTATCAAAATTTTATTTATATTACCACTTTAACTACGAAAGTATGAATTTAATAAGCATACAAGTTACTAGTTACTTCAATATTGCTTATAAATTGTAAAACTATTTTCTTAATGTTACTCAAGCTTGGATTTTTATTTCTCAATGATGAAATAAAAATAATAATATTGTTACCCTCAATATTGGAATATTTTTTTACTAAATGAAAACGCAAGTTTCAAATCTTAAGGGGCTTATATGTTAACTGTTTCATTACTCTTATCGATCCAGATTTCTCTTCCCTGAACTTTATTGTTCTTACGTATTTCTTACGCCTCGTTAGAACAGTTCGAGATAACTTGTATTTTCTTGACATGTTCCAAAAGAAACTTCTGGTTAACACAAGATTGGATTTGGCTTAACTCAATTTGTTGCTTGTCTTGTCGCTGTGTATGTGATTAGGATTGGAACAATAAGTGTTACTAAATAATAATCTATTGTTTCCCAGCTTTTAGCGGTAATAAAGCAAAAATGTGGCTTATCATTCAACAGTGTACCTACAGGATACTGGTAATACAGTCTTCATCATCAAAAGGCTACATACTTTCCACTGTTAGGCACAAACTTTCCTATTTGGTCTACCTTCTTACATACAAAGTGAAGCGTGGACTCAAAAAAGTAATTTTAAATTGGATAACTCAAAAAAAACTTAAATTGAACTATTGTTGTCGTTTTTGCCGGCAAGGTGGAGATCGCTAGAACAGTATGTCGCATGCTTCACTAACTATCTACACATATCGACTACTCTACTGCTCATCAACAGATGGTGCCGAGTCACTTTATGAGCTTTTTATAGAAAAAAAATTGTGGTTTTTCATTTATATTCATAATAAATAACTAAACAATTAAATCAGTAAAATGGCGTCGGGATACTGGTAATAAGTTAAACGTCATCGTCAAAGGTCTTAAAGATGAAATCAAAAGAACCACAAGATGTTGAATTTAAGTGATTGAAGAATTTCCAACATTGCCAGGTGTACAATCATCTAGTAAGTTGGTCTGGTCTAATTAATGATTAGCACTTAGCTAATCGTCTATAGAAACTTAGCTAGCTGACTCTATATAAATACTAAAGACGGACATAGAATAGTTCCCTACAGATTTCTTATCCTATCAGGCCTTAGTCCATGCAGCCCTAACCTACATCATAAAGGTGTCATATATAAGTATATATATTATAAATAAGGGATGTCTCCACCATGAGACCTAAGGCAACAGACGGATAGTAGTAAGGAAATTGAGGGTGAGGATATGATTTTCGCACTGCCAGTCAAGCAGACTCACTAGACTTATCAGAGATGGCTAAGGGTGTGAACATAGTGAGTGAATCTTTTTACCAGGTACCAGGAGCAATAATGATCCCAATGTCCGGTGGAAAGAGACCTTTATTACAAAATTTTGGTATTTTATAATATAATGGTCAAAGTGCGTTTGAACACTTGGAATAAGTAAATAGGAAAGAAGTTGCTATGACATCACGATGTTGTAGCGACACGTAACGACTCATCAAACATCGAAGCTTATATTTAAAGCGTATTGTCCCATGAAATTACTTTTTACTTTTTTGAAAATAGTATGCCAAACCATGCCAAGGTTATGCTTGTTACTTTTATTTGACGGCCATCTGGTCGAGTCAATACCCCTGTCTACTTAGCCAGAGGTCCTGATTTTGTATCCCGGTAAGGACAGATATTTGTAAATTGAGTACGAATATCTGTTCATGATCCATGGAGGTTTGTATGCTTATTTAGTTTATCCAGACATTTCTATTATCTAGAATCTATACCACAAGCTCTTAATTGTGCTTAGTTTGAGCTAGATACTGTGAGTGTAAGAAATATATATTTTATATTATTAATTGCACTATGTGCTTTGCTATTTAAATTAGACCTTGATGGTAGATATAGCTTTTTAAATTTATAGTTGTTAAGGTACGCTTTTATATGCATCAAAATCTAAATATATATTCAACCTTTCCCTCAACAATTTGATCTGTATTCTCAAATAGTTTTCAAAGACATTTCCAATGCTAATCTCCATTTTCTTACCATTCAGTATTACAAAGAAAAGAAAACAATACTTGCAAAATAATAATATCAATAGCCTGATCTCACTTCCAAGCTTGTATCAAAGCCCGATAAACTTATATCGCGTAACCCTTCCGTGGCAATTTATTTTCTAAAAACCTTTGTTCTCCATTCGTATTCAGAGCGACGGAACAAGTTTATACGGTTAGTTAGACATAAACTTTGTAGGCAGTATTGAGTTTCAATGCAAGATTGAATTTTCCATAAGTTCATTGTAAGATTGGATATCAACTATAACATTTGACTTCAGAGACCCATTCTGAGTAATTAACTTATAGAATGTAAGTCATCTACATTGGCCTTAATAACTGAGAACTAAGTAATATAACTATTTTAACTAAACAATAGTTATATAAATATAATCAGGAGTAGTGGCATGCGTTAGTGGAGACCTATATCCAGCAGTAGACGAACATAAAACAGGTTGGTAATGATGATTATTTATATAAATGATTAGAAACAGAAACTACGGAATTCAAAGTCTTGAAATACAAAGCGATTTTTAGCTAATCACACCAAATCAAATAATGAAGCTTAGGTTTTAACTTAATAAATAAAAAGACATTGAAACTCTTTTTCAAATTTCTTTATATCGTTATTGTCTATGGTTTTGATTAAAGTAATATTAACAGTAGATTTACCAGACCAGTCATTTAGACTGGTCGTGCAATTTCAATTCAAAATTCCTACTATATTACACATATTTTTTTTCAAAAATGATGTTATGACTTTTGTAGCTATAATTATAGAGTACGTTTTATAAACTTAATGCTATTTAATATACATTAGTAACAAATATAATTTTTGTTGTTGACATATATTCAAATCGCTGGTCTAGTGTTAAAAACACAAAAGATACCAAATGGGAGGAAAATGAAAGACAAAATCACGTT
Organism: Acentria ephemerella; assembly: GCA_943193645.1. Classification (NCBI taxonomy): domain Eukaryota; kingdom Metazoa; phylum Arthropoda; class Insecta; order Lepidoptera; family Crambidae; genus Acentria; species Acentria ephemerella. The sequence continues at coordinate 7,214,153 of OW971896.1, read as the reverse complement.
AGAGTTTTTATTTGAGCGAGTTGTAAAAGTCTATTTCTTTAAAATAAGAAACGTTGCTTCTTGGTTATATACTAGTTGATGAAGTTTGCTATGTCACGCAGTCTGATGTTGCCATATTAACAAAAAAAAAGAAGAAATTTGCTGTCAATTTTTTTTTGTTTCACAGGTCTTAGTTTGATTAACTGAGACATACGTTGTATTAAATTTTGAAAGTTTATAATAACATCTACCGTAACCGTAATAATTTTATTTTTATCTAATAGTTTTATTATAATAGTATAGTATTGTAAAGTTTATATATTTGCTTTACATAATATATTGTGTGGTGTATATATACTATCATTTAATAAAAATGAATGTAATATAAAAATATATTAAGTATTTGAATGTAATATTATTTGTCGAGTATGTATTCGTTATACGATTCTTTCCTTGAGAACTTTTTTCTTAATCCTGTCCATCTAAAGGTTACCTGGAAGAGATCTATTTAGACGACAAGGTCCCTCTTGTACAACTTTGAAATTATTCCCTTTGTATTTCTTTTCGAATTGGTTAATGTATAATAAAGATATATTTCATTTAATATTATTCTATTCTATATTTGAAATTCAAAAATTTATTCTGTTTTAATATAGGTTCACTTTAAGCTTTTTGTAGTGACTTCAAAATATATACCGCTATGTCGAGTAACTTAGACTACCTACCAAAGCTCTAGAGGTTCGAAGTACAATTCCCCGCTAGAGCAGATATGTTCTGTTTAGTTGAAGGGCTTTTTCTAACTGTCTAGTTATTACTAGCTTTCGAAAGTCTGTGGCCATTACAAAGTTCGAAGCATTGTTCCGTTCTGAGATGCAATAATCATCACCATAAGTAATCATATATCAGGCATAAGCAATACTCGGGAGAAACAGATTCGTTGGAAACCATTAATTATAACACACTGACCTAATGCGGATTTGTAAGTGGTCCCTGGTCCCTTCCAGGATCAACCGCTTAAAGTGACCTTGGAATCACGTAGAAGCATGAGATAAACAATTTTCATTGACCCATCCAGGGACCAACCATGACGAAAGTTGCTTTGTTTTTTTAATCAAAACCAGAGCGAACAAACCATTATGCCAATCAGCTCGATGTGATAGAAAAATACATCTTCGTATCCTCTACTACTCGGGAATTATTATACGCACGCCTGCTTTTTAATCGGAACACATTATATTTGTAAGTACCATCAACCCTTGTCACAAGAGACATATTTGAACTGATGTGTTATGCTTGCCATGTGGCTGTCTGTACATTGAATTAATGCGTAGGCATGTAAGAGATGAAAAAACAATAAGTTTTACTCAATTCGGCTACTAACGACATAGCGTGACTTCGGCCTGCGTTAGGGTTGATCCACACCAGTGAAAGCGCCACCGAGAACATATTGGATTGAATGCTCGCGATCTGCTCGCGTACATTGAATATTGCAGTTTGTTTAAAAACCTAATTACTGTCTGATATTTTCCATTTAAAACAATGCCATTGTAGAGTTTTTTTAAAAAAGTGAATTGCATTGTTAGAATTTGTTCGACTTCCTCGGCAATATATTATATATGTACTTAATTATTTTACCATTAATAGGCTTATCACTGTATCTTATTCATAGGCTTACTTTTAATTCGTTTACTGGCTAGTTAACGAATTAAAAATATACAACAAAATCAATGTACTAAATAATAATTTATTTTGAAATAATTAACAAGTACCTTGCAGCGTGTATTTAAAAATTTATCCCCTATTAACGCACTGATGTGAATGCGCCCTAAGGATATTTCTTTTCTGCGCTCTCTGAACACATCAGAATCGCATTAGCGTCCGAAATTATTATTAGATTATTGCTCACGTGCGATTGTTCTCAAAAGATTCAAAAGATATATTGTGAAGGTTTATTCGGTTAAGTTATATGAAATATCTTATGTCCCACCAACTGTGCGAATAGCTGCTGCCTCCGGGTGTACTTAGTAAGTACATCTTTGAGGTATACCAGGTCAGCGATCATTAGGATTGGGGAAGCACAAAAGATCCCATTGGGTCGACGTGCTCCGGGAGTAATCCTGGCCCTACAAGACAAGACAACTGTGCGAAAATTCTGAAGACGAAGAATTTTGTAAGGACATTGTAAGAGATGCTCTTATTTGCGACTGTATGGTAAATGGTTAAAAAGAAATTTAGGATCACAATTAAATATTACTGTAATCTATTAATACTATTATGTTGAGGTATTGTATTATATTATAATTATTTATTGCTTCTAAGATAGATACAAAGGGAAAAAATAATCTACCAAAATGTAGAGCTCGTGACACACTGCAAGGTCTCTATATTTATGAGAGTGACACTTATTGGATAAAGAAATATACATTAAGTTCTGAATATATTACATGTAAAATATTTGTAAAGCTTTTCGTAAAATGTCTCTAAGTATTGAAGATCTGATAACTATATTCTGTCCTACACATACACTTTCATACTATATGTTGAGGCATTCTATCAAATCTTATTTACACATACATACACCACATATTGTTAGTGAGATAGTGTATGTAATTACTAATTTAATATTGTTTGCATCTAGTTGTTGGCATCTAGATTAACTGCGTTTTGCGTAATTCATTTGTACGTGAGATGAAGGTAAAGAACGAGTAAGAAGGTGTAATCAACTGACTATATAAGTCCTACAGCTAAGCACACACCGTATTACACGGGGAAAATGCAAGAGGAGTGTTAGCATAGTTCCTTGTGTTGAACTCAGGGGGAATTACCTACCAAGAAAATAAAACTATACGTGCACTGTATTTATAAACTGGTATAATTTAATAACAAAAAGATAAAGCATAAAGCAGTACGGCTGGACTGGTCTCACCGATGGAGAAGGGCCGGCGCGCGGGGTCTGCGCGGACGCATATATCGTACTTCTCAGCCCACTTGTCCCACGCTTATCCCTACACCGGCCCGTATAGTGTTATACGCATCACTCGGAGTGTACACCTTAACAACACCACGTTGAGCCAACGGAACTTGAAGGTTGACAATAGTATCAACCGGTAACAACAGCTTAACGCACTTTCGAGGCACGTAGATGCTTGAGATACCAAACTGTGATTGTCCCGTCCAGGTGCCAACCAGAGCGAAACTTAAACCGGAGCGTTCGGATCACTTTGCCTACGAACTCCTTCTAGAAAGTATACTACACGCAAAATGATAATATCAGTGATTATTAAAATGTCAAATGCATCAAAAATTTTTCAAAATTGTCCAAATACAATCTTGACTTTATTTGTAAAGCATGTAAGATTTTTTAATTTTCCAATATCTAAATAATAATCTGAACGACCTGAGTTCTAATGGGAGTTGTATCTAGTGAAAAAGCAAATTCGACTGTATTATCATAATATTCAAAATGAGCCCGCTATCTTCTTACTAACATACTTCTTCTTCTTCCGACTTATATTTTAGTATAGCTTATTATGATACATCGCCTCTTTCCCTTGATTTCAATATCGTTTAAATCCTGTCATCTTGAGGGTCCTGGAAGAAATTGCTCCTAGCAATAAGGGCATCCTTTGTACAAATCTTTTGTTAATTTTGCGTTTTATCTTCTGGAAATGAAATATTTTATTGATATATGTAAATAAAGCAATATTCTATTATCTTTCTATTCTATTCTATTTTTTTCTATTCTATTCTATTGTATTCTATTCTATTCTGTTCTATTCTATTTTAATTATTTATTGCTTGTAACATAGATACATAGGCAAAAAAGAGTCGTTCTCGTGACACCCTGCAAGGTTATTGCATTTATGAGATAAAGAGTCATTAAGTTCAGAGTATATTACATGTAAGATATTTGAAAATCTTTTTCGTTCTGACTCTAAATATGAAGATTTCCTCACTATCTTCTGTCCTACTCAGTCGCTATTCATAGTAAGATAATTAAAACAATTTTTTTTTAAATTTCCATTTTTAATCTTTATCCTGATAATAACGATACATACATTGCGCATTTATATATTTGGTAATTCATTTTAATATTTATATATATAGTCGCAAGTGCAAATAGTTAACAAATAATTCAAAGTGTTTATCATGTTTAAATTGGATCGCTCAAATT